>OX384040.1:13340000-14540000 GCA_947534325.1 Agonum fuliginosum
TTCTTTGCACATAATTAATAATCGCATGTTTTGTTTGACGATACAATTTCCCATTTCGCTAAAAATATTAAAAGTAAAGCAGATAAGCGTGTGTCGTAATGATAACACGGAAACACGAAACACTACTAAAAATGTGTCTACACAAGTTTATGTTCCAGTAAATAGAACTGCTTTCTATTCTACCTGACTGGAATCATAACTTAAACCAAGGATGGAATGGGGTTGTTAAAAAAAGTTGATGATTTTATTGCATAGATCAATATATGGGTCAATTTATTAGTATTGGAATGAAAATTATTTAAAAAGTTTGCACTTTTCATTCATAATTTTGTTAATAAAATATCGCGAGTCTATTGCTATGACGTATTTAATTCATACGCACACAAGTATAATATTTACATACACACTCTCAAGTTATCTATTTCAAGTATAGACAACCCACAATAGGTAGGTAACCTACAAATTTTTAAATAATAAAACAAGAAAGTTATATGGTATATAAATGTAAATATGTTACTTATTGATATAAATACCAATAGTTATACTTAATAAGTGCTAATAATTCAATATTTCAAAAAAAGCGTGAACAAATATAGTTCAAAGTTTGTCTGCTAAGTTAGTAAGTCTATGGGTTTATGGGTAAGTCATCGAGACTCATTCGGAGTGCTTCGTAAAATACGAAACATACAACCAATACAGGAAGACTGGTCAATTTGTTACGTCACTCAAAGAAGATTTGAAATTTCAAGTCGTTTTTAAAAATCATATCTCTTGAATTAATCACTTATGGTGCATAAAACATACACCTACTTATCAAGTTCTGCGTATTCTTTCAAGAAAAAAATAAATAAAAAATTGTGAAACAACCCCATTTAGTACAAAAAAACTCGTCAGTAACAAGTACTGGATTAAAAGCCTAGTTCGCACTAGGCTAGTAATTTAAACGAGTAGCGAGTAATTTAGTAACTAAATCAACTAGAACTGAACAAAAAGTGTTCGCATTAAGCCAGTTGCTACTAGACAATATTTCCAGTAAAAATGCGATTTTCATGAAAGTAATCGAAATAAACTGACTACGAAAAAAACCGATAAAAGCTTTAACACGACAACACGAGAAATATTTTCTATTTATGAAGTGCTGACGATGAAGGTTTTTATTTAAATGAGTTTTGAAATGAATTCAGACTTTGAGGGATGAGAAAATTTTGTTTTGTTTTGTTTTACGAGTATGAATTTAAATTTAATTGAATTTGTTTTTATGAAATAAAAATGGGATTATTATTTCTGTAAATATCGAAATAAATTTCCATAGACTTTATTAAAATAAAATTTTTGCTGAAATTATTTGAATATTGGAGGAAAATATTGTAAACTTTTATTGCAAACGTTTCTGTAAGTTTATTTTAAGTGCAGTTTTCAAAGGTTTCCATTTTCTAAGGCATTAATTTTGTTTTAAAATAGAAATAGTTGGTTAAACATGTAAATTTTCGTCATTAAACTGCGAAGACCATACCAGTCAACTGGCTTGTCGCCCAGTGGCGGATTTGCAGTCTTGGCCGCCCTAGGCCGTGTAGTACCAGCCGCCCCTTTCTCAGCTCCCATCATTTAGGTACTACTACTACATATTAATTTACTTTTTTGTCAACTTTTATACATTGTCGGTGTACAACAGACATAATAGGATTACATCTGATTGTTATTCCATATAAATACGTCAAAATGTATATGAAATAACAGTTGTTTCATTCGCATTTTCATTGCAGCCCAGTATATATACTGACATCAGGGTTACCATATTTGTTTATCTCGAAAAGAGGACGCTCGCGAAGTGAGCTCTAATGCGCCGCATGCAAAATTATTTTTTGTAAAAAGAGGCGGGGCGTCTAATTTTTAACAGAATTTGAACAAGAAAAATCTTAAAGGAAATATAATAATAATAATAATAAAAATTCAAAACATTTCTTGAAAAATCACACAAAGCTAAATAGATTACATTAATAAATTAATTAGGTATTGCAGTCGCCACGAAACTACGATAGCTGACAGACTAACGTATCGGAATTCATGCTAGTCCCATCTATTTGCGAGTGACGAGATCGTGGGTTCGAATCTTACTAAGGACATGAATGGTGTGTTTTAAATATAAAAATCTGCTGTGTCCACCACAGTACTTCCCCGACTATAAGTTTTAATAACTTATTTCGTATCGCTATTAATTTTATGCTTTATTCAGCAAAATTTAAATAAATTTATCTTTTTTCCCAAACTATTTAAGTTGATATCAACTTGATTGAATATCGCATAAATGTCGTTTTTTACATTTTTACTAAATTCGTCTCCCCGAGAGCTTTAAATTGACACCAAACTCGGTATAATTTTAATAATGTATTTAAAAAAATTGACGATCGGTTAAATGTTATTTTTATCTTTCTACTAGAATTATTTTCCCGAGAGCTTTAATTTGATACCACACACGATAGTATTTTAATAAAAATAAAATAAGTTATGTTTATAAAGTTTAATTTTAAGCGCTTTAAATTGACACAAATATAATTCGAATAATTTATAATAAAAAACAATTGACTATCGTTTAATATTATTTTTGTTTTTCTACTAGAATTATTTTCCCGAGAGCTTTAATTTGATACCACACACGATAGTATTTTGATTTTAAAAAAAAATTATGTTTATAAAGTTGGTACCACTGGTTGAATAAAGCTGATTAACGAACTTGTAGTCAGAATTTGGCTCAAGATCTTAAATATAAAATTTCAGTCCAAAATTACAACGCGTTTTTAAGTTATGCAACATCCAGACAGACCCACAGACACACAGACCGACTTTTTTTAAAATTATGTTTTTTGGGTTCAGTAGGGTCTAAAACGTGAAGATTCACCAAAATCTCGAACTGTCAAAAAATCACGATTACAATACTTCCCTCTATTACATAGGTCGGGGAAGTAAAAATTGTCATTGGTTAAAGTCGAAATCAAATGCGGATTTTTCGAATGAGGCAAAGAAAAATAAATGCCCCACTTAACTTATAATAAGTAGGTAGTATTAATTTTTTTTTTAACTTTTCATCCGTGAGATATCCCTATAATTTTAACAATTTAAAAAAGGTAATTTTGTTATTGTATTACGGCAAGTAGGTACCGAAAAGTTATCAATTTAAGTATCAAAACTTCGGAAAAGAGGACAAATTGTATTAAAAATGATACCGGACTCGGACATCTCCCCTAAAAAAGATAAAATATCCGGAAAAAATATGAAGTCTGGTAACCCTAACTGACATCCGTATTTAAAATACCTGTATTAAGGGTTTGTCGTAGATAGACAAGATTCAATAATCACCAGTACCCGGTATTTCACCGTTCAGCTCCAGCAAAAAGCAACGCGTGAATAGAATATAAGTCACTGTTAATTATTAATATGTTTAAAATACGGAAACTATATTTTAATAAAGTGCAGGTTTATTCTCATACAAGGTATCAGTGTATTTTTGCCACAATTGGCCGTCCCTAATATCTGCCCGCCCTAGGCCCAGGCCTACTGGGCCTTAGGTCAAATTCGAAACTGTGCCGCCACAGTTGATACACATTCGGGTTCGTTTCACAGTATTTTCCATGACTTGTGTCAAGCCTTGTTCAGACATGGACACACAGAAAACACACAGGCAACAAAAGTAAGACGTGTGTAACGTTTGTGGCCTCAAAATAGATTTATTCTTGACTTAGATAGAAGCTACAAAATAGCGGCGCCTCTATGTCACAAGCAACACGCACACACAGTATTTTTTACTGTTGCGTGTCTTCTATGTGTCCATGTGTGAATAGGACATAATGTGTGTAATTCGTATCGGATGTTCTTTTTTAGGGACACCAAGGTATGTGGCTTGTTCGTATAGTCCAGTGACTTCACAAAACTCTAAATAAAGTAGTTTGGAACCAGGTCCGTAGCTAGGGGTACGCCAGGTGACAATACCTATCTGTGCCTGCCCTGGATATATACGACCCCAAAGACTGTGATATTTATTATGCCTTGACTTGTACTTGATAAAAAAGAAAGATTATAATGTTTAAAAATCACAAAAATTAAAATTTAAAACAAAGTATAACATAAAATTTAAAAATCTATTTCACATAAGTAGTTTATTGAAGTAAGTTAGCCATCAGCTAACTTATAAATTATATTATTTTCTAAAATGATTCCATGCTTCTTTGATCCGCTTTTTTACACGTGAAATGTACGAAAAACATGCTACAACTTCATAGCCTTCAAAAATGTAACTTCCAAAGGCATTTGAGATTTAATTTTTGAATTTTTCAGCCTGCCCTAAAAGTACATCCTAGCCATGGCCCTATCTGGAACCGAATCGAGCGATCTAGTGGGTCAGTGCAAATCGCCAAAACAAGAGATTAAGCGGCCGGGAAACGCTTGCTTCGGAACAGAACTGAAGAAAAATCCGCACAAATGGTAGAGATTCCACACTCAAATTGTGTAAAATGCATCGTAGATACGTAGGTATGTAATGTATTAATAATTTCCAGTCCAAATCTTAAAAATGTTGAGATTACGAAGCGAGCAGTTTCAGGAAACAATTAGTATATATCTTGACCACTGCACAAGACATTATAAATCATTAATAAAGTTTTCCAAACCAATATCACTGCCACCTGGCCACAATCAGCATTTACAAAGAGAATTATTAACATAATCAATACACACTAATCATCTGTAATCGTCTAATTTAGGTCAAACAGAATCAGTAACACGTAGCTGTAAGTGCGATTAATATCAGCCGAGAAGCTTAGCTGAGAAAATTGCATCCGAGCAGAACAGAATTACAAACGTGGAGTCGTAGCTCGTGGCGAAGCTTCTGCGTGTTTAAATTCCACAATCGAAGCGCGTTCTACGCGAAAATTGAATTTTAAAAATGCATATACATCACCGACGTGATGTTTGATCTTATTAATTTATTCAATGAAAGAAGAGAATTATTTACTTGGTGCGTGAATCTCGGGTGTTTGTAGTACAATTCCGGTAATAGTATTTTTCTACTCCTGATATTAAATAGTTATTTGTTCAACTAGAGAGAAAAGCGCTTCTTTTTCCACTCGAGCTTGAATGTAAAGACCTTTCCTCTCGTGTTAGACACAACATTTTTTACGACATATTTAAAAACATTGTAAATGTAGAAGAAACACGTAACTGGAAGTTAGGTTATAAAAATGAATGAAATGTTTCACTGCAACCAAAAATTTTTCGTTGCCACTGCCACTGTTTCATTAAAAATAATTAAATATTGTTTGTTAATTTTAATAGTATTATGTAATTTAAGATGTTGATTACTACCTACTTATATTTTTTGTGTTTAATAGGAAAACGAATCCAGTGCAGTATTACAAAAAATGCTGCATGTAAACTACCCTTAATTTTTCGAATTAAAAAAAATATTTCTGTTTCGTAATCTACAAATGTCATAATACTTATCCTTAAATTTATGACATTAACTTCAAAACCAGGCTGTATAAAAATGTTAAAAAATCAGATGATTTGAAACATATTTTAAAACATTCTTTAATAAAAATGTGATGTTCATATCCTACCTTGATGCGGACCATCATGTTGAGATGTCCCTGACTGTACTGTTCGATGACATCCCGAACATCATAGGGTTTTCTGGCTTGCTGAAACTTTCTTCGAGCTACGAAGTATTTAATTTTGCGGATCGCGCGAATTGCGTTTTTGTGCGCTTCTGTTAACCTGTGCAACCCAAGACAAATATTATTAGTTTTTCATCATTCTACACTACTGTATAATACAGTACAATAGTATTAGTGCGAAATGGTAAAGTTGCAATTATGATGCTAAAAAGAGAATGTCAATTATATTTTAAATGGCACTACGTCACTACGAGTGTTTACCCATCTATTGTTTTGTAAGTACATGTTGTAAATAAAAGAGTAAGCATGTTTTTTCGGATGTCTCTCGGACAAAATCATCCCGGAATAGTTATTTGTCACTAGACAGGAAAGCGCTTCTTTTTCCATTTTCCCACTCGTGCTTGAAATTTGTGTCACGAGCGAAGTAAGGGAGGCAGTCGAGCGAGAGTGGAAAAAGAGCTTTCCTCTCGTGTTAGACACACTTTTTTTTCACGACATACTTAAACACATAACCAGAAGTTAGGCTATAACTGCCATCTGTCATCTGTCAGACTGACGTTTAAAAACAATAAAATGTTTCACTGCAGCCAAATTTAATTTGTTGTAAAATTATGAAATTGTGGACAAAGAAACTATAAAACATAATATTTGTAAAATAGTTTTCAGTACATCATTATAAAATGAGAATTTTTAATAAAATATTAAATAACACTGGTGGTAACACTGCTTACTTTTCTCTCTAGAGGGGGAAAAAACTCACTTCCCTCACCATTTCGCGAGAAGAAAATTGTGTTTTCTTCGCATGTCATGAAAAAATATATTTTTGACCAACAACCATCTCAGTCAAAATATACTCCTGAATAAGAATATTCCCCTGGAATAGTTATTTTTAGTGCATGAAGTAAATATTTCTAGTGCGTGAGAATATTCCTTATTTAACGAGTTTTGTCGAGTTAAATAAGTCATTCGAACGCACTAAAACATTTTGCGCTCGAAATACAATCAACTTTTTTTTTAGAACTGTATTTTATTCAACAAAATTTGTTAATTTCAGTAGTATTTAATTCATTTTTAATAACAGTGGAAATACGTACCTATATCAAAACCGTGAAAATATTTTTTCATGGTTTTGAATGGTTGTCTGTCAATGTAACATAGCAAAAAGAAGTTTGTGAAAAAACTTAACTTTTTTTGAAAGTTGTAGAAAAATTTTTCTTGGGGAATAATTTTCTTTAACAGGATTTTATTATTTGAGAGAGATATTGTTCAAGTGAAATTGTCCAGAGATAATGTTGTACAGGGAGGTATTGCCCAGGAAAGTAATATGTTGTTTGGGAGGCTATTGTGAGATGTATTGTTTTTAAAATGGAAATAGTATGCAATTAAGGTGTAGCAAAATTCTGAAACTGCCAGTAAGTGCGGTTAGTATTAAGTGTACTATTAGTGAGTGTAGGTAATGTCATAAGTACTTAAAATAGTCAAGTAACCAAAATGAAGCATGTTTCTTTTCACCATATTTAAAGCGATGAAAATAATGTTTTATAAAAAATAAAAATAATTTTCGGAGATCCTAAAGCATAATATAGGTTTAAATGAGTGAAATTTTATTTACTTCATCGATTTAAATATGATGACAGTCGCATGGTTTTAATATTACTATAGATAATTCCATATTTTAGGTTCAGTTTGGGAATAAGAATAGGCAATGCTATTCTGATGGACGTTTTGTAATCCATGTTTTCGATTACCCTTCTTTAGGTATCTTGTTCGCTCTTTCTGTCTTGTAGATTCAAAGTAGAAAAATATTTCATCCTTGTGCTCAGGGATGTAACTAGGGATGGGCCTGGCTGGTCCCGGGCCCACCCTGTAAAGTCTTGGCCTACCCAAAAATTTTACAATATTTTTACATTAGTTTACAGAAGAGATACCTAAATTTAAAATATATAGTAAGCCTAACATACACTAGGGAAGATATATAGATTTATAGATACCTACTTAATTGAGGCAAAATAATCTTTATGAATATGAATATTTATTTCTGGTTAATGTTGTATTTTTGAATAGAATGTATTAAATTGTCAGTTTGAGTGGTCGTGCAATCTTTATCTATAAATATCATATTCTAACTGGGTATCTACTATGTCTCTTATGAAATTAATTTCAGGAGGAAATTTTTCAAAACAAAAGTTTTACTATAAAAAGTGTGGCTAACTTTATTTTTTTACTGGCCCACCCTTGGCCCACCTAAAAAAAATCCTAATTACATCCTTGCTTGTGCTCTATACGAGCCCATACTGAACCTGAAGTGCGGAATTTACTATAGCAATGTTACAATCGTTAAGTCAGTCTGAAAACCAATTATCTTATACCTGATTAAAAAAAAAAGATAATCAGTGGCGGATTTAGACATTTGGAGATCACTGGTATCTTAAATTGTTGAAAATAATGTACTCTTTTATACGTGCATAACTTCATTTCTTAGATAGTCGTATATTTTGAGGATTACGCCAGATGCGAAGGTAAATCCGCCACTGCATATAATCTGAATCCATTTTATATTCAAGTTCAATAAGCACGGAGATAAAATTTAGTGAAGTATAGTAAGCAGTTGTATAAACCCAGCAGGGGCGGATGGGCTAGATACTATCAACTGGCCCGGGAAAATAATTTTTGCGGCCCAAGACTTATTTGCATAGGCGCAGCCAGGTTATTTGTTGGGAGTATCTTAAGATCAGTGGTGTAATTCTGTTAAAATAGTACCGCAGCGCTGTTGTGTAGGAGAAAAAGAAAAAAGCACCGCAGGCGAAAAATTTTTTTTAAAAGAAAGTTTTTTTTTCATAAAACCAAATTAACATAATATTTTGTAAATGTAAAATTTGAAATAGAAACGGCTCCCATAGCAAAACTTTAGAAATTAAAAAAAAGTTACGCGCCGCAAGTTCATAAAGATTTTTCCTCCCATTGGCATTATACGTGTACATTACACTATACAGACGAAATAAAAATATTTTAACATACAATATTGAGAAATTTTTAAATAAGAAATCTCGAAGAAATCCTAGGTAGCTATTATTTTTGTAATCCCCAATAAATTTAAAAATATTAGATTACCAAGATTGTAATTCGCGGGCTACATAAAAAATGATTTTTTGTGTTACAATGTTGCATTTTTACAGATCCGTTGATAAATTACTATGAAGAACTGCATTATAATAACTGCAATATTTATCTATTATGTCAACATTACCAATTTAAAAATTTAAGTTTTTAATATTTATAAAATTTAATAACTTGATCAGTCAGTCGTTACCGGTCCACATCCAGCCGCCCCACCGGGAAACATCCCGGTATTCCGGTGGGCCCATCCGCCCCTGAAACCCAGGGATAGTTTCCTGTGCGCAGTGCATATATAAAAATGAACATAACATGAAATCAATTTCACTTATCAGTAGGTTGATAGGATTAGGTACTGACTGTGTGACCCTCGGCGGTTCAGCATCGAGATCACAATCGATCTCGTCGCTGGCGGCCTCAGTGACCGAGCTGGTCTGCGAGACGAACACAGCCCCGCGAGCGGACTCCCGCTCGCCCCGGCGGCTCCTTGCAGGGGGCGCTCCGCCCTCGCCAGGCTTGGGCTCGTCCATGTAGAACACCACGTCGGCCTCCGAGTCGCAGCGCTCGGGCGGCGGCGGCGGCGGCAGTGGGGGCGGCGCTGTTGTACCCTGAGGTGTTCCGGGCCCCCCGCCGCCGCTTACCTCCATCCGGTTCCGGCTCTTGCGACGTTTTAACACCGAGGCTTTCTTCGCTACCTGCAAGATCAGGGACTGACCCAACCCAACAACAATGCGTTTAACACCCAGTACAGACAGCTATGCTAAACTAATGCTAACACTTAATGCTAGATGCTGAGATGCTGCGATGCCTGCGACAATAATGCAAACGTATCATGATGCACATCTAACAGCTATTGTAACATTGTAAGGTACTTGTTCATTTGTTCATTATCAGATCACAATGAGAGAATTCTCGTTTTTAAGAATATAAGGATTGCACATTCGTTAATAATTATTTTTCTACTCCCTACTGGATATTGGCAACATATCTTCATACTATCATGTGTGGATAGGGATGTCATATCCACACCAGGTGTGGATATGAAATTCAAAGTCAAATACGTCAAAAAATTGTTAATGCGTACAAATTATGTTTTTATTATGACAAATAATTCCTAAAAACATTAAATCAACTGTTATTTAATAATTAATTATGTTTAAAAGCATTATTTTATTGCTAAAAAAGCAAATAAAATTTAGAGATTTAACGTTGGCAACAATTATTTAAATGTCATATGTCACAAAATAATTGATGTAACACTACTTTTAAATAATTTTCTGTATCATATTGAGTGCATTTTATTGCAAAAACCATATTTCGTAGAAAAAATAGGCTGTACAACTCGAGTGGATTTCCTATATCTCACGCGAACATTTGCAGACACTCCCCCTATGGAGTCGTGACTGCAAACGCGTTCTCGTGAGATATAGGCATCACATCCACTCTTGTTGTACAATATACTATTATGTAACACATCTCTGTAAACAAATTCGCTCTCTAAAACTCATTTGCGTACCTACGTGTATAACCTACAATATTTTTTTAGTATTTATGCTCTCCAATTATTTTTTAGTAACTAGGTATACGAAATTATTTTAAAATATAACCTTAAAATCAAATTTTGAAAACGTACGCGAGGAAACAATAAAATCGTTGAATATAATCCTAATAAATTTGAATGACGAGATTTGGATCGGTATCTATACTCTAGTCGCCATTCCAAGTTGGGATATAATTCACTTATCAATCACGAAGCTATCGGGCACCGGCAAGTGGTTGTAACAAGGATTTGCGCGAAAAAATTAGATGGAAAAACAGCCTTGGCTGAATGTCAACCATTGTCAGGGCAATTAAAGTCAATAAAAAAATTGCTCATTGCTTATATAACATCTTTATTAAAGAACATAATCCGCTAAAATATTATTTTGCGGGCTCGAAACAGTTAGTAAAGTAACGATTTTGGAGAGCATAATACAAAAAAAAAATTTTTTGGCACTAATAAAATGCTTTTCATGAATATCTTTTTTGAAAAATAATTGACACTTATTCAATTGTCCTTCCTGAGACTTTCATTTTGATGTTACATTAAAGTAATGCTTGATTAAAATACATTTGAAAAAGACCGAATAGCACCTATCAAAAATTTAGAAAACTTGTCAAAAAACAGTTATTCCGAAAAATTAGTTGACCACGTTATTGTAATTCAAAATCTAATTAGGGCTTAATTTCCGTATAATCGATCAGTATGAAATAAACGAAAAAAATTCTAATTCGTTTTAGAAACAATTTATTCTATTTTTTTTCTCGCGAATTTTTTACATTCCAGTAGTGGAAAATCTGTACACGCTAAGTATTTCAGCAATAGTGAGAAGATAAAGAACAAGCACCTTTTCAAAACAACATTAACGCATTTATTCTATGTACAAACAATAATATTAATCTCTTGCCATTAAAAACAGATTTCAGTAGTTTTATCAAGTGGGCCATCCTTTCATATTCTCCTACAATTCAACAGCTCGCATGAAAACTTTTTCATTTACAGTTTACACACGTAACTCCGGTACAAAAGCTTCGATAAGCCCTCGTAAATTTGGGTCGCACGAGAAAAAAAACTTGAGTATTTGTATATGTCATATTATGTCATCGATAAGACGCACTAATGGGACAACTGACAAATGTGTCGTATTAAATATTCATGCTAAAAATAATAAATTGATCCGTCAGTTCTATTTTTTCTTGGGAAAAATGTTTCGTCTGACAGAAAAAACCCGTGAATGAATGAATGAATTAGTAATTTTACCCGGTATCCTTCAAATATTTATCAAGTAGGTACACTTTAACATACAGTAATCTTAAGTTATGATTTAATAGTCATTCAGAAACAGTGATTAAATATTTGGGGATTCAATAAAATAAATAAGCATCAAAAAACTATTTTCTTTAAAACGATGAGTATAATGTCTTGAATTTGTTCTTTAGTAGTTTATTATACCGGAAAAGATCTTCAAAAAAGTTCAATTTAAAATAGTAAAAGTATTCTGCAAGAGGTCTATTTATCAAATCAGAACTTTTATGGTCAATTTTGAGAAAATCATAATTAATTTTAGATGTCATTTGCGTGTATTTTTGTAATGTAATAAGATTTATTACAACAATTTGAACTATTTTTTTGGCACAACGTAAGTTTCACGAATTATATATCAATAATGTTTTGTTTTAACTCAGGTTTGAATCCAAGTCTAAATCTGAAGAAACTTAAGACATAATGATTTACATTTTTCTTAAGTAAAAGCTTTAAGAAAAGCGAATAATTTTTTCCGAAGGATTCAGGTAAAATGATGACACTAAAAAACAAACCAAAATTTCAGGTATTAAAAGTAATTACTATTGATATACAATTCAATTTCATGTCAACCGCAGATATGATCAAATAATAGAAAATGTATTTTAGTTGATCCGGATCTATTCAATAATATAAATCGAATTTGGTATGAATTAGCGTGACAGCAACGCTAGTGTCAAAGGTCAACGAGATTTCAATCACAATCAATACAGTCCCTTAGTGGTCACAGAAATGTTGTTAAGTTTGCTTAGGGCACACCTCGTAGATTTGTAAACAGTTTCCAAATTTTGAGATTTTACCAGAGTGGTCACGTAGTATAGGGATTTTCCTCTTGAAAGTGTTTAGGTTGATATACATAGTAATATCGACGATGACGTAATATGGACGAAATACATTATTATTTATGAAATTTTGGTACACGAGCAGATTTTTTACGCTATAACAAATATATACATTCGAATTAAAGTATTCAATAATCGAATGAATATTGCATTTCTAACATCAATTGCTATAGCAAAAGCAACACATTTAAACATTGACAACATTCAAAACATTTATGTTTATCATACAAAATTTTATTTAATGTATGTGTTAAACTGTTACCCTTACAAGTTAAAACCTAAAATAAAAATATTTTTTAGATTAGGCAAAACTAATTAGCTTAGGAAAACTGTTATTATTAGTAAACTGTCAAAGCTCGTTTTAGATGGTGCAATTTTTGTTGCTAGTTTTGTTGCGCAATAATGCAATAAATCTTACGGCAAGAAACTTAAGGCTCTACACTTGTTGAACGCAAAATTGATGCAATAGAATCAGAATTCACGATTCTGGCTATAATGCTCAAAATAAATATCTGAAATTTACCATGAATAATTACGAAGCATTATTTGATCGAAAAGTTCATACAATACATTGTTACGACAACAATTAGAGAAAATAAGAATTAATTTATGCATTTTAATATTACAAATTATGGCCTTATTATTGCATATTTATTAATTTTGTTTTAAATAGTCGATTCCTTGCATTGTCCGTGAGAGTGCTACGAAAATATTTTTTGTCAAAAAAATTATATATCTGACGAAAAAAATAGTAAAAAATCGGCCAAATTGACTATTTTTACTAATTTATTACTAAAATACCATTAAGTATTTCAAAAATATAATTTCTTAGCACTCTAGAGTCATCTTTTAACTATCTATATATAAAATATGAATAGTGTAGGTGTATTAACAAGAGCTCAGTTTGTAATATAGCAAGCTCCCTTTTTCACTATATTTTTAGTTACTTTAAATCTGGAACCGTCATACAAATTTATGATTTCATATCATCCCCAGTTGAGCATGTTCATCTAGCCTGTGATTAAAATTGAAAACTGAGAAAACTTGTATTAGACCCTGTCCGCACGAGGATTCTATAAAAATTATTTCAAGATTCTGAATCTTTGAAAAAATAATTCTAGTGAGAATTACCTGTTAAATTGCGGTGCCGCTAAATTGAATCTTCAATGAGTCTTGGAAAAGAAGAATTTATAATTTATTGATTGCTTCAAAACCCGTGAATTAATTTTATTTAAAGATTCAGAATCTTGAAAGAATCGTCATAGAATCCTCGTGTGAACAGAAATCGTTCAATTTGATAAGACAATTTCTATCTTTCTTTACGTCCTTGTTTATCAACAACAGTTGTCAACAACGTGCCGCGCTTAAACTTGTGGCAAGAAAATTAGAAAAAGTTCTATTTTTGATACAAGTCCTTCATGTCAGATTTCTTGCTGCAATTTCTGATTTACACGAAGCAATTTTAATTGAACTTTCTTGCGCAAGAAAATTTTCAACCAAAATTGCATCATCTAAAACGGGCTTAAACAATTTAGGTAAAGAACAGTTTTTCCTACAGGATCAAAATAAAACTATTTTTAGTACCTATAAACTAATGTTTGCTATATAGGTATAAAAAACTTCCAGATGTAATAAATAAAGTTAAGATTGTACTTATTTAAACATTATCAAATTTTTGTTTGTTAACGAATTTAAAGAAAAAAACACTTTCCGATGTAATAAATAAAATTTAGATACTAATTTAAGCTATATCAATTTATAACTCTAAATGTAAAAATATAGATATATAGTAGAGGCATGGAATCAGACGCTATTCGTCATCAACGAATAATTTTACATGTAAATTTTTTGTTGATGACGACATAGTTCATAGTCATAACGTCCTAGCCATTTATTTTGATGACGTACCTCGTCTGATATCGTGTCTCTACAATAACACAAAATTTTGTACGTTTATGAATTTAAAAAAAAGTTTAGTTGAATACTTTATTCCTGATTTTAAATTTGAGTGAAACAAACAAACTTTTTAATAAAATAAAACTAAATGAAACTATTTAATAAACCTAAATGCATAGTGCATAGGTACCTCACAACTTTGTTAAGTAGGTATTTTAGGAGTTTTGGTATAATTGAAGAGTTTTGTATGTGTAATGGTGTGTACCTTAGACAAGGGTGTATTGGCGTTGGAGCTGTTGGCATGCGAGGGCGACGTGGCTGGATCTTTGACGTAGATCTGCCACGTGGCAGACGAGTTGAAGTTCTTGTCTGCTGCGAAGCAGCGCCACAGGCACTGGATCAACATGGCGGCTGCGGGAATCTGACGGTTGAAGTGCTTCTGGCGCTGCTTCTGCTGGACTTTCAATGCGAAACCGGAGCCGAGGATGCCCTGGAAATCATACAAATACAAATTAATTTTTCTATTTTTAAAAAGTACTTATTGGTTATTTAATATTTTGCGCTATAGGTTGGGTAAAGTGAAACATCATAATACAAATAAAAAAGTATATAATTTTCCCATCTCTTAGAGTTTCGTAATACTTAAATGTTCCCTTAATTTCTCTTACATAATATTAAACTTTCATCGGGAATACCTAGAAAAAAAAATATATATATATATATATATATATATATAACACATTTTTAGATATTCTTTTGTATGTTCGCATCATCGTGCTAGAAAATTCAATATACCATGCATCTTAATTTTATCTTAATTATCTATAAGTACACATTACAGAAAAAAATCAATTAGTTACAATGTGATATTTATTATTTTATTTATTTTGATGGTAGCCATTCTACAGGATTAACTCCCAATTACAGAATGGTATTTGTTATTTATTACCACTCGGGCCCAGTGGTATTATGTAATGAAGCAAATTAAAAACATCAAATTTCACTTTGCCACACAGTAAATTTTTAAATTGCCGCTTAATAATTTTTTGGGGCTTTTCTTTAGTAAATTTTAAAAAGAAAGTACTTATCTAAAGCATTTAACAAACTGTGTTTTATTTTTGATGTTTTTATTTATGTACTAAGTTAAATTTTCATAACAAAATATTACAACAATACCATTAAACTAAAAACTGCGATTACAACAATAAGTAAATGATATAACTGTGCTTTTCACTCTACATGTTTTGGTTTGGATATAAAAAGTCATTAAAATGTACCTATTTACCAAGAAATTCATAAATGTCTCCACTCATATAAAATTTAAACAATTTTACTTTGTTCCCTGCTTCCATTTTGCACCACTTTCCCCTACTTATTGTTTAATATGCTTGCAATAATTTGTGTTAAATAATTAAAGCATCAATTCAAAGAAGAGAATAAAAATTTAAATTTTACAGAAAGTTAACCGAAGTAACTTTTAAACTTTAATCTTTCCCTTCGACTTCTGCTTGTTACGTAGATTAAAATTGCTAATTAAGTCATTAATAAAACAGGTGATGGAGCATGTTAGGAAAATGCTCACGGGAAGCAAACTTCTCGACTAGATAACTGACTGCTAAAGTCACTTTGAATAATCTCGAACATATTGATTACTTATTAAATTCGTCCACACTTTACACGCGTCTGCCTCGTTTCTTGTCTTTTGCTTCTCGACCCCTGTTAAGCCCTCTGACCCCAAGTGGGGTCTCATTAGCAGACATCCCTACCCTTCAAGTCTCTACGGTCTTCACATGACTTTACTGTCGCCTTCCGCATGTCCGTCATCTATAACTCTAACTTGGACTAACGAGCTGGATCTACTCGGGAGAGAGCGTTAAGGTACATTTACAACCAATTTAAACCCAGGGTAATTTTGACTGGAAATTGTGCTGGGTTTAAAATTGCATCACTCTTTAATATGGTACATTGAAAAATATGATGTTCAGTTATTGAAATATCGGAAAATTTGTACTTACTTCCGCTCTTATACTTTGATAGTTTGAGGTAACAGTTAAGTGCAATTCAGAATAGAACTTATAATGTTGTAAATGTACATTATTTAATTTAGGGATTCCCGAAACCGGAACGAACCGTAAAACCGTAATTATATTTTGGTAAACCTGGACGCAAACATAATTGATAAAAAATCGGGTAAACCCATATTGGAGCCAAACAAACAATTGTGAACCGGTTCGGAACGGTTTAAAATAATAATTAAAATTATAACATTTTTAATTCTTTTTTCGTTAAAATGCAATTAAAATTTAGAAAAGTACCAAATTGTATTTCCTTTATTTAAGCTCCAATTTATTTTACTTAAGAATTTTTTTACATTTCATTCGCGATGCCATCTTAGGCTGAATTACATATTAATCATCCGAGAAGTGTTCCTATTCCGTTTGATTTCCATACTTTTTTCTAGTATAGAAATATAAGCCTGGATTTATTTTTCTCTTCGAGATACGTATCTACTAGACTTGTCTACGCATGCTCAGTTCAGTGTGCAGTCAGTTTGACCAATCTTTAGTTCTGGCTCGGAAAAATCGAAGATTTTCGATTGAATGTGAATAGTTCGGAAATAAAGTATGAAACTCTAACGAATCTCGGATGGAAATTGTACTAGAAATCTAGCATGAATCTAGATGAAAAAAGTATAAGTAATACCTTTAGGTCTCAGCGCTGTCAGCGGCCAATATTAGGAACCTAACTATCTGGTACAAATGGAACAAATAACAAATATTGGTTGTTACTAAATAGGAAATGGAACACGTTAACTAATTTTTTTGGAAAACAAGTTATCGGTAGATTTTAAAAAGTAAATAAAAAACCAGAACAAAACCGAAGTCCATAAACGTATGAAATAAACTACAAAGTGAACCGTGAACAAAATCTGAACACCGACCACTGCAATATTAGTCAACTGCCTCATGAGGAATATCTCTAACCTTATTTCACAATTGTCTTTTGTTCAATTACTTCCTTCTAGAAGGAATTTATAAATAATTTGATGAATGTATGTGATTTGTGATCCCTGATCCGTAGATTAGATACTAGCTCAATTTAAATTCTATGTTTATTAAAATCGACCACTTGTGGTTCAAAGTGTCGTGTGAAAAATGCGTAAAGGGATGTAAGGTTTCCGGATCTTCATTAATGACCCTTCAAAACACTGTAGTTTTGTAAATTTGTTAAGAATAACGTGTGTTATTAATTATATTTATTTTTCTTCTGTAAATCAAAACAAAGAAGCGGAAAAAGCACATAAGTTTAAATTATTTATGAAATATGCGAGAATCCTGAAACATGGAAGGAAGCAATTTTTAATTCGTGTTTTTCAGTAGCGCGCAAAGAATTCCACTGCGTCAGACATAGGGGGCCTTACACACATGTCAGTGGCGCGGTAAGAGGAGGGGCTTTGTACAAAGTCAAAGCCGCCTTTGATAATGCTTCAGAGGAGCAAAGAGAAAAGCGCTGTCAAAATGTTTAAAGTTACTCTACAGAACTTCTAATTATTCCTTGCTGCACATCACAATATTTATAAAGAAAATATATTTCGAACAAATACTTGGGGAATTTAATCCAATCACGCTGTACCTACTCTGTTTATGATAATATTATTTTGTTTTTATAACTTCTCAGTTTCTCACTGCATAATTTTAATTTCTGTCAACTCAGTTTCGAATTTAGTCAGGTACACATTTTAGTTAACTCTCCACTAACAACCATGAGTACCTGTCAGGCTGGTAACAGCAAATATGATATAATACATTATCTATATTCACAATATGTGTGGGTGTGCCACATCCAAGGCAAGACGTAATAAATATGTATGTATGCATGATTGTAAAGTTTATTTGCGATGTAGTGATAGCTTGATACCAACGTCATCAGTTTCTGAATTTAAAAAAGTTTCCACAACCTGTCCTTGTCACTCACATTCTTGTTCACTTCTTATGGATAAACGTTTGTGTTAGAGGTAAATTCAGTTAAATAGAACCCTGCGCGAAGTACGAATTCTCGTCTTAGAAAGAGAGGCAAAGATGACAAACAAGAGGAAACTACGTCACTATCTGTTTTACAGAACATCAGCTTCAATATCTGTTGTTCTCATGTGACGTAGTGTTTTGGTTTATGTAATGCTGTGAATTTTGTAATTGATTGTGATTGAGTTATATTATAGTTTTCTTTAAAAATTAAGGGAAGTGCAGCGTAGCATATACTCGCTAGCTCCACTTTTGTAAAACGGACAGTACCTACATGACAAGTTCCGCCTTCTCGCGCAGCTCAGGGTCCTAGATATATGAATTTTACTCTATAAGGTTATACAGGGCGATTCATCGTATTTCAAAACGCAATAATGCCCATTTTACGAAAAAGAAACTTTTTATTTTTATTTTATAATGTAGGTACATATCTAAAGTTTTGTTTCACACAATCACACAGTTTTCAAAATCATATCAGGTAGGTGACGCTCCCCATTGTCTATACACTGAATAAGCCGATTTCTGGCGTTTGTCATTAACCTTTCCAGCATGGCAGCGGGTATGTTGGCAATTGCGGCCCGGATGTTTACCTTCAGGTCTTCTAGGGTCCTTGGACGGTTGACGTAAACGCGGGATTTCAAAAAAACAAAAAAAATCACTCCAAATCGCCCCTTATTGAAATGAGGCGGCGGGAAGTGTTCCCTCAAAACAGCCATCGATGATGCTCCGTGCTCCAACGCATGATGGCGACTGACCGGGTGGGGAACAAAACTTTAAAAGTGCACCTGTCGAATGAGATCACTCTCTCCCCACTACGATCCCTACAGCCTGAATGGCACGCATTTTAAAAAAGCAACTTACAGGGAATCACCCTTTATAATAGTACTATTGAAATTAAGAGTCGGTTCAGCTGTGGGAACGGGCGGAGCTAATTTTTGTGTACTACACATATTTATACAATTTGATCAAATACTGCTATGAATTCCACACCTTAAGTACTGTAAAGTAACGACAACGACAAACAAAATACTGAACACAGTACAGTACAACTATCAAAACAAATTATTCACTAAGGGATGCAGGCATTAGGATGAGAAAATTCTTGACTGATGTTTCTGAGATAGAGAGTTTTCTTTCTTTCATTTATAGGTACATCTTTCTCCAAAATTTGTACTTCGCGCAACCGACTTTTTATTTCAATAGTACTATAATTTTAGTCTTAGAGAATGATGTGTAGATGAAAGGAAGATAAAACTTCTGTATTCTCTATCTCAGAAATAGTAGTCAGGAATTTTCCCATACTGATGCTTGCATCCCTTAGTGGTTAGTGAATAATTTGTTTTGATAGTCGTACTGTGTTCAGTGTTCTGTTTGTCGTTGTCGTTATTTACTTTACAGTACTTATATTGTTATGGTGTAAAATGTAATATATAGGAAGCGGTACTAGGTCAATATGTGTAGTACATAAAAATTAGCTACGCCCGATAGCGAAGCTAAACCGACTCTTCACTTCAAACGTTGAAAAAACTACCTATAACAGTAAGAAATACTGTGCGTGTTGCTTGTAAAATAGAGGCGCCGTTATTTTGTGGTTTCTATTTAAGTAAAGAAAAATCAATTTTGTGGCCACAAACGTTTCACACTTTCTTCATTTTGCTTTTGTTTCCTGTATGTGTTTTCTGTGTCTATGTGTGAACAGGGCTTTAGTTCAGAAACTGATGACCTGAAGTAAGTATCACCACATCGCAAATAAACTGCACGTTCTTGTGCCTGCATTGATGAATGGAAGTGAATGCTGTTGGGTATGGATGTAAAAATACAAACCCGTGTGACTATGATTAAAATGAGGATTTTCAGTGGAATATGTGGATGTAATACAAGGAGGAATCGGATGGGGAATACATTAGTGTATGAAGAGTGTCGAATTGTACAAAATGTAGTTGATAGACTAGCATAGGCGTCCGCAGAAATAATTCAAGGGGAGAGGGCAGACCAAAACATAGATATAGATGTCATACTCGAACAATGCTTTCCACATGGCGGGTCTGGGAACGATCCCCGCTGAGGATAAACATTTATTTTCTAGTTAAAAGTGTGTTCTCTCTATACTAAGAACTATCCTGGCTAGTAGCCGAAGTTGCTAAAATCTTATATTTATTAATTGTTATAAATTTTTGACTTTGTCTAATTTACCATAATAAAGGTAGGTACACATATAGATATTGACAAAAATTAATGTAATTTAAAACAAATTGTATTTGTTACACTTGCCACGTTCGGGCCAATGTGACCCGAAAACAAGGTAGGTACTTGGCAAATATTTAAGAAATTAGTAACGAATTATTATCACAAATAGTAGTATTTTATTAGTTATGGCTTATTTTTACAGAAATTGTATGAAATTCCGCTTGAAAATAAATAAAAATAAATAAAAATGCAGCGAACGACAATTTGATGTAAGTTGAGAATTGTTGTGCATTTTTGTGTGTTAAACAAATATTTTTTTAAGAGTTACAGGAAAATTATTTATTCTCTCTTGCCATTTGTATGGTCAACTAAGGGTCCAAATATTATTATTTAGTAATAACATTTTTGTTATATTTAATTTAACACCAATATTGACCCGGACATAATAAGTGTAACAAAATGCGAACAGAACAGCAGGGTTAAGTAATATACAACTTGTTTATCTAAGATACGAATTGGTAATTGGTTCCGAAATCCAGGAGGGACAACTGCCCCTTCTTGCTCACCCTTGCGGGCGCCTATGTAGAGTAGGACTCCTGCTTGAAGTTGGAGTAGGAATAAGTCAGTTGCGGTAGAACGAATGTCAAAAGATTATTATGCGGGCGAGATAGTGAGCGTTTGCATGCATGGACCGCGGTACGCAAATGGATTGAAATGGGAGCACACAATTTGGACAAATATAGTTTTGTCAAAACGTAGTTTGACCAAAAATAATGAAGCCAAACTGTATTTTAGTTCAACTGGAATTTTGTCAAACCGTAAATATGCCAACCCGTAATTTGGCCAAACTGTATTCTAGACAAACTGTAATTTCACATTCCGTAATTTGACCAAACCGCAACTTCGACTAATATTATTTTGTCAAATCGTTTTCAGTTAAACCGTAATTTAGCCAAAACGCAACTATACCTTAGGCCCAGTTGCACAGTTACCACTTAAGTATTTTTTAAGGGTTAAGTTTTAGTTTATGGTTTAGCTGTTGCACAGTATTGATTTTCAGTTTAAAGTGTCACTTAAATGTCAAATTACTTAAGCGGTAGATGCGGTGTCACTTAAGCCAAAGTTTAACATGTTTCTGTGATTATTATTGTTATTATTCATTTTTTATATATTTTTAAAATGAATCTTATAAATATTATTAACATTGATCACGATGAGGATGAAGATATCTTATATATTGACATTTTCATGAGACTTCGCCCCTCGTCGTTATTCAAGACAGGGACAATAATAATTTCAATCAATGGTAAAATTTTTTATAATAGATTTCGTTTATTAGAATATTTTATTGGTCTAATTATAAATTGCGGGACAAATGTTTACTTTTCTAATTTATTGTACCTAATCCAATCTTACAATGTATATTAAAATAAATCAATTTGTATTGTCTCTTGCAGGTTTTTGTTATATTTTCGATCTTTTTTCTTAAACAATCTGTTCTACTGTTCTTAGTATACCAAAATATCGATTTCACTATTGAATTCAGTGATTGAATTTATGGTGCACTGTTTTTCAAATAGTAGTTTTGTTCTTCCATAATAACGTGTTCGATTTTTTTCATTCTACAATATGTTTAATTTTCTTACAACATTTAGTAAAATGGTACGTCATACTTCATCCTTTATAAAATTCGAAACGCTTTTTATTTTATTTCTTTCTGAATTGTCCACGTTTAAAGTTTATATTCAATAAATACACGAAACACTGTTTTAAAATTCATTTGAATTATGACAGTTGGTCATATTTTGTTTGTTTTTATGTCAAATTAGGTGACAAATTAGTTATAAACTGATATTCATGTTTACCAACATTGATCTTTTTTCGTTTAGCTAAGTATTTTCTTATTAAGATACTGTACAACACGTACGGCTTAAGTATTTCGTTTAAGTGGCAGTTTAAGGATTAACTAAACTTTTACTTAAGTGGTAACTGTGCAACTGGCCCTATCTGGAATAATTCAACACGGAATTTATCCAACACGTATTTTTGTCAAATCGCAGATATGCATAACCGTAATCTTGTCAACCGTATTTTAGTCAAATCGTAATCTTGCCAACTCTATATAAAGCCATACAGTTGGGAAGATTACGATTTGAGTAAAATGCCCAGGTCAAAACGTAAATTGCCTGGACTAAACTGCGATTTGACAAACATACGGTTTGAATAAATTCCGTTTTGGATTATTCCAGTTAGGTATAGTTGCGTTTTGGCTAAATTACGGTTGACCTGAAAATGATTTGACAATAAAATATTAATCGAAGTTGCGGTTTGGTCAAAATACGGAATGTGAAATTACAGTTTGTCTAGAATACAGTTTGGCCAAATTACGGGTTGGCATATTTACGGTTTGACAAAATTTTAGTTGAACAAATTACAGTTTGACTAAAATACAGTTTGGCTTAATTATTTTTGGTCAAACTACGTTTTGACAAAACTATATTTGACTAAATAAGCGGACGCCGATTGAAATGAATGCATAAAAATGAAAATAAATATTAACGAGGCAAAAGAGGTGTTCAGGATCATAGAATATAGTGGGAATATAGTAGGTACTTAATATTTGAAGAATATTGATTGCTGGTTATGATTCAATACATACAAATGGGTGATTTACAATTTCGTGCATTTATTTACCGGCATATAATGCTCAACTCACTAATCACGGAACTGAAAGAAATTTTTCAAAATTCGCAATTTTCAGGTTTTTTAATCAAACAGTTTTTGGTCACTGTTTTCAGATGGAATTTCATAAATTACTATTATTGACATTGCACAATTAATTAAAATTAAATTTTATTCTATTCATAGTTCAGCAGATAACCATTATACAACCAACAATCTAGTGGTTTCAAAAATGTTCTTGGGAAAACTGCCCTTAAATTTACGAATTTAAAAGAAATTAATTTTGTTCCATGATCAGTAAGTTAGTTCTTAATGCCATTCAAATATATGCACGAAGTTGTGAATCACAATTATCTATCATGTCTTTCATCTAACTTGGGAGTGACTGTCTTACATATTCTGGTCAGCGCAATAGACATATTATATTTTACGTGTGTGCGGTTACCAGCCATCAACTCTCGAGTATCTACCTATAGATTTAGTGAAGATATAAAAATATATAAGAAGTGTGTGCTGTATTGAAATTGACTAATTTTACTCACAAGTAATAAAACAGTTATTTATGTTATAAGGATCGTAACGTCAATCATTATGGTACTATAATAGTCGTGAAGATAATCAGACGAGGCGAAACCGAGTTTGATACCAAGACGTGTATCATAATTCATAATGATTGCGGTTACGAACCGTATTGCATACAATATCTGCTGGCATATGTTAGTCAAAAAGTAAAATAAATTATTTGGTATTGAACAGAAAAAATTAATAAAAATATCAAAATTTAAACTTTCAAAATACCCTATTTTCTAAAAATATTTATTATAATATAAACAATTAATATGATTATTGAAACTTTAGGACGAATTTAGAACTATCTTTCTTCTTTCATCTTTTAAGAAATTTGAGAAATTTTAAAATATTTGGAAAAATAAGCTCTCAATTCCGCATAACCAAAACCACTATTTCTATGAAGTTCAGCCTTACGGAACTTGAAGTTCGTACCAACGTTATTTGAAAAAATTAGAACAGAGTAATTTTTATGTAAATATAATTTCGCAGATTAGTATAAGATCGTCATAACAATACCAAGTAGCTTACTATAATATAATACAACGCACGTATAATAAGATTACCGCTCGCAAATACTCACTAACTAGCAACTACGCACATTCCACAATGCTTTGTAAATCAACATCTGTTAACTCTGACTGACTGTGTTACCAGAACAATAATCCCAGCTTTACAGTGTGTAGTGACCGTTACCGTTACCGGTTCGGTACGTACCGGTACATGCTACGCTCCGGCTCGGAGTTTCAACTCCAGAAACGAACCGGAAATTCTCAAGTCACGTCTGTGTCTGATAGGCTATTGTTCGCGAATCGCAAATACGCACGGCTTGTACGATTGTGGAAAGAGTTTGCATCGAAAAGGGTTGAATCAGAGAAGTGATAGAAATCGGTGGTGCAGATTAAGGGTGGAATCCGTGATATTTTAACAGGAGAGATGTCAGTTTTATTTACTTTATAATTTATGATAGTGCAGATCTTTTTCGTTAGCTTTAATGTACATTTTTTAATTTATTGCTAGCCCTACACCAAAAGATAGAAAAGATTTCGGATTAAATGTATCTTTTATTAATTGCTGAAATCTTTTAACAAATTATTACTAACATAAATAAAATAATTATTTTAGTCATTTTAGACGTATAATATATTGTATAATATCAAAAAATTACGGAAACAAACTTATTAGCCATTTAAATTAATTACTACTTAGTATCTCTTTTAGTCTTTCTTACTACAAGAAATCATATGTTTAGGGTATGTATGTACAGTTTGATATGCTGCTTATGAATCAAAAGAATGTTTCAGAAATTTAGTAGATAAGTGTGCGACAAATTACTTTGTCGCACACTTTTTGGCACTTTGCAACAAAGTTTTACTTTTTCGAATGTCCGTTGTTTTCGCAACAGCATTCATATTTAACAAAAATTTTACAGTAAATGGCCTTGTTTTGCAGGAGTAGAAAAAATAGTGTGTATAACACGTATTGAAAATATGTTGTCTAACTCAAACGATTGCAACCCTTCCTTCGCTCGGGCTGTATTTTCGTTCGCGTTCGACAAAATTATATTTTCAAAACTTGTTATACAAATAACTATTTTGATTCGTATTCGTAATCAGTAACTGTATGCATTATTAACGTATGTTCTCAAAGTTATATTATACATCCTGTGTAGTGTATAAGTTTTCAAATAATATAGTTGAGTTCTGCAACTTTGAGACAAAAAAATTATTTGCTTATAGTTGCTGACATTTACTAAACTTCTGACTTTTTGATTTATATTTTTTGATATTTCCATTTTTGTTTTCACTATTTTAGTGAATCTTCAGTGGAAATTTATTTAGGTACATACTCGTAGCAGACGTTTTTTGATTCTTATTAATATCATTATGATTTAAAATATTTTAGTTTAACAGTAAAAGTAATAAAAATGTCGCTTAATTATTAGCACACATTGTTTAAAAAAAATTCATTTAATAAATCTATAAGATCGATGAAGCCCTACTTCAGCAGATATCAATACATTGTCAATTTTAAAATATAAATGTAAGTGTAGTTTCATACCACCAACTTTCATTCCCACCTTTTTACGAGGCTGATCAAAAAGTTCCGGAACTTTTTGAATTGCGCGCCAACGGATCGTCGAAAAGCGGTACGGTTTTCAGCATTAGTTTTCGTAACTCTTCTTGAACAGGATTTTTTTTGTAAAACAGTAGAAAATTCTTTGTTGAGAAGTAACAGTCGTTTTTGTGGAACATGTTTTTCGTGTTTGGCGATTTTTCTTTAATTTTGTCAATTTCAAATATGATTAATCGACGATTTCATCGCATGAGAACGTTTACTCTGGCAACATGATCGTCGTCAGTCGAAGTTGATGAGCGTCCTGAACGAAGATTGTGTTTTGACGATGTCCGGTCTTCTTTAAAATTCTTGAACTACTCATGAAATCATGATCGACTCAGACATTCATCCCCAATAGCCTTTTGCAACACCCAAAAGTTTATATAAAAGTTGTATCCAACTTCACACAAACGCGTCACTCTTCTTTTTGATTCATTTGACCCACATTTGACCAAAGATCACAAAATCGCCAAACACGAAAAACATGTTTCACAAAAATGACTGTTACTCTCAACAAATAATTTTCTACTGTTTTACAAAAAAAAATCCTGTTCAAGAAGAGTTACAAAAACTAATGCTGAAAAATGTACAGCTTTCTCTTTTTGTATTTTATACGAAAAAAAACAGACTTATTTAGTGTACCTATACCTTATCAGATTGATTTTGTTTATTTAAATTTTTTCAATCCATACTTCAAAAAGTTGTCGTCATTCAGGCAGCCTTTCATTCTTTAATTAATGTAATCCAGTTGAAATTATAAGCTAGAGAATAATTAAAATTTAATCATTTCATATAACTCTCCCGACAGAACCAATTAATATTATAAATTATATTAGTCCATATTATCTCTCTCTGCCGTGGAAATTAATTAACAGGTGAATCGTTTTATTGTCCGCAGTTAACGCTTCTAATTCACCATGTTCTGCTACTATTAAAGCAACTGATTTGTTGATATGTTCATGTTCTGTCTGGGATGAATAGACAAACAGACAACATGAAATTCGAGTACAATAGAATTTCATTAGCGTCACAATAGAATTGTTCCGATAATAAGAACGGATTTACCGCAGAATCTGTACGGTTTAGTTTAATACAAATATCTCAAATACTGACTAGTACTAGTTACTATTTCTGCTCAGGAAAATTGATGCAATTTCGGATTTAATTAAAAGCATACAATGTACGAAGATGGAAGATGAATGCGTATAATAAAGCAAATATTTCATAATTGCATGCAGCTGTACCTGTAGTAATATTTTGATTATAGAATGGAAGTTGAATTTTTTTACTTTAACTACTTACTGCATTGCTGATGATGCGTAGAACAGAAATCAAAATTTGTTTCATTCTAATATTAAATTAGCAATTTTAGTTGAAAGATTAATAAACGAGACTGCTTACCTACTTTAGTTCCGTTGTCAAAAAATCCGATGTGGCCAACACATAACCTCTCGCCATACTCTACTATTTTTATTTTTCTAATATAAGTATATATTATGTAGTACTTACTCACAAATATACCATTGTACTAGAAGGGAATTCGGGAATTGTAGTTTTTATAATATTATTAAAGTTTATTATGACCTTATAAATACTAAATGACATTTCATATTTTCCATTTCAATTTGCCAAAAAGTCAAAAATTCATGTGACATTAACACTCAAATATTTTATTTTTTGTTTCAATAGGTAGGCACATAAATCAAAATTGTAACAAATTTGTAGAATTTTTAACTTCTTGTAATTGGAAAATGGTGCTAGATAGAAACAACGTTTTGAATACATATTGTAGATAGTAACATTTAGTATACAATGTTATTTAAAAAATCCTATTAATTCATAAATTTTGAGAATATTCCAGAAAAAACTCTTCAGATCTTCAAGAAAATACCACTTCCGGTTGCACGATCAACACCAAAATCTAATCATATCTAATCTAGGGTGTCACAATATTGTATACCAAATTTCAATTTTTTTTATTCAGTGGTATTTGAGTTATCGTACCTCCAACATCCATCCTGACACACTGACACACACACTGACACACACACACACACACACACAGACATCATCGCGAAATTATCAAAATCGTGTTCTAGGGACCTCAAAACGTGCTTATCCATTGAAAAGTCACTATCGAAATTTTAGCATGATTACAATACCTCTCTTACAGATATGAGTGGCGAGAGGTAAAAATAACCCGAAAAACACTACAACAATTTTAAATGATATTTTATATACAATAGTAGGTTAGGTAGTATTAATTGTAGTTATAAAAATTTATGCGATAACTCCCTATGGTATTTCGTATTTAACTTTAAATAACAACGGAAAACTGTAGTGTGTGTTGAAAATATATTACACCTTCTCCCAAGTGTGGCATAAAAGCTATTTTAAAATGAAATAATTAAATAAAATTGAATGTATTTCTCTTGACTAATGAAATGGAAAAATATCTCAGACTAATGGTCAATTTATTGAAAGGATGATATAGTACTATTGAAATGAAGAGTCTGTTGCGCGAACTACAATTTTGGTCTTACAGAAAGATGTATAGATGAAAGAAAAAGAAATCTTCTACTTATATTTTCTATCTCAGAAACAACAGTCAGGAATTTTTTCATAGTCATGCTTGCATCCCTTAGTAAATAATTTGTTTTGATAGTTGTACTGTGTTTAATGTTCTGTTTGTCGTTGTCGTTACTTATACAGTACTTATATGTTGTTATGGTGTTAAATGCATGTAGCAAGCGGTACTAGGGCAAATTGTGTAATATGTGTAGTACACAAAAATTAACATTAACCGGTTTACTCTATACGAAACCGGTTGATATAAGAATATCAACTAAAGAAAACAAATGTTTTATAAAAGATTCATCCGGCCAAAAATGTTGAACTAAAGATGTACCTAAATTTACAAATTAAATAATACCTACCTATTTCTTATTTAAATTTTTTTATTTACTAATAAAGCAGTTATTTTTCTTTCTTTAGAAACTGTTTGAATAACCAGTTTAAATTTGTTTTGGTTAATAGTTACCGGTATTTCAGTAAATTTAAATAACGGTTTCAGTTTCGGTAAAAATCACCTTCTGGAACAAAAAATTGCGGTTAACCGGTTTTTTAACCGATTAAACAAACCGGTGTCTTGCCCAGGTTTCATTTCAGCAGTACTCAGTATTGTGATTGGTGATTACAGAGCATACGTATTGATTATGAATATGACTTGACCATTTAAAAATATCATAGGTAATAGAATAAAATGTGTGTACTTACGGCTGGAAGAGCAAAAAACGAGATCGCAAAGACGCTGAAGCAGCTCGCCACAATCTTCCCCAGCCAGGTCTGGGGCACAGTGTCCCCGTAGCCTATCGTGGTGACGGTGATGACGCCCCACCAGAGCGCGTCGGCGTAGCTGGAGAAGTCCGTCTTGCCGTCGGGGCCGACGGCGTCCTTCTCGGCCAGGTAGACGAAGTAGCTGCTGAAGATGAGGCCCAGGAAGCCGATGTACAGCGTGGTGATGAGCTCCTGCCGGTGGATGAACACCACGGAGCCTAGGAGACGCCACGTGCCGCCCTGCCGGTCCACGTGCAGCATGCGCAGGATCTGCAGGAAGCGGATGCCGCGGATGGCGCTCGTGGCGAACACTTGGCCGTTCGAGCCCAAGGCGAGGACTACCATTGAGGCTACTACTACTATTAGATCTGGAACATAGTCATGGGGGATTTATATTAATTGTTATAATAATTACTACATGTTTTTTTAATGGTAAGCATTCTCTACTACGCCCAGAAAACAGGTAAAACATGGATTTCGCTCGCTGTTCTACAGCGTTTATTGTTTTGGTTAAATAAATAAATACAAGTAATTTATGGTAGAAAAAATATTTTTGGTACATATATTTATTTGTAAAAAAATTAAATATTTGTACCTACTCTACACTTTACAGCTTCTATTTATATAAGTGAATTAACTATTAACAATTCCCTGCCTTTATATTTATGAATGTAGTGTTTACATATACGTCAATAAGGATAAATTCTCTAACAACAGCGAAAATCACAATTTCAACACAAGAAATAAAGATTTATTCAGGATACCGTTTCGAAGACTTAACGCAACTAAATCATCCCCTAGCATTATGGATGGGACTTAAGATTTTTAACAAAATACCAGGTAGTATAAAATCGGCTCAATCTTCAGCGATTTTTAAAGAGATTAAAGCGGTATCTGCTCGACGAATGTTTTTATACATTAGACGAATTCCTAAAATTATAATTCAAGTATTAAGTATACAGCTATTTATTTTGTGACGTGTCCAATATATTTGTAAATATCGTATGGAAATAAATACTATATATTATATTATGAAAAAAGTAACTAGGGTCTGTTGCCAAGTCTTCGCGGGAAGTTCAAATTTATGTTGGGGGTATATAATTTCTGAAAAGAAATTTATTTAAATAAACTGGCAGAGGTTCCACTTACCCCATGGACCCCAATTTGCCCAACTTAACTTTCTTAAAAAAGCAACATTTAAATCAACATCATTTTAATTTTAAAATTCTAATTCGAATTTTGTAGATATATCTATCAGCTATCAACTCACGGCACGGGGCACGGGTATTAGGTGGAGACTGGAGAGTACACCACAGGAGAGATTATTGTGGTACTGCATGTTTACTGTAAAACTTAAATGTGTAACAGACTAAATTCAAACCTGAGTTGTCAGAACCACAGGTCTCAGAGGTATCATGAAAAATATCGATACCGGGATTTACATGTTTTGAAGACCTCTGAATCCGTTTTGACCATTTTCTCTCTGTGTGTGGATGGATGGATGTGCGTCCGGATGTTCAATAAACTCATGAACGCGAAAAGATAGTAATGAAACTGTATGATAATGCGCAGAACTGAAAAGATTTTGGTCACATTTCGAAAACCGGAAGAAGAAGTTAACTTAAAACACAAGAATAACACAAATTTATTTCAAATTTTAATTTTTTTATTATGAATCAAAATGTGATAAAAATAGTTTCGAAACCGCAGTTCGGTATCGGGCTTAATTTTGAAATATAGGTTATAAATAAAAATATATACAGAAATAAAATCCAAACAAATAATTTATTAATTCTGTTCTGAAAATTTTTCATTAAAAATTTAAAAAGTCATTTATTGTGTACTAGCCGTAGTACAATATGTGTATTAAAAAGGAAAGATAAATTACTGGATATCAGTTTTAACGTAGTTAATTAACTTAAAAGTGAAATAAATAATCCATCGACCCACTTCGTTCAACAAGTATAGGTACCCTCATAAAAAATCTAATCCAAATCAAGCATGCACTAAATACATATGAAATGTAATTGCCATTAGCTGTAATTAATACAGCAATTGAGTATTCAACATTCTATCGTTATCACTACTGGACTAGACCATCACAGAGGCATCCCAGCTTCAAATGGATGCTCATTTCATTAATTAACATTTATGCAAAGCCAACGCACTGATCGCTAGTCCCATAGGTATTGATGACCTTACAGGTTCATGCCAATGATTGGATAACATATACCATTAATCTATTAATCTGTTTACGCATATTTGAGATAGTATCGACCATTGTACGAAAAATTGATTTCAAAGTGTCGTGTTCTTTTCATTATGTAGACTGAAGAATAAATGATTAACAATAAGCATTTTAAGAAGTATTTACAATATATTCAACAAGGAGAGAATAAAAGATTACTATACAAGTCGTATACGAGTATGGTAATGTCTGTGGAATCTAATGCGTGAAACCAGAAGTGTATATCTTTATCTGTTAGAAAGTTACAGCCATTTTTGTATTTTATGAAACAAAGTAATGTCATAATAATATTATTATTCATAACTTTCAAACTATTGCTCACAGAAAAAATCTGACGTGGACACCACATGACTTCCTTGTACGCCTTGTGTGTTCATACTTTTCTTAATAACTAAAATGTAGAATAATATAAAAAATTCTTTTAACTTATTATACTAGTATACTCACAAATATATTTTAGTCATTTTATTTAAACTGCAGAAGAAGATATAAAGCATATTTTACTATTGTCACTTTCATGTCATAATCATTTAAATTTTACATAGTAACAAATGTTAATCGATCATGGACTACAAGATACAGAAATACTAAATTATAAATATATACTTTAATTATTCTTAAATGATACCAGATACAAAAATATTTATAAAATACCGATTGTAGGTACCTAATAATCACATAATCTTTCATTTAAAATAAAAAAATTTGTCTCAAATTAAATATTTATCGAAATTTTTTTAAAATTTACTACTTCCGGTTTGTAGATTGAAACCAAAAATAGGAGGTGCACAACTAGATGCTATAACAGTCCTAAATACAAAATTTCAACTTTCTACGTCTAACCGTATTTGAGTTATGCGACACACATACGTACAGACGTACGTACGTACATACATACGTACAGACGTCACGACGAAACTAGTCATAATGGATTCAGAAAAGGTCAAAACGGATATTTCCATCAAAATCTGAAAACCGAAATTTTTCGGGATTACAATACTTCCTTATTACTCCGTACAAGGAAGTAAAAAAATTGAACCTACATTATAGGAATTTTTCTCTAGATTTCAAATATTTAATTAAAATTCTTCTATGTCAAACAAAAAAGGTATATAAAAAAACTAAAAAACTAGGATTTTAAAACTATTTTCGTAAAAAAGGTATATCCGTCAAAAATTTGAGGTGGCAAACTTTAGATTTGTGTTCAGCACCCCAAAAAACATAAAAATACAGAAAATCAAAATTTCCTTAAAACATTCCAGGTAAAAATCTCTATTGCCTGGACTATAGTGTATTTATTAAATAAGCAATTTCATATAATTTGTCTCTATAAAAAAATTCGGGAACACGCCACTGCGCCAAATTGCCACTGTGCAAATACCCGCTGTGTCCAATTGCCGCAATGCCAAATTGCCACTGTGCCAAAACGCATCCCCACCACTTACATACTTGTAATAACGTATGTCGAGAGACTACTGCAAATTTATTTCGACACAGAGGCAATTTGACCCAGTGGCAATTTGACTCAGCGGCAATCCAACACAACAGCAATATTTAGACATACTGGCAATCGGGCATAGCGACCAAAACCGAGTTTTTGGGGCTCTAGTACGGTTTTGTTAGCTTTGTTAGTGTAGTAAATACCAAAACCGAGTTTGTGGGGCTCTAGTACGGTTTTGTTAGCTTTGTTAGTGTATGTCAAAATGCTCCTGTTATGTCCAATTGTCGCTATGCCCGATTGCCAGTATGTCTAAATATTGTTGTTGTGTTGGATTGCCGCTGAGTCAAATTGCCACTGGGTCAAATTGCCTCTGTGTCGAAATAAATTTGCAGTAGTCTCTCGACATACGTTATTACAAGTATGTAAGTGGTGGGGATGCGTTTTGGCACAGTGGCAATTTGACATTGCGGCAATTGGACACAGCGGGTATTTGGCACAATGGCAATTTGGCGCAGTGATATGCACCCAAAAATTCTGGGACCGCTACTGGTCAATAATGTTTCCAGTTCAGTTTCCTGAACCTATACTTATTAGACTTGATTATTTCTTTTTCTAACAAAAGCGAAACTGATGTGCCAAGATAGTATTATTTGGCGAAGATTGATTGCGTATTAAATAAAGGTTCTACGTTCTCTTACGTCACTTAGTGAGATTAACCTGCCACGAACTTTGTCTCACAAACGCACAAAATCCGTAAAAATGCGTGATAAACAACATACATTCAAGCCAGAATAACATGTAGCTTTTGTACATTATTAGCCATCGAGTGAGAAAATATTAGCAAAAGTAATCCTCGTCAACATAACGGTGAAATACAACAAACAAAAGGTAAAACAAGATTAGATCCCGATCTCGTTAGCAGAGAACAGAGAACCAATCTAGCAGAGAGCTGACTCAAACGTTGGTAGTTCGTCGACTGCGCCAGTGGTACCAACACTGCAAGATACAAGAACCAGACGAGTACAGCGTAATGAAAGGTTCCAGTTCATAAGGAAATGATAATGGAAAATTTGAAACGAAAAGCTTCTGTCTGTTTCGGATATCTAATCGGATAACGAAATCAAAAGAAATTAAATGTCATGAAATATTATTTATAATTATGAGCTTAGCATGAGGTTATTATTGATTCACATAAACACTGGTGATTATTAAAAACAACAAAATAACTGACATCTTAAATTTATTGTTAAGATCGCAATTTTTGTTTATCACTAATAATTTTATACTAACGGATAATTAATGGTGGAAGTAGGTATTACAGCTACTAGTGATGCAACGGATATCCGGTTACTATCCGATATCCGGCCACATTTTTACTATCCGACTGAATACCGGATAGTAATCTGATATCCAGCCTGTAGCGGATAGTTAAAAAATATACAATAAAATAAGTATGAAGTTCCATGAAAATTGTTCATTTAAAAAATATGAGGTTTTTCTCATAAAAACCATACAATAAATTTAAAATTTTGTATATAAGTACCTACCAAAAATTTTGAGTTATGTTGTATTTGTAGTTTATAAATTTGCGCATCACTCCACAAAAGTATGTTCTTGGACCCCGAATATCCGGCTATCAGGCTGAAGAATAAACCGAATATCCGGGATTCGGCCAATTTTTCCGTTGCATCTTGCATCATTCACCTACCATCGCAAAAGGAACCCAACCTGAAGGTTCCCCAAAATTTTTTTTTGTAATATTTGGTTCAATAACACAAATATTAAAATTTAATTAAAATAGGCATCTTAATTAATAATTTTATACAACATTTAACTCATTATTGTAAGGAAAGGATTGAATTAGTATATGATAACTTTAATGGTAACGCGATATTTTCAACTGTAATTACACAAGAGCTTTTTAATTTGCCAAATAAATTTATATTTGTATAACCTTGTTGCCTATCAATTTGAAAAGAAAAATTGTTTAATAAAATCACGACACAGTAGGTGGGGTGATTTTATTTTAAAACAATTTTTCGAGTCAAATTGCTGTCAGGTACAAAGGTTGAGATGTCAAACAGAAATTTATTGGGAGGAAATAAAATGCTCGAGTGTAATTCAACGAGATAATTTAACGACTCTTTTGGTTCTTCTTCACAAATATTCCCAAAATCTAATCATTTCACTGACAAATATTAGAAATTATGAAGCAAATGACATTTTAATGTTTTGTTTGGTTGCTAAGAAAAAGGTAAATCAGATTTTATCACTTGCAAAAAGTTACCTTCCTTTTTATCCACTGTCAAAGTGATAAAATTGTGTTTTATTTATGCCTTACCTACTTTATATTGAAGTGAAATTTTCGCTGTAAAATACGATTGGTGAATATCATATGACATGTAACCATCGTATTGACTGTTTACTAAACCGTTAAATAATTAATAATAATAATTAATATTTCCAAAATGTTCGAGATTCATCATAAAATTTTAATGTACCTACTTTGAAAATGCGTGTTTCTTTATGCTATCTTGCCCACCTTAAATATAAAGTTCATGTCTTTCAAATGATTCTTCTTATTCTGTGTCATAAAACTAGAAACACCAACAAATGCATATCTTACTCCACTTTTAAAATGTTCCAATGAATTCCCTGCATAATGTGCAACACGTACTGTTATTCCAGATAATAAAAAGTTTTCGGTTAGGAGACGGGAAAGTTTTAAGTAAGTGAGAACTAGCGGTAAAAGTGGGTTGGACCTGAAGTTTTCTCGAGTTCTGGAGTCTCCAGACACTATTAGCTATAAACAGTGAGAAGCGAAGTACTTCCCTTTCTCGATGCGGCAAAAACTTCCCTATCTTTGACACTCGTTTCATACATTAAGAATAAGAAGTGGCTTACGACGGATAGGTTTATGTAATGTAATGGGTCTGTGTAATAGTACTTTCTTACAAGATAATAATTTACTCGTTATCTTACTTGATAAAGCAAATTATGGCAATCTTATATACTAAAAGGCTTAAAGTTGTTTATTTTTAGCCAAACTAGCAACGCATTTAGAACTGCACAACGTTATGAACGAATTATCCGATTTTCATGATTTTTTTACGAGGTGATAGAGGGTGTCGAGACGCAAAAACCTTTGTATAGTTCAATTGTTTTTGATTTTCTTTTGTTTGAGAAAAATGCCAAAAACTGACTTTTTGATTTTCGTTAATAACAAATGAATGGTTTAATCTATCGATTTAAAAATTGGTATACATAGTAAGGGATTAATAGGGAGTCCATGCGACCAGGTCTCAATGTTCCAAATGGAATAGTTTTTTAGTTATTAATTAAAAACTGAAATTTCATCAGTGCATCAGAGCTTTGAATGCTCAAATGTTCAACAACTGACTATTGAATAGAAAACAATGCTACAATGTGTCAAATTGACGTTTTCAATTCGAGATTTCAAATGCACTTTTCTTAATTAATATAATTAATAGAAGAAATTTGTTAATTATATTGAGTTATAATAGAAGGAGCATAAATATTTTTATTATTTTCGTCAATTTTAGCACTACTTTAAAAAGAATTATTTTATTTTGACAGTCATTACAAAGTACAGTCACAGAAAAAGACGTCAGAAGGTTTAGTACACTCAGGGTAAAAATTGTTAACATATTTGGGAAAAAAACAATGCTGTCAAACTGACGTTTACAGTTTACAATAATTCGATATTTCAGATGCATTTATCAAGTTATATTAGTAATAAAAGCAATTTGTAAATTATATTAAGTAATTATCGAAAGAACTATTTTTTGTATTTTTATCAATATTACTATTTTTTTAAATATTTATTTTATTTTGACAGTCGTATCAGGTACAGTCCCACAAAAGAAGTGAGCACTAACTTTATAAAATTGTTGAAAATGGCGACCAACAATAATTGTCATTTGTTTTTATTAAAAAATCATATCGAAGCGTTGCTTAGATATTATGTCAGTTGATGATTGTTTTAAAAATTATATTACTTTTTTGGAATAAATAAAATAATTCGAGAAATTGGCAAGCCGTGCTTATTGCTTTAGAAAATAAACACGAGTGCGTAGCACGAGTGTTTATTTTCGACGCAACAAGCAGTCGTGACCAGACGGCGAAAATTGCCGGCAAAATCATAGTCACTAATGGTATTATATATGAAAATCGTACTTTTCCAATAGATAACTTTTTTTGGATTTAAATGTGTTTCTCTAAAAATTACACATATACATAATATAGTTATTTAACCGTTTTACATGAATTTGTAATTTGAAGACGTATTTAACACTAGAATATTTATAATTAGAAAAATAAATGAAGTGAAAATTCTTACATAGAATTAGAGATTCATCAAGTCAAGTAGCTTGACGTTTTTGTGAATTACTTGACTTGACTTAAAAACAGAGACTCGAACCGTGCAAAATAACGGTTCATATTTGGTTCGCGGTTCACTGTGCTTTATATAGGGTTCAGTTTTGTTCCGGTTTTCATTTCTTCTTGGATCGAAACGGTTACCGGTTTTCAAAAAAGCGGTTAAAATTCCGGTTTTGGTCCTAGGTTTTAATATATAAGTAACAAGCAATTAAATTTTAAAAATCGGTTTGGGTTAAAATATAAATAATTTCTTTTAAAAAAATTAAAAACTAGACTAAACACATAGAAAATACTTTCATTACAATTTAATAGAATTTGACGAAAAACCATTAAAATTGCTTCATTTTACTACTTGATTTTCAAGTTACTTACTTGAAATTTAACTACTTGACATGACTTCATTTTCGAATTACATTACTTGACTTGAACTCAAGTCAAGCCAAGTAGCTTGAAAATCAAATCAAGTAATGAAACCCTACATAGAATCATAAAACAAGCGAAACTCATACAATAATAAACATAAAAAGAAAATTCATGTCAAGATTCCAGTGGACAAAGAAAATTCATAAAGGGATATTCAAATCTAGAAAAATCTAAACCGCCATTATTAAGCATGTCAATTTTTCACTTCTGCTCGAGTGTAAACAGTATTGCGAAACAAAGTTAAAAATTGGTCCAACGTCGAGTATACTGCCGTCGTTAGAAAAAAAGTCCTATCTGCAAAAATATTGTTCAGCTATTACTTTACGAGTATATAACAAATTTTGTGAAAACGTAAATGCCGCGGCATTTTACTATTAAAATTGCTTTATATAAATATAATAATAAGTTCTATCTTTTCTTACGGCAGCTAGACATTTGATTTTGGTATATTTGTAATGATTTATGTGGAAAACAAAAATCTCAAAATTTGCAGTTATGACATTCTTCCTTCATCGAGTTTGTTGTCAAGCAAATATTATTTCTAAACTATTGTTTCACAACCGCTGCAAAAATTCCAAAACTTTTTTATAGATTTGAATATATCTTTACATGCGTTTTCTGCACCCATCGGATTCTAGATTTTAATTTTCTATTTATGCATTTTTGTTACGTATACCTATAGATATGCATTTTAGGTTGTTTTATGATTCTACGCAAGAATGTTTTTCCAGTTAAATTTTCTAGTTCTAAGTTTTCAAGAATTGCTAACGTAATACAAAATTGCTCCATAAAAAATTTCATAATTTGCGGCGAAAATTGCTTTTAAAGAATTAGATTAGAATTCGCGTTGGAAGAAATTGCTAGGTATACTATGATTGTTTATTTCTCTATAGAAAATCAGTCTAATTGCCACAAGGGAAATAATCAATAAATGAATACTAATTGACACTGGCTTCGTAGCAGTTTCTAAACCACAAATGGACAACAAACGAGCGTCAATACTACAAAGTATTGGTTTTAGGGTGTTTCAAACTAAACGCATGCAACCCTACTGACATTTACGCATTGTATAAATTTTGCAAAGCATAAATATTAAATACGTGAAAATTATGTATCCAAAAACAACAATAAATAACAAATACTGATTTATAAAAAATCTACTAGTTCCGTATTGGTTGAAAAACATAAATGTTTTAACGAGTTATTTGTTATAAAATTTGCCCCATTATTTTCACGATCGAATGAACAATTTCACAATTAAAACAATGAGCATTTATTTCTCTTTCAGATACAAACTAATTAGGAACATCGTTCTTCAGTATGGATATATTTAAATAAATAGCAAATTATTACAAAGATTGAGGATGAAATAAAATGCAATGGGCTACTTGCGTGATTTTATTTTATTAAATATTTTAGAAGAAGAGAAAAACAAGTGGGACCCGTGTGTTTTATTTTCACAAATTTTATATATATATATATCTCCTATACAAAATAATGACGTAGGTAACAGCAATTTTTTTTTCTCAATTTACTAAAAAACATGTTTACCAATGTTTTAGACCCATACAATGGCGTACCTCGACATCAGCCTTGGGGGCGGATATGAAAATAAAAATATTTTTGATAATGTGAAACAAAAAGTCGCTCAACGAGCGTTGGCTGATATTGCAATTCGTTAAGTTGCGGTGCTATATTTTTACAATAATTACTAATTCACTAATCAAAAAATGCTTTGTATGCTTACATTTTTTTAAATAACTTATAAATCTATAAATGGTTTCGTTGAATTACTCGTACACTCGAGCATTACATAAATCTTCACGAACTTTTTATTTTTAAAGATTTATAGGAAATATTAATACAAGTTCTATGAATTTTTCATCACTTTATTATATAGTTTAAAGTATACAAAAGAAAGATTTAGTGAATTGTATAAGAGTAACATGTAAAACGAGTGTAATTTCATCATTCAGTTACTACTCAAAAACCGGACAGACGATTTAAAAAAAAATCTCAATAGTGTAATAAAGGCACTGTATATAAATTTGAGCCTGTCATTATCATTTTAATTATGGTGTCACCAACCTCCTTAAGGTTCACGGTTATAAAAATCTCATTTTCAGGACCATGAAAGTACTCCATTTGCCATAAAAAAAAATTCTGATTGAGCAACTAACTGTGAGCACTAACTTTATTCAAAATCGAAACAATCATAACTCCAACCGTTTTTAGTGGAATTCGTGAACTTTTGTTAGGTATATAAGAAATCCTTCAGCACACAGAACTCTTGCCCAAAAATTCTAACCAAGATATAAGATATGTTCAAGTGCAAATTGTCAGTAATAATAATCGTACAGTTTCTTTTATTATTATTCATCTCATATTAGTATATCCCAATTAGTAAAAAATTTAATTTTTAAAGTGTTCCAGAGTAGACATAGTTTACTTTCTATTAATATTCAGTTTGCACATTATCAGTTATAAATATTAAAATAATTAACTAAATAAATAAATGTGTAGGTAGGTATTTGAAATAAACTTTATGAGGATATTAAAATGTCAAATTCATATAATAGTTAACTATTATAAAGGGATAAGTACATACTTGTTTTGTAGGGATATGCTGATTCATACAATTTTCATAATTTTAACCCTTGCGTAAATCTAGATCCCACTTTTCAAATTTATATTCTGTTAAGTAGATATTAGCTGAGCAAGTAGGTACCTATATAAGTATATCCCCCTAAAATAGAAGAGAAAATAACCGTTTAGTGCTGTCCAAATATTTACACTCTCATTTACACCTGTGGCACTAGTTCCCTTATCCCTTTAGCCGGTTTCCCTAAGGATTTCATAATTGCTCTCCTCTAACACGACTGTCTCGTAAATTTTTACGTACACGAAGTAATCCATTACAATCTGCTCCACTTATATATACCAGCATGAATTATATACAAGTTGCTTTGGTATAGTACTTATTTCATTTTCTGTTTATAACCAACAAACAAAGTCAAGCTAAAAAGTAAAAGCGTGAAGCTACAATTCCAAATTTGTCACTACTACTATTGTAGAATTCCTAGAATACTCTTGATTTTACTTTATTTTTTATTTCAGTCTTTTCCCCACTATTACGGCTACCTGTAACTAGCCCGAAACTCCTACTTTACCGCATTCTAGCAATGAAATGTGGTTTTGAAATTGAAAAATACTATAAAAGTGTTTTCGTTGCGGTTAAACTTAGTTTTTTATTGGTTCAAGATAATGTTTTTATAAACATTTAATTGAGACAGAATGGATCTGATGTGCCTTTTTCAAATTTTATATCAGGAGATATAATTCTGTAAAATTTGCATAAATTGGAAATTTTTATGAATTTTTCGGAATTTTTTTTAATCATGTAGGTAAAATTTTTTTTACTAAAATTTTAAAAAGGTACTAGTGTTAATTGATCTTTTAATAGTGGGATTCTGTGAAAATCTGTAGTTGCTACGGATCTATAAAATTGTAAATATTAAACAAAATCGCAATGAAATTTATAATCATATTATGAACATTTTTATATTGGGGCAACAAACATTGATGTGATTTTGTTCAATATTTAAAGATTTACAGATTTATAAAACTTACAGATTTACTACACAGAATCTTACCATAAATATATAAATCCTTGTTTAAATAAAATATTACCATTCTTTTACTGGAAATAAAACACTCGCCAAGTTAGTTCATTTTATGCTGGATTTTAGGAGGTAGACGGGCCGCTTAAGTGTCCCGTCTCCGTTACAAAATAGTGCGTGTTTGTTTAGAGGTGTAGCAGTTTCTGCTGTACTCATTGCATATCATAAATTTGAAGGAAAAACAGGTAGGTACCTACTTGATTTTTATGAAAAAATTAATGTAGGTTTATGCCCAGTTAGAATTCTGAAAAATCTTTGGAATCCATATAAAAAATTAATGGAAAATTATATTTAATTTTTTACATGCTTTATCTTATGATTAAGAGATTTATTTAAAAATGTAATTCCGTATAAATCTAGTTTCGTCCTTCGTCTGTAAATAAATTTATGAAATTTTGCTTTATCTTTAATATTTCGTGAGCATTTTAAAAATTCCTAGACAGCGTTTACGTATTTTAGGCAAATGTTTCCATGCGTTACCATAGGACAAACGCAGAGTTGAGCTACATGGAGTCGATACCCTTAAAGGTAAAATGATAAAATATTTGGATCAGCTAAATACTGCCAAATGTACAAAACTAAAAACTGTAACTATTTTAATTATAATTAATAAGCAGGTAGTACCACATTTAATATGTTAGACTCATATATCATATAAAACAAAATACTGACTTATAGTTTGTCAGATGAAAGCTCGTCTGTATCACGAACTAATAAAAATACGGCGTATATATGTATTTATCTTTGTCCTACTTGCATTGTCTAATGGTGTACAATAAATACGGAGTGAACACGTTTATCTTTCAAAAATTCATATTGTTTCGAGTAAGTTACGACATACATAGTAAAGCGTTGTTCGTTCCACTCAACACTCAACACTGTTATTGTAACGTAAGTTCAGTTATTATTACTGAATATGACAATATGTGAGGAGTTTAAATCTTACATCGTACTGTTTCACCATGATCTTTTTCAGAGTTCTTTCATCTTAAAAAATATATCTAAACTATTGTGTATGACAATAACTGACAATTTCTATTTATTTATGCTTTGCTAAATTTACATTTATCTACATAAAATCACACTGGAAAATTAAATAAATTTAATATTAGACATATTATATTGTTAAATAATTTATTATAAATATTTTAAAACTATCTAATAATTCTATAATACCTAAGGCAATATATATTTTTGTACAAAAATTACAACCTTTATCTAAATGAAAATGAGCTGTCGAAAATAATCTATTCATGATGATTGTGTACAATTTTAAAAATAACCATTTTATAAATGTAAATATAAAATAAACATGTAATATAAAATTAATTATTCAAATTAAATTTTCATATTAAATGTCCACTCCCCAATATTTCATTCGCATACTTCATTCTCATTCGATGATCCTCGTGTTATTGGTGTTATATGGATCTAGTTTTCTGTGTGATGTTTTGTTATTTATGATTTCATTTGTTTATCAGTTCCACATATCGCCTATTTTTACCCCGTTCTAGTGTTGCGTTTCCATTTTTTATAGATCAATTTCCCGCGGCCGCTAGTCTAGTAATGGAACCAATTTCAACGCATTGAATATCAACAGAGAATTATGTTCGTAATGTTGGATATTAGTTTTTTCTTTTTTGTGGGATTTTAATTTGATTATGGAATTGCACTTGGACACGAAATATAATTTTTACAGAGCGTAATATTTTCCGTATGGTAGAAAATGAAAACAAAAATATTTTTATCTACGAAAGTGTGTAAAATTGACAATTAGTTGTCAGTTTTTAGTTTGTAAAACAATTGTTTAATAGCAAGATTTCATTAGTCACGGGTTGCGCAGCAACGAGTGGTTAAAGTTTTAAAACACGCAAAAACATCCGCACAACTATCGGTAACTAACGTGAAAATTTTCTTGTCAAAGCAAACTTGTTTTGATCCTAATTCAAATTTAAAAGGATTTTTTATATTTTACGAGTTTTTCAAATTCTATCGTAGATAAAATCTTATACGATACACATACGTAAAGCATATTTAGTCACTCACGGGTCTTAAAACACTCGCTGCGCTCGTGTTTCAATTCGAACCCGTTCGTGACTAAATATTTGCTTTACGTACTTGTATCGTAAATAACTGTCTTAGTATAGGTAAATATTAATTTTGGTATAAAAATTACTCCCAAATACTCTTCTATCAAATATGTTATTTTCGCCAGTCTCTTTTTGCTTCGAATATTTATAATTGCCAATGTTATAAAAGGCGTGCTACAATATAATTAAAAGACTGCATTGCACTGGAACGTACAGAAAAGCAGAATGTAAAATATGTTGCAATGATGGTGTTATTCAACAGAAATCAATAATATCTATGAACAAAGAGTCAAAGTAAAATGTTAGGGCAGTGCGTATTACAAAAATTCTAAAGGTAGGTAAATAATGCTTTAAACTGTCGCACTCAGATGTAAGAAGCCATTTTCGACACTAGTTTTACAATATACCAAGAAGATAGCTAAGTGCGGTATGTGACCGACTGTTTTATTATATTTACTTTAATTGCCTCCTGACAATGAGCGAGATTCAGCCAAGGCGTGTCCAGACAATTCATCGCAGGAAAATTCATCGCGGAAAGTTCATCGCGGAAAGTTAATCGCAGGAAAATTCATCGCGGGGAAAATTCATCGCGAGGTAAATTAATCGCAGGAAAGTTCATCGCGGGGTAAATTCATCGCGAGGTAAATTCATCGCGGGCAAGTTAATCGCGGGAAACTTCATCGCGGGGAAAATTCATCGCGAGGTAAATTAATCGCGAGAAAGTTCATCGCGGGAATGTTCATCGCGGGGAAAATTCATCGCGGGGAAAATTCATCGCAAGGTAAATTAATCGCGAGAAAGTTCATCGCGGAGAAAATTCATCGCGAATATATTTATTGTAGTAATGTGGAATGGTATGTTGTGTTATGTTAATCCTTATTGATCACGAATTATTTTATAATATGAAATTTAATATTTTCCCTTACAAACTGCACTTGAAGAAAGTTCATAAAATTCTAACGTTTGCAGGTGTTCTTTGGCTTACAATTTCTATAATAGGATTAAAAAGTCATTTACCATTCGTTCACAACATCAATAGCTAAGAAACAAAAGTGTAATACTGCAAATTTCGAAGAAAGATATAGAAACTCAATAACACCTGAATATATTTAATACCTCAGGCCGCAGGTATACCCAACTGGTGTAACAAAGTTCTGTTGGACTCAATTAGGGTTTTGTTAGTATTGATTAGTTTATGTCAAAAAAACGGAGTTCTGTTGGACTCAATTAGGGTTTTGTTAGTATTGATTAGTTTATGTCAAAAAAACGGAGTTCTGTTGGACTCAATTAGGGTTTTGTTAGTATTGATTAGTTTATGTCAAGAAAACGGAGTTCTGTTGGACTCAATTAGGGTTTTGTTAGTATTGATTAGTTTGGGTACAAATGTGCAAATCGAAGTGTGAAAATTGGTATATGGGTAGCTGGACATTGTGGTGCGGGAACTTTTATACGCTGTGGTTTTTCGGACGTGTGGTTATGGTTTTTATACGCTGTGGTTGTCGGTGGTGTGGCATTTACTCTTCGAGTAAGTTAAGTTCAGAAAAATGTTAGGCAAAAATATTTTCTAGTTTTAAAAAATTCAAAAAATATTGTTAAAAATACCTACTCTTCGAGTATGTTGGGGTTATGTTCAGAAAAATGTTAGGCACGAATATTTTCTAGTTTTGAAAAATTCAAAAAACCTTGATAAAAATACTCCTCGAGTATGATGTTAGACAAGAATATTTTCTAGTTTTAAAAAATTCAAAAAATCTTGTTAAAAATACTCTTCGAGTATGATGGGGTTAAGTTCAGAAAAATGTTAGGCAAGAATATTTTCTAGTTTTAAAAAATGCAAAAAATATTGTTAAAAATACTCTTAGAGTATGATGGGGTTAAGTTCAGAAAAATGTTAGGCAGAAATATTTTCTAGTTTTAAAAAATTCAAAAAATATTGTAGAAAAACTGTCGTACCTACAATCCCTAAAACCATCGTGCTTTTCAAATGTGCACTTCTGCGCTTATGCAACTGTTGTGTTAATAACACGCAACATTGTGATTTATTTGTCTGCAAAGAAGAATTTACAGATCATGAATATGTCTGAAATTAATTTTTTGGCGATTAATTTACCTCGCGATGAATTTTCTCCGCGATGAACTTGTCCGCGATTAACTTTCCCGCGATTAATTTACCTCGCGATGAATTTTCCCCGCGATTAACTTTCCCGCGATGAATTTACCTCGCGATGAATTTACCCCGCGATGAACTTTCCCGCGATGAACTTTCCTGCGATTAATTTACCTCGCGATGAATTTTCCCCGCGATGAATTTTCCTGCGATTAACTTTCCGCGATGAACTTTCCGCGATGAATTTTCCCGCGATGAAATTTCCGGGAATCCAGCCAAGGCTGTTCTTCCATATAAACGCTCTCGCGCAAGCCCTTGTTCCAACTATTAACCGATGTCCGATCGGTTTGTGGTTACCAAGTTAATATTATTGTATCCCATCTTTAAGAGGCCCGTTTACCTCCTAAAATCCAGCATAAAACGTACTAACGTAGGGAGTGTTTTGTGGTCAGTACAAAAATGGTAAATTGTGAAATTTTCATGTCTTGATTTGGACTCGTATTTACTCTCGTCACCATTTAAGCGGCCCGTCTACGTTTCTTAAGAATTCTTAAAATAATCTCGATTTTACTATTTTTCTTTTTTACTCGTTTCTCTACCACTACGACTCTGAAATCAGCACGAAACTCGTACTTGGCCGCATCCTAGCTATGCAATGTCATTTTGAAGTTGAAAAATACTGTAAAAGTATTTTCGGTGCGAGTAAACTGTCAGATTATTATAGACTTCAGGTATCAGGATAATGTTTTTATAAACATTTAATAGAGAAAGAATGGACCTACAGATTTTAAAAATTAATTACTATCATGAGATATATTCGGAATTTTTAAATCAAAATTTTAAAAAGGCACATCTGTAGATCCATTCTTATTTTAAATCCATATACGTTAGTACCGAGTTAGTACATTTTATGATAGATTTTAGGTGGTAGACGGGACTTTTAAACACTCGGTTTTTGTACAAACTCTGATTTAATTAAACTAAATAAACAACCCAATACCCTTCGTGAGTCCCTCATACTCAGTTTTGGTTGGTTGAACTGAACTAAGTAAAGGACCTAATACCATTCTTGAGTGAAATAAAATGATGTAACATTGTGTTTTATGCAGGGTGGGCCAAATAAGACATACCAATGTTAAACACAATTTTTTATTTTATTTTTTTATTCAATTATTTTTTTCTTTTTGTAGGTTATAACTGAATTCTTGGAAATTAATTAGCCACATAAATATATTTTTTAAATAATTGTTTTGATGTCGGGTGAAGCGCTTTTCCATTTAAATGGTTATGTCAACAAACAAAACTGTAGATTTTGGGGCTCTGAAAATTCAAGGGAAATCAGTTGCACCCATCCAAATGTACTGTTTGGTGCGGTGTAATGGCCAATAAAGTGAAATTTTTGGCGAACGACAGATTTCAAAAAATTCCTTGGCTACCTCGCTCGCCAGATTTAACTGCACCCGACTTTTTTTATGGTGATATTTAAAAGAAAAAGTGTATGTTAATAAACCAGAGACTATTAGACAGCTGAAGCAGAATATTCGGGACGAAATACTGCGCCTTCAACTAGAAACATTACGTGGTGTAATGGAAAACGCGTTAAAAAGAGCCGATCTCTGTATCGAGAAAAATGGTTTACATTATTTTTTTCATACATAATTTCCATAAAATATGTTCATTGTATAAAAAAAATTTATCAAAATAAATGATTATTACAAGAGTTATCCGTGTTTAACATTAGTAGGTCTTATTTGGCCCACCCTGTAGTAAGCCTACATGTCTGGGCTTTTTATAAAAATACCTACTAATTTTACAATAAGCCTCCGATAGATAGGTACGCATGCATATATTTTTGTTATAGGAAGAATTTTAAACATAAACCAATCCCAATAAAAAAATATGTTATAGTCACCAACAGCACTTTAAAATTGCATGTTTTATAAACGTCAAAATTGTTGACTTACCTATAATACATATTGGCTTCCGGACAAATCTTAATCTTCCACAGCATCCCATATACTTGGACCGACATCCCGCCGACCATAACCTCACGATGTACTCAACGCCGAAGAAAACCACTAAACATATTTCCTGCAACAAAAACACAAGTATTATTATCAAGAATTCACGATTCCGTATATGTATGTGTATTTCTGCACGAGTTACTTAATTGGAAATACCTATATCCGATATTTGGTTTCGGCAAACTTCAAAGAAAACGACGGGGAAAGAAAAATAAAAGATCATAGGAGTATAAAAAACTCTGTAAATATTGACATACCAGAGGAAAGAGAGGAAGAGACGTAGCTTGGACGGACGTTATTGTATGAATGGACTAAAAATATATGTAAAGCAGATTTGTTGTGTCCGAGTATTTCAAAATAAAAATAAAACTGTTTGTGAATGACTGAATAGTGAATTGTCATATTGACAATATTTTGCGCTAGTATATTGTCAATGTTTTATTAGAAATTATTTGTTGGTTTTTCACAGTACAGTATAACTTATATAAGACAAGGAATTAATGACTTACCTATTTGTTAAATGTAAAAATTAAATGAGACACTTTTGAAAAGTTTTAATTTATTTAATTTCTAATTAGTATAATAACTTAAAGTTGACATTTTGTATTTGATCAAATTATTCTTTATGCCCAGTTCACGCGAGGAAAGTTTTTACATAAAAGTTTATTGAAAGTAAAACAAGTGCTAGGAGCTGTCATACATAAACTAATTTCTCGCCAACCGTCCGTATTTGATATGCTATTATGTCACTGTTTTTTTTTTGTGACTATTTCCCACATATTAATTAAACCAATCATTTGCTTCAATTTTTTAAATTCTGACCAATGACGTACAAAATATATCGGCAAAAATTGAAAAAATTCCCTAGGGATTGTTCAAGTGACAATTTACCCGTTACATGGCCATGTATGACAATTTTATTGATTTTGTATTGTTTTTAATTGAAATTAAAAGTGTCAAATGAACCTTTTTGCGACAACTTCTTACGTTGAAATAAAAATATATCAAATATAACGCCAAAAAATACAGTTACGTCAAAAACCTTAGTTTGGAAGCAATTATTAATGAACTTGTGAAACGAAAGAAACTAAAATTTATAATTTTGACACTCAAAGGTTAGTAAAAAAATTAAATGTCAAAATAATCAAGCGTTTCGGCACAAAAAATAGTCTTTATTTAAAAACACGAAAAACCACGAATAATTATTCTAATCGGTCTGCAGCAGTGTCAAATTTTGCTTACTCCGGCATTAGAAAACATTTAATAATAAAAATATTAGAACAGTCCAACGTAAATTTATTAGTTCATATTTTATGTCTGTTTATTTGGGAAATAGTCTAACAAAATATATCTCGGGTCTCATTGTTTTGCATGTAAAATTATTTCTTAAGATTGTTGCTTATAGGTAACATTCCTCGACAAATTGAATGATAAAATCCCTCGCCTTCAGCTCGGGATTTTGATCATGTCATTTGTCTCGAAATGTTACCAAGCAACAATCTTTTGAAATAAATTTTACCAGCAAAATAATGATCCCTTGATATATTACTATTGAAAAAAGAAGGCCATTTAGGGATTGTTATGATCACTATAGCAACTGTACAAAAAGTGAATTAATACTAGGACAAATACAAAAATTTGTTTTTGACATGATAAAAACAAATTGGTATGTTTACATTTTAATTATTACGTAATATGAGGATATGTCAATTTAAATGTAATTACATCTACATATTTAAATGGTTAGTGAAAACATATTATGTTTTATTCATGCAAAAATGCTTATTTGAGACACGTAAGATCGCCGAACTCCGCTGCGCGTCGTCTGGCAACCATCTTACTCGTCCCAAAATAATGCATTTTTTGTATTAATGAAACAAATAACTATATTTTCTATATAATATAACTAGTGTTTTATAGAAATAATTAGTTTCCCTGTATGAACGATATTGACAGAAGCAACATTGTTACTGTTCAGCAACTTTGAGGATAAAAGTGTATCAAGTTAAGTCCTCCCGTGGGTAAAAGTTCACTGAAAAAAAAACAAAATAAAAAAATGTAAATTTCCGGTAGAAATAAAACTCCGTTACACGGTTACATGAAAACCATCTCAACTGATAAACGTTAATCCTTCGATTTCCTGTTAGTGGTGATTTTTAAACGTCTTCATCTTGTCAACAGGGACTTCCCACCCCTTTGCCTTTCAGCGTGACGGCTTACATCAGACAGAGACAGATTCTCTCATTCCAGAGCCGGACTCAAAAAGCAGGAATTAAAATTAAATACGAGTACATGTATTTTACATAAAGGTTCAAAAGTCAAAATTTTGTGCCCATCTAGTATACTTTCTGCCAAACTCTTTTTATATAATTTACAGAAAAGTTGAATCAAATAATGAAACTGAGAAATGGGTATAAAATTAATTTCATAATAATAACTCAAACAATATTTTTTGTGCATGTATATGTATAATAAAAAACACCCTTTTTATTTTTTTGACAACTGTCAAAAATGTTTGACATTGACAATTCAGTCCGCGAAATTCAACTTCTCAGCTGTTAAGTACTAAAATTAGTAACGACCGCAAAGTCTATTGTACACAAATGTTATGCTTTGCGGCCTGCATTGCGTATATCAATGTCAACTATTTTGACAGATGCGCAAAAATGTGGTTTTTCGTTTTATTATTTCACTTGGTATATTTTTTTGGGTCAAAGGTTGTTTGATTAAAAGTAAACTTTTTTCATATATACAAGGGAAATATTTTACCTTATTTCACGTATAAAAATTAAAATAAATAATAAATTTTTAAAAAATAATAAAATAAATGTTTTATTTTAGCATTTAGATAACTGTTTAGGGGGGATCTGGAACCCACAAACCCCCCTCGATGGCTACGCCTATACTATGAATGTAAGTAATAGGTACATTTACTAACTGATAATCCAGTGAATTTATGTATTTATTATCTACAAAAGAATATAGATACTTGAAGAATAATGCGATGCAAGTAATACATACAGGGTGTTTCATAACTTCAGGTACATATAGGTTAAGGGTATTATGTTGTTTGAAATGCTGATTACGAATAAAAAAGAATTTTTCTTAAAATCGCAAAATTAATTTCCATGTTTTCCAGTCAAAAATTTTTCGTAGCCACTGCCACTGGGTGGAGTAATTTTATAAAATTTCACAATATTTTAACAATATATTCATTAACTGGTACAACTAATTTAAAAATTAAATCATCTGAATCCATCACTGTCTCATGTCAGCTTTATCCCTCTTTCGTCACTTGTGTTGACCCTCATCCCTCACTAAACGATTTGCTGTCAACGAAACATCCTCTCTTTCAGTTTCAGGAGAGTTATCTTTCTCTATCTCTCTAGCTCGTTCTCTCTCTCTCTCTGCAGGTTGTAAGATTACGGAAATAAGTTTCCGTAAGCAAGGATAATATTCGAATTTATAAGATTAATTATGGATCTCCTGGCAACTTGTAAACACAACGAGACCCGAGGATTAAATATTTAATGTTTGACTCGATTCTGGGCTCAATATTGCGGTCGGTGATTAAATTTTTGTTGACATTGACAAGTTTAACCGGAAGTAATCTTGTTTTGGGATTTGTTACAATATATTTATGATCGACGATTAACAGATGTTGGACAAACATTTAAGACGATACAAATGAATTTCGTCTTATTTTTTTCACAATAATAATCAATTTTGTCATGAGTCCTACTTCCTACTTAGGTACTTATGTAAATATAGGTAGGTACCTATGTACATGTATAAAAATTAAATTAACATTTCAATAAAAAATTAAAATTGAAAACACTTGAAAGTTATAAAAAATAGTTTTTCTACGAAAGTGCGAATTGGCATGTTTTCAGATATTAAAATTAATGGTGAAAGTAGGCTTTTGAAACATTGAGTGGTGAAAATAATTTCAACACTCATTTGTTCTAATCTCTGTAATAAATGTTCAAATGGACGATTTTCACTTAATATGAGACATAAATCATTTTGCTGAACTAGAAATTGTATGCAGTTACTGGAAAGTCAAAGCTTTCAGGATATTTTTAACTTCGGAGACAAAAGTTTAGATTTACAATTGCCGTAAAATGTCCAACGGGGTACAAATAAACTCACTTTCAATATCACTACAACATTCTGCATGAAATGTCATTATTTTTATCATAAATCACACCATAAATGCAAAGTTACAAAATTGTTTGTCAGTTTTTAAATAGGTATTGTTATTGTTTTCAGCTCTGACAGCAAGCCTACCTGATTTGTTTTTCTTAAATTTGAAAATATTTTATTTCCAATTATTTAAATTATTTTGAATATTTCTCACTTTCGTAGAAAAAATAATATGTAACACACTTGCGGAAAGAGTCATTATAAAAAAACTCGTATGATAGGAGAACTCGCTAACGCTCGTGCTCCAATTGTTATACTAGTTTTTCAATGGCTGTTTTGCGTGCGCAAAGTGGCACATTTCTTGCGCGCGCAAAGTGGCACATTTCTTGCGCGCGCAAAGTAGCAGCGTGCGAAAAAATTTACTTTGCGTTCGCAAAGTAGGTAGGTATAATTCGCATGCGCAAAGTGAATTTTTCCGCACACCTTTTCTCGCTCGCTTCTACTTTGTGCGTGCACGTAATCGGTTAAAAAATATTTGTAGGTATAGACGAGCACGTCATCAATGACGTCATCGCAAATAGTAACAGAAGTATGAAGAAATTATACAATTTCTGCTAAAATTAAACTATTAAAATGGACTATCAATTTTTAAAATGAATTATATTATAGGTACATAATATAATAATAATAATAATAATAATGTATTTATTTAGCAGAGCTATTAAAAATACAATCACTTTACAGTAAATTTAATAATTTATGTATTTACAATATTTCTTATTTGAATTTTAAACCTATTTACATTAGAATTCTTTACATAAGCTGGTAATTTATTATATTCTATTATTCCCTTATAGAAAATTGTATTTTGGGTAGAAGTTTTATGTCGTTTTTCACGATAAATATCACATGTTTGTCTTGTATTATAATCGTGTACATCTTTATGAAATTTAAACAAGCCAGTTAGATAATTTGACATTTCTCCACTAATAATTTTGTGTATAAATACTAACATGTTATATTTAACAAATTTTTTTACATTTAGCCAATTTAAACTCTGAAGCATGTACTCCACACTTGTGTACTTATTACAATTTAAAATTGCACGCATAGCCCTATTTTGTAATACTTGCAATCGGTCAATTTCTGTATTATTGCACATAAAAAGAATAGTTGATACATAATTGAAATGAGGTAGAATTATTGCATTAAAAATAGTTTTCTTAGCCTGAGTAGACAGTATTTTTCTTAATCTATTTAGGAACCCTATTTTCTTGGAAATCTTTTTACATAAATAATTAATATATGACTTAAATTTTAAATCACAGCTTAATATTATACCTAAATATTTAATAATTTTAATATGCACTGTACCATTAAAAATTAGACGTTAATTCTGTACAAAACTTTGAATTTTGAATCTTATCAGTTTAATTTCTGGTTGACATGTGGGTAAAAGTTAAACCATGTTTTGTTTTTAAAATGTTTACATTGTATCATTGTTCCATAAATTGTATTTATGACCATTTGAATGTCAATTTATTTTTGATTCCTAAATTTCGTTATTTCTGTTGAACGCGCCATAGATTTCAACCGTATCAGTCGAAGTATAATGTAAACATAAGTGATAACGTCACTACGTATAATATTTTTTTAAATGACGTCATTGATGACGTGCACGTCTTGCTTCGTGAAAGCATCTATAGAATTTTAAACATTTACACGACTACGTTTGGAATTCTGCGAATAAAATAAATATCAAGCTATAATTCATTTATGTTTGACACAAAACTATCGATAAAACTGTATTTAGAATCCCTGAAATTAATACTCGTCCTTGTGTATGAAATTAGCAGATATTCCGCGAAACGTACCGTGATTTTATTGAATACATCTAGGGTTAAATTTGCACAATAATGACTAATTCGAATGAGTCACACGAACTAGGAAGAACATATTTGAATATCGATCAAACAGAGTCTTGTTTATGTGGAGTTTCTTTTAGCACCGAATTCTCGCAATAAAAGATAATTTATTGTTTATTCTGAGAAATTTTGCTGCTAAATTCACAATAGTTTTATAGACATTTTATGATTGTCTGTGATTTGGAAGCTTATGCATTTTTAAATATATTTGATATGCCAACACGCAAAGAAAAATTTCTATTGTTATAAAATTGATAGTCTTCTGTAATTACTGTAAGTAACAAAATATTATTTTAATTTTGAAAGTAATACAATATTCCGTTCTATATTCTATATCAGAGTACTATATAATTTTCAAATTTAATTAATTATCATTGAATTAGAATTTACTTTATCTGTTTAATAGTTTATTTATTTTTTATAAAACATGTGCATTAATTCATGTGTTGTTATCTGAATTTATATATTTTTTATTCAATTTTGAAGTTTTAATTTGCTATTATCAATTTCATAGCGACAACTTAAAACAACAAGTGAATTAATTTTTTTTTATATCACTCAACACATTTTTAAATCACTTTGACGTTTTAAACTGTCATTATTTCGTCAAAAATGTATAAAACAATGGCAACTTGCCACTAACGACTACGTCGATTAATTTTTTTTGTTATGTCAAAATAGATTTATAATTTATATATTTGAAATCATTTCGACAAAATAAAATAAAGTATTGTATAAACAACGTGAGATACGAATTTTTATTCACTCGAACAAATTTTTCCACTCGTCCTTCGGGCTCGGGAGCTAAACCTTCTTCTCTTGAATAAACATTCATGTATCTCACTTGGTGTATAAATATCTATTATTTTTGACATGGACTTTTTGAACAATATTTGTATTAACAAAACATAACATTTATTAATGATTTCAAGTTTTACTAATTGTAGCAATTTTCATTGTAGTCTTCAACACCAGGCCTGAAAATGACTCTATAAAGAGTCGAAACCGGTTTATTGATTTATTAATGAGTGAAGATCAAGACGTATACTTCTATTTTGTACACCTTTCTATTAAAATTTCATTACACTTGATACCCTTTTATATCTATTGTATCTAGAGTATTTAGCTATAAATTTAAATTATACAGAATGTACCTAAATCTGTGTTCCAAAAGGGTAAAGGGTATAGTATTGGACGTACTGATAACGAATAAAAAACAATTTCGTTTGAAATATTAATTTTGTTATTATTTAAAAACATGCCGTTCAGTGTTCAATTACATAATATAATACATTAACAATTAAACAATTTCTTCAATACGGTTTCGGTTACTAATAATAGAATACTATTTTTATTTCGCAATAAACTACCTGTTATTATTTATTACTTTGTAATCGTACAGAAACAAAACGCAAGCCGATAACAGAACAATAAATTACTTTTCATGTTTTCATACAACACACCTCCTCGTCACATAATCCATGAAAAATGTTTTTAATATGGTATGCAGGCTACAAAAAATAGACCGTAATAATTGCCAATATTTTCCCCAAGGGATATGACTGTTTTGAAACAGTGTCATTGTCAATATTTGTCAAAGGAGAAATAACATATTCTGTCTACACAAACATAAAAAATGGTGGAATGAAACTAGACCGTAATTTTAAACATTTCCTAACGATTTTTTCATATCAAACCTGATTTAACGGTTTTTATATACGCCCATGCGACTGTTTATTAAGCCATTATAAAATTTGTTGAATTATTTATGGAGGCACTTACAAAAAATATACAAAGATTTGATTGACAGAGTTTGACAATCTTCCATTTTCATGGGCAATATGGCATTGCAATATGAGTTGTACTTTTGTAAATACTTTATGATGGAACATTAAGTAGGTGATAACTGGTAGCAAAAAATAATGTAGTTTATAAAAGTAGGTAGGTACCTATTGCGCTGTAAAATACATAATATTTGATAACATGGCAATAAATAAAAACACAGGTTAATGTCTATATTTAAGAATATTAAAACCGAGATTAAAACTATCGTTCATCAGTTGAAAGTATGTGTTTCTAATTTTATACATAAGAAATAAATCAAAACCGTACCTTTGTGACTTTTTTAAACAAATTTAAAATCTTAAATAACAAGATTAAAGTTTTACCACAGATTATCGTAATCAGATTTTGCTTGGATAAATTCTAAACCTTCTAGATTATTTGCACACGTCGTATTTATTGTCAACCACATTTTCAGATCTTCGAGATTTTCAATTAATTTTCATAAAGAATAAAAAGTATAAAAATCATTGTGCTGTGAAATTGTATAATAGTTCACGATATAGAAATAAGAATATAATTTTACAGATTGTTTCAGCTTTCAGAACTAGTGTAATTATCATTAACAGCTTATTCCTAAGGTCATTTTAAGCAAAAATGTTATTAGTCCTATTCCTTTTGGTTAACAAAATAGAAGAGTAATATAATTAGTATATTATTGTGACAATGAACTTCGGAAATTCAGATATCATTAATTTTAAAATAGAAGAGGTTGAAGTTTTATAAATAAGACGAATTTTTAAAATTTTTGTAATCAAGACACTTTTGAAAAGCAATTAGTTTTCTAGAAAAATTAATTAGTTTGACAACTGTTCTGTAGTCCTACTCGAAATGAACAGATAATCAGTTTTCAATATACAGGATTAAGTTCCGGTTTCGGTTCAAAAATTTATTAATTTAAAATCAATTAATTAAAAATATTCGTTCCAGTTTTAGACTAAAATATAAAACATTTCTAAAATCAAATAAAATTTGACTAAATTGTAAATTTTTTAATCATAGTCATAGCGTCATAACCATTTATTTTGATGACGTACCTCGTCTGATTCCGTGCCTCTACTATATCTTAAGTAATATTTAATTAAAAGATTTCCTCAGTATTTAATCTACTCAATTATTCTGTAACTAGATTACAAACAATAATAGATAAATCTTCTTACCATCCAAAACAGTGTCTCATTCGCGAAATTCGAGTAGCTATCAATGGTTGATAAGACGCTGAATATTAAACAGATCAGCACCACCATGAACCTGGAACAGAACACAGGAAATTAATCACAGTTAATGGTTACCCCCTACCACTAAAACACACACATACACACACATTACACACCATTACACCCTCACACACGCCACCGGTGTTGATAACAAGTTCATGATCACAGATCACATCAACACTTCCCTGGCGACAAAGTTCAGTTGTTGAACCAAGTGACGATCGATGTAAATAGAGAATTAGGGATTGTGGTTTAGATTTAGGGATAGATCAAAAGGACTGCGGTGGAGTGTTTGGAACGGTTGAGATCAACATTCTTGTTATCTTTATGTACTACTACAGTGGAGCTAGTACAGCACGCAAAATAAGAGATGGCGAGTCTTAGGAATTTTAAATTGGTAAACAAAATTAACCGAGCAATTATTTTGGCAGAAATAGTATATAAAGAAGTCGTCCAGCTCGGTTTTTCTCTTGACTCAGTTGCGTGCAGGCAAGTAATAAGTTGGCGAACTTTGACTTAGCTCTGTGTAGAACCACAGAACATAGGCACATTCTTTCTCTCCTTTAACGTCCCGGACAACTCTGGCTGCACGGACAGTATAGGTATGATGTTAAGAAAGGGTCAAAATTCTTGAGAGATATAATATTTCGATTTTCCGGATTCTCAAGTAAATTAATTTTCTTGAAAGTTCGCAAAATTAACGATAAGGTTTTCCAAGTGGACATCATCATGTTTATTGTCACTTGTCGACAAGAAATCTCTAATACCTAATTAAAGTACCTACCTACCTAATTTATTTGGTTATTGAACGTTATGCCTGTTTTACACTATTCAACCTATTGATCAATAAATTAACAAAGTTTTGTTTTCAATTTATTGTTGTGTAATACAAAAAAATTCATCCATTTTTTCTTCACCAATAAATTGATGAATTTATTGACGGAATAAAACGTTTTCTAGTTCTCTACAATATTTTAGGGAATTGTAGGGTTTTCCCGTAATTTTATCGTTGCCAACCTTTGTGTTTACCATTTTAATTTTAATTTTATTAAATGTTACGTTTCCATCACGTTTCCCGCATTTCATCCAGTTGGATCCAATTGGATACCTAGTGTAAAATCGGCTTTAGTTACATAATTAAATAGTTCAATAAAATATTTATTAAAGATTTCTTGTCGACAATGAAGCACTAAACGTCATTTTTGATTGAGAATCAGGGTATCAAAATGTGACCCTGTTTTAATACCTGTATAAATTTCTAGTTCAGTTCAATTAAAATTTAAAATAATTATTCCAGTGAAACTAACCACGTTTCCATCGCTTATAGGTTTTGAGTTATGACGATTTTCCACATTTTCCAAATCGCAATTTTAGTACCCATATCGAAAATCTAAACCCGATAGTAGACTAAAATTAGTGACATTGTTTTTTTTTTGTATTAATTTTTAACCATTTCACTACTAAATTAAAAACAAAACTAGATAATAGTTAATTTATAAATACAAATATAAATAAAATGAGACTTAGCGCACTGTGTTATAGTATGTGTCAGTAATAATGTTCCCACAAGACAAACTATCTAGATCCGCCACTGATAATATTATTAGTCCTAGTCCAAACTCCCTACGGCGATCCAGCTTGTTCACATAGTAGCAATGTTTACTAAGTTCACAAGTAGCCAACCTGTTCCATGTATAGTACATGTTCAAGTTGTTTAGTGCAGAGAACCTCACTCACTCCTCACTGCATACTGCATTGAATATAGATTATCAAGTTGACCGGTTCGGTTCGGCTCCAAATTGACCTATCAGTTTATATCTATATATAGGAACTGCGAACTGGGTCTCTACTCTGTAATGCACATACACCTCGTGTAATGCACTTTGTTAGGGTTGGCTTTTTATTTTATTTAGAAGCGGTTGAAGATGAAAGAGGATTGGTAAAATAAAACGAGAACTGTTTGTGAAGTATGGAGTAAATGAACTATATCAAGAGTTGTTTTATTATTTTAAACAACTTTTGTTGCTAAAAATGACCTGTATCTACTAGTAATATAATAAAAAATATAAAAACTCGCAGCGTGTTCTTTATACCTACACTGGAGGAACAAAAACGAGACACTTTTGCTAACTTTTAAACCGTCATAACTCGGCGTATTTTCCAATAATTAAGACTTCCGAGATCTTAACCGTAACCCATTCCGTCCCTTCAACCCTCTATAAAAAAATTTTAGTGGAAAAAACTTTCAACTTTGACGATCTGGATTGGTAAATAATGTATCAACTAGATTAACCATCAAAATAACAAAGTTTAATCAATTTCCTGTAGTGTCTATGCCTACGATGTCATGACTCAAAGTTATGGTTGCACATACATATGTGCACATTGAGTAACGCTAATATCGGTGGTGAAAGGACGTATGAGAAGTTGACCCACCCATACTAGCCCACCCTGTTAAAATCTATCGTAATCGTTAGTTTTACGTTAGTTGAGTTTAGTTTTGTAGAAAATTGCGTAAGTTTTGAAAGTTTATACGTATTTTAAAAAAATAATATTTGGGTGGGCTAACTTTACAACAACTCAATCCTTTATTCGAAAGTGCGAGGAAAACACATTAATAACTTTTAATTGATTAGTTGATGTTCGTTGTGAAGTTAGCTCACCCAAATATTATTTTTACTTCCTTGTACGAAGTAAAGAAGTATTGTAATCGCGAAAAATTTCGGTTCTCAGATTTTGACGGAAATATCCGTTTTGACCTTTTCTGAATCCATTATGACTAGTTTCGACGTGACGTCTGTACGTACGTACGGACGTATGTGTGTCGCATAACTCAAATACGGTTAGACGTAGAGAGTTGAAATTTTGTATTTAGGACTGTTATAGCATCTAGTTGTGCACCTCCTATTTTTGGTTTCAATCTATAAACCGGAAGTAGTACTTTTTAAAAATATTTCGATAAATATTTAATTTAACACAAATTTTTTTATTTTAAATGAAAGATTATGTGATTATTACCTAAAATCGGTATTTTATAAATATTTTTGTATCTGGTATTATTTAGGAATAATTAAAGTATATATGTATAATTTAGTATTTCTTTATCTTGTAGTCCATGATCGATTAACATTTGTTACTACGTAAAATTTAAATGATTATGACATGACAGTGACAATAGTAAAATATGCTTTATATTATCTTCTGCAGTTTAAATAAAATGACTAAAATATATTTGTGAGTATACTAGTATAATAAGTTAAAAGAATTTTTTATATTATTCTACATTTTAGTTATTAAGAAAAGTATGAACACACAAGGCGTACAAGGAAGTCATGTGGTGTCCACGTCAGATTTTTTTAAATACGTATAAACTTTTAAAACTAACGCAATTTTCCACAAAACTTATCTCAACTAACGTAAAACTAACGATTACGATAGATTATAACAGGGTGGGCTAGTATGGGTGGGTCAACATCTCATACGTGGTGAAAGGCCGAAATGCATGGCCATCTTAAACCACGATTTTTTTCCAACCCTGTAGAGATCGTCAAAGTTGAACGTTTTTTTTTTGAGAGAGGTTGAAGGGTAACGCTAATATCGGTGTAAAGTGCGATACACTCCCTCAATGGAGAGGCAAAGGAGATTTTTTTCCTTAAAAAAACCCAAAATGTACATTTAACTTCAAACATCCATATCTTTGAGTCAAAACATCGTATAGACACTTCGTTCTTTGCGTCCATGACAGGATATTGATTGAACTTTATTGTTCAGATTTTTAATAGAGTCTAAATATTTTTTCCAGCACCTCACAGTTCGTCAAAGTTGAAAAATCTTTCTACTAAAAACATTTTTTACTCGTTCAATTTTTATGTGGTTAGCTTAGGCACATTACAATAGTTTGTAAAAATTTTATGAAATTCTAGAAATTATTCCTTTGTTCATGTGTGTGATAATGACAATGAGTTTAGTCGTTTTGGAAATAATTTCACGATAAGGCTATAGAATACATGTTAACATAATTAATGAAAGCTTTCTAAATCTGAAACTAATATGAAAAATAATGGAAGTTTGGACATAATGAATAGCTTTCAATCAACAGGCCTCTGTAGCGAGCTTGTCATTCTATCAGCGGATAAAACAGACGCACTACGCAAATTAATGTCCCGCAAAATAAAGAAATATTGTCAACGAGTGTTCAGAACCAACACCATTACCATTATGCTTTCGTTGGAAAAACAATAATTATCTAAAAAAAACAATAATTTAATTTAAAGTTGAAATATTTAGAAGCAGGGCGGACTGGAACTTAAATTTTCACCGGACTTTCAATATTGAAAATAGCGCCGCAGATGAAACATTTTTTGGGTTTTAGGTAGAGTTACAACGAATATTAGTAACTATTCGGTATTCTGCCTATTCGGCAGGTTTTTCATTATTCGGCCAAACATCGAATATTAATTTACTATTCGACCGAATACCGAATAGTTTGACGTCACATGTAACATACAATACTTGAACTGCTTTATTTAGATATTTCACTGACAGACAAAAAATATATGCTTATTATTTAGTTTTTATTAATTATATTATCACTAAAATACGTAAAATAATTTTGATAAAAATAAAAATGATAAACTGTTATTATTATTAAAATTTAAAAGCGGCAAATTATGGAGCAACAAAATAAGATTCTCTGCGTTCATAGCAGTCTCGTCAATCCTTGTAAGTTTGTCATTTGGCACCAAAAGATCCTGCATAATATTCGTTAAGCCTGTTATACATTATACCTTTGATTATATATACTGCGTATTATACTTTTATATATTTATATTTATATTATACTTTTTTCGTCTAGATTCTAGATCGAGATTCATTCGAGAAGTTCCTAGCCATTTCTAAAAGGTATAGAAATTCCCATCCGAGTTCCGTTCGATTTCCATACTTTTTTCTAGTATAGAAATATACGCCCGGCTCTATTTTTCTTTTCGAGATTCATACTAGATTTGTCTACGCATGCGCAGTTCAATCTGGAGTCAGTTTGACCAATCTTTAAAAGTTTTGATATTTTGTTTTGATTTGTTCACGTTGACGTTTATGAGTTTTGCACTTGTACGTGTTATTCAAGTTGTGTAAATATTTTAATATAATTTATTTTTATTTTGCAGGACGTTTCGGACACGTAACGTAGTCCATCTTCAGGTGCATGCTGTCGCATAATAAAAACAAAAGCCAAAATTTGTGAACAATAAGACCAGCCACAGAATCGAATGTTAAGAAAAACGATTCGATAACAAAAGGTGCCACAAATAACTTATTAAGAATAACAAAATGTAACATCTTTATACAGCAAAAACGGCAAAAAAGAGAATGTGAAAAAAGAACGTGGTTGATGTTTTAAAGAAGGTCACTGAATTCGACTATTTTTTGAATTGGATCAGTGGGACATTTTATTTTAAAGGGTGGGTGTTGTGTGTTTAATGTTTCCGGATTTCTTTTTATCAACATTGTTTGATGTTAGCGGATTTTTCTTTTTTGCTTTGTATTTCTGCGGCGACGCTAATTTCCGGAAAATAAAATAAAACGACAAATTGCCAATGGAAATTACATTTCACAATGAAATGTCACGGGATAAAGAAAAACGCGGTGTAATCCGATGAAGCTAAATATCCCTGTGACTCGAAATACAATAGTAAATAAAAGAAAAATTGTGTTTATGATAATAATTAATAGTCGATAATTAAGTCGATTCAATATAATAGTAGTAATTAAAGAAATGTATTTTATTTGTACTTTCAATTTCATTAGTATAAGCAAAGTCCGAGGTACGAGTATTTATGAATTTATTATTATTTAATTTATTTATGAATGAAACTACACAATAAGATTATTATAACTTAAATATTCAGGGAATAAAATTTATAATTATTATTTCCATTTGCATGCACCAAACATGTATAAAAATTAAAATAGCTATTAACCATTTTGTTCCATGTTTTCATTATAAACATTTCCATAAAAGAAATGAAAACGCCAAGAAAACTACTTTATTTCCTTTTATACCTTGGCACGTTAGCAACACAATTGGTTTAAATTAACTTTCCTCGGCATAGAATTATATCAGTTTCTACAATCAAGTATAACACTATTTATGATATCAAATATTCATTTATTCAGACAACACCACCAAGGAATAAATGTCACGCGCAATTTTAGTTTCCGACGAGAAAAAATTATACTCTGCTCGATGTCATTTTTTAATACTTTGATTGGTATATTGCATAATTATTATTTCGTACAAGTTCATAATTTTTTATATGCCTTGGTACATGTACATTTATGACTTAAAGCATTCAAAAATTAATATTACTTTTTACACAGGATGCTACTGTAGTAATTTTATATGTTAAATATTAAATGAAAAAAAAACATGTGACGCCAACACAGTACCGACTATAAGTTTTAATAACTTGCATTCGTAAAGGCTTTAATTTTAAGCTTTATTCAGCAAAATTTTAATATATTTATCTTTTTCCCGAAATATTTAAGTTGATATCAATTTGGGCATATTTAAAAACGTGAAAAGACAATAATAATTATTATTGACCATCGTTTAAAATTTAAATGTTGTTTTTGATTCATCGACTAGATTTTTTTACTGTGAATTAATCTTCTTCGATAAAAAATTTAAATGTAACGAAGGTAATAAGGGTACAAACCATGTAATTAAAATTAATATTAAAAAATACTGGTATATTTGAAAAATACTTATTTTCAAGTACATTTGACAAGAAAAACTTATACATAAGTATACTGTGAAGTTTTACTTAAAAATGTACTTGGTAACAAGTACTGACCATAGGTATAAAGATAAATCTTATAAATTCGTTTCTGATTCCATTATCTTCTCCTTATGCCAACCCTGTCCAACACCAAACTTTTCCCTTATAAATAAACTGACTGAGTATAAAATCATAAAATGTAAAACTGAAGCTGAACAAACTTGATAAGACCTAAAACGGATATAACGATCTTAGTTTTGCTGAATTTGCTTAACACATCGTGCGGTGAAAGTTCACCACTGAAAAATAACGAGTTATTTATTTTGTCGGCATTCACTTGTTACGCGTTTACGTCAGCGCCTTATAAAAGGTTTAGGTAATTATACCCTAATAAAAATTAATTTTCCTACGCCGAGCCTTTTGTTAGCCTCACTATTTAAATCCAATTGAATGTGTCATTATGAATGTGGTTATGAATATAGTTAATTCGCATTAATATTACATGAAACTTAAACTGCTTGTACGCTGAAATTAATAGGGGAAATTATAATAAGAAGATTAATAACAATCTATTCTTTCGCCAAAAATTGATATATTCTTTCACACTTATTCCGAAAATCGTATTTTGCATTTTCATTGTCATAATTGCATTTATAGTGCAATTATATATAAAGAGCACAAATTATTTGCTATAATTTTGTTTCTATTTGTCACTTGCACCATGCTATAAATAATAAATTTAACTTTGATTTAATATTTGCCACTCAAATTTAATATTTGCTCCTTAGATTTAATATATGCTATTTGGATTTAATACTTGGATTCCAATATTATGAAGGATATAAGGTTTCTTTATTTAGTTCAGTTCAATCAGAGTTTCTATCAAAACCAAGTATATAGGACTCAAGTAAAGAAGGGTATTAGGTTTTTTATTTAGTTAAGTGAAATCAGAATTTCTACCAAAATACCAAGTATGTGGGACTCATGAAGGGTAAAAGGTTTCTTCATTTATTTCAGTTTTATGTCACAACCATGATTTATTTTCATTTCATTTTACGTTCTTTTTATTGCAAGAATTATAATTTTTATAGCATTGCATCATACACACACACATATATATATATATATATATATATATATATATATATATATATATATATATATATATATATATATATATATATATATATATATATATATATATATATATATATAGCAAACTGATTAATTATATTAGCGTTTACAATTTTAAAAATAGTATTCGTGAATTAAAATTATTGCAATTGAATTTAGTTTTGTAGCATTTAAATAGTATCCTTATATAAAATTTATTGTGTGTTATAGATTATTGTTTTGTAGAATTTATACGAGCAGTTTAAACATTATGTGAAAATATGTCAAACCATGTCTGAAATGTACTGCCGCCATTTTGTTTCTTATTAATTAGGTAGATAATGAGCATATTTTATTTATTTTCAGTACCTACACCTACATATAGCCGCTGTCAGCATAGTTTTATTTCTTGAACGAAGTGAACAGAGACAACAAAGAGCTGAAAAGAGCAACACTTTTTCTTCCTGTTGAAAATGAATGCAGTTTTTGAGTGGCACGTGCGGAGTGCCACGTGCACAGATATGAAATGCGGTCTGCCCCGGAACAAGAGAAATGTAATATCCGGTACAGATACAAATAGCGCGCTACAATCAACCATCTACTAAAATTTCATTAAAAGTTCATTCCCACAAAAGAAGTTACAAAATAATGCGGGCGAAATCACGACATTGAGATATAGTCAAGTGTGTTTTGAATAAAAAATAAAAAAGTTTCAACAGATGAGTGGAAAACTCGAGCAAGTTGCTATAAACAAAATTATATTTTTGTATTTATTATAGCTGTTTTCTGTTTAAATGAACAATATCGAATCAAAATAAATTTGTCAAAAGTAGAAATATCATTGCTGCCATTTATTCGATTCGATATTTTTCATTTAAGTGACATTTAAAATTTAAGTGGAGACGGTGCAAATGGCCATAAACATTATGATTCTGATATAGATAGGTACTTGTTGCAGGAACGGAACGCTGAAAATCAATTTGCATATTTTTATCCATTAAAAGAGACACGCATTGTATTACTAACAATAAGTCAATAAGACATCTAGGACTCAATTTTAATACATTTTCAAAATCTTTATAGGTACCTATATAAAAATCGTTCATAACCTTTTTTAACAAAGAATATTGTTTATTTGAGATAAATGTAAATTTTAAGTCCGATGGACCATAATTAGGAAGGGGCGAGTGTTTTTGTCATAACAGAGTGATCAAAACCAACTAATATGACTATTAGAGTCACGTGACTCGCAATTTTTATTACCGACATATTATATTTTTATGATTCTTATTGTAAGATCTGTGGGTCATATGATAAATTTTTCAATTACCCGTTACCCGTTTTGAATGTCAAATCCACTACACTCTGCACAGAAAGAAATTTCAGAGTGCATTTGACCCGATTTAGGATTTAGAGTGTTAAATTCTAGGTATTTCAGTGAAGTAATTAAGTTAAAATAAGAAAAATTATTAAATGAAATAAAAGTTTTTTCTTGATATAATGCTGCATGTCTAAATGAATTTTAAAAAGGTATTGTTTCTAAACCATAAACCGAAAAATCTGATGTGGCACCACAGACCTGCCCGACTATAAGTTTTAATAACTTGCTTTCGCACAGAATAATTTTATGCATCATTCAGAAAAACTTTGAACAAATTTTGAAATAACGTAGATAGTGTCAAAGTGGCAAACTTCAATGTCCAAAATGACAGCTGTAAGTGTCAATGTGACAGTTGTCAATGTCAAAGTAACTGCTGTCATTGTCAAAGTGACGTTTAAAATTCGAGTTTTTAATTGCATTTATTATAAGACATTACGGAGCAATATGTAAATTAAATTATTAATAATATTGAAAGCGCAAATATTTGCAATATTTTTATCAATTCAAGTACTTATTTAAAAAAAAATTAATAAAGTCGGTACCACTAATTGTATAAAGCTCATTAACGAACTTAAAACTAACTCTTTTGTAAAAAGCTTCTAAATATAAAATATCAGTCGAAAATTCGTAAGCGTTCTCAAGTTATCATGATTCCGGAGAGACCGACATTTTTTAATATTATATTTTTTGAATCAGTAGGGTCTAAAACGTGAAGATTCGTCAAAATCTCGAACAGTGAAAAAATCACGATTAGGTACAATACCTACTTATATAGGCCGTGGAAGTAAAAAGAGTTTAACCCAATTTTTCTCTGAGTGTAATGTTACGTCACTCATTCAACCTCATTTATAAAAATATGAAATCTACATACGTGACATTTACCAAATCTGTATATTGTGTATATCGAAACATAGCCACCAGTATGACATTTTTTACTTTATCCTGTATATACTATACCTACTTACTACAAATAAACAAATCCAGCCTCTTCTGCTGACTTCTAATAACATTATATTTTACGATAAGTATGGTTATTTATCTCGTTTATTATCCTGTACCTTTCAACCTTTCGGAAGAATTACTTAGTAGGTACTGGTAATGAATTTTGTGTTGTACAATTTTCAATTGACTGTAATTTTTTATAATAAATTATTTTAACGTTTGTAGGTACTAACCAAATTTTTGATGATTTGTGTTACAGTACTTATTTGTGATTTTTAAGTAATACCAACTCCTGGGGAAGGCTCAAGTATGGCCGAAACCGTAGAGTAGTGTAAATAAATCCATTTAATGACTGCAACCCATCTTGTTTATTTCCCAATATAATATTTACTCTCCCAAAACTATGTAGGTAAATCAATTTCCATATCCCGTACGTCAACTTGAACTCGGTCAATACAGCACATGTTTGCCGGTATTTACCCGGTAAGTGTGAAAGCGTGAGTTATATTAATTTCTCGCGACCTTCAAGCCCTGAATCAATTTCTATTACATATTTATGGGCGGTGGTGAAGCAGAGAGCGAAGAGCTGGAGGGGTAGTTAGTTATTTAATATTTATCAGGCATCACTTGCACTCGCAAGCCACAACAACGGAAATGAAAGAAATGGAAATGTGGGTCAGTGGAATAGAATATTTTGTAAAGAGGATTTAGGTTATGAACATTTATACAGATAGCAAGCTAATTTATTTATGTCGGTTTCTCGTAAGGGAATTCACTATCTACTTTTTATTTTGACTTGCTGTTGTACTCCAATTAAGAAGACCGTCTACCTTTTAAAATTCAGTATAAAATGTACTAACGTAGCGAGTGTTTTGTGGCCAGTACAAGAATGGTAAAATTATTCTATTCCAACAAGGATTATACACATAAAGGGTCAATTAACAGTTGTCTCTTTTTAAAATTTATACATAAAATTGGACATGCATATAAAAATTCAGATAAATTTATATAAAATTCCAATTTATACAAATTTTACACGGTTATACCTTATAATAGAAATCTATTTTTAAAATTTTAAAAAGGCACATCTGTAGAGGCATTCTTTCTCTATTAAATGTTTAAAGAAGCATTATCATGAAGTGAATAATAAACTGACAGATTATTCGCAATGAAAACACTTTTACAGTACCAAATTCGGGCTGGGGAAGGGAGTGGAATAGTTGAAAAAGTAAAATGTGTAGAATTCTAGGAATTCGGAAAAAACGTAGACGGGCCACTTAAGAAATAAAGTTCAATTGCACGTGTTTTATTCAAATTGATAAAAATACATTCATGCATACTTAAATATATCTATCACGCCTTTTACCCAGTACCTAGTACCGATTTAAATTTGGAATGTTAAATTTTGAATGTTAAATTGTGAATGTAAAATTTTGAATGTTTAGTTAATTATTCAAGTGATTAAAAACGCTTAATTCCCAAAAATTAAAAAAATATTTTGTTATTTTAAAAACCTACCGGTTGTGAACTTCGAGTGATGTATACATTTAAGTAATTTTGTAATATTTTCATTAAAATAATAAAACACTCCACTGTATATTCTGTTTTATTATTTATAAAAATAATTGTAAACGTACGATTGTTTCACATAGGTATCGTAATCGTAATCGCAAAAGTTCTAAACGTTTCGTAACTACTTTTAAATTAAGTGTATTTAATTTTTAAATTAAAGTACCTACTAGAGTAGGTACTAGAATTGATAAAAAGGTTCTTAGATAAAATTATACATTTCTATTTTATGGCTCTGGTATGAAAACAATAAATTGTCCATTTACATTCTTGTATTTGAACCTTTCCGTACATTATTTTCAACTTTTTAATTGTTCATATATTTTAGACTGAGTAAGTAGGGACAAAGTACACGTGCCTTGTAATGAATTTGTGTACAATTTTGTTTTTTTAAACGCCGTGTTAAAAGCATAAAACTTTTTGCTTGTCTATTTACATTATGCAGTAGGAATGCAACGTATATCGTTATCTGACATATAAACCTCAAAAACATCTTTAATATGACATGATATCACATCAAAGTGCTGGTAAAAAACGTAACATTTTACGTGTCTACTAATATGTCCTGACATTTGCATATCTCTATTTCTGTTGTCATGTTTGCCATTTGTATCATTCCGCGTTCCTAAAAAGAAAATAAGAGAACTAAAAACCGCCGATCTACCTACTCCTACATTGCATCGATTAGGGGTGTCACACACTACACTATAACACCAGCCTCAATAAAAAACTGTAATTTAACCTCATACAGAGTGTCCCAAACCGGTCCTAAATTATAAATGTATTTGATTATGCTGTATCAAATTTCAAAAGACTGAATTACTAATTGTATACTCGTATATGTAATTTAATGACAATTTTGTTATTACTTTTTTATAATCCATGTGTTTTTGAATTGACAATTTATTTTTCAGTACCGCCTAAAGTTTAAATATGCTTAAAGTTCCTATAAATATATAATTAATTAAATGATTTGACTGCGTTAATCCAGCATTTATATTTTCTACATTTTGAGCTCCAATGAATGAAACAATGAAATGTTAATCTATTGTTTTATGCGTAGGTACCTAAATGCGTAATAAAATCCGATAACAATATATTGATATACATTGCTTTCGATAACTAAAATAATTATTGTATTGCATATAATATAGGTAGTAATACAGAAAAATATACATATGAATCCCTGATATTTGAGTTTAATGAAAATGATCCCTATTTAAAGAAATGTTATACGAATGTTTGGTAATAAAAAAATGTAACGTCTTACATTGTGATAAAATTATCTTGAATCTATAAGTTTGGTTTAATCTCTTGTATAGGGTTCGTTTATAAGTGAAATGAGATTCTTGTTTGCTTTATCTGTTTGTTCGTGTTTTTATTGAGCACACAGTCCAGCTTAAATACACATTAACATCCACAAATGAACTTTGCAGTCCACGCAAATTTATTATTCTTTTTACAACACGTTAGTTGAAAGAATTATAGAATTTAATTTAACACAATGACAGTCTACTTATAAATTTTTACGGTTTTTGTAATTTTACAAATTAATTAATTAATGTTTATTTCTACTTTAGTTAGGTATGTAATAGACACTTGGTTTCACTAATTTTCGTTAGGTAATGAACTTTATTATTTCACGCAATGGTCTTTATCTCACTGTTTTTATTTAATAAAATTACACATATAAAACAAAAAATATACGAGTACACCACATTTTGAAGAAACTTCAATATAAAACGATTTTATTTACAATCACATAATATACAGTTTAAATTTTTTTAAAGCCGACTAAAAATGTCGTTTATAGCAAACCTAATTTGGATGTTATTTTTGTTTTATGTCAAAGTTTATAAGTGTCATCAGTACATGTCAAAATTTTAAAAAGATTGTACCTAGTTATTCGAACGCAAATTGAAAAAAATATTGTATGCAACACGTAAGGAATCTCGGTTGTTAACTTACTTATGTGTTTACAGAACTCGGCTTCGCCTCGTGTTGTAAATTTCACATACGTAAGGTATAACTATCTTCGTTTTCTTACTTGTTACATAAATAGCTATTTTGAAGTTGAATCATAAATTCACCTCTATATAGTTTAGCTCACTATTATTCTACCATTTTATAAAAAAATAATTCCGAAAATGTTTTCATTTTTAATAGGTACTATCTACAGTAGACGCAAGATTAGATATTTACATTTTTATTCAACATGGTCTTCCAAATTTTAACAATATTTTAGTACAATCACCCTTTAATTCTTTGCGATGATAACGAAGGACATCGACCTCATTTTTCTACCGTGCACCGACTGCAGCACCACTCGGCACACAAGTCTTTAGGGGTTGAAATATCGTTCTGTAATCTCATTCGTAACTCGTAACTTGTGTCGTAGCGTAGGCGATTCCTCTCACGTCGTAATCGGCGTGCCGCAATCCGACGTGCGCCGTCAGAGACAAACGGCCACGCAACCATTTCACAAATTGTTCCATTGTCTTACGAGAAGCGTAGCAATAAACGAGATGCTACGGAATGAATTACGACAAGAATTTGATCTGATCGGTGATCAAATACGGTGCAAAGAAAATCAGACACACAAATTAATAACAATAATGTTGTAGGGTAGTAGATAAGGTACCTATGATATTTCTTTAGTATTTAAGGGAAGTTATGAAAATCTCAATCCGTGCGACGCCTTTTTAAAATTTAAATTTTTGCATCCAGGACTTCATTCAAGTGGTTGGCCGACGGACCTGAATCACGAAACTCAGGGTTCACATGTAGAGATTTTATACTCTCTACATTATACATTTTCTATATTTATATTTTTGTTTTTGTTCACTTTTGTGTAGAGTTTTCGACTCATATTTCAGTACACGCCTCTTGTGATATTATTTGCTATTATAAATGTTCAGTGGCGTACCCAGACATCAGTCTTGGGGGGATATGAAAATAAAAATGTTTTTTTAAATAATAATAAAAACAAATTTTGCTCAACCAGCGTTGGCGGATATTTTGCAGTCCTTTCAGCGTTAGTTAAGTACTTATGTGTTTTTACAATAACATTGAATTGTAGGTATTATAAGACAAAGCGCCGCAAGCAAAAATTTTTGTTGATCAATATCAAAAAATTCCTTAAAATGAATTTTCAGAAATAAATAGCAGCACGGTTTTTCCCTCTTCTTTGGGAAAAATAATTTACAAAAAACTATGCGAATATAAATTTTATAAGTATTCATCATTTAAAATTGTACATTTTTATGTTGAATTTGAATAATAATAATAGAAATAAAGTGTTGAGCTTTGGGGGGGAGAGGAAAATATGTTTAGAAGTAAGTAACGGACAAGTGATTTTTTAGGAAAAGCAAATTACTTATTCCAAAACTTTAAGTAAAAAATATGGGCCTACTAACTACTAAGAGTGAGTCTTCTTTTAAAAAAATGAAAACATCTCCTGAAACAATATCCTTTAATGGATAAAATCTTCTTTCTTAGGCGGTAGGTATCACTCAATATTCTATGTGGAGATATTGCTTGGAACTTTAGAAAGAAGTGATTTTTACTTTATCCAATTTTTGATGCATTTGTAATTTTATTGTGATTCATATTGGATAACTAAAAATGTTAAAAAATGTAACTGACAATGTCTATTTTTAAACTGGTTCAAAAAAAATTGAATGAACTTTTTCATCATACTTTTATTTTCATATTTTAATCCTGCCCATTACGGGAAATTCATGCTTTTCAACAATTTTCCCCATTTTCACCAGCAACAATACCAATTGAAACTGAATACCATAACTGGTATTTGAAGTACCTACCTTTCATCGTTTGTAAAGAAACAAATGAAGCCTAACGATCTCGCAGATCATATCCGCACCTCAGATTCAGAATTTAACTGAATTCACATTCATCTGTTAACAAACGGCTATTGTTCGCAGACTTTACCGTATTTCATGTGGAATAATATATGCATGAACTACTTTATCATGTTCAAATTTGTCAGGTTTTAATAAAGAACAAAGGGCTACAAAACGATAGCCTTTTTTAGTTAAATTTGAATAGTTTTTTGTTCTAAATTACATCAAATGTTTTGTAAAAATTTGTGAACAGATGTGAACATAATAATATTTAATCAGGAAAAGTGGTTTAAGAATATGAAACGTATGTTAAACAGCAATATTCTCAACAGCTAAAAGATTGCATGACTCCAAAGAAGAAATGGTAAAAATAAAAATTTACATGATGTATTTGAATTTCAAATCTGAAAATGTACATATTTTACGAGTAAATGTATCTACAAAAGTATTGAAATACGTTTGTACCTATACTAAACTAATACATTAACAATAGTACAAACAATTAATTGATACATATACCTGTGTTCCGTTTCATTACCTTGATAAAAAATATACGGGCTACTAATTTAAACTGTCAATTAGAGACAATTATAGGGGTACAAAACTAAAGCCTTAAAAAAGATTAAACAGAGAATTGTCGAAGACGTGTTTAATAGAAACAACTACATTTCGAGGATGAAAAGCAGTAACTTAACTAGTTAGGTACCTATCTAACAATCAGTTTACATGCAAGTTAAAATTAATAAATTTTATATTTTTTAAAACAAATACATGTACATTTTTCTGAATTTTGGTGTTCATTGTAGAAAAAAGGTCAGGGATATTTGAAGAAGAAAAAATTATGAGCGAAATTCAATAATTTGTGTACCTATTTTCTTCACATTTTTTCCCTCCCGCCTTACATTCTATAAGGGAGGGTTTTTAGTGATTATTTTACACACGTCATTTCTGGCCAATAAGAAAGCATAACTTTTTCCATGGTTACATTTTGTTTATTAAATGTTTTTAATGTTGCAAACATTTGTATAATTATCGTTCAAATATAAAATCAAGCAAATATAATTCGAGTCATTTTAATAATTGGTAAAATTTACTCATAATTCCTGCGTAGAAACGACAACTCGGGTCAAAATTGACTCTTAAATCACTCCCAGCTTCGCTGTCGTGATTTAAATATGTCAATTTCGGCACTCGTTTGTCCGTTTCTACGCAACAACTATTCGTAAATTTTACCGATTTTATGGCTCTTATTATATTACTTATGAAAAAACACGTGTGTGTGTAACATTTTTTCCGGGCTGTGTATATCTTAAAAATTTACAAACATTTAACAACCAAATTTTATATATAACGTTTTAATACAAATCCGAGGGGAAAACCGCTACGGCATTTTGGTGTACATGAGGAGGCATTGTTTCGGCATTTTCGGTATTTTGCCGGCATTTTTGGCATTATTACGGCATTTTTGGCATTATTACGGCATTTTTCGGAATTTTTATGGCATTGGTACGGCATTTTGTTGAATTTTTATGGCATTAGTACGGCATTTTTCTAGATATACGCATACGCTGTGCAATGCACAGCGCATGCTTACAGGAGAAAATAAAATGGTGGCATTTGAAGAGATCGAGGGGTAATTCGCGAAGGAAGTCTGGTGTACACTTCTGGGGAAATCTTTGGGAAGTCTGGGAATTCCTTGGGAAGTCTGGGAAATCTTAAGGAAGTCTGGGAAATCTTTAGGAAATCTGGGAATTTTTAAGGAAGTCTGAGAAATCTTGAGGAAGTCTGTGGGAATTCTTTGGGAAGTCTCGAGTGAAGAGAGTGGTAGTAGTATAATTATTATAATCGAGATTTCCTCTTCTATTTTAAATTCTCTATATTTTTTATAGTTTACTAGAGTAGGTACAACGGATAATTTTATTTTTACCGAGAATTAAATTAATAATAGCAAAAAATCTTTTATTTCATACTGTGACATAAAGTGACATTTTTGAGACTATTTATAGGACGCAAAATAGAACTTTAAAGGTCTAGGCCGAAAAAGTTTACTTTAAAGGCCTAGGCCGTAAAAGTTTACTTTACAGGCCTAGGTCTCTAAAGTTTTAGAATAAGGCCAAACCGACCAAACAATGATATTTTCGTAAAATGAAGCACGCACTCAAAGAGAAATGTATGAAACAAAATTTTGTATTTTACTTATCTTAGACAAAAAGTTATTATAACTATTTACTATCCGATTCACTTGTTTTTTATAGATTACTAAATTCGAACTGAACTGGAATAATTAAATTCAAAAGTTGTAACAATTGGGTGATAATCACTTATTTCTTTATTAAAATTAATTGTAGTAATCAACGAGAACTATTAAATTATATTATTGTAATCTAGATTGGTTATTGAGCAATCACGTTGACATTATTAATAGATATTTTCATATTTTGTGTATTATGCGCATTATTCGCATTATTGTTGCACTTTTAATATTAACCTAAACTAATAATAACAACATAGGGCTTGGGCGTACAACGATCTATCTACGCGAGCAAAAAATTGCATAATATTATAAATTATTTTCGTAGATAACAACAGTTATTATTTTACTACCCAATTGTAAAATATTAAATTTTTATAGTTTCTTTACATATTTTTATTAAAATAATGTATTCCGTAAATTAAATATGTTTCCTATGGAAATCTTTGAGAAGTTCAGGAATTCTTTGGGAATTCCTTAGGAAGTCTGGGAAATCTTCGGAAAGTCTGGGAAATCTGAAAGGAGTCTGGGAAATCTTAAGGAAGTCTGGGAAATCTTAAGGAAGTCTAGGAATTCTTAAGGAAGTCTGGGAAATCTGTAGGAAGTCTTTGTACTAGGAAGTCTGGTGTACACAATTTTTTGCCGTGATTTACCCCTTGGAAGAGATCATATTAAACATATTGTTACAGTTTTAGTAGTTATCACTAGGCTATCTGTTATCACATCGATGATATTATTGTGATTGTATATTTCTAATAAGGTTTAAGGTACTACCTAAGTTGAACTCGAGGTTATTTATTATTATTATTATTATTTTGTGTAACATTTTTCATTATTTGGTAGAAAGAGCAAGTAATTTATTATTTCATAGTATCACAAAATAGGCGAGAAAATAGGTAACCGCACCGCAAATTTTGTTAGAAAAATATTATGGCGTTTTATACGAAGAAGACTGTTTTCTTGGTCGTGTAATACAAAAGTCAAACGATTCTGATGTAATTAAATACACAATGAAATTCTTAAGGCAAGTCAAAGCCTATGTATGACCTAAAACTGATGATATAGCTAATGTTCACAAATAATTTTTTTATGGTCTTATAGATTTAATAGGCACTGGCACTTTTCAAATAAAAAGATCAGATTTACTAAACATTAATAAAAAAAATATAAGTTTTTAAAGAAATGTATTTTAGAGTAGCAGATTTCAAAATAAAGTTTGTAATTTTAATGTTTCGTTGTTTTGTTTTTCATCGGTATTACCTACTTTTTAATTATTTCTAGTTTATATTCTCATTATAAAATCGTATAATATAATGTAAAGTAAGTATAAATGTAGGAAATTATTTAAAATAACATATTAAACAAACATACGGCATTGTTCGGCATTGTTTGGAATTGCACGGCATTATTTGGCATTTTACGGCATTTTTGGCATTTTAGTGTACAAAATTTTGGCAGCGGTTCTCCCCTCGTACAAATCTTAATACCCAAACCGGAAGTAATACTTTTCTTAAATATTTTGATAAATAATTAATTTATCGCATAATTTTTTATTTCATATGAAAGATTATATTATTATTATCTACAATTTTTAGCATTATTTTATAAATTGTTCTGTCGTATAGTACTTTAGGCATGAAAATATTATTTTAAATTTAGAGTATGAAACTTCAATATTTTGTTGTTCATCAGTTTAACATTTTTGCTATTACATAAAATTTAATTAATTATGAAACTGACAGAGTAACAGTGCCATATACATATAACTTTTAGATGTTACATACATATATATATAGTTTGTTGACTAAATTACTTGTCCTTGACGTAAACATGAAACAAAACAAAACAAAACATGAAAAAAATATGAATAAAAAATTTCGTTTCGATCTGATTCTAAATGGTCTATGTCGACCATGAAGTACTGTATTATCTTCTTACAACTGACTTAAAAACGTTTAAATGAATAATGAAAAAAGTAGAGGGAAAATGTTCGTTCTGGCAACAAACAGAGAAACTCAAAGATTGGCTTTAGAGAGGAATATTATACAACTACTACTGCCCTCACTGGTTCCACTCTCATTTGGCAGGAACAATAAAATTTCCACTCGATGAATTTCTCTTACCACTGAAACATTTTTTGCCTCTGGTGTGTAATAATTACTGGCTCCCGATGGGTCTGCCATGTTCCCTTGGGACTCTAATTGACTGTGCTCCATTAGTTTCAGTGGTTGCCGCTCGTGGCGCTGTGTGCAACAAGCTACAGACTACACGTGAACTGAACAACCCTCTGTTGCTATATTCTGTGGTTGAAAGCTGAAACTTTGTCGCAGTGTTTTCCAAACTTTTTAAAACTTGATACACGTTTACTTTTTGTACGACCCACCTGATTCTTTAGAATAAAAAATCTGACGTGGACACCACATGACTTCCTTGTACGCCTTGTTTGTTCATACTTTTCTTAATAACTAAAATGTAGAATAATATAAAAAATTCTTTTAACTTATTATACTAGTATACTCACAAATATATTTTAGTCATTTTATTTAAACTGCAGAAGAAGATATAAACGATATTTTACTATTGTCACTGCTACTGTCACTGTTATGTCATAATCATTTAAATTTTACGTAGTAACAAATGTTAATCGATCATGGACTACAAGATACAGAAATACTAACTTATAATTATATACTTTAATTATTCTTAAATGATAGAAGATACAGAAAAATTTATAAAATACCGATTGTAGATAATAATCACATAATCTTTCATTTAAAATAAAAAAAATTGTCTAAAATTAATTATTTATCAAAATATTTTCAAAAAGTACTACTTCCGGTTTATAGATTGAAACCAAAAATAGGAGGTGCACAACTAGATGCTATAACAGTCCTAAATACAAAATTTCAACTTTCTACGTCTAACCGTATTTGAGTTATGCGACACACATACGTCCGTACGCACGTACGTACGCACGTACGTACAGACGTCACGACGAAACTAGTCATAATGGATTCAGAAAAGGTCAAAACGGATATTTCCATCAAAATCTGAAAACCGAAATTTTTCGCGATTACAATACTTCCTTATTACTCCGTACAAGGAAGTAAAAATACATTTTCACGTGAGTTGACCAGATTAGAACCAAAATTAAAAATCTGATGTGGCCAACACATAACCTCCCGCTTTGACACTAAAATTTGTGAATTTGGTTTTAGTTAGACTTAATAAATAATAATAATTTTTATGTTTCATCAGCTTTTTGCAAAAAAAGCACAATTCGCACTAATAAGAAGTAGAAAACGGTAAAAATATTTCTAAAGTTTCTTAGATTATTCATTTAGGGTATGTTCCAAAATTAAACCATGTTTACCATGGTATTATGTTACGGTAATTCTTTGGTAACTGAATGTGACGTTTCTCTCAGAAACTTGTGAAACGCTTCGGTAAAATTTTGACATTTAGGTTAGAGTATTTATTGAAATGGAAGCACAAAAGTCACAAAAATATACTTTTTCATCCTTAAATAAAAGCATAATATGATATTAGACAAATAATACATGTTTACATACAATTTCGCAAATATTTTGAATAGATAAATCCGTTTGTATATAATCATTTCAAACAGAGAAAAATCAGCCATTCAACAGCAAAACAAACCAACGTTTTTAAGAAACTGTGAGATAGCGATACACAAATACAAATTTACCACAAATATCGTGCTCCCTAGCACGGTGATCGTGGTAACGAATATGTGCGAATATTTACCGCCGTTTTCAGTTACCGCGTTTCAAATTAGTACTGTCATCCTGAAAAAAATTACCATGGTACATGTGGTTTAATTTTGGAACATACCCTTAGGGTATGTTCCAAAATTAAACCATGTTTACCGTGGTATTATGTTACGGTAATTCTTTGGTAACTGAATGTGACGTTTCTCCTTGTGAAACGCTTCGGTAAAATTTTGACATTTAGGTTAGAGTATTTATTGAAATCGAAGCACAAAAGTCACAAAAATATACTTTTTCATCTTTAAATAAAAGCATAATATGATATTACACAAATAATACATGCTGACATACAATTTCGCAAATTTTTAGAATATATAAATCCGTTTGTATATAATCATTTCCAACAGAGAAAAATCAGCCATTCAACAGCAAAACAAACCAACGTTTTTAAGTTAAAACTGTGAGATCGCGATACACAAATACAAATTTACCACAAATATCGTGCTCTCTAGCACGGTAAACGTGGTAACGAATATTTGCGAAAATTTACCGCCGTTTTCAGTTACCGCGTTTCAAATTAGTACTGACAGCCTGAAAAAAATTACCATGGTACATGTGGTTTAATTTTGGAACATACCCTTAATTGAATCAGATCGTTTTAAATTGAAATAGTAAAAAATGCAGTTATCCATGAATCCAGAAAACAAATATTTAGATAAAATTTAGACGTAACGTCAAATGTGTTTTATGTGTTTTTTGGCGTTTCTTTACAAAAAAAATCTGCTGTGGCCAGTACACGACCTCTCGCCTAATTCTGCTTATTCTACTAATCTAATAAATAGTTTTACTTACATTTTAATAGTTTCATGTTATCATGTTCATGTAATATGTAAACGATAATGTAAACCAAGATGCAAGCAAAAGATGTCAACTGTATTGTCACTGTCATTATAATTCAAATTTTGAGTAAAAACAAATTTCATATCATGGACAACAAGATTGGTACTTAGTTGCACTTTATTTTATTGCTAAATACTACCAGATTCAGCAAATTGTATTTAAAATTAACTGTACCCATAGATAATTATATTATCTTTTATTTTTATTTGCAAAAATTGTCATAAATAAATAATGTACCAATTTATTTAAGAAAAACTATATCAAGTTCCAAAAAGTACTACTTCCGGTTTACGGATTTCTACCAAAATCTTATCCGGTGTTAAGATCCCTATTAAAACCTTAAATATGAAATTTGGTTATTAAAGGTTTGATACTTTTTCAGTTATCGTGGACGAAAAATCGTCAGTCCATACATTCATACAAACACACACACACGCACACACACACACACACACATACACACACACAGACATCATCGGGAAAATATTAAATTCGTATTCTAGAGACCCTGAAACGTGCTTATCCACCAAAAACTCATACTCGAAAATTTTGACCCATTACAATACCTCTCTTATAGAATATGAGGCGAGAGGTAAAAAATATTGAATTTCAAGTGAAAAATGTTCTAGATCTTTGAAGAAAACCCACATAGAAATGGTGCAACAAAAATGGGAAACATATATTATAATAGAAATGTCCATTTGTTAAATAGTCACCTAAAAGTGCACGTATTAGGTAGTGAATAGTCGACACACAACCGAACTAGTACAAAATAATCTAGTCTACTCATTTTGATTGGATGTGAAATTCAATATTCTGCATTTTATTGGTCTTCTTCTGACAGATGACAGATGATATGAATAATCTCTTGAATATTATTCGTAGTCATTAGCCAAATTTATCCAAAATTGAGAAGGTGTCGTTTCGAATAGTAGATAAATTTGAATTAGAAATCATGAGAAAGTGCATTAAAAAAAAATTGCAAAAGATATCTTGAATAAAATAACTTGGTCAAAATTTAAATAAAATTTACATCAAAAAATTTCGCAGCAGACTTGATAAGAACTGGCGATACATGGGTAGTTTGGAAAACACTGCTCTATCGTATGAAACAAAATCATGTATTTCCCAATAATTACCTCTCGCCTCATATTCTATAAGAGAGGTATTGTAATGGGTCAAAAATTTCGAGTATGAGTTTTTGGTGGATAAGCATGTTTTAGGGTCTCTAGAATACGAATTTAATATATTCACGATGATGTCTGTGTGTGTGTGTGTGCGTATGTATGTATGGACGTATGGACGTATGTGACGATTTTTCGTCCACGATAACTTAAAAAGTATCAAGCCTTTAATAACCAAATTTCATATTTAAGGTTTTAATAAGTATCTTAACACCGGATAAGATTTTGGTAGAAATCCGCAAACTGGAAGTAGTACTTTTTGAAACTTTATATAGTTTTTCTGAAATATATTGGTACATTATTTATTTATTACAAATTTTGCAATTAAAAATAAATGAAAATATAATTATTTATGGGTACAGTTAATTTTAAATACAATTTGCTGAATTTGATAGTATTTAAAAATAAAATAAAGTACAATTAATATTCTATTTTTTTGAAATTTCAGTATCTTGTTGTCCATGATATGAAATTTGTTTCTACATAAAATTTGAATGATTATGACAGTGACAGTACAGTTGACATATTTTGCTTGTATCTTGGTTTACATTATCGTTTACATATTACGTGAACATAAAACTATTAAAATGTAAGTAAAACTATTTATTAGATTAGTAAAATAAGCAGAATCTGGCGAGAGGTCGTGTACTGGCCACAGCAGATTTTTTTCAACTTGTTAACAGTATTGGAAATTTCGAGTTGAGTTTTGTTTGTATCTTCAATGTAAATGTAGAGGATGAGTTGAATTCAGAAAAAATTATAATGATTGCTCATTAGGAGAGTAGGTACGTCGAAGGTACGTACTTCTTGAAATGGTTAATTTTGCTAATTTCCAATATTTACTTTGTATTTTTCCTGTGCTTCACAATTAAAGAAATTTTTAAGTAATTAATTTCTGAAAATGATTCATCAGTTATTTCAATAGCGCCAGTCTCTATTTCTAGTAATTAAAACACTGAAAATTGAAAACTTTTCTACAATCGTCGTACAATATGAATATTTGTTATTAATTTGTCGCACTAATGCAACAAAAACAAAAAAAAACTATTAAATTTACCTCAAATTGCCCTCAAACTATGATTGTAACGTAACCCTTTGTTTAAGTGTTTGTGTTTGTTTATAAAAGTTGATGATTCCGATTTTATTATGAATTGTTAAGCACGGAAAATAACATTTTTAATATTAGTTATTTTTGACATTATATGACTGTAGAAAAAATATTGTGCGCACCTCGTCTTGATACATAAATAATTATTATATATGGGGATCATGCAATAAATATTTTACAATTTTAAGTGAGAAACATAAAATCGTTCTACTCTTACTTATAAAACGAGTGCAATTAAGCTTAAATAAAGGCAATATCATTTTGCTTTTTTGTCCATGAAAATGAAGCTAGAAGATGATCCTCTTAGGGACAATGGTTTAATGTTACCACCAAAGAAATACGTCAGAAAATTGTTTTCACACGCACGTAGCTCCTGCCTAAATTGAAATTTAATTTCTGTTTTATCCTCAGACAAAAGACGGCTTCTCAAAACAAATGGCAGAATTACATTAACAAGCGTTTTAATTATCTAAAGTTAATTGCTATTTCCGACGAACTACTTCATTATTAATTATAATTACAGGAGCATGCCACTGATTGTATTGTATAAAAATATATATCTTCTGATGTAATTTCTCATTTTTTTCTTGTATCGAATATTTCATTATTATAATATTAATGGAGCAAGACATTGCGTAGAATTTTATTTTTAGATTGAACATTAATTTGAGTTATTGATAAATTATTGCCTTGATGTAACATGTACTTACCTATATGAACACAGTTCGTGTATAGCTACTTCAAATAAAAATAATAGTTTATTTAATGAGAGTGTTAAAAATAATATTCCTGTTTGACGAATAGTAAATTATATCGAAAATATACATAAGAATCTGAAATTTATTTTTTGTTTTATACAATTACAAATTTGTAATAAACGGTTCAAGCAGAGATTTTTGTGCAGTTGTTATGGCGCTACACTTGGCAGCATTAGAATTTCGTCAATTCTGACTAAATAAATACCTAAAATTTACTATGAGTAATGAAGATCAAAAAAATCTGACGTGGACACCACATGACTTCCTTGTACGCCTATTAAACTGTTCATACTTTTCTTAATAACTAAAATGTAGAATTATATTATACAAATATATTAATATATAAGTACTACCACTACGGCTGCTACTATACTCACAAATATATTTTAGTCATTTTATTTAAACTGCAGAAGAAGATATAAATGATATTTTACTGATTTTACTATTGTCACTGCTACTGTCACTGTCATGTCATAATCATTTAAATTTTACGTAGTAACAAATGTTAATTGATCATGGACTACAAGATACCGAAATACTAAATTATAAATATATACTTTAATAATTATTCTTAAATGATACCAGATACAAAAATATTTATAAATTACCGATTGTAGGTAATAATCACATAATCTTTCATTTAAAATAAAAAAATCTGACGTGGCCATCACACAACCTTCCGCCATATCTAGACTTTAAACAGAAATGTATACGTACAATCCGGTGCCCATTTAAAATATACAAATAAAAATCTAAAATATTCAAACACAGAAATTAGTATCACCTGAATAAAAAGATTCATTCACACGAAAACTCTTCTGTGTTGAAGCAATCCTCCGTTCAGTTACTACAATTAATAGCTTACTTATGACTTATATAATATATAGCGCTAGTATGCCAACTTGTCACCCGTCTCATCTGTCAATATTTTTTATGCAGAAACAAAAATCAACCGAACATGGATTACAAGATTTCAACGTTTTATTTGATAAATTTATTTTTTAAATTTTACTGCAGTTCTTTAATGCTACCAGATAAAGAAAATTTTTTTATAACGTAAATTGCAAATAACTTATCCTCTTATTCTTATTACAAATAAATACTATATTTATCCAAATTTATATAAATTTTTGACACTTAATCTTTTCCATCTTCAAAAAATATCACTTCCGGTGAAGATATTTGTACCAAAATCTAATGAGCTCTTCCTATTCGTATACAATTGTAAAATTCCAAATATCAAAATTTTTGGGTAATTCGTATTTGAATTATCCGACAGACGGCATCGGCCCGGACCACACACATACACACACACACACACACACACACACACACACACACACACACACACACACACACACACACACACACACACACACACACACACACACACACACACACACACACACACACACACACACACACACACACACACACACACACACACATACACACACACTACATACAGACATCATCGGGAAACTATCAAAAATGAGTTGTAAGGACCCTAATTCGTGCTCATCCACTAAAAACTCACTACCCGATTTTTTGCATGATTCCAATACCTTCCTTTACAGGTAAGCGGAAGGTAAAAATTGTCTTAAATTAAATATTTATCGAAATATTTGAAAAAAATACTACTTCCGGTTTGTAGATTGAAACCAAAAATAGGAGGTGCACAACTAGATGCTATAACAGTCCTAAATACAAAATTTCAACTTTCTACGTCTAACCGTATTTGAGTTATGCGACACACATACGTCCGTCCGTACGTACAGACATCACGATGAAACTAGTCATAATGGATTCAGAAAAGGTCAAAACGGATATTTCCATCAAAATCTGAAAACCGAAATTTTTCGCGATTACAATACATCCTTATTACCTACTCCGTACAAGGAAGTAAAAATCAAAAATTCATACAATACATTGTTGCAAAAACAATTAGAGAAAAGAAGATTAAATTTTTGCATTTTAATATTCAAGATTATTACTTTATTAATGCATACCTACAATTACATTTTGTTTGATATAATCGATTCCTTACGTTGTTCTGAAGAGTGCAAAAAGAAGGTTTTTTTTTTGAAAAACATCAAACATTAAGTTAAAAATATCTTAAAATAGAAGAAATTGATTAGCACACGATTACGTATTTCAAGAATAACGTCTCTAGGGACACTCTACATAAACTTACATGCTAAATAATGAGTTCAGATTTCAAAAACAGTCACAAGTTACAATCTTGAATAATGCATCCTATTTTGATTTGAATTACATAGTCGGTCAAGGAACGCAATAGGCTATCTATCCCAAAAATATTTAGTAATTATTGTAATTTATTTCTTAAAAATAATGGGGTCAATTTATAGCATCATTAAATACTAATTTTCTTAAAAGTTATTTGAAATATCTTTATTTTAAACTGAAATAGTATTGTTGTCAGATTTAATTAAGTAAGATGTTCTCTAAGTACTGATTCTAGACAAGTAGTACTTAAAAAATTACAAATCTTAATTATTTTATCGTTGAATATTGAATGATTTATGCAAAAATGGGTACATTATCATTTATGCAAACTGAATTAATTACTAATTAGCATTTCATTTGGAGATTAAATGACCGGTTAAACAATTATACATCAGCAAAACCGCTGTGTGAAAAATTGCATATTTCACTTCAATTTTACAGGAAATTTAATCGCCGTCCGCATTATCTCATGGACAGAATAAATATTCATACAACGGAAACTGTATCCATAAAATTTGCATTATCTGTTTTAAATTTTCCATACAACAGATTTAAATTTTGCGAGATGCATTTCGACAAAAATTCGCACACAAATCACGTCTGAAAATAACAATGTGAATGCAAATCAGTAACGTATTTGTAATCACAGTAATAATCTCTCTGAGAGATAATCTTAGTTTTGTGCTACGAAGTCTGTTTGGATGCGAAATGTTGGATTTGTTCATAAATTTCGTCTTCTGACGATATTTTCAGCAACTTGTGAACTTCGCTACGCACCAATTTGCATTTTAACGAAAGTTGCAAACTTTTGGCGATTCGGTTTATTTTACATTGTACATTCACATCCGTCAAATAATACGATGTGAAGAAAACCCAAATTTAGCTGAACGAATAAGAAAGAATATATTTTTTGGGACGGATTTGTTTTCAGTATTTTTGACAATGATTGAAATGTAATCGATGTTGATGTTTATCTTATTTCTTGTATCGTTGAATAAACAAACATAAATTATAAATTTCAAAAAAATGGCCAGTTTCTGAGTAATATAAGTAGAAAGTAGGTAACCTATTTACTTTGTTAAGGTGATTACTTAGTTAATTTCTAATTGACTCGTTTACAACAAATAATGTTTACTTCTGTGGCTAAAATAAAAAAATCTGCTGTGGCCACCACCGTACTTACCCGGGCTATAAGTTTTAATAACATGCTTTTATTATAGGCTTCAATTTTATGACTCGTTTTTGAATTTGAATAAATTTTGAAATAATAAATTTGTTATACCTATGTCAAAGTGACTAGCGTCAATGTCAAAGTGACAGCAGTCATTTAGTGACGATTAAAATTCGAGTTTTTAATTGCATTTATTATAAGTTATAAACATAATACGAGCAAAATGTAAATGTTAACAATATTTTTATCGATTCAAGTACCTACTAACTAAAAAAAATTAATTCATAAAGTTGAAATCACTGGTTGAATAACGCTTATTAATGAACTTAAAACTAACTTTTTAATAAAAAGCTTAAATATAAAATTTCAATCGAAAATTCGTACGCGTTCTCAAGTTATCGTGCTTACGGACAGACTGACAGACAGACAGACCTACAGACAGACCGACTTTTTTAAATTATGATTTTTTGGGTTCAGTAAGATCTAAATCATAAAGATTCATCAAAATCTCGAACTGTCAAAAATCATGATTACAATTAATACTTATCCTATTATATAGGTCGGGGAAGTAAAAATCTCATTTGTACTATGCATAGTATAAAAAAATCTGACGTGGACACCACATGACTTCCTTGTACGCCTATTAAACTGTTCATACTTTTCTTAATAACTAAAATGTAGAATTATATTATACAAATATATTAATATATAAGTATCTACTACTGCTACTATACTCACAAATATATTTTAGTCATTTTATTTAAACTGCAGAAGAAGATATAAATGATATTTTACTATTGTCACTGCTACTGTCACTGTCATGTCATAATCATTTAAATTTTACGTAGTAACAAATGTTAATCGATCATGGACTACAAGATACCGAAATACTAAATTATAAACATATACTTTAATTAATCTTAAATGATACCAGATACAAAAATATTTATAAAATACCGATTGTAGGTAATAATCACATAATCTTTCATAGAAATTTCTCGTCTCATTCTCGTCTCGTCTCGAAATTACGAGACGAGAATCAGTAAATTTCTCGTCTCGGATTTTCGGGGCGAGACGAGAATTCATAATTTTGAGACGAGAAATACTCTCGAGAACTCGAGAATTCTCGAAATTTTTACTCCACGGAAATAAGTATTAGCATCAGCTGTCAATCCATTGGCATTGACGTGTATTTTTATGTCAAAATGTTATTTGGTTTGTAAGTGTGTTTAGTTTAAGTTTACTACCCGAAATGGTGGCTATTGTAACTTATTTAATTATTATTTATTTAGAAAATATTATTGAATTTAATAGAATTACTAAATTAAAAAATCTTTATTATCTTAAGTCGCACACCCATGAACTTGGAAATCAAACTTTTCTTCCTAGAAGTCTAGTTTTAATATCATTTGGGAAAATTGCGGGTCACGTGACTATCAGTTTGTTTTGATCATTCCGATCACTCTGTACAAGTATTACATGTGTGACATGGGCATGACGCGAAATCTTATAGTTCTTGCAAAAATCGTTAGGTGGCTCTTATTTTTTGTCGAGAAATTTGAGACGAGACGAGAATCGAGTTCCTTGAGACGAGAAATGAACAGCTGAAAAATGACCGAGACGAGAATACTAAAAATTCTCGTCTCGAAAATTTGTGATGAGACGAGAATTGACTATTTCTCGTCTCGTCTCGTCTCACGGCATCACTAGCTGTGTCTAAAAAGTTCGCGGAATTTTTTATAAACGTTTTATTTTACAATTAATTTTGTAATGATACAATGTCCCCTTCAAAATACTCCCCCCTTAATGCAATGCACTTGCTCCAACGATGTTTCCACTGCTGAAAACACGTTTTCAGTTGATCTTCAGTCAGGTCCTTCAGTAGCATCGTCGTCTCCTATTTAATGTTCTCAACGTCCCCAAAATGGCGTCCCCGAAGTAGCATTTTGCACTTTGGGAACAAAAAGAAGTCGCAAGGTGCTAAATCGGGCGAATACGGTGGGTGATCGATCACAGTAATCTCATTCTTGGCCAAAAACTCACGCACCACGAGTGATGTGTGCGCGGGCGCATTGTCATGGTGCAACACCCACGAATTGTTTTGAGCCAAATTTGGCCGCACTCGAAAAACACGGGCTTTCAACCTTTTTAAAACTTCAACGTAGAACTGTCAATTCACAGTTTACCCTTGTGGAACGAATTCATGGTGCACAACGCCAGTTTTTGAAGTGGAAGGACGTCCTTCTCGGTCGTCGTCCTTCACACTGTCCCGTCCTTCCTTGAATCGAGTTACCCACTTGTGAATAGCATTTTTTTAAAGGAATCATTCGCTGTTCCTCATTAGAAGAAATCTCTATGATGGCGACGCGATACTTGGAAAGGGTTAAGAAAAAAATTCACACAGCCGCCCAACAGACTCAGAAGCCGATGAAACTTGGACTGAGGTTCAGTTAGAGTACAAAGAATGGGGCGAGGTCACTGGCTTGCCCCAACTACTCCACAACAAACCGTGGGGAGGGAATTCCGCGAACTTTTTAGACACACCTCGCATGTACGCCCGTACGTACGTACATACGTACAGACGTCACGACGAAACTAGTCATAATGGATTCAGAAAAGGTCAAAACGGATATTTCCATCAAAATCTGAAAACCGAAAATGTTCGCGATTACAATACTTCCTTATTACTCCGTACAAGGAAGTAAAAACACAATTAACTTATTTTTAAATAAATGAAAATATCAAAATAACCTCTAAAATTTAGAAAATTGACCATAAATTTCTTTATCAAAAATAGCCTACTAGCAAAATATACTACTCTTATAAATTAGGTAGTTTTAAACAAGTAATTACAAAATATTTCATTCTGCCAAATTTGATTATTAAATAACACTAAACTATACTGTTTTGTCGACTCAACTCAAGCAGGCTTCTTAAAAATAATATACTATTGATCTGACATAACCTATTTAATATTCATTTAAATTATCAGATTTCCAGATTTCGTATTCACCCACCACAGAAACTAAAAAAATGTACCAAGATTAATTAACACAATCGTATCCGTATTAATTTTTTCTTGGTCTGTTATTATTTAACTTCCGGTTGTGTTCCCGACAGTGGGCGTAGCAATGCAGTCACGTGACCTGCAAATTTCAGCCGTCTAGATTCACGTTTAGGTAATTGTACCGTTAAAGACGACATATCGCGTGTTCCGCCAATCAAAATAGTTTTTTTCGTTGTTTTACTTTGTACTTTTTCTGTTTCGTGTGCGCGAAAATTGCAGCAGGTTTATAGAAAATTTGTGTTTCAAGTAAACGTCGACTGCAGCGCTCGCATCGCATGTCATTATGTGCGTGTGTTTAGATTGGGATAAAGTTTTGTTTGTTTGACTGTTTTTGTTTCGAGTTGTAACTTGTTTCGTGAGGTAAACGGGTGGATTTAATGTAGTACAGACATTTGAAAATGGTTCTTTCATTAATTTTGTATGTTATGTACGGTTTACGGTAAACGGGTGAACGTAAACACTGGATGCATAAAATAACGTGTTTTAATTTCATTTATGCCTGTTGGCATTGTTGGTATATGATAGATTTTAATTAAAAAACTGTAACAAACATTATGAAATAATAATTATTTATATGGAACAGTAGGTACGATATTTACATAATATATACACAAAGGATAACTTTGAAAAAAGTGAATCGTCGGAAGATGGATAAAGGTTGAAATAAAATAAAATATAACAGAACGTTCCTACCTTGCAACAAGAATGTTCTTTATATGATTGTACTTTATTTGCATTGTATTGCCAAAAATATTTAGAATGTTCTTTATTTGTAGCACCGCACTGAAGATGATTCAATAAGAATCGAAACGTTTGCAATAATTAGGAGTATTTGATTTTATTTCAACCCTTAAGCTGGATTTAGAGATTGCGTAGTAAACACTGCCTAGGAATACACAACACAGGAAAACATAGAAACATAAAACCAATTCAGAGATAGCATAGCGTTACTATAGTAATGACAATTTATTATTATGACAGTTGTAAAAATATTCAGATTTGAGAACGAATTCATTTGTATTTACTCGTTATATTTATTTAAACAGTTCAATTTAATATCTATTGCGTTTCTGTAGTTAATCACAACCACAGTGCAGTCGCGGTAGGCGTGGTTTAACAAAGAGTACTCACAGCGTACATGTCGGAGCATAGTAAAACGTAAGAAACAGCTTCGAAATAAAATATGCCCAATTTCCATGTTGTGCTGTGCTATGTCTGTATTCTATGAATCAATGTATGCTTCCCGTATGTTCATTTTCTATGTTTCGCTGTGCTATGCTATGCTGTGTTCACTACGCAATCTCTGAATCCAGCTTTATCCATCTTCCGACGATCCAGTTTTTTAAATGATAAAATTTATGACGCCTTTATCTAGTTTTCTGTTTTATATAGAAATAACTTTGTTTTGTTTTGTTTTGACATTTTCATAAAAACTGTCATGCAAAACCTTTTACTTTAGTTTGTTAGTTTTATTTCATGTTAACAATACCTACTACAAGAATAAAAAAATTACTATAGAAACAAGTTTAAATAACTCTAAATTAAAAGTTTGTAAACCTTTTTATAAATGGTAATGGAACATTTTCAAATTCCATATGCGAAAGAGGTACGCCAAAATGACAGAGTTTCCACTAAGGCGAAGTAAAAATAACATGAATTTTTCCAAGAATGTTCAAGGTGATAGAAGGTAATATTTAGAAGATCATTCCTTAACTATTTCTTAAGAGGAGTGTCTTGGACCGATTTTAGTTTTATAATTTATATTACGATTTCAATGCAGCCAAACTTCTAAATTATTTAATACAGCTAAATCAATTTCCTGTTGAATCCCTTTAGCTTACGAGTCTTTTGTTTTTGGTTAAAGTTTTTATGATCAGTACCTACTACACGTCGTTGCATCATATCATGGTTGTAACAAAACGTCGCTGTATCAAAAGCTATCCCAATTTCGATTAAAAAGTGTCACTGCACCAGTTCTCGATGCATCTATCTTTTATCAACCCACCCCTACTGATCCGGATTCGATAGAACTCAAACATACCCTAAAATGATCATATCAAAAGAGACCTGTATGTAAAATTTCAAAAGGATCGCACAAACGATCTAGATGTAGATAAAAAAATAGACAGACACACATTCTGCTTTATAAATAATAGATTTAGAAAATAATCTTAATAGAAAGGAGTCTTTACCAGAGTTCCTACCAAAATAAAGTTTTCTCTTTTGATCCAGCGACATTTTAATGCACGACAATTTGATTTTACAAAGATTGCACGGACACATTCAATATGATTGGATGAACGACTAGTAATTGTAGTAATTAGTGATAAAGACGCATTTCTTCAAACCAACTTCTATACAAAACAGCAAAACTATCGCTTATCAATTTTCGCAAGTGATATACGATTGAAATTGATTCGATAAACAAAATAAGTTTTCAGTAGTTATAAAGGTAAAAAGTCAGTAATATGTTTTATATTTTAGTGATGATTCATTCACATCATGCGCTAACGAAGTAAACATATCTGGGAACGAAGCAACAACATCCAAAGAAACGTTTTACTCAGCAAAAGAAGAACAAGATGAAATATCTCTACGCATTACCAAATTAAAATCAACTTTATCAGTACCGAATATAATCGAATCAGCCGCTCCAGTCCCGTCACCGTCTTGTTCAAATCAAGGAGATCCAACAGACCAAAAAGAAGATCTTCTAGATAAAGAAGAATGTTTTTTCTTACCACTACCTGTAGGTGCCAAAGACTCAGAATATTCCTACATAGATATAAAAAGAGAAACACCCTCAAAAATTAAACTCTCGAAAATGTTTGAAAAGCTAAACCTGGAGCACGAATTAACCCAGAGTTATTACTCGAAGATTGAGCTCAACACTGTAGTGGAAGTGGCACAAATCGACCACAATGTGAGGATGAACAACGATCTAGAAACGATTAGTTTCGACAGTGAGACGAGTATTGATTCTGACAACAGCAGTGATGATGCACAGAGGTTTTGTTTGGAAGATCATGATCATGATTTCTACTACGCTGGAAGACAGATCTATTCCAAGAAGCCTGTTATGATGAATAATCCGATGATGAATTCTACTTCAGATGTGTCACTTAGGGCGGTTTTGAATTTTGATATTTCGGACGATGATAGTCAAGCCGCTTGCAGCAGTTCGAGATATAATTAAAATTGTTTCATGTAAATGTTTCACAGCCCAATATAGCAATGTATTGCGTCCAACAGGTTTTATACAAAAAATTATAGGTTTTATAAAAAAATTGTAGCAAATGTATTTTTATCTCGAATATTATTAAAAGTATTGCTGGATATTTCGTTGTTTATATGATGGATGCATTTTAAAGAATGATCATTTCCGAGATCATTTCTTAAGGAGTCCTAATGCCATTTTCTCGGATTAAATAAATTCTTTATAAGAAACATGTATAGGTAATTCGACAAGAGGAATTTAACGGTGACAATTTTCGAGATATCAAAGGGTAGCTAAATTTTGAAAATAGTACACATTTTAAAAAAATTCTAGTGCAAGAAACACAGTATCGCAAACCGCAGTTTAATATCGACCTTGCTTTTTGAGAAAATACTTATTTGAGATTTAAATATTATAAATCTAGCTAGAACAGATTTTTTAATTACTTCCTTGTACGGAGTAATAAGGAAGTATTGTAATCGCGAAAAATTTCGGTTTTGAGATTTTGATGAAAATATCCGTTTTGACCTTTTCTGAAACCATTATGACTAGTTTCGTTGTGACGTCTGTACGTACGGACGGACGTACGTACGTATGGACGGACGGACGTATGTGTGTCGCATAACTCAAATACGGTTAGACGTAAAAAGTTGAAATTTTGTATTTAGGACTGTTATAGCATCTAGTTGTGCACCTCCTATTTTTGGTTTCAATCTACAAACCGGAAGTAGTACTTTTTTCAAATATTTCGATAAATATTTAATTTAAGACAAATTTTTTTATTTTAAATGAAAGATTATGTGATTATTACCTACAATCGGTATTTTATAAATATTTTTGTATCTGGTATCATTTAAGAATAATTAAAGTATTCGGTATCTTGTAGTCCGTGGTCGATTAACATTTGTTACTATGTAAAATTTAAATGATTATGACATGACAGTGACAGTAGCAGTGACAATAGTAAAATATCATTTATATCTTCTTCTGCAGTTTAAATAAAATGACTAAAATATATTTGTGAGTATAGTAGCAGTAGTAGTAGTACTTATATATTTGTATAATATAATTCTACATTTTAGTTATTAAGAAAAGTATGAACAGTATAATAGGCGTACAAGGAAGTCATGTGGTGTCCACGTCAGATTTTTTTTATAGAATATCTTTTAGAAGAAATGGTAACACACGAGCGGTTAACCTCAACTGGACGGCCCTGATCTTGATTCATTTTGGAAAACTTCGCCCTTATTCAGGGCGTAACCAGATCGGTATCAGTAACCGGAATGGTTATTACCGGTTATGATAGCGACACTAATTAGTTTATAGCTCAAAATACTGTTTTAAGTATCGCATGATTTCATGGAGATGTAATTGTATGTTGAACCCTAGTCTATAGCCTATAGTCGACAATTTTGCATACGAAACGTATAATTTTCTAAAAAATACCACGCGAGTTTACATTATCAGACTAATTTTGAGCTTAATTCGTTTTATATCTTCATCTACAACCTACAAGTTGTTACGTTTCACAGATAAATTAAATTCCGTAAAGCCTAAATATGTTATGAACATGCGATAAGAAAAGCCATTTGAAAGATTGTTCAATTTTACAGGGATTCGAACCGCACAAAATACCGGTTTAAATTCGATTCACGGTTCACTGTGCTTTATAGTAGTCGGTTTTGTTCCGGTTTTTATAGTTTCGCTGGAAATGAACCAGTAACCGGTTTTCAAAAAAGTGGTTACTAATTTATTAAGTTGCAATCAATTAATTTAAAATATTCGTTCTAGTTTTTGACCAAAATATACCTACCTAATAAATTTTTTTAAATCAAATAAGATTTGACTAAACCGAAGAAAATAAAACAATTTTCATTAAAAAAATAATAGAATTCCAATAAAAACGCTAAATTTCAATTTATGCTTTGAACCGTCTTCGAGCCAGTCTTAACCACTCGGTTCAGTTCTAGGTATGGGTTTGTTAAAATATTTTATAATGGTTTAGGTTTGGTATTCGGTTCACTCAAATAATAGTTATATTATGCGCAAGCGGCAATAGGTAGACCTAATAATGGTTTAGGTTTGGTATTCGGTTCACTCAAATAATAGTTATATTATGCGCAAGCGGCAATAGGTAGACCTAGTAGACCTTTCAGCTTTAAATACACATCTCACTATTTGCATTTTGAAATTTTATTGAAATCAATTCTATACCTGTATTGACTGAATGAAAATAGATTTTCAATTCTAAAAATAATAAATATTTTGTGTATGTTGCCTGGTTATTTTTAGAGGTATTAGTTATTCATAGGAATCAGTAACTATTTTAGTGCATCTCCATGTTTTGTAAACTGTGATGGTTTAATAATGAATACATTTCAACAATGATTACTAACTCTAACTTGTAATTGTACTCGTAAATGGAACGGAAATTCGCAATTCGTTAATACGAGTATATCAGTAAACTGTAATTAAATTATTAAATGGTTATTCTTAAATATTTATATTTCGAATAATTATGTTTACCTACATCAAACATAATTGTTCCGAAATATAGTTTTGTTCGAATTTTTTTAGAATGTCGAATATTAATTCTGTAACTCTGAATACTTTTAATGATTTTTGCTAATCTTCCTTGCGTGATGTAAAAAACAATTTCTTAACTATCCGGGCATTATCGTATAAAAACTTGAAAGCTAAGAAGCTCAAGGAAAAAGAAATTAAGAAATTAGTACAATGCTCGTAATTGAAGAACAACATTTGACGAGCTAATTACTTTTTACGGAAGACATCTGAGTTAATTAAAACCATTTCATTGCTTTATCCGCACACAAAAAGGGAATATAATCTTTTAAATTAATGGAAGGATAATAATAAAAAAGTCGCTCATTTCGAGGATTATTATTGCATTATTCTCACGACATGCTATGGAGTAGGCGGATCGCATTTGCCTCTAAGGTTTTGGTTCACTTATGGAGGTAATTAGGGACTGATTGTAATGGCGTAAATCAACAAAACCCGAGACAAAACCTTTATGCTTTTTGGGAGTATACATCCCAAATTAATTTCATTTCTATAATGAAATGACTGCGCCACTTTCGAACTGGAATAATTATTTTTGTAGTTTGAAAATTTCTTAAACTACTTAATAACAAATAAGGTACTTATACATGGTGTTTCAAGGTTAAGTATCCTAACTTATAATATAAACTAGGACAAAACAAGAACAAACAATTTGGATATTTTATCGCAAACGCTTCGGTTAGGAAATATTAGCTTTCACAGTTACAGATGAGATAATTTTTTTACGTTTTCATGTTTTAATTTTATTGAAATTTACTCATGTAAGATAGCAATGTGTAGCTATACATTTTTCAGCCAAGCGCGTCTACAAGGGTAGGGTGGCGATGGGGGGATCTCTTATCTCTTCTGTTTGACGCTTTATATTCAAACTAACCCCCATTCTGCTAGCGGTGCCAACTCACAAGAAAAACAAAAAACCTATGGAAAATTATAGGCTAATTAAATGCCTCATCCCTCAATTTTAGGCTCTTAAATTTTTTTTCCAATAAAAAGTTCCGCTAGCGGAAGGATTGCCAGCGGAACTTACGGTGGTAACAACAAAAATTTATTGGAACTTAGTTGATAATTAAAGGCTATTTACAGGCTCCACAATTGACGTCTCACTATCACAGTTGGACCTTGTCCCCGACTAACGGCTCACTGTAGTCCCAAAGGCGCGCGCAGCGGAAGTTGGAGCGCGGAGCGCGCAGTCCACGAGTTATTTTTTAAAGTGCGCCGCAGGCTAACCTAAAGACATGGTTGTACCAAAACCATTGTTTCAGTGTCACTGACAATTTTTCGTTGTCGGTACTCCATTTAATCCCGGCCACTTTCCCTCAACAAGTATCTTAAATATTTATTTAAGACATTGTTCTATATTAAGTTTATATATAAAATTCTGGTGCCTATAAATAGCCTGTAATTATCAACTAAGTTCTAATACTTAAAATACCAAATATCAAAAATTTTGTGCAATTCGTATTTGAGTTATCCGACCTCCAGAAATTGCTCGGACCACATACATACACACACAAACACATACATAGAGACATAATCGAGAAACTATCAAAAATTAATTGTACGGACTCTAATTCGTGCTCATCCACTTAAAAGTCACTACCCGATTTTTTGCATGATTTCCAATACCTCCCTTACAGGTAAGCGGGAGGTAAAAAGCACAATGAGATGAAATAACATAAAGGTTTTTTTAACTATTTCATTTTCATTACTGTATCCATTTGGTTGTACTAATGTGATTTATTAGTATGGCTAATTAATTTAACCTTGTCAATGAAATTCTTCATGAACCAAACCAATTTCATTACCATAATTACAAAACTGTGGCTGAAATTTGCACAACCTATGTTAAAAAATATTTAGAAAATTAATGTATCGTTCACGTGTTAAACATCTCTTTAAATTTCACGCTGATTATTTTTAATAAAGAAAAACCATTTTGATTGTAACGATAACGAAATTTTTTATGCGGCAGTAACTTAATTTTCTTTGAGTCATTAAATTCGACAAAATAATTCTGTTAATTTTCTTTCAAAAATCAATTAAACTTTCCAAACAATTAAACCACAATCTTAATAGCGCAGAAATATATTCCGTGCAAAGTATTGATTATTTTTATACCGCATTTAATTATTCGGAAACGTGTTGTGCCTGGCACCTCATCCTCAACGTCACACTTTTCTGCACCACTGTGAATGTGGTTACGTATGATAAAATAAATTTATTATTGCGCTATTTGAACATAGACAGTGTATCATAACTTGTAGAATACGTTAAAAATATACAATTTAATAATGCTGGTTACGATTCAAAAAGAAATTTTCAGAAATTCGAAAAATTAAAGGCAGATTATACTTCACTGTCCATTTTAAATACCATCCGAATCGCAAAAGGATTACATATTAAAAATAAATTTAATCAACAGCTAAATAGATTGAGATTCATTATTTACACACTAAACAACTTTAATTAAATTATTAAAAGTTGGTAAAAAATAAATATAAATCCAGTGGTACTAAAATAATCTCCTAAAATAGGTACGTATATTAATTTGATTTTTTGTTGTTCGTAGTCCGCAAATCGAAAACTATGTAATGTTCTTAACGTAAAATAATTATTTATGTAAGTACACAAAATAGAGTTTTAGATAACGAATCTATTTACGGACGAGTCCTCTAAAACTCAGTTTTGTACGTGTTACATACAAAATATTTTAGTATAAATGTTCTCCAAATTTGTTTAGTACCTAACTATTCGAAATTATTCTAAAATACATATAACTTTAAAATAAAAAATCTGATGTGGACACCGCATGACTTCCTTGTACGCCTATTAAACTGTTCATACTTTTCTTAATAACTAAAATATAGAATAATATAAAAAAAACTGACGTGGCCACCACAAGACCACCCGCCATACATACTTTATTCTTTAAACTTATTATACAGATATATTAATATATAAGTAGGTAGGTACTACTATTACTACTGCTACTATACTCACAAATATATTTTAGTCATTTTATTTAAACTGCAGAAGATAATATAAAGCATATTTTACTATTGTCACTGTCATGTCATAATCATTTAAATTTTACGTAGTAACAAATGTTAATCGATCATGGACTACAAGATACCGAAATACTAAATTATAAATAGGTATATACTTTAATTATTCTTAAATGATACCAGATACAAAAATATTTATAAAATACCGATTGTAGGTAATAATCACATAATATTTCATTTAAAATAAAAAAAATTGTTTTAAATTAAATATTTATCGAAATATTTGAAAAAAGTACTACTTCCGGTTTGTAGATTGAAACAAAAAATAGGAGGTGCACAACTAGAAGCTATAACAGTCCTAAATACAAAATTTCAACTTTCTACGTCTAACCGTATTTGAGTTATGCGACACACATACGTCCGTCCGTACGTACAGACGTCACGACGAAACTAGTCATAATGGATTCAGAAAAGGTCAAAACGGATATTTCCATCAAAATCTGAAATCCGAAATTTTTCGCGATTACAATACTTCCTTTTTACTCTGTACAAGGAAATAAAAAGGCGATGAAACAATTAAATTCAATGACTATAATCAATAGTTATATCCCTAGTGCTAAAGAATTGAATCGATAAAATTTGACATGCTTGGCTTATGAAATAAATTATCAACTGTAATTACACAAGAGCTTTTTATTTCGCTGGATAAATTTCGGTCACGGTATAAGAAGAATAGGTAGTTCCACTTCACTGAATTTCGCGGTCAGAATGAATACACTTTAGTTCAGCGTAATTCTAGATGGCATTACTGCAAGTGGACCCTTGGCTGTCAGTCATCTGTCAGTGCTTATGTCAGTTTTTGTTGTATTTCAAAATACATTTAATTTTGAGATAAGTGCAAATCTTACTCATTATTTGATATTTTAACAATAAAAGTGTAGCCATGCGATACCTTCAGCCAATAAAAAGAAGTTTAAAAGAAATTAAAACTTTAATACACGAGTATGGAGATTTATTTCTAGACACAGGGTGTTCATTCAAGCTAAAAGAAAATACAATGCCCCAGACAAGAGACTACCACCATCATCTGCAGTACGTAAAAACATGATAACGCAAGAAACTATTGAAGGAAAGGAAAATGTTGTATCAGTAATTTATATGAATCAAATAGACGTACTACCAGTCAACACAGAAGAAATCAAGAAAGCAACAATGAAAGTTCCTGAACTTAAGTATAAAATTTAAATCGACAGGAACTTATCATCCAGCGACCAACGGACAAAAAAAAAGCAGCAGCCAATGAACCAGGAGATATGAATGTCAAATTAAGTCGAATTTGGATGCAACTGAGAAAAGAACCAAACTGTACAATCGCAAACAAGCAGAAATGTTGAAATTTGGAATGAGAACTTGTATAGATCTAATAAAACCAAACCTAATCTTTTAACCTAGCATTAGAATATGCAATGAGAAAAATCAAGAAGAGAACACTAAGAACAAATGGAGGACAGATCATTGCATATGCCGATGACATAGTGATCGCAACAAAAAACAGAAAAATAATGGTGGAAATACTACGAGAAATAATAACAGAAGGAGATGAGATAGGATTGAGAATAAACGAAGACAAAACCAAGATGATGGTAATAGGAGGGAACAGGATAAATAAAAACATAAATATAGAAGGGTATTCCTTTGAAACAGTGGAAAAATTCAAATATCTCGGAACTACACTATCATGCAAAGGAGATAGAGAGACAGAAATAAAAGAGAAAATAATGGCAGCGAACAGATCCTACCACGCAAACAAAAAATCTGACGTGGACACCACATGACTTCCTTGTACGCCTTGTGTGTTCATACTTTTCTTAATAACTAAAATGTAGAATAATATAAAAAATTCTTTTAACTTATTATACTAGTATACTCACAAATATATTTTAGTCATTTTATTTAAACTGCAGAAGAAGATATAAAGCATATTTTACTATTGTCACTGTCATGTCAATCATTTAAATTTTACGTAGTAACAAATGTTAATCGATCATGGACTACAAGATAAAGAAATACTAAATTAAAAATATATACTTTAATTATTCCTAAATGATACCAGATACAAAAATATTTATAAAATACCGATTTTAGGTAATAATCACATAATCTTTCATTTAAAATAAAAAAATTTGTGTTAAATTAAATATTTATCGAAATATTTTTAAAAAGTACTACTTCCGGTTTATAGATTGAAACCAAAAATAGGAGGTGCACAACTAGATGCTATAACAGTCCTAAATACAAAATTTCAACTTTCTACGTCTAACCGTATTTGAGTTATGCGACACACATACGTCCGTACGTACGTACGTACGCACGTACGTACGCACGCACGTACGTACAGACGTCACGACGAAACTAGTCATAATGGATTCAGAAAAGGTCAAAACGGATATTTCCATCAAAATCTGAAAACCGAAATTTTTCGCGATTACAATACTTCCTTATTACTCCGTACAAGGAAGTAAAAACTACTAGAGAACAAAAATTTAACAAAGAAAACAAAAATTAAAATTTATAAAACGATAATAAGACCAGTATTTATGTATGCAGCTGAAACAATGACAATGACGAGAAAAGATGAAGAAGAATTGAGAAGAGCGGAAAGAAGAATAATAAGAACGGTATTAGGACCAGTAAAAACCCCAGAAAATGAACTTAGACAAAGAATGAACTTCGAGATAGAACAAGAACTAGAAGAAGATATAGTAAGAAAGATAAAACAACAGCGAGCAAGATGGTTAGGGCCAGCCGGCGGAATCTCAGGTAGCCTTTGCTGAAACACAGTTTGTAATTCTCCTCGGCAAATATAGATGGCATTCTTTCATAAATTATCGGTAAAAAAGAGAATTATTTTATCAAAAGTGCGAAATAATTGTAAAGTAGGCGTTATAAATTTTGTTCATGTTACATTTTTAATTTTGACATTTTCTTAGTGCAAGTATTTCCTTCACTTGATAACACATTTTGACTACAAATGATAATGTAAGTAATTATTTATTATAAATAACAAAACTGCACATTAACATTTCGTTATTAAATTATAGAATTATTCATATGGATACGATTTACGAAAATATATGAATCAAATAAGCATGCGAATGCGAAATTGAGAAACTGACAACTCGGAAGAAAATTCATAATATATCAGCCTTCGCTACATATGAGTGTGTCAATATCTTAAAATTTTAAGTTATTAATTAAAAAATTATCCCGAACGACATTTGGTAAATATACTTTTTTATTATATTTACTTACTTTACATTTGTGTGTCTTATTATGTGTTATATTTCGAAAGTGCCATGTAGATTATGATTATTTGTTTACTAATAAAACTTTTTTAATGTATTATATGTGTTACTTATTTTTTTGAGAACTACAATAATTTTACAAGTAAAAAATATAAATAACAAATCCAAGCCAGCTATGCCCACGTCAAATTTAGTTCTCCTCGGCAAATATAGGGCCGCTACGAACTGTGTTTCAAGCAAAAGCATCTAGATTCCTATCTTTAGCTTGTTTATCGATGGTTAGGGCACGTATGGAGAACAGATGACAGCGAAACAATAAAGTCAATAGTACAATGGGACCCAGGTGGTAGAAGAAGAAGAGGCAGACCGAGATCAAAATGGCTAGACGAAGTAAAAGAAGATTTAAGAAGAGCAGGCATCAAGAACTGGCAAGAAAAAACAAAACATAGAAAAATATGAAGAGAAGCAATAGAAAACATATAAAACAAGAAACAGGGACTGATCCTCCCTAAACACCGGATTTAGAGAGCTCTACGAGCGGCGATACTCCACTGGAGTGTAAAGCCACTATATATATATATATATATATATATATATATATATATATATATATATATATATATATATATATATATATATATAATCGACAAGATTAGAAGCAAAGCTTATGAAAACATAAAGAATAAAATTCAAATTTTCCAACCAAGCGAAAGATTTATGGTAAAAAATTGTGTAGGCGAAAAGAAATGGATGTTTAGAAAGATTCTAAAGAAGAGAAATGGAATACTACATTCCATGATTGATATAGAAGGAAAGGTTATGCAGAAACATGTAAACCAGTTGAAGAAAACCGATATTGCCAACGAAGAAAGAACCAGGTACGTAGACACTTCTAATCATATCTCAGTTAATGTTAAATTACAGTCATCGATAATTTCAATTCTACCAAATTAAGGAAAGAAGCAGACTTCGAGAATTCGTCATCAGAAATGAAGATCCAGAACCAGTACAGCCAGCAACCTCAACAGTGAATAAGCAAGATAGTGGTACGGCACTTCCACCAAAGCGATCCACAAGAACCAGAAAACCAGCCGATAGACTGACGCTGTGATATATTTAAAATTTCTTATGAGATTACAGTTTTTTATATTGACTATTCTAATAAATAAAATACCTAATATCATATCAATTTTACTAGTTTCATATAGATCCAGAATGTAAACTATGCGAACTGTCACTGTCATAATAATTAAAATTGTATGTAGGCGATGGTATTGACATTTGGCAGAACAATCTCACAGGGTCAAGTACATGCAGCGCCCCACGGTATAACCATAGAAACGGAGAACTAAAGTGTACTTAGCCTGACCGCGTTTACAGTACGCGAGACATAGCGAGTGGAACTACCTATTCTTCTTATACCGTGATTTCGGTTTGTATTGAAACCTTATTGCCTGGCAATTTGAAAAGAAAAATTGTTTAATAAAATCACGTCACCTACGGTGTTATTTCAAAACAATTTTTCGAGTCAATTTGCTGTCAGGTGACAGGGTTGAGATGTCAAACAGAAATTTATTCAGAGGCAATAAAATGTTCGAGTGTAATTCAACGAGATAATTTAACGACTCCTTTGGTTCTTCTTCACAAATATTCCCAAAATCTAATCATTTCACTGACAAATATTAAAAATATGACGCAAATGACATTTTAATGTTTTGTTGGTTGCTAAGAAAAAGGTAAATAAGGATTTATCACTTGAAAAAAGTTGCCTTCCTTTTTATCCGCTGTCAAAGCGATAAAATTGTGTTTTGTTTATTGCTTACTTTATACAGGAGTGGAATTATCGTTATAATAAAATCAAATTATTATTTACTTAAACACTTTTTAAGCAAAATTTATTTCATAAGCCAGACATGTCAAATTTTATCGATTCAATTATTTACCACGAGGGATATATGTCAAGATTATTATTTCATGAATTCATAGATTTATGTGTTACTTACAGTATTCATGGGAACATTTTTTGCAACCAAAACATTGATTCCGACATCTATCTGACATCTGACAAATTTTGTTGTTATACGTAACCATTGTAACGATAGCAAATCGTTTGTTATTTTTTTTTACTTCTGTCAGATAAATGTCAAAAATTAATAAATAAAATTTGGTGGAAATGAATAATTCGGCATGTTTAAAGATAAATAGAATATCAGTACCTACTAAACATAAAAAAATATGTAAATATCTTGCTTTTACGACTACATAATCCGACTAAATATGCCTTCAAAAGCTCAATATTTGCTTTACAAATATAGCTAGCTTCAATTTAATCGCTGTTAAATAGTATGGTGCTATTCTTAGACCATATTATGTTCTAGACACGTAACGCCTATTTAAATGTACAGTGGGTCTTGAAGCCAGCACTAATGTCAGCGGGACTGTGTGAAGTGAGATAGAGATCCCAAGTTGCTGCAGTGCAAGTTGCATACTTTACACTTTTTAAGTGAAATTTATTGCTAATTCTTGGATTCTTTCATTCTTATTGTCATCTGTCACAATTTTGTATAGAAGTTATCTTGTGCATTTATATTGTGTTTTATTGAATACTAACCATGATGCGAATCACGAACTGTCACTTGTCAAATAAAAAATGCAACCCGCATTACATCAACTTTGGGCTAACCACGGTTCCTAGAAGATAGGTTGGGACACTTCCTATAGTTACCATTATAAACAAATGGTCACATTTTTTCCTTCTAAAATTAGTTCAATACATAGACAAGAGATTTCACTAGTGCATTATTCCACCCGGTTTGTCAGTGAAATTTCAAACAGAAATTTCATATTTGAACACGCATAAATACATATAAGTACTAACACATTATTTAAATTCACAAAAGGCAAACTTTTGTAAGTAAGTATGTAAACATATATATTAATAGCAAATATTCTATATTTTGACATTTTGTCACAATTTTAAAATAGCAATATGAGTAAATGCTTCGTACCCCATTGTACCACTGGATAAAAATCTTGTGAAGAAAAAGTATCACTGTTTTTCGTACCCAAATGTAGCATAAGATTGGAGCAGTGGAGACAAATTCTGTCAAAAGTCTCAAGCAAAATTAAATAGAATAAATAATATATTTTTTATCTAGTAGTCCTATTCAAAAGCTTTGTCAAAAATTTGACATAATACATTTAATGTCATCTAGTTAATCAAATATTCGATAGGTATCTCTACTGCATCATTCCACCCTCTCAAAGCTCACTAGAAAGTGACTTTTCATGACCACACTGACAGCTCAAGTGTCCCAACCTATGTTCTAGTAACCGTGGGGCTAACTGACACTAGTGTCGACTTCAAAACAAATGACTGCATGCGGGGTCTAAGGTATCTATGGTCGAAGGTGCTATTTAATCGCTTATTTAAATTTCAAAACAATGGAAAATAAGACAATATATTATTGGTCAAATTTGTAATGAATGAAATAATCCTATAAAATGTAAATAACAGGTTATTGCAAAGGTTACGTTATTTTAAAGGACTGGATGTCCTAAAATACTATTTTTCGGACTCAAAACAGTCCGCAAAATAACGATTTTAAAGAGCATACACTTAAAAAAATTAATCGGAGTTTTATTGAGTAAATCTCATTAACCGGAACTAATATTTCAAATGTTGCTCAAATCATTCCGAGTTTGTCATCAAATTGTAAACCTTTGCGAGATCAGTTGATTTAACACAAAAAAAGAATTCTATGAATTGTTAATATTTTATTGTTTACCCATTGTATTTAAAGTGTTTTGTATTTACAGTGCGTATATTGCATGTGCACCGCCTCCACATGCATTTTCTTCCAGTTAAATTACAGTCACGTGTCTGGTAAATCGTTATTATTTATCGCTGTTCAAGGGCACGATAGAGTTATGAAAATAGGCACTAATTTTACTTGTAAAGCAGATTCATTAGTGGTTTATAGTTTTAGCGTTTTTACATCGATCGGAAGGAGTTATTAATGAACCAACGTAACAGGGAAAAACGAACAACTTGATACTTGATGGAATAGCAACAGCATGTTGATTTATTGTTATGTGTGTGTTCATTCATCTTCCTTTGAAGGAAAATGAGTTTAATGGAGTCATGACTAAATTGATTTTTAAATGTGTTATCCGATGCAGTAGTTAGACAATGTCAATATTGGAGAAATTTTTTACTAGAAAACTCAACCATTACAAACAGTTTTTACTAAGTTTTGTTTGTATTGTTGATTTGAATTTGTTTTAATCGGAATATGAATGTTTGTAGGCAGTTGCATCAATATTACTATATCATTTTAGGTCAATCCAATTGGAGAAATGTTTTGGTAATATGTATTAATCTCGTTCAGAAATGTAAAATTAATTTATAAAATTATTACATACCCCTTGCAAAGTTTACGATTGTCCTGCAGTTGCTGTCTCACTCACATTTGATTTTAATAAGAATTAGAATAATCGATTGGTAAATATAATGAAGGATGTAAGTATAATCTTGTTCGGGAATGCAGTCTCTATATATGTTTTTATTTTACTAAAAAACCGACGTTTCGACACACCCTTGTGTCTTCATCAGGGTGAATTAATTAATCGTTAGGTTATAATTTTTTTTTTACCCATCTACATGTTTCTGTGAAGTTATAAAATTATTGTATATATTATTTTGTAAAAGAATTTTTTACAACCTAACGGTTAACTAATTCACCCTGATGAAGACACAAGGATGTGTCGAAACGTCGGTTTTTTAGTAAAATAAAAACATTTATTTTAATATTATAAATTACTTGAATACCATAATGTCTATTTGAAATAAAAATGGCATCTATGCCACAACAAAAACGTCATAATAATTCTCAATACACAATATAAATTCAATGCCGCTCCGCTATGCACAAAATACTGCTCGTCTCGTGGCCGGACCACCTCATACTAGATTCAATAAATTCGACAAGATTCAACATCTATTGCATCGTGGTTGAACTTCAAATCAATGAACGCTGTCGAACATTTTTAAATTTGAATCGTTTAAAAAGAAAGCCGCAAAAAAAATCATTTTAGGTATGATTTTGCATTTTTTTAGAAAACTATTTAGTGTATTTATTATAATTGTACCTACATAAATAAATTTCATTTCATTATAAATCCAGAAAATAATAAATAATAAATCGTAGTGAAAAGTACAACTTTAGCTCCGCATTTTTCGACCAATTAACATTCATTTTAGGTAGCTATGATTTTGCATTTTCTTAGAGAAAACTATTTAGTGTTTTTATTATAATTGTACCTACATAAATAAATTTCATTTCAATATAAATCCAGAAAATAATAAATAATGAGTTACTTTGGCTCCGCTAAATCGTAGTGAAAAGTACAGCTTTAGCTCCGCATTTTTCGACCAATAAGACCGCTACCTATATGCTGTACACTCGATCGATGACCAGAATGTTGGCTATTGTTGTTGTTGCAACCCGTGATATGTTTTGTGTTTACTTAGAAGTTTAAGAAATAGATTCGTTTGTTACTTTAAATTTGATTTGAATGTAGGTCAATTCAGGATCATGTTGATGATAAACAAATAAATTCTTTATTGAATCATTTGTTTATTTAATATTTATCAATTCAGATTATTTTTCTTATTTTACTATGAATGGATCATCATCACAGTAGTTACTTTTAAATATTTCATACATATTTGTGAAAAACTTATTAATTATTTAAGTTTAGTTCTGTTTACAATTTATTTATTAAAAATGATATTTTGTAAGAAGCTATTCATTTATAAAAATGGTAATGTTGATCTTTAAATACAAAATTTAAACACCTGAAATTTGTATTAAGCGATAGTCTTGGGAAAAACCGTCAACAATTCATTATCATAGCAGAAGTTCAAAATAATATAAAGATGAAAATCTTAAAAATTAATGATAGCAAAAATTTGTTAGCTTCAAATTCAAATACAGTGTTATGATTGATGTAGGACATTATCTTAATCTCCTTTCTCACGTTTCTGTATCAGAAAGCACATAGTTTTTAAAACGTCGTTATCAATGAATAAAATATTAACATTTAAACCCAATTACGAGAAATTATTAACAAGAATTTTAACATTTCTATTAATGTACAATAGTAATTTCTATGATTACTAAGTACTGCAGTAATTCAGTAAATCTTGGTGGCCCAGTAATGTGCAGTATTTCTATGTCATCGACTTATTCGTAGTGTGAAATGCATGAGAGTTTATTGTTCGGTTGAAGGCGTGCCTCATGCTCTATACCGCGTGAACCACGAAGATTGAACCCGGCATCGAGGAATTGAATTGGCGGTATCGGCTTTGCCTTTAGCGAGTCCTGAAGCAATGAAGTTCCGGAGAAGGAACCCCGGAACCTTAGGAACTTCAAGAACTTAAACAACAATCCACACACACTTTTATTACTCTTTTTAGAAATTATATAAATATGGAATAATGTTTTTTTAAATTTGTATAATTTAAGAGGTACCTATATTAGCATACAGTCTCTAGTTCGATCGAATAAAATAATATAATAAATCAATGAAAGAATGATTTCCAAAAAAACTTCCTTATATTAAAAATAAGTAAGATTTTCAAATTTCAAATAAGGTTGTAAAAATATTAGACACATCTGTTTTTGTTTTAAACCTGTATGTATGAATGTCAAACATAAAACACTGATTTAAATGAAAAAATATACTTTAATACTACAAATAGTATCTAAAATTGTAATTTAGATATGTCGGAGTACGAGCGGAGCGGACAATAGATGATCTGTTATATGATAAATAAATTATTGGAATTGTTAACTAATCGAAACACCAAATAAATCACACATTCACCACTCATGTCAATGTCATGGACCAGTTAAACGTGATCTACAAACTATGACGATAATGAAAGATGGCGATTGCCGGACACGTGCTACTCGTATCAGGGCATCTTCAAGACTGCCGATATCCGACTCACACCACACCTAGCATGTAATCCCAGATTTCGCCCAAGTGTACTAACGTAAAAGAACAAACAAACACGATCATAACTTCATTAGCACACTTGCATTCCTATCATTAATTATTATTACAATCAACATCATTGCTAAAACCGACAGATATATCTAAGCGGCTATGCTTCATAATTTACCTTTAGATCGAAATTATTATGACAAAACATGTTTTATATTGTACATATATTTCTATATCACTATTACAGTATAACGCAGAAATTATTACATTTTAAAAATACTATTCAGTGATAGCAAGTGACAGAATGAATTTGTACAACTGTCAAGCAACTAGTGACTAGCAGAGACATCTAGAAACTCTAGAAACACCTATGAATTAATTAGAACTTTTCACTGGGGTTGTCAATGAAAAGCGTGGCCAGTTGGTAAACCTAATTATTCTTTAACCGTGTGGCCACATACGATAGATTTATAGTATTTCATCTCTAAGATTCTTTTAAGCTTTATTAATAGGTCTATAAAATCAGATTCACTAAACGGTATTCAATTAACTTTTTTACAACTTTTATAAAAAAATATGAACATAAATTAAATCGTCACCAACATAATTAATATTACCTACACATTTCTTGGTTGAAACATAAAATCCCTTGTCGTTTATCACAATAAATTAACTATAACGTATGAAAAATTATACGAATTGAGTGTATATTGCGATTAACTGTAGACTGTAGCTGTAGATTGCAGTTAACGATCCGAACGTAAATCAATTAATGTAGACTGGACGTGAACATGAGCAAGGGATAGTAACTCAGTGTTTGTCACTGTTTTGTAACAAACCAAATCTGAACTAATTTACAATTCACTGCTGAGATATACCTACATTAGGTACTCTAGGAGTTTATAAATTAATTTATAAGTTACTGGATCAGGACAACCATGATGTGTCTAACAGGGAGTTATCTGATTATTTGACTCTCAGTTTATGCCAAAATATTCAAGGAATTAAGTAAGTATAAAAATAAATTTAAAAGGTGCATTAAATTTATTTATGAGGCAATATGATATTCCTCGTAATTTTAAAGCAAACATTTGGTTTTGTTTTGAGCTAAATTTTAGTGCGATATAAAAGTATAATATCGTAAAATCAACAGTTAGCATTCAACGAGATGTGCGGAATGGTTGTGTAGAAGATCCGTCTTTCATATAAAAGTGTAAATAGCAGTTTTATTCGTATTTTATAGACGCATATGAATTATACATATAGTCACTGGGGTATTTTTAAATATATTTATAAACACCTAACGGCCTAACATATAAACATGTTAAATTTATTAAACGATAAATGCATGGAAATAAAACCCCGCCTTTCTAACTTATTTAAAGTAAAGTGAACATTTTTAGTACCGTAGAGTGAGGTTACTTTGCTTCACATAGGTAACTTTGCTAAGTATGTGCGAAAATTTTCAATTTAATTTTTGTTCTGAGTAGGTAGTTCCTAAGCGCAGTCGTCTTGCTTTATCTTACTCCTATTAGCTATTCTACTTTGTATGTGACGCGGAGGAGGTTTGTCACATCGCATGTAAGCTGTAGATGTATTATAAGTAACTCATATATTTTTAGTAAATTTTGAAACCCGATAAACTAAGGTCTGTGGAGGCATTATTATAAATTCTAGAACTTTGTAGTATTTTTATATCATTGTAATAATATCAGTTTTGAACTAAGGCATGCATCTTTAATATTGGCCAGAAAAAAGGTTAGCTATATACTAAGTACCACTTTTTACCTCTCGCCACTCATATCTGTAAGAGAGGTATTGTAATCATGCTAAAATTTCGATAGTGAGTTTTCAATGGATAAGCATGTTTTGAGGTCCCTAGAACACGATTTTGATAATTTCGCGATGATGTCTGTGTGTGTGTGTGTGTGTGTCAGTGTGTGTGTCAGGATGGATGTTGGAGGTACGATAACTCAAATACCACTGAATACAAAAATTTGAAATTTGGTATACAATTTTCTGACACCCTAGATTAGATCTGATTAGATTTTGGTGTTGATCGTGCAACCGGAAGTAGTAGTTTCTTGAAGATCTGAAGAGTTTTTCTGAAATATTCTCAAAATTTATGAATTAATAGGAATTTTTTTAATAAAATTGTATACTAAATGTTACTATCTACAATATGTATTCAAAACATTGTTTCTATCTAGCTCCATTTTCCAATTACAAGAAGTTATTCTACAAATTTCTACAAATTATTCTACAAATTTGTTACAATTTTGATTTATCTGCCTACCTATGGAAACAAAAAATAAAATATTTGAGTGTTAATGTCATATGAATTTTTGACTTTTTGGCAAATTGAAATGGAAAATATGAAATGTCATTTAGTATTTATAAGGTCATAATAAACTTTAATAATATTATAAAAACTACAATTCCCGAATTCCCTTCTAGTACAATGGTATATTTGTGAGTAAGTATTACATAATATATACTTATATTAGAAAAATAAAAATAGTAGAGTATGGCGAGAGGTTATGTGTTGGCCACATCGGATTTTTATATATCAAATTAAAGCGCGCATCATCCTTGAGCAAAGTAAACCATCAGTTTTGATATATGTTCTTGCATATAGATTTTATAAGTCAATGCATGGTGACTTTGCGTAGATGTTTAAAAAATAAAAATAAATATTTCCCTTTAAAATAGTTTTATAATACATAGTGCAATCGATAGCTTAAATATAATTGTACCACATACATTTTTTACCAATTTTTAGGTCTAGCAGTTACGAAATTTAATTGAAATAACCGCCAAATCTAAGGAAAGTAACCCCACTGTACGGTACCACGAATAGATAATTTTTCTACATATTATATTTTGATCTACCACAAGTAATTTTTTATACAACGTCTAATAATGTCTGATGTTGATAAAATGTATTTCAATTACCTATGTTATTTTAATTTAAAGTGCTACTAAAGTGGTATCGTTTAGCACTAACATATTATACTCTTAAAAATTTTCCCGAAGTGTAGACACATCATGTATATCGCTGACTCACAATATATGAGGCTACTATATCCACACTCAAGTTGGGTTAAAACATGATAGATATTATGTAGTATTAATTTCAAGCGTGTGCTAATGTTTGCAAAACAGATGAGACAATTTTAGTAGTGCGTTCTTCTAATAATGATACATCTTCCCTAACCTTAACAAACAAGCAAACCAAGGCCGATTTCACAATCATAACTCACCATCTCCCAGTTTACGAACTGACAAACATAATCCCACTAATAAAGTTTATAAGCTTATACCTCTACATTAGCGCTATAGATGGAGGCGAAGATGCAATCGATACTTCACCTCGGTCTGTCTGTCGACTGTCGACTCCTACAAAGACGAGACCCGAGACTCGAGACATTCAGTGCTGACTCAGTGGAGTGAGTTATGTAATAACATATTCATCCATCATCGGATATCATTTCCCTCAAGCATAAGAACACCGTGGAGGGTTTCTTTATGTGAGGCAATGGCGATGATAAAAGAGGATTTTGAGGAAAATAATCATTGAGTTTAATATCTACTGAAAATATATTAATATTATGCAAGTAATAGAAGCTTAAGAACAATGCTTCTCACTTTTATACCTTGCGAAAAAAATTTCACTGCTGAAGAAATTTGACTCAGTTCCTTCTGAAATTAATTTCGTAAAAAACAGTACTCAGTTAATAATATGATATCAAATATGTATGCATAGATCAATATTGCACGAGCACTCAGACTGACAAGTTAATACATTTATATCTATTCAAAAATGCAACATCAACATTCATGTTCATAAAGATTTCTTTTGCCTCAATTAAGTATAAATCTATATTTCTTCCCTAGTAATATGTAAAGCATTATTAAATATTTTAAATATAGGTATGTCTTCCGTAAACTAATGTAAAAATGTTGTAAAATTTGTTTGTGGGCCACTGGGTCGGCCAAGACATTGCTGAGTGGGCCCTGGCCCACCCTTAGTTACGTCCCTGCATTCACATAATCAGTTAAGCATTTAGTTTTAAAGTTTACATTTATGTTTACGGTAATTAATCTTTAAATTCATGTAACTATACGAGCATATCAAGCACTAAATTTGGAAAACCACAAACTTTAGGTTTATGTTTACCACTTACTAAAGCTGGTATATGGTATATGAATGCTATGTTACTTAAACTTAAATTATAACTGTAAACCTTCAAACTAAATGCTTATGTGAATGAGGCTTTAGGTTATGTGACATGAACGGATTTTTTTTGTAAAATTGAACACAAAAAATAATGTGGAGCTGCTCAGACACTAGTAGCTAGTCTTATAATTCTTGTTTAGGTTTACAACCTTTCTATAATATTCGTATTTATGTTTTAAAAAATATGAACTGTAAGATTAATTAAATTGCAATGTAAATAGCTCGGTAAATAGCATGATTATTATATCCGATTTTACGGTTTTGCAGAAAAACATTTAAATGAATTTGCATAAAATACAAAACATCTACAAATTCTACATAAAGCCAAGGTTAAGGTATCAGATTTGCAAAAAAACAGCCATCAAAAGTCTGCTCTAATAACCCTGTAGCCTAGTAATAAAACCCCAAAAAACTTATCTCCGTGTTAGGTTCACGTGTAGGTTTCGCTGTTAATAAATTCAAATAACGAGGCATGTTATCGCACATAAAATTATACAAGAACCTTCCGAAAAACTCTTATCACCAATGGACGAAGTAACACAAACCGCTCGCGTTTTCCTCATTATCATCCGCGGGTGAAAAACGCGAATTCGCAATTTGCACGTCTGACGAATAATTCTCCCAAGGCGAGAAGAGATAGAAATCGCTGCCCATTGTTGTAAGTGTCGTCTTTGTGGAAAACAGAGGTTTTCAACGTTTTTAAATAAAAAGAAACATTAAAAGAATACCACAATAGCGCATAAAGAATATTTTCTAAGAAACTGTTTTTAATTTATTTTTTCTAGCCAACCCATTCATATTAATGAGTTCTTAACATTTACTGGAATATTTTAATACAAAAATCTTGATTTTCTTACAAATGAGCAAAAATGAGGAGTGAAAATAGTTATTGGCTAAAACTTGCAAATCTAAGTAGGTACTTTAAGCTTCTTGCTTCGATCTGCAGAGTTTCAAGTGGGTTTTTCATATGATTATAATAACTAAACTATATATTTTTTTAATTGAATTTTTACATACCATTTTACTACTTTGTTCAAACAATTTTAAAATACAAATAGAGTTTTCTAATATTCTAATTGTCAGAAATGAACTAACCAAATTATTGGGCAATGGACAATCACCCTGTAAGCGCATATTCGAAAGTGCGATATTTTCATTTTAAAAACATGTTAATAATATGATTGTTCAAACTTAAAACGGCATTGATCTTTCCTATTAGACGATTGTAGATGATACTCGAAACAGTACCTAGGTATAGTAAAAATAAAACGACACAATATCACATATTACTTTCAATAAATACAGTAAGGTGATAAGCATTTGTTGACTAGAGACTAGAAATAAATTTAGTTCTATCTCAGGACCGAAACCAGGGGGAGGGGGGCAGTCAGAGCAATTCTCTGCCTGTAAAAATTCTTGCCCTTCCTGGAGCCGAAAAATTAATTTTTACCTACTTTCAACATTTTACAAATAAAAATCGTCAAAATTAATATTATAATATTTATTTACAAAATAATATCAATGAAATCCGAAATAAATCTTCGAATTAGGACATGTGGTTCAATAACTGGCATTAAGTATCACCTTCATACCGTCGCGCCAGACTTCCCTCGTTGATTTGATTCTGGTAAAAAGAAAGCTAACATTTAAAATAAATAAATTTTGTTTTCTAAAAGTATCTGGTGCTTCTGTTATCTGACAATTATTTATTTTTGCTCTATGACGTTGGTGAAAAACATACAGCTTCTCATCCATTGAAAAATTTAACTTTCAATTAAAAGTCATTTGACCTTGAATGGAAAAAAAATTCGCCTGTGGCGCATTTTCTTTCTTCAATCACCCGACTCCCTTTATATACATATGTGCAAGATCAATGTTACCCTTTCTACAAAATATTTGGCCTAAAAATATAACCTGACTACGGCCTTGGTTTTATTCTCTTTGAACAATAACATCACATTTAAATTACAAAACTGGAATCGTCTATAAACACCCAATCCTCTTCACTATAACTTGAGAATTTCTGGTGTTTGATGATAAGTTCAGGGTCAAATAACAGTGACAATGCAAACAATTTTTTTCACAGTAAGACGCGTAAGTGTTTGCATGTTGTGAAGTAATTCCATAAACAACGCTTTCGAACATCAAAGACAAGTTCAAGGTAAAGATTGTATACTTTTAAATTCGCCGAGATAAAAGAAATTGATTACTGTTTGTGGTACTGTGGAAGTTTCTACATAATTTTCGGTTTAGAAGTTTAGATAAAAAAAGTTTGTCTGTCAGTTTGTAGTTGTAGAATAAACGACACTAGTAAATATCTACTCTTGAATTTATACGATAAAACTAAAAATCCTATAAACGATATCAGTTAAAATGATAGCTTTGAATTCTGGTATTCTCAGTCAAAGTTATTTCAAAATGCCTTTTTCGTTTCAGAACGAAATTGTATTTTCTTTGGCATATTTCCCATTACGAATGGAATTTACGAATGACAGTTCATCAAAAATAATTGCGATTCTCCGAAATGTTTAGTTAATTAAAAAGGAATAACACGAAAGATGAAAACGACAAAAACATCCTACACAAAACAGTAATTACTTTGAGATGATCAAACATTTTATTGTTTTTCCATTCTTCCATTAGAATTGTTTGTGAAAATTAACCTTGTAGGTACTACATCTGAATTTGTGTACACATGTAAGTAAGTTACTTTAAAAAGTCATGAATATCGATCATGATCGTCCATAATTAAAAGCTTCACAAAGCTTGTGAAAAACAATGAAATAATCATTGGTATATTGATTCTTTTGTCAGAATACTACGCTGCAAATCTACAAACAGAATAACCTACCTAATAATTAATAAGTCAATAGGTGTATGAATAATATCAAATTCATTCATAATTCAAATAAGACATGAATTATACTCTCTTTGCAACTAGGTCTGAATAACTGGAAAGAATATGACGGTTTTATAAAATCTAATTAAGAAAAAATAATAGAATAATTTTTAAAAACACTTTAAAATTATACGTTACTAGCGAACCCGGCTCGCGTTGCTACGCCTCCAACTCGAATTTAAAGGAATCTCGTTATAAGAATTCTAAGTTATTGCCATACAATACATGGTGGCAATTCTAACTACGTCTATGATACCATACCAAATTTGAACCCAATCGGTTGTTTAAAGATGGTGAACTGATATTTTAGTATACTCATGCCATAAGTTAGACCATAAGTTATAACCATTACAAATTTGAACCCAATCGGTGCAGTACATTTTGAGTTAGCTAGCCACCATTTTATTTCAAGATGGCGGACTAACATTTTAATATATACCTATGTTTCAAGACAGATTCTTAGCTATTACTGTACCAAATTTGAACGCGCTTTAACACTCCCCTCCACCGCCCCTGAGAAATGAAATTTAAACCCAATCGGTTACCGCCATTTTATTGTGCTCATGTCATATGTTACATCTTAAGCTAGTACCATACCAAATTTGAACCCAATCGGTGCAGTAAACGCTGAATTAGATAGCCGCCGACAACAATGCAATTTGAAATCGTTATAAACATCAAATAAATAATAGTATTTTGTGCACCTAGGGAGGGAAGCGTGCTATTACTCCCGCGGGCGAAGCGGCGGTCCGAGCGAGGGCGCCGGCTTCGCTCAAGGGTGTAATAGCTATTACTCCCGCGGGCGAAGCGGCGACCCGAGCCGAAGGCGAGCCGCAGGCGAGTCCGAGCGAGGGCGCCGTCTTCGCCCAAGGGAGTAATTGCTATTACTCCTGCGGGCCAAGCGGCGGCCCGAGCGAGGGCGCCGGCTTCGCCCAAGGGAGGAATAGCCTTCCCTCCCGTGGGACACACAATATTTTACGTCACGAGGGCCTCGAAATCACCTTTCTTGCAATGTTTTCCTCCCGCCCGGAAGGAAAACAAGTACGGTCCTCCCGAGCGGGAGGGAAAACTCGCTTCCCTCCCTCCATTAGCAAGAGGAAAACACTGCTTTCCTCCCCCGAGTGACGTAAAAAAACTTAATACTAACAATCCACAACTGTCTATTTCAAAACACCTAGACCAACTGAATTCGAAATTCCTATTCAACAACTAATACATACTTAGTAGTTTAATTAAATGTCTGGTTATCTAATCTGTTTGTCATTTTGTTCAATTAAGTGACAAATCACTGTACATTTTAGTAATAAGAAGAAACAATTTTGATTTTTTTTTTGAAAATATAATATAGCCTATGTCACCCGGGGATAGTGTAGCTTCCCAACGGTGAAAGAATTTTTCAAATCGGTCCAGTAGTTTCGGAGCCTATTCAATTCAAACAAACAAACAAACAAACAAACAAACAAATCTTTCCTCTTTATTTATTAAGTATAGATTATAATAAAGTCAATGAAATAACATAGACAACTAGTCGAACATTTAAATTTCCTATCACTTTAACAATGTCATTATTTTTTGACCAGTGGCCAGGGGCGGATGCGGATGGGCGTTGTTGGCAAATGGACAAATAAGTAATAAGTAAATGGATTGATGATTTGTTGTTAATGAGAATGATTTCTAGTGAAAATAATTAATGAGTTTGTATTAACAAGATTATGAATGTGGAGAATGAGGCAAAAGAAGTATGTCAGCATAGGCATGTTTGGCAAATATTAATAAAATAAAAAAAATATCTAAATTTCAGTTTTGCAGATTTCCCTTTTCAGAGGAATGACGTATGTATATATTATATATCTATTCCAAAAATGAACTACAAGAAAAATAAAACTAGATTTTAGTGAAGAATTTTGTGCGATGGAATAGCGAGTTTGTCATTAGTTTCATTAAGAAAGTGACATTGACATTATAGTAGCTTTAAAAGTAACTTTAATAATAAACTATAAAACCCTAAATTACCTTAATGCGCCCACGCTGAAAAGTTCATGTTAACATCGCATTTCATGATAAACTGCATTTTCTTCGACTTAAAATAACACACTAGGACTTATTTACATTGTAACTAAATCTTTGCAAAATCATGGCATGCAAATTTAAACTTAAAACACGAACGTAGTTCGCGTGACCGACCCCGCGTGATTTTCTTCACGTTCAGATTAGCGCGTTGCCATTAGAAATTTCAATTGTTAACGTTATTCTTCTGTTTTCGATGCCAGTGGCAAGCCCTCTTTCTTATTATGTCTGATCGTTTGATGTTTCCTTGTAATTTTCTTTTACGCGGTGATCTAATTTTAGAAATATGATGAGCTTACAGAAGTTTTCTATACCCGGACGATGAACTTCGAAAGTTGGTGTTTTTACAGGTTTTGGAAAAATAGTAATTAAGTGGAAGACATATGTCAGCAACATGTCAGGAAAAAACTTAGAAGAAAACTTGATTTTATTGTAGGTATAATAATTTTGTAATTACATCTCACTACCTATATTTAAAAGAGATTTTGTAATAATACTAAATATTTTTAGCTTTCACCTTACATTCTATAAAGGAAGGTATTGTGTTGTGACGGGTCAAAATTTTTGAGTGTGAGTTTTTAGTGAAAAAGTACGTTTTAGGGTCCCTAGAATACGACTTTAACTTATTCTATGTGTGTGTGCCTATGTCTGTATGTTACAAATTTTTCGTTGACGATTACTCAAAAATATGAATCATTTAACAATCAAATTTTATATTTTAGATTTAAATACGAATCTTAATAGCTCATTAAATTTTGGTACCAATCCACAAACCGGAAGTAGTACTTTGCATAAATATTTCGATAAATAATTAATTGATCACAATGTATTCTATTTTAAATAAAAGGCTATATTTTTGTTATCTACAATTAGTATTTTAAATTTTTTTCTGTACATGGCACTATTTAGAAATTAAATTATTGTTTATAATTTAGAATATTTATACAATAAGTATTCAGTATCTTGTAGTTCATGGTTGTTTAACATTTGTTATTTAATTTGATCATGATAGTGACAATGACAATAGTGACACAGCGTTTATACTTCTGCAATTTACAACAAATTACTAAAATATATTTGTCACTACCTATAGTAAAAAGAGTACCTATGGCAGGCGGCCTTGTGGTGGCCACATCAGATTTTTTTAGATACGGAAGTTTCCAATACGTTAATTTAATAGTACTTATTATCGCAATAATGTTTATAAAATTTTCTCAAAAAAAAGTAATAATAATAAGATTTTTAGAAATGGTAGGTCAATAAATTTTGGAAAGATTTTTAATTGTAATTAAGTATCAAGGGCGATAATTGCAGTTTACCGGTTGAGGATTATGTTTGGAGACGGCTCAGGAAATTATGTACTAAATTCATAGAAAACATTGCAAAACGTACGTTTTGCTCTATGTTTTGATAATAAGTAAATTATGATGAATGGCGAATTTTATACATACATGCATTGATAGAATGCATTTTTGCATTTTTCTTCGATATCCTGTTTATGATTGATGGCCCCTTTCCGTTTTATCATGTACCTACGTTGAAGAAGAAATGTTGTGAGACATTAGTAATTAAAGTGCAGATATGCAAATGACTTTAGTTTGAATCTTAATGATTGTTTTAATTACTTGGCAATTTGCTAGCATGCAAGTGAACATTGAAATCATAACTGCAATTACATGCAGAAAATTTGCAGTAGGTATGATTTAGACAGCGAACTCTATTGGTTTATAAATATATTCATAATATTCAGGACCATTACGAACATAATAAGGAATAAAGGTCCTGTCTCCGCAATAAAATGGAGATGTAGCAGTTTCGGTTTTGTTTATATAACTGTTTAATAATTCCGAGGGAAAATAATGAGCGTGATAATTTTATAAAATAAACAATTACCTACTTAGTTAAAAGTTTGAAAAATTTAATTTAATTTTATTCCTACAGGATTCACTCCCAATTATTGCAGAATGGTAGATGTTATTATAGTCGAATCCAACCACTTCAACCGATTAATCTTGATGCAGTAAGAATCTCAATCTGTGCGCCAACCTTTGAAATTCAAAGCAGTAATGGAGATATTCTTTTTGCAACCAAGACTATATTTAAGACGATCAAGTGGTTAGCTTGACTGTCTGAGTGCGATTTAATTGTAAGATGTTTTTATAATTTAACGACAATCGACCGGAAGACTCGAACCACGGAACACCGGATTCTTACGTCATCTCATTGATTGATTATATTTGTAAGCAATAATCTACATGATATAATATTCTCTAAGTAATGTAATATGAATGTATTATAAAATTAATATAGGCCAATCTAATGTTTCGTCTGTAAGCTGGTTTTGTTTAAACTTTGATTTATCCTAAAAAAACGCAAGTAATATATTTATAGACCAATCGACGCGATATTTTCGATTTTTATGCGAACGCTGTCATTTGCACTTGCCATAGGATCCGAGGTTGAGCTAGTACCCGGATTCCTAAAATTTAGTCAAACAGTTTTGGAATTTCATAAATTGATTAAAATTTAATTTTATTGGAAGGAAAAACACCTATTTGGCAGACAGTCTGTAAATAAATAAATAAATAAATAACTCGCTTATTTTGTATATTTGCATTTAATTTTATTTCATTCATAGTTAATCAGATATCCACTTAGGCTGAATTATATTATACATTTTTCATCTAAATTCTATTTCGAGATTCCTACTAGATTTTTCCACCATGCTCTGTTCAGTGTGCAGTCAATTTGACCACCGTTTAAAAGTTTTGTCTCGGAAGAAATCAAAGAATTCCGATTGAATATGAATAGTTAGGAAATAAAGTATGAAACTCTAAAGAATCTTGGATGGAAATTGAACTAGAAATCTAGCTCTAACATGAACCTAGACGAAAAAATATAATGTAATTCAGCTTTTATACAATCAACAATCCAGTAATTTCAAAAATATACTGCTTGCAAATACTGCCCGTAAATTTACTATGTTTAAAAAAATTATTTTTGCTTCATGATCAGTAAGTTGTTCAGTACTATATGCCATTAAAATATATGCACGAAGTTGTGAATCACCCAATATAAACCATTGCAAACCAAAACCACTTCAGTTCGTATAATATAGTAGTATTATCACTGCCGTCACAAAAAATATTGTCCGCTAACAGGGATTCACCAAGCCAAGTAGCTTGACTTCAAAATGAAAAGCTTAACTTGGCTTGTTTTTTCAAGCCTTTTAAAATTTACTACTTGCTACTTGGCTTGGGCTTGGGTTTGAAAAGAAAAAGCTTTGCTTGATTTCAAGCTTTTTCAAGCTACTTGTTATAATTTCAAGCTACTTGAAGCTTGATTGGTACATTTTTGCGCATGCGTGTTGCGTCTTTCGTTCCTTACTCACTGTAGCACTACTTGCCATATTTTTCCCGAGCAGCTTTAACAATAACGAAATTAAGAAACCGTCTCAATGATGAATCCGTTAGATCATTAATGTGTCTTAATTCATGGATGTGAATATAATTATTATATTTAACTACTTATATAAAAAAAATTCTTTGTATTCTTTTATTTATATAATATGGAATATATATTATTTTATTTTTTCTATGTAATTATAATTTAACTTCATATTAACACATGCAAATGTTTTACTTTTATTCATAACTTCCATTATATTTTCTAATATTTTTCTAAGGTAGGTTTTCCTAAATATTTATATAGGTGCCTTTATCTACTTTATATAAAAAATACCAAACGAGAATGAATAAAGTAGGTTTACATTTCAAACAGCTTGATTTTACCAAGCTTCTTGAAATTAAAAGCTTGGCTTGGCTTGAAATGTCAAGCTTTAAAATAATTAATGCTTGGCTTGGTGTTATAAAAGCTTGGCTTGAAATTCAAGCCAAGTCAAGCCAAGCTTTCAAGCATCAAGCCAAGCCTGTGCATCTCTGTCCGCTAACAATGTTTCAGCAACCATTTTTGACAATAAAATTAAGCAACACAAGCAAATAAAAACGCTAAAACGAACATAAGCCGTGAAAAGTTAATTGAAGTTTATTACTACACGTTTCTGTTCATATCAACCGTCCGGTACAATGTCCTAATCCTTCTACAACATCGGCACGGCGCAGTCGACACAAAACAGTCTACTAACTATTGATTGGAATATTCAATTTGTCGTTCCATTTTACTATACTTTACCTTGAACTATAATGAACAACAAAAGACACATTATTCATACAGTAGCTGATGCCACAAAGAATAAGTAGGAATATCTATAAAGTTTATTATAACATTAAATATATAAGACATTGTGTAAAAGAATAAAAAGAACGCATAGTATTCAACAGTTATATTGCGATGGAGGTGGAGGTAATCAATGCTTATGCTTGGAATAAAGGATTATACGTTTATAAAATATTCATTGCTTGACAACTAATTGGGTACAAGGACTCTACTTTTGTTCGGAATAAAGTACCTACATGTTTATATCTAAATATTTAAATATTTAGATGAAAGATTGCCAAGTAACATATAGAATAGCAGTTTATGCTATAGGTAGTAGCAGAGATGCGCAAATTACTCAAAATATCAATTAATTATTTTTTGTAATTAATCTTATTGTTTATTACATTACAATAGTTTAAAATGTAACTAATTAATTCATCCAATTAAATTAAAAAAAAATACAATTACCTACATTTTATTTTTATAGTAGGTAGGTACCTACTTAGGAATACAATTTACGATAGTACTTTTGAAAAAGAAAGAAAAACAGAATTATCTTTTTAATGTGTATGACGTATGATCTATAATTCTATTTTTAATTTTCTAGTCAATGAATTTACAATAAATTATTATTTTTAAAATTACATATAATTATAATACATGCTATTTCCTATGAATGAATACTGATTTTTATTTTCTGATCTCAAAGCCATTCTCGTAAAAACGTATCAAAGACCAACCAGAGGACGTGAAAAAGAAAATAGCCAAAAGAATTTAATTGTTAATGTGATTGTAATTTTATGAGAAAAAGGCGATAATTACTAACTATACACTTGCAAATTTTCAATTAATTACTTACATTAAATTACAAGATCATGATAAATATAATTAAAAATTCAAATTAACAATTTGACTATTATGTTGACTATTCCTTTGAGTAATTATATGTAGCAATTAAAAAATTATATCAAAATAATACTGGTAGATACTTGAACCAAAACCACCACTATCTTAAAATATTTTCCACGAGAATATCTTTTCGTATTCGCATAACTTCATGAATTCAGAACAAAGACAAGTTTCAAAATATTATTCTCAGTTCTCATTTCCCTTATCAGAATTTCTATATAACTTTATAATATTATAAAACAAAAATACTACAATCATTTCCTTCAGACAAAGACTCAACTCTTGCTCGTATCTTTTCCTTTTAAACTTTTCACAAAGAAATCATCGAGAAACAGAATCCTTTGTTTGAATACGTTTTAAGTCAAAGTGTGTTGAAGTTTTAGTAAATATTTTTCTTTTATATTTATATATTTTAACTAAACTACTAGTTTGAAAATGTTTATTTATTTCTTAGATACCTACGCGAGATATATTAGTTTATCCAACACCTCTTAATAAAAGCATCATAACTATTGTGATTTTAAACAAGCAAAGTAAAAGATTGTCCACTACTGGGTCTGATCAAAATTATACCCACTTCTGGGTAAATTGTTACTTTGCTTGTTGGAAGTCACCATAGTATCGGTTTTAGGTTGGAACTTAATATTTTTTAAATATTTTAGCAGTAGTTATTAAGAGGTGTTGGATAAAACGTTATACTTCACAAATGGGCAAAAAGAAATGACCCACTCAAGAAAATTATCTCACTCAGCCTTCGGCCTCGTGAGTGAAGATTTCCCAAGTAGGTTATTCCTTACTTTGCCTACTTGAAAAGTAAATAACTATTATACCTTTGGTTATTACGAAATAAAATTGCTATACTCTAGTATTGCTACAACTAACTTTTTCCATCAAAAAACTAAATTTGTTATTGCTATGTACTTATTATTAAGAACTCTTTTTGTACCTGATGATTTGAAGGGTTTACTTTTCGTTGAAAAGTTTTCGAAATGTCCGTAAATTATATAAACTTTACCAAGATTCTGACTTTTTTGCTCCACTTGTGAAATTTATATTAAATACTATAAACAGCTTCACAATTTCTTTGATAATATATAAATATAAATTGAAATTATAAGGAATAATAAAATTATTAAAATAGGGCGAATAGTTGAGTGTGAAACCATTCAGGTACATTCCAGTTTAAGGTAGTACTACCGTTACTACAGGTGTCAAATTAGTGCTTTGTGTAATTTGACTTCAGTAGTATTTTTATTTGGCAACGCCGCGTAAAAGCTAAAGAGACAGAAATATATTCTGTTTCACTCAACATATGAGTTCATGCGCGGAAATCTATTCAGATGATTTAAGCAGCTCTTCTTTTACTTGGGACGATGCATTTAATAAAATAAAATTTGCAGAAAATTTGCCACAAGCTTTAAAAGATCTAGAATTATTAAAAGATTGTGTGTCAGTAGTTATGAGAAAAAAATGATTGTTGCAAATGTAACCTTTGAACAGCTTGAAGATACTTACAAAATAAATAAATATGCTTTTAGGCAAAAATGAGAATGGTGTAGTGAAAGTTACCAAAGCTAAAAAGATTTTGGACCAAATTTTTAACTACTTTGAAAGTAAAGAGAAAAAAATTAAATAATTTTTTATTTTGAAATTAATTTATATTATGCTGTGTATTTTATAACATGTTGCTCAATTTAATTATGTAAATTTATTAATAATAAAAATTATCGTATGATTTTTAAAAATCTGTATAACACTGATATTCCCACATACCGAATTGGTGTATTTTGCGCGCGTCCTAACCTTGTCTGTGGCGTTGCCGCATTTAAGTTGACTAGTACTTTTTTCTCAATTATTTATTAATTATTCTTATTACAAGCTCTGAGTTTATGGTTTTATTTGCACACAATATTCAATAAATTTTTCTCTTTCTATTGATACTAATATTATAGAAATCTGAACGTCCAGTTTTGGGAAATAAAATAAAATCTGTGATTTCTCATAAAGATCAATGGCAAAGGCAAAAATTTATAAATATTAATATCTTTTTTTCCGTTCTCTGTAGGCTTCCAAAAATTTTACTGCTTAATTATGACATTATAAAGTACCAATATGCCAAGTTTCATTAAATTCTGAACGTCAATTCTAAAACCGGTAGTACTACCTTAACTGCACAAAAATCTTCTTACCCGTGAGTTAACGGTTGATAACCGCACACACGCGGAGTGATGTATGCATATTCTGATGATTCACAATATGTGAAGCTGCCACATTCAAAGTTGGATAAAAAATAAAATTCCAGTCAGAGTATTTTTAACCGATTTGTTCAGTCTTCTCTTAATCAAAAATCATTTGTGTCAAAACCATTGATGCACCGACATTAGGTACAGCTTTGTCTTGTGCACATTGTACACAGAAAAGAACAAGTAACATTGCAAGTACGACATGACACTAACACGATTACTTGCAATGTAGTCAGTCTGTCTGTCTGTCTGTCTGTCCAATGCTCTTAATGCCTGTCACTTGTTGTCCACCACAACGTGAGTGGACAGTAATTGTGGTGAAATATCTTTTGTTTTGCTGTTGGAGTGTTTGATTCGTAAGCATTTTTTGTATAGTTTTACTAGGTTGTTGTTATTACTTATTGGTACATTTTTGTGTATTTGTGTTCTTTTTGTATGCTATATGAATTTGTAATTTCTTAATTACAGTTTCAAGGACTTATGTTATTTTTAGAATATGTGTTTTTATGTTATGTATGTCATTATTACACGATTGTATTTTTATCATTGACTACTAATCAATGAAAAATATTGTAAATTATTATTCATTAACCTACATAATGGACGAAGACAATGTGTGCACTTACAATGGTTTTATATTAATTATACCGGCTATATACCAATCGCTTCTCGATGCTGTCAAACAAACAACTTACATAGACACATCGCACGTTCGATTAACAAAAGATTAACGTTTATTTTGTGGATGTAGTTTTGTTTAACTTCATTTCTTCCAAAAACCGACAACTGGTAGATACAAAAGTGTAACCTATGTAAGCGTGTTAAGCTTGCTTCGCCCGTTTCTTCTATTTTTTACCTCTCGCCACTCATATCTGTAAGAGAGGTATTGTAATCATGCTAAAATTTCGATAGTGAGTTTTCAATGGATAAGCACGTTTTGAGGTCCCTAGAACACGATTTTGATAATTTCGCGATGATGTCTGTGTGTGTGTGTGTGTGTGTGTGTGTGTGTGTGTGTGTGTGTGTGTGTGTGTGTGTGTGTGTGTGTGTGTGTGTGTGTGTGTGTGTGTGTGTGTGTGTGTGTGTGTGTGTGTGTATGTGTGTGTGTGTGTGTGTGTGTGTGTGTGTGTGTGTGTGTGTGTGTGTGTGTGTGTGTGTCAGTGTGTGTGTCAGGATGGATGTTGGAGGTACGATAACTCAAATACCACTGAATAAAAAAATTTGAAATTTGGTATACAATATTCTGACACCGTAGATTAGATCTGATTAGATTTTGGTGTTGATCGTGCAACCGGAAGTAGTAGTTTCTTGAAGATCTGAAGAGTTTTTCTGGAATATTCTCAAAATTTATGAATTAATAGGAATTTTTTTAATAACATTGTATACTAAATGTTACTATCTACAATATGTATTCAAAACGTTGTTTCTATCTAGCTCCATTTTCCAATTACAAGAAGTTAAAAATTCTACAAATTTGTTACAATTTTGATTTATCTGCCTACCTATGGAAACAAAAAATAAAATATTTGAGTGTTAATGTCATATGAATTTTTGACTTTTTGGCAAATTGAAATGGAAAATATGAAATGTCATTTAGTATTTATAAGGTCATAATAAACTTTAATAATATTATAAAATCTACAATTCCCGAATTCCCTTCTAGTACAATGGTATATTTGTGAGTAAGTATTACATAATATATACTTATATTAGAAAAATAAAAATAGTAGAGTATGGCGAGTGGTTATGTGTTGGCCACATTGGATTTTATAATATTATATCTTAACTAATTGATAAATGGTTATACGATATATTTCGTGTATATAAACGAAAAAACCAAAATACGAATATTAGATACCGTTATTAGATGTACCGCGCTCAAAGCGCACATTATATTTAATTCCGTAACAGAAACACCGTTCGTAAGTAAAATGGATATTTCTAGAATTATCAATGGGCAAAGCCCAAAGGACAAATTTGTGCTTTGAAAAAGGTTTTATCGTTTTGTTTCTGTATCATTATCTCTAATTGATTGGCAGATCCACTTCCTCTGTTTACTTCTTATTCTTTGTTTTGTTACCTTTGAGACCTTTATTTTTGTTTGTTTGACAACTTCAAAGTGTGGTTAATAAATAAAATATTATCAAGAAGTTTTTCCTTTTCTTTAAATATATAGGGATTTGAATTTAATTCGTCAGAAGTTGGTTTGCAATTTAAGAGGTATTATAGGTTATAAATAAGTTATTTTTGGTCTTCCCAAGAAAATTATTTTCAAATTAATGCAGAGTACATTGTAATAAAATGTTAATGCATTTAAATTTATTTTAAAAGTACGAGGAATATCAAGATCTACAACTTTACTGAATATTATTACTTTAATGAATAAAGATTTCTGTAACAAAAATTAATCTAAAAATATTTTATGTGTATCTTCTTTAAACATTGTTTACTGTATCACGTAATGTGAACGTAATAACTCAAGTCTTGAAAAAAATTTCTGTTTACTTTTACTAATGAATCTACGCCAAAATATTTCCTAGTGCTGCCGCTGAGACGGGAAATTTTTCGTCTCGGATGTTAGAGACGAACAAAAATGTACAAAAAATTAAAAATAAATAGAGAAACTTTTCGAGAAATTGAGATAAGACGAGAATCAAGTTCTTTGGGACGAGAATTGAACACCTGAAATGACCGAGATTCTCGTCTCGAAAATTTGAGACGAGACGAGAATCGACAATTTCTCGTCTCGTCTCCTCTCACATCACTAATATTTCCGAATAACCGTGAAATTCTTCCTAATACTTAAAGATCACGATCTCAGTTTGACGTGAAATGAACATTTCTATTCCATTTGCTAATGCATGTTGGTATTGCCCTATACTGCCGGTTGGCAGGTTAAAGCTTCTGAGTTCGACGGATAGATACCTACATTCAATTAGTTCGACGCCTGAGGCAGAAATCATTATGTGATTAAATCACTGCCAACGTGCCAACAACGCAAGTCAATTTGTGCAGAACGCAAAAGTGTAGTAATTTCAACTCGAATTTCAATATTTAATCATTGTTTGTTTATCAATAATTTTTATTGTATTGAAATGTCAATGATTTGAATCATATACGAATCAATACAGGAAAAGGAAATATAATTATAATTATTTAGAACTGATGTGTGGCCAGTACATAATGTCTCATCATTTTACATAATTTATAATAATTTACGAGTAAATCTATACTTGTACAATACTAATATTTGATACAAAGAATTTTATGTTTTCACTTATGAAATAATAATATCACATGTTCCTTTTATTCTTTCCTAAATTTCTATTTGAGTGCTTTCTAACAACGACTTAATCAACTCGAGTGGTACACGAGAGCTGATTACGTTGTTCGAAAGCACAATACAAATTTCTTGGATATATATTAATGCCCGAGTGCATATTCGGTAAGAAATTCTATTTTTGAATTCTTTTTACAATAGAAACTAGAAATATTCACTATAAATTATAATATATACACAGAAGTGACACTCCGATTTTTATTAGCAATACTGTAGATTCGTGGCTTTTCTGTTTACCCTGTGTGTGTGTGTGTGTGAGAGAGAGAGAGAGAGAGAGAGAGAAATCACTACAGGGCTCGTGCATGCATTACCATCGATACCGTTGTTTATCCTCATAGAATACATAAAATGCATGCTCCGAGCGGGCCCGTATTTTCTGTCCTTCTCTAAAAGGTAAACAGAAAGGCCAAACTTTATCCACTCCAGTGTCCACTCCTGCCATATAATATACTTCGTATGTATTTAAAATTAATACATATATATTATTTACCTTATTAATTGCTTATTTACACTCAAATTGACAATTTAACCAATTTAAACAGTTTAAAGAATTTAAATTTTTATTTGGAGGAAGGAAAATAATGGGTGTCCAAGTCACTGTGGTTACTATTATGCTTTTTTATTCATAATGTCGACGTTTCGGTCTTAAATTGAGACCTTCCTCAGGACAACTACAAAAAAACACAAAATATGAAAGGTTTCAACAATGTTGCCTGTATGCTGAGACATTTCATAATTTGTGTTTTTTGTAGTTGTCCTGAGGAAGGTTTCAATTTAAGACCGAAACGTCGACATTATGAATAAAAAAGCATAATAGTAATCACAGTGACTGGTACACCCGAGGTACACCCATTATTTTCCTTCTTCAAATTTCAAATTCAGTCAAGAATTATTGCACTTTAATTTTTATCGTCTCTTTGATTTAATAATTATATCGTTCGTGCAATTCCAGTGAACTTGATAACTAATAATCGATAAACTTTTCCATGCTATTTGATTTTGTCATGCGAAATTTCTTTGAAGTTTGCGTTAAAAGAATTACGGAATACTTAATAAATAATGTCAAAGTGAAAAAAGCAGTAAACGCTATTTATTTTCCATAACATGCCATACATTAAACTAACAGACCGCAGATTTAACGATTTACCATAACTATTTGTAATAAATCAAACAGCTGCTATATCAAACCAATACTATAAGAAATTGCTACTAAACATAAATAATTATTTACGCATGGTTTCAAAGAAAGTAAATAAAGTGAGCAAACTATGACTGAAAATTATTATTGCACTTCTTCCATTGAGACTAACAGTAACCAAATATTTTCAGAGGTACTTAGATAAAGTATACCTAGGTAAGGTGGATAATGCGATTTGTGACCGACTGTGATTCTGATCTGACAACTCAGGATTCTATAAGTTTTTAACTAGTGAAGAAAAAAAAATTGAAAATTCGGGCATCACGAAAAAAAACTACATTCTTAGATAGTTTAGAACTTGCATGCAATGTGAAGTTTTTTTTAGGGGATGACCACCCCAACATTTTTAAATAGCAACCCCTATCAAGTTTAACTTTATTTTAGTAATGAAAAAAGAAACACATCCCCATAAACCAAAACCCAATATCTTAATTCTTTCAAGAATTTAATTTTAATTAATTTTAATGGTTTTTGCACGTTTATTACGATTTTTATAACAAATGTTTAAATTGTAAAATGACCCAAACGCTTTAGTGAGTTTTGAATGAGTGAAATTTTCAATTTCACTCATTCAAAACTTCGTCCCAGGACTTTTAGGAAACCGTGTATTATGATGCTGTGTATAAGTAAGCTGTTAAAGACCAAAGCACTTCTATTTTAAGAGCGCGACGAGATGTGGAGTAATTTTAACGTCACTATAGCGCTTTAAAAACACTCATACACATGTGTCATGCGCAATTTTTATTACACCTGCATCCTAATTTGAAAAATAGAGCTGGCGAACAGCATTTTAATTTTGATTCATTTTATGAAGTAGTCTGTGACTTGACAGGTGTCAAAATATAATTACCAAGTAGATTGGTCAATTTTTATTGTTGTTGCTTAGCAACTTTTGAAACAAAGCGTGTTTTAGTTTTGTAATTTTGCACGCATTTGAGTGTTGCAAACATCGATTATTATGCATTTGTAATAAAAAATATATATTTTTCGATAACAGCAAAGTATATCATGCTCAAGTTAGCGTAAATCGGTTATAAATCAACCTTAAAGTATATCCAGTATCAGTACAGGTCAGAAATGTAATATAGGCCCTTACAAAGAAGTTTTATCAGGTTATAAAAATAAAATATAAAAGGTAGGTACTCCTCGTACCTACTCCTACATGCGATATTAATTAAAGTATCTACTGAAAGAATTCACGAAGAATGTTCAGAATTTAATAAAATAGCGCAATGGCTTGAATTTGTTACATGGCGAATCATATGTCAAACATAATACAAAGCAGAAGAAGCAAAATCAAAAGTTTGAGCTAGCGGATAAATTAAATTAAAAAGTTGGGCAGCGCTTTAACGAGATCAAACACCTATTGATTTTAATTAAAAACTAACAAACAAATTTAACTTTTAGCATACACACGGGGTTTTTATACAAACATTGATACTCTGCATGGTTTCACGTTTCCATAAAAAAGGAGAAATAATGCGCACGTGATTAAAACACAAATAATTGAATCATCTTTTCTAAATGCAGCAAAATAACAAGCTGTTTTTCTGAGTTTTGTTTACGTCAGACCAGTCTTGTAATTAGCAAAGGCGTAGTGATATATTTATTTTAGTACTACATTAGCGTGAGTAAATGCTTTAAATTGTAATTTCAACACGTTTATACTATTAATCTCTGGGCTTGTAAACCGACCTGCTATTTGTGTTTCAGAAACGTAAAATTTATTTAGTAGGTACACTAAATTATATAGGTACCAGTACACTCGATATTAACAAATAAAGCTCAATAGAGATATGGTAATAATTTGTATCAGGGACTCGAACCGAAACGAAAGAAAAACGAAAACCGGAACGAACCGCAGCTAATTTGGCAAACCCATAACCGGAGCAAAATCGATGGTTTTGAACTGGGTCGGAACGGTTTAAAGCAATAATTAAAATTTAACGTTTTTCGTCAAAATGCTATTAATTTTTCATAGAAATTATTGAATATTCTCTAATTTAATGAAGATTACAAATTTAGTCCAAAATTGGAACTAATTTTATTAATGAATCGCTTGTTATGGAACTAAAACAGCTTTTTTGAAAACCGGTAACCAATTCATTTCAAGAAGTAATATGAAAACAGGAACAAGACCGAACCCTATAAAGCACAGTGAACCGTGAACCGAACATGAACCGTTAATTTGTGCGGTTCGATTTGTATAATTATTTTACTCACATTAGCTCATATAGCAAACTTTCAAACTTGTATATAATTCTCACGAAATTACTTCATATTTACAGAAAAATTTTGAATGACAGCTGTCAGAATTTTTTAAATTTTTGTAATTCTTGTACGATACTTATACGGGGTGGAAATAAAAATTGGAAACACCGTTTTTCTCGGAAGTTATAATAGGTACAGAAAAATTGTTTAGATAGGTTTTTATAGTACTTCTAATAAGCTACGATAACAGAATCTGTATAAATTTAGTAAAAAAAATAAAATTTTCGTATATTTATACTAAAATATTATACTTTTTTTTTTATTAATTATTGATGGAGAATTATTTTGCTTTATAAGTATATAAGAGTTTTTCTTTATACTTGATAGTTTTTGAGATATTAAAAAAATAAAAATATTTCTTCTCAAAATAAAGTATTCAAAATATTGACAGTTGAAGAAAAAACTGACCGTCTACCACTGGATGTTTGATAAATACTTTCATAGTTTTGATTATTATTTTATATTCATCGCAGTACCAAGTAAAAAAGATGCATTCAAGTTAAAAACTTAAATCTTTCAAAAAAGTACACTTTCTTAAAAGCGCCATTTATGTGCAGCTTCTACCAAAAACAAATTTACGCACCATTATGCGCACTTCGGAAAATACAACAAAAAGTAACTTGGCATGCTTTGGAACATTCTAACGAGCAAAGTGTGTAATGACATCATTAAAACATATGCTGATTTACATAAGATCTTTACAAGTCCTCCGCTAATGGAGAACATGGACGACTCGTCATTTGGGGGCTTAGGGGCACACTAAAAAGTTCTTTACGGTAGAAAAAACCTTTTCGCTTTGGAGTTAATGGCATCACATAAATAATTTATCCTGAGAGAACGATAAGATCTTTTAATAAAATCCAAGTAATTGAAAGACAAAATTTGTTAGCATTATCACTTGATAAAGTTTGCTGGACATTGAAGTTTTAATGAATAACACAAAGACGGAATTCTTTTATGGTTCTACGACGTTTTCTCAAACGTGCAGAAGTATTTTTATATTTTTATCGGATTTTTCTTTCATGTTGTTATTTTTCATCTCGTAAATTTTCGTGTAGAAAATACCTTTGTTTCCACATTTTTGCTTACATAAAATATTCGTCGGAAAAACGTGTTCCTTGTTATTTTTAACATGACGCAGACTCCAGACTAAAATATATTTTCCAGCTTTGCTTAAGAGTATTTTAGTGTATGAATCATCTACATTTTAATAATTACTATTTTCTTAAAAATATTGAATAAATTTTAAAACTGATATTTCAAATGCTAATTTTGATATTTGTCATTATTTATTTTACATGTTAAAGTTGACATTTTTTTGTAATTTTTATATCAAATGCAAATGTTAATGCTATAAATTGTTCTTATCGTAAAATTTATCATTCAATTTATAGAACGCACAAATCCAAGACACTAAGACACAGTATTTTATTTCTCAAAGTGGTGTTTATTGATCAATTTTAAGTTGCTGGGTTCATGACAATTCTTTTTAAGAAATTTGCGTGACTTTCTTGTAGCTATTATGTATGTAAAAATCTGCTGTGGCTACCACACTACTTCCCCGACTATAAGTTTTAATAACTTGCTTTCGTAAAAGATTTAATTTGTAGCATCTTTCAGCAAAATTTGAACAAATTTCGAAATAAAGTAAGCAAAGTGACAGTTTTCAATATTAAAGTGACCATTGTCAATGTCAAAGTGACAGCTGACGTTTAAAATTCTAGTTTTTAATTGCATTTATTACAAGTTATAGACATAATACGAGCACTATGTAAATTAAATTAAGTAATAATATTGGAAGCGCAAATGTTTACAATATTTTCATCAATTCAAGAACTAATTTTAAAAAAACATAAATTCATAAAGTTGGTACCTACCACAGATTGTATAAAGCCCATTAACGAACTTAAAACTAACTTTTTTGTAAAAAGCTTCAATATAGAATTTCAGTCAAAAATTCGTACATGTTCTTAAGTTATCGTACTTACGGACAGACAGACAGACCGACTAATTTGAAAATTATGTTTATTGGGTTCAGTACGATCTAAACGGTGAAGTTTCATCAAAATCTCGAATTGTCAAAAATACACTATTACAATACTTCTCCTATTATATAGGCCGGGTAAATAAAAATTTGTTACATATGTCTAGACATTACAACAACTAATTATTTTTTTAAATTGCCCCTATTCATGATGTTTAAAAGCAAAAGTGTCATAAAAAACATTTCCATTTATCAGTTAGCATAATATTTAAACAAAAAACTCCAATGTATAAGATCGAGAATATTCTTAAGTTCTAGACTAAAGTTATAAAGCACATAAGTGATCATTATCTTCCTGAATAAAATTGTCTGGCATCATATTTAAGTAACCTTTCTCGTGCACAATGTATACAAAACTGTTGTTCTGATAACATCAACCAATCCATCTTAGTGAGAACAATAGCTATTTTAAACGTAACAACAAACTGTCGATAACAAAAAAACGATACTAAATTAAACGAACGAAAAAGATATTCTTGAAGTATTTTTCTTAGATAAACAGGGACGCATTTAAAAAAATTTAGTACCAAAACGGGCTTTAATCAACGATCTAATGTTATTCTTTTGTCAGATAATTACACAAAATATTATGGGATGTAATCAGATATAATAATTAATTAATATTCCATCTCAAATTCAAATAAAAAAACTATAGAACTTAGCAATCTCAAGCTGTAGTTTATAAAATGTATTTCTGCTTTTCTTATAAGTAATGAATAATAATTTATTTTTTCTTACTTAGTTCTATGGTGATCGTTAGTTTTTCAATAATTATTTGCTTTATTAAAAATTATAACTTGAAAATAAATATCCAGTAAAGCAGACATTATACCTGGTGAATATTATTCATTGTTTACCTACTTAAAGAAAAACAGTTTAAATTTGACACCAATATTTGATACCTTTGATATCCAGTTCTGGTATAGATAAATGAGTAATGACCTTTGAAAACTTGACACATAATTCTCGGACAGTACAGCAGCGCTAGTGCGGAGAAATCGATAACTAATAGTAAACCATTTTCTATGTTAGTGTGTCGGATAGTCCAGCTTTAAGTCGTCAGCATGTAGTGGTGCACCCCATGCAAAGTAGGGAAAGTTAAACTTCATTTATTATTTAAGTGTTTTGAACACGACATTCATTCTGAATATAAGTTCAATCGAGAATCGATATTATTGAGGAATTATGGGTATTACTGAAACTAGCGAAGTCGTTTGACTGAATTGTTTATTAGGTACCTGATTAATCATCTGTATTAATTGAATTTAAAATGTAGAGTCCATAGATAAATAAAATTCCTCAATTGAAGAAGCAAAAAATAACGAATTATATACAGGGTTCGCCAGTCAAATGGAAATATTTGATGTGGGGCTTAGAGCTCGTAGGGAGGTGGTAGGGAGATAGTTAACCGACTCAACATTATCAGCGTGGTCTACCATTTAGTTTATAATATATCGTTGGACGGGAGAACAGCGTTAAAGTTAAAGCGTACTACTCAGTGGCGAAAGTTAAGTGCAAACGCGGCGAAATTTTAGATGTCATTTCAATCAGCCTGTTCCGTCGAATAGGGCGATTCGAACGTGGATAAACAATCTTGATTAAAGTGGATCGACGTGTAAAAAAAGGTGGAAGTGCAAAAACGGTTCGAACCCCCTGAAAACATCGCAGCTATTCAACAGGCGAACAACTTTGCTCAAGATTGTTGATTCACTGCGTAGCCACGCTGTTCACCCGTCCAACTATCTATTATAAACTAAATGGTAGACCACGCTGATAATGTTGAGTCGATTATCTTCCTCCCCACCACCTCTCTACGAGCTCTAAGCCCCACATCAAATATTTCCATTTGACTGGCGAACCCTGTATAAGTACCATCAGTCATTTATGAAATTAAGTACCTACTATACTTCAAATTTAATTGTGTACAAAATAACGAAATGAATCCATCGTTTCAACATGTTGATCTGTAACTACTATTTACAAAAATATGCTTTATATTGTATTTTAAATTTAGAAATGAATATCAATGTTAAATAATATTAGTGATTTTGACATGTAAAATGATTAAAACTCAGTAAACAAAAATTTCAAATTTTAAGTAACAACTTTTGTTTCATTTCTAATAACGATTCCTAATAGAAATATTATGGTTTTTTAGGACGATTGCAGAAAAAATCCATGCAAATTCCGAAACTCGCTGCGCTCGTATCGGAGACCTTGCATTGTTTCAGAATCACTGATGTCCTACACGTATTACAAAAATAACTATTCCCAAATTAAGGGAATATATTTTTAAGTTGCGTTTCTGACTTAAATGCTGGTACCAGCATCATTATAATATTTTTAAAAGTTAATAAACTATGGATCGATACCTAACCTATCCTATCCTATAAGTAAGTATAATAATAATTTTTAAAAAATAATGTAACACGAAATGATTTACTTCCATTTCTGGAATTAAAATCAAATTGTTTACAACCAACCAAATAAAACGCGAGCCACGTGCAGAACATAAATAATAATTCCCCCAACACAATAATAATTCCCCAACTCAAACACATTGTTGCTGTGTTCGATTTATCGGTTTTATTGTCTGTCGGCAGACATCAGACATGTAAGCAAATTGAATAAAATTGTATTGGTTTCCAACGTAGCAATTTACATGCGGCCACAAGGGGATCAACTTGAAAGCCAATTTTTCCAGTTCAATTTAAAAGCTTAGTGGGATAGCTTGAAGAGAATATGTTCGAGATCTAGACAGACAACAGATCGGGTTGGATTTGCTCTATTGTTGTTAACAAGATGCAGACAAGAAGCTTGGCGGATATAGGGCACGCAAATTTTGTAAATTAAATTAAATTACATTCTATGCAAATACATTTTTTTTTCCTTTTTCAAGTCTCCATTTTGTTGTTAAAATGGATGAAGATTGTATTTACTAATATACTCCAGTCAAAACGCGGTAAATTGTGTAATGACGCTAACCAGGACGGGAAAAGGTCTACTATAGGCTTTTTGGGTCGCTGAATCCGAATCCGGGGCCCAAATGACCTAGAAAATAGGGGAACACCCTTAAATCAGCAAAAAGTACCCCTTTTTAGGGGTTATTTTGCAATATTTTGTAAGTAAAGCTAAAATTAATTATTTTTTTAAAATTTTTAAGTATTTAAAAATATTTTATAGCATTTTGATCATTATACAACGTATTCCCCCCCTGGAGAGAGGAACTACCCCTTAATTATAAAAATTTTTAAAAAACGCTAATGAATTTTATTTTTGAAACTTTTCATTATACAACCGGAATACTAACAACATTTGTTGTACAAAAAATATTTTCACCCTACAGGGGGTGAAAACGGCTGTAAACTACCCCTAATTGTAAACGACTAAAAAAAAACGTTATTGCCATTTTTATTACTTCCTTGTACGGAGTAAGGAAGTATTGTAATCGCGAAAAATTTCGGTTCTCAGATTTTGACGGAAATATCCGTTTTGACTTTTTCTGAATCCATTATGACTAGTTTCGTCGTGACGTCTGTACGTACGTGCGTACGTGCGTACGTACGTGCGTACGTACGTACGGACGTATGTGTGTCGCATAACTCAAATACGGTTAGACGTAGAAAGCTGAAATTTTGTATTTAGGACTGTTATAGCATCTAGTTGTGCACCTCCTATTTTTGGTTTCAATCTATAAACCGGAAGTAGTACTTTTATAAAATATTTTGATAAATAATTAATTTTAGACAATTTTTTTTATTTTAAATGAAAGATTATGTGATTATTATCTACAATCGGTATTTTATAAATTTTTCTGTATCTTCTATCATTTAAGAATAATTAAAGTATATACTTATAATTTAGTATTTCGGTATCTTGTACTCCATGATCGATTAACATTTGTTACTACGTAAAATTTAAATGTTTATGACATGACAGTGACAATAGTAAAATATGCTTTATATCTTCTTCTGCAGTTTAAATAAAATGACTAAAATATATATGTGAGTATACTAGTATAATAAGTTAAAAGAATTTTTTATATTATTCTACATTTTAGTTATTAAGAAAAGTATGAACACACAAGGCGTACAAGGAAGTCATGTGGTGCCCACGTCAGATTTTTTGTTTTACAATCAAAAACAAATATTTTAACCCCCTATGGAATAAAAACTACCCCTAAAAAAACTGATAAAAACTAATTAATACCATATTTTGTAAATTAACAACATTTATTATTAACATTTATAAGAATAATAACGTCTTTTTTAATTTTTTACAATTTAGAGGTAGTTTACACCCATTTTCAATCCCTGGGGGGGATGAAAATATTTTTGGTACAACAAATGTTGTTAGTATTCCGGTTGTATAATGAAAAGTTTTAAAAATAAAATTCAATAGCGTTTCTTTAAATTTTTTATAATTTAGGCGTAGTTCCTCCCCCCCAGGGGGGTGAATACGTTGTATAATGATCAAAATTTTTAAATACTTAAAAAAAATTTAAAAATCATTAATTTTAGCTTTATTTACAAAATATTGCAAAATAACCCCTAAAAGGTGTACTTTTTGCTGATTTAAGGGTGTTCCCCTATTTTCCAGGTCATTTGGACCCCGGATTCGGATTCAGCGACCCAAAAAACCTATAGTAGGTAGACCTTTTCCCGTCCTGGTTAGCATGTTGGCCTTCAGGTCTTCTAGGGTCCTTGGACGGTTGACGTAAACGCGGAACTCAACTGAAAACACGCGCTGCTCCGTGCTTCAATGCATGATGGTGACTGACCGGGTGAGGAACAAAACTTTAAAAGTGCAGTGCACAGCCTGAATAGCACGCATTTTTAAAAAGCAAGTTATGATGAATCACCTTTATTTGGGGACATATTATGGTATTCAAACTTTTTCCAATCCAAACTGGAGTAAGCAATTCTAAGCATGCTACAACTTGTCTACGGCTGGTTTACTACCTCTAGTTTATTCAGAAATTCTAATATATATTTTTTGAATCTATATTTCTTGTCAATGTCAATAGTGTTATTATATCTGAAAGTGGTAAAGGTAAGCACCTATTCATTTAATAAACTTGAACTTGGTATTGTCTTAAAATGTACCTACTTACTTATAAAGATTTCCAGAAGCAGACATTTTGTGCAAATTTAAAAATGGTGATGAACAATTTTGTATTCTTCTTCTTTGTAAGTGTATAAAAATGTAATCATATAAAAAAATCCTTGTCACAACTAGCAGATTACATATTAAATTAAATTTGTATGATTTTACCTCACGATCATGACAATTGCACTGTTCCATATTTCTAAATCCATTATATTCGCATTAAAAGTTACCGTCCACGATCACTAAAGCGAGAGGATTAAATTTTGATGCAATCAATGAGTCCATTATTTTCGCAATTGTCACATTTGTGGAGTGACACTGACATGAAGTTGTATAATCCGCGGGATTTTTTGTGCAGCCTTTCATTCAAACATTCCATACGCAGTAGACCTAGCACTATGGTACGTAGTAGTAATGTATCCATTTTTAAATTCAAAATGTCATCTGTTCTGAAATTGAAAACATGTAACACAATTTTTATGTATCATAAAATGGATAATAAAACCACTGGTGCATTTTAAAGCTATATGCAAATTCGAAATGAGAAAATGCAACAAAAATATTACATAGTTGGATTAGTGTGATTTTCCTATTGCGAGAACAATATGTACTTTTTTGAAAAAAGTATTTTACAGGCAAACGTGTCACTCAAATCTATGAAATTATGTATGATAGATAAAGCTAAGGATAAAGCTTGGTATACCCAGTCTCCATTATCTACGTAAATAAGTGTTTAATGCAGGACTTAATAGCAGCAAGAAAGTAGACTATTCGAATATGAATTTACTTTAAGGTTATCATTATCTTAGAGGAAATTACAAAATAATTTTGAGAACGCAGTTTTGAAGTTATGTCTAGATAGATTTAAAATTTTAGGTAGGAAGGTAATTAAAATACCTATGCAAATACTGATTAAGGGTGAACCCTCACATTATACTTGTGTAATTTTGTGTCAGTAGTACCTATTGTATTCTGAACAACACTTAAGTATTCTTTATTGCTATATAAAAATTTATGATTCCTTAAGACAAATATTGTTTTTATTTATTAAGGAAAAACGCAAAAAAAACTAGTTTCTCCTTTATTGACAAAAAAAAAAATATATTGTTAAGAATTTGGCCATGAAACAAAAAAAAACACCTTTTTGAATTATAAAAAATCTGACGTGGACACCACATGACTTCCTTGTACGCCTTGTGTGTTCATACTTTTCTTAATAACTAAAATGTAAAATAATATTAAAAATTCTTTTAACTTATTATACTAGTATACTCACAAATATATTTTAGTCATTTTATTTAAACTGCAGAAGAAGATATAAAGCATATTTTACTATTGTCACTGTCATGTCATAATCATTTAAATTTTACGTAGTAACAAATGTTAATCGATCATGGACTACAAGATACCGAAATACTATAAATTATAAATATATACTTTAATTATTTTTAAATGATAGCAGATACAAAAATATTTATAAAATACCGATTGTAGGTAATAATCACATAATCTTTCATTTAAAATAAAAAAAATTGTCTAAAATTAAATATTTATCGAAATATTTTTAAAAAGTACTACTTCCGGTTTGTAGACTGAAACCAAAAATAGGAGGTGCACAACTAGATGCTATAACAGTCCTAAATACAAAATTTCAACTTTCTACGTCTAACCGTATTTAAGTTATGCGACACACATACGTCCGTCCGTCCGTCCGTCCGTACGTACGTACAGACGTCACGTCGAAACTAGTCATAATGGATTCAGAAAAGGTCAAAACGGATATTTCCGTCAAAATCTGAGAACCGAAATTTTTCGCGATTACAATACTTCCTTACTTCGTACAAGGAAGTAAAAAACTCCAAAAAAACAAACAAGTGCTATAATTTTACGCATATAATACCTACTCCTATAATTTTTTTTAAATTTTTTGATGGTAACCATTCTACAGTATTAACTCCCCATTATAAAATAAAAGATGTAATTATAGTGGAATCCAACCAGTCGAACTCTATGCAATTATTATCGGTTGCTGGGAATCGAACTGTGGACCGCTAGCATGCTAGGCGGATCTTTGAGCTAACCAGTGTTTATTTTGAAATCAGTAGGTACCTACATTATGTTAAATGTAGGTACCATACAATTTATTTCCTAAGTAGGTACGTCTACATACACTATTTATACTTCAAAGCTTTAGAAAATAAGGTATAGATAGAGGACTAAAATATTAAGGAAAAATTGATCGGTTTTTCTGAACATAATGCATAAAACAATTTTTGATATTATGAAAACTGGGACTTCATACTTCTCTAAAACTTATCTTGGGGTGTGTTAACACCTCCTCCCTTATGCATACAGTCACACATTCACACATGGCACATTCTCATTCTATCTTCAAACTCTAGTAGTAGGTAAGTCTCGTCCGCGCGTAATCAGAAATGACGATATGGCGGGAACTCGCCCACATGTTCTGTTGGCCATTGTTCTCATTTCTAATTCACTGCTTCTGCTCTGTGTTCCGTCACCGAAACGCCATTCAACAACTAACATCAACAGCTGAGACGAAAGAGGAAAGAGCAAATCTAAAGCATAGATCTAGAAAGAGAAAGACAGGTAGTAAGTAATAAGTAAATAAGATTTAGAGATGAGACAAGAATTTGATGTAGTACCACCTACCTAAATAATTCTAATAAGTTGGTATGAATTAAGTTAAATTGATCGAATAGACTGAATTCTACAATTCTCAATGAGCGTAAGTGTAAAGCCCTGTTCACACCTGGACACATAAAAGACACACATGCGACTCACAGGCAATAAAATGAAGAACGTGTGGAACGTTTGTGACCTCAAAATAGATTTTTTCTTTACTTACATAGAAGCCACAAAATAGCGGCGCCTCTATTTCACAAGCAACACACACAGTACTTCGTACTGTTGCGTATGTGTGTCTTCTATGTGTACGCAGTGTGTCCATGTGTGGTGTGAACAGAGCTTAAGTCTTGCGAAACAGAATTTTTTAAATGTAAAATTATTACTTACGTACTTTACGTACCACCTGCATTCATCGATTCATTAATTTTATTCACAATTCTTCATGACAAATTTTATTTTAAATTTTTTAAATATATAAGTAGTCAGGATAGATGAAATTGTGATACTTCTGGATAGATGGATTCACAATGGGGGTTTCCAAGCCAATGGCTTTTAAAGAAATACTTATTGTATATCAATTTTCAGCATACCTATATAAGTTATAGTAAAGTGATAATAATAAATTGTTAATTTTGATAGATTTACTACCTTTTTATCGAAATGAAAATGTAACTATTTTGAAACGTGCATTAAAATGCGTCATGTACATGTTGTGACGTGGACAACATTGAAACCAAACCGTGAGTAGATTTGCTCGTGTAAGTTCGTTTATTGTCGTTTTGACTACACTGTAAAAAATTGATGTAAATTTACATGCAAACTAACGTAAAAAGTACGTTATTGGCTTATGTAAAAGTCCATTTTTATGTAATGTAAGTAGCTTTTACATTTTTAACATAAATATTTACATATTACTATACTTGTTACATATTTGAGAAAATTTTACCTTATCAGTTAATGTAAAATTACACACATAAATATTTTTTAATTTTTTTTTGGAGAAATTACACACTATTCCTTAAAAATTCAGTCTTGTGTAAATATACATTATCAGTAACGTAATTTTACATGAATATATAATTGAAACTTTGAAAATGTACCTTTACTACATAACGCCAGTAAAAAAACATAATTATGTAAATTTGTATTATCTTGAAGTACGAGTTACGAGTACATGGTACAAGTATTCTATCTTCTATTTTAAAACTTATTATTTAATTTTTTTATCTATTTTGTCTTTTAATTGTACCTACTGGTAACTGCTAGTAAGTTATAATTCAATTTTTTAATTAGAATATCTGTAAAATTGTCTGTGACGATATTGAAAGAAACCAAATTATTATCGCTCTATAATAAAATATTACACATTTTTAGTCGCGATATCTTAATAAATTATAATCATAATTATTATATTACATAATACTATTAAAAATTACTATAAAAATGTAAGTTTTTCGAAGTAATTTGTAAATTTACTCATTATATGTACATATACATACATATTAAAGTACTTTTTACATGATAATGTAAATTTAAATACTTTCTATTGGTTAACGTCGCTGACGAAATGCTGCGCTTGCGCATATCTATCACTCTGTTCTGTCTGATGTTTTCTGCTGTGACCGCGTGGCGAGGCGAACCGGTGACCGGTGTGTTTGCATTTCAAGTTTGCATGTTCGTTCTTTGAGAGCAACCAAAAGTCTTCGTTTTAGATCAAAATCATTTATTATCTTAATACGTCATTCCTTGTTAGCAATTGAAAAGACAATCTTCAATAATTGTGAATATTATGTAAGTACTTGTTATACATAGTTTGTTTCTTTTCAGATCTGATATTTATAACCTCTAAATCTGTCACCATTAACCCTACCTTAATAATTTTAAAACTGATAATATTTGTAAATATAATCGACATCAAAGTTTACACAAAAATCAACCATCAAAATTTTATTGTATGTATCCTGGATGCTGTATGCAATTTCGAAAGTATCATAGACATAGACAGCACATAGTTCGGTCTCATAAAAAAATTTTATAAAAATTATCCAAGAAAATTGTTTTTATAATAGTAATCTGCATTTCAGTGCTTTAAATTGTAATTATTCTACTGATAATTCGAAACAAATTTCAGAAAACCGAAGTGGAGGGATCTACTATGTTTTTGCGGAAGGAAGAAGTATAAACGAAGGTACTATGTGTTTCCACAAGGCATTCGTGCAATTATTTTGCATTTATTACATGTGCAATATGGCATATCCTAAAGAATTAAGTTGTACCCTAGAATTCGTACAAAGGTACATCTTAAAAATTCATCCGGATGCTGGCAATAAGAGCAAGAAACAGGTATAGTATCTAGAATGAAGGTAATAACCCTCATAAATAAACTAAAGAATTAAATAATAAATTTTAATTCAAGATCAACGAACGCTATACCTACCAAAATATATTTCAGACTGAATTTCTTTTTTAAAATCTAAGATTACACAAAGTAAATAATTTACATTTTATTTTATATCTAAGTGGGGAATAAGTTAATTTGTAAATCTGGACCTTTGTCTTTTACTATACAGGAACAAATAATTTTATTTTAATCGTTAAAATACTTACCTGAATGTATTACCTTACATCGCGACCTTACATGTTAATAATTAGTTTACATAATATTATACCTACTCTGTTTTAATATAATGAAAGAATGCTGACAGTTAAGTAATTAGTAGGAATCCTTTGTGTACCAGAACATTTTTGATTATCCAACAATGATAATAAATAAAATTGAATATTAAATATGGCAATCGTAAAAATAATTATCCTGAATACGGTTAATCTAATATAATGATATCAATGCCTGGCAACTTATAAAATGTCAAAATTCTTTCATTATTAGATACAGCATTGTTCTAATGCATTTATTCCAGCTTGTGATAATATTATATGGATTTTTTAAAATGAATAATTACATATTATTTTTTACTTTATGAGTAATATTGTAACAGTGCAATAATATATCGACAACTGTGATATATTGTTGTTTTGTGAATGATTTATATAAAATAAATTAAATTATAGCAACATTGTATAGTTATTTTTATTAAACTTAATTACAGTTTCTAATGTAATAGTTACAATTTCAAAAGTAATATTACACGTAAGTATGTAAGAATTTACGTTACTGATGTGATATTTACATATAAGTATGTAAAAATTTACATTGCACTTAAGTAATTATTACATTTACAAATGTAATAATTACATATAAAGTGTAATGCTTACATATTATTATGTAACATTTTACACTATACATACGTAAATATACATTTTATAATGTAAAATTACATATCTTTGTGTATAAGGTTACATGAAAATAATGTAAATATTACATTGGCATAATTAACTTTTTACATTGACAGTGTAATAATTACATGTTATATTGTGTTTTATTCAGAAACATGTAATATTACATTGCAATGTAAATTTACATAGACCCTTTGTGGTCACATTTGTAGCCATAGACCCATTATGTAAATTTACACAATTTTTTTTTACAGTGTACAGAATGGGCGACGGACCTGTGTTGAAATACGGTAAGATCTACGTATCGTATTCGGTCCTTGTCAGCGCGGTGAACGTATGTTCTCAGAGCCGATGACGCGCCACCTATTTTTTTTTTAATTTTATGTTTTTTTCTGGCTTATTAGCATCTTTTTAGTATAAAGAAAAATACGGGTCTAATATTTTAATGTATAAATTAACATATCAAAACATCAAAAAATCGTGGAAACTCCCAATAATGTTGCGCCTTAAAGTGATACTAAAAATCCTTTCACGTGGATATAATACTTTGGTTCTTGCTATACTCGGCAACTAGAAATTAAAATGAAACATTAAATCAAGCCCGTATCCATGACCGTTTTAAGATATTGATTGTATTAATTTTTTGGAATTGAAATCTGTTTAAAATGATTAAAATGTAGCTATTTTAAATAGAACTTCTATCACGTAAATTGGTATACTAGATAAAAAATATCATATAACAAAATTCATAGGAAAAATGTATATATTCATAACTAAAATATGCATCTTATAGGCGTACGGTATTAAAATGGTTTACAAAAATGACTCACAATTTTGAAATAAAGTTTATTTTATTGCATTTTATGCGGTGTTTATAACATTTTTATTACTCTCATAAATAAGTTATTGCATTTTTTGTAATGTTATAAACTAAACTACCGTAAAACTCGTTTAATTTTAAAGGCGTCAGTTTGGTTTAAGGCTTAATTAAATAGCTCAGTTTTCGATAAAACTTATGATGAGTATATTAGGCATTCATTGAAGACCTAATCCATCAACATGAAGAACCTAATTAATGAATTCTGTTTTAGGTGACTTGATGCTAATAGATCGATGTTTTCCAAGTGCTCACGCGAACCTTTGAACTTCTCTAACCGAATTATGTCCCCTTCTATATTACGTTAGATAAGCACTATGGTCTCTTAGGATTTATGAAGATGTAGACACATATATACAGACATAATTATGACGCACGATATCTGCTACTAGATTGTATATTCTCTACTTTGAATTCATACTCATAAATAAGGTGATATACATCATTTTTACGATATACCTACTAAACTTTATAGATACTATATTAAAATATGGTATAACCTGATCTTTATAGCAAAGTAAGTAAGACGTGGGTATTCAGTTTTCTCTGCTGTTGTGCATTATTTTAGTAAGCTACTTGTCCAACTAGAGAGGAAAGCGCTCTCGCTTCCAGATCGAATGAGAAAATGAGCTTTTCTCTCGTGTTAGACACAATATTTTTTTCACGACATATTTAAAAATAAAACATTGTAAATATTAAAGAAACACAGAACTAGAAGTTAGGTTTTATAACTGCCATCTGTCGGAATGACGTTTAAAAACAATGAAATATTTCACTGCACTCAATATGCCAAATTAAATTTAAGTTGTAAAATTGTGAAATTGTAGAAAAAGAAAGTATAAAACATAATAACTGTAAAAAAATAGTTTACCATATATTATTATGTACCTAATCAGAATTTTCAACAAAATGATAAATTGACTTACCTATCTACCTACAATTTTCATAAAATTTCATCGTAAAATAATACTGGTGGTAACACTGCTTACTTTCCTCTCTAGAGAGGAAAAACTTACTTTTCTCACTACTTCGCGAGAATAAAATTATGTTTATTCACAATCGGTTGGTAATATGTGCGTTTCCAACCTTCTAAACAGTTGGGAAGCGAGTCATTGTTTACTTTACTTACCGGGAAGTTTTTTCCGGCTAGCGGGGAAGTGAGCTTTTTCCAGCTAGGTAAACGTCACTTTCAGAAGCTTTTTTTGCAGCTTCTCGCAGTTCTAAAAGAATATTTTCGTCTTCACCATCTTCACAATCAGACAACATGATAATTAATATGCTCGATCTCGATAAAAAGCAGCAAGAAACTAATTATTGACAGAATCAATAAACATTTTTTCAAGTTACCTGGCAACCCTAGCAACTTTTTCATAGATCTCTATGTTGAAGTATCAAAACAAATTATAATAAAACTGTCATAAAATATGAATAAAATGAATATTTAAAACGGGCATATCAATAACCAATTGGATTGTGAATAAAATAGTATACATACCTCGCGGGAAGGCTCATTCCAGCCTCGCGTTCATAGATGACTTCGGTGCAAGCACCTCAGTCATCTAATGAAACGCTCGGCTGTAATGAACCATTTCCCCGCTCGGTATGTAATATACTATTTCGTTGCATGTCGTGAGAAAAACTATAATTTTTAATAGAAAGTTTGACAACTCAGATTTGAATCCAATCAATCAGGTTGCAATTTAACTGCACAAAAATTTTCTCTGAGACTGAGATGTTCTCTCCAAGAACAACCATGAATACCCTTGAATTAACGGTTGATAACCGCACTGTCGCATAGTCATGTATACGTATAGTAGGTATTATACACCGATCACTCACAATGTGTAAAAGCCGTGGTAGAGATATGTGATATGTATTATTTATTTTATATATTTATGCTGTACAATAATCTTTAAAAAAGTTATTTGTATACCTAGGTTGCGAAATATTCGTTTAGCGTCCAAGATAATTTTTGGCCGAGGCGAACGCAATAATGCATATAATAAAAAATAAACAAATTTATTTGTACAAATTCAATAATGCATGTAATAAAAAATACCCATTTATTTTTTCAAATATAGAACTAGTATAAACGACCATCTCTTATAGGTAAATGTTATAAAGAGTTATTTTTTCATAGCATAGTATAATTATTAAATACACAAAATAGTTATTTGTATACCTCTGGAGGTATCTGCAGATTTTGACAAATAGCAAATAGCATTTAGCAATATTTTGTCTCAGTCTGCAAAAGGTTACTTTCAACATTTCGAGTACAATAAATATTTAAACACCCTAATATCTTAAATTAATTTTGAAAATCATGACCGCCGCCGGGAATTGAACCCGGGACCTTCATCTTGCCGGGATGATGCTCTACCATCTGAGCTACATCGGTCCTGCCTTCAATTCTCGTCGGCTATCATGATTTTCGCTACACCATTATTGACTCTTATATCTATATAAATAAAAAATTACATGTCTTGAACGGTTAAGCCATTATGCATGCTATGCGTGCATCATACTCGTAAGTACATAAGTATTTTATTAATTTTATATCAATATCTATATTTATCTAAAACTGTGCATACATTATAACAGGCAATTTAACTGCAATGCATTATTGTTTTATAGTTTATAAAATATTTAATTTACCAATGACTAGTTGATAATGTTTATTGTTTATACGACCCAATTACCATACCTACATTTATCACGGAGTTAATGAAATGTCATTTAAAATTAAATGCATTCATTAAGCATTTATACACTATGAAATATCTCTATTAATATTAATACAAACCACAACAACAATAACGATAAATTAATTGAAATTTGCAACTAATTATTCAATTATAATAATTCAATATTTACTTCACTAACTTAATTTGCAATTATATACAGGAGCGGAAAGCATTGTACATATTATATTTTGTATATTTCAAGCATAAATAGCTCGCACAAATCACCATCAAATGAATTGTGCGTATTTAAACTCTTTTAAACATTAAATTTATCGATTTGAAATGACAGTGAATTGAGGGAACGACTTCGGCAGCAGCGAGAACATCCCAGTCCCAGGAGAGATGTGGAAATAATATTAGGACGGCCTTTTATATCCGGTTGCAATTTGCCTGCTGTCGTCCGTCCTGATTTTAAAACAGGGATGACAAAATTGCCGACGACGCACAATACCATAATGGAAATGGAAGAATAGTCACACAGTCTGACTTATATTAAATCAATAAAGGGTGTATAAAACTGTTATTTGTATATTAAACCCTCATTCACATAAGCATTTAGTTTTAAAATTTACATTTATGTTTAAATTTAAGAAAGTTTAAATTCACACATCCCACTTTCAAGCACTTTCTTATAAACGTAAACATAAATCTAAACCTTAAAACTAAATTCTTATGTTAATGAGACTTAAGGATTTAAAAGTAGATATTTTTAGATCAAAATTAGAGATTGCTATAGAAACTTCAATTAGATCTAAAGCAACAACTACAAACTATATAATAAGGAGGTTTTGAAAATCCATTTTGTATTTGTCATTCATTTATTCACGACGGACTATATTTACATAATTGCTATTACAAGCTGGAACACAACATTTGCGAAACATTATTTAAATAAATTTAGTAGTTATGTTTATTGTAAATATAGTGAAATCTGCTGCGTTCGAACCGAAGTCTAGGTACAACCGGCCCACTGACGTCATTCCCCCCTCTATCACACTCGCGCCTGGTATAGAGTTCGCCGTGATTTACTGTACTCATTTTTTTGAGAATTACACTCAGATTAATTTATATAATCTGAAATTAAATAACTAAATGTGTTATTTAACTATTAATACGAAAACGAGGATACGTAACGTAACTTTTGCATTTATACCTTAACATAACGAATATAAATTCGTTTCAACATTAGCCCTATTATAATCAAAAATTTGATAAATTCTTATACTTTAGTATTTAACATAATATTTATGCAATTTCGCGGAAACATTAATACTGTTACACGTATTTTCGTAAACTTGAAATCCCAAAGTTATGGAAAATGCTAAAATTACACCTTACCAGACCTCAGACATAAACAACAATTATTGTTTAATAAAGAGATAGTAAGAAATTTATTTAGCTAGTGCTAGACCAAAAATTGAAGAAGCATGGTGGCAAAATTAAATCGCCTAGAAATCGGCAATTTTGTTACTTAGATTCACAAAACAGGTCATTTTTCTTAACCTTCAACATTAAGCTGAATATATTCAAATTATAAAAAAAACAGAATTGCTACGAAATGAACGGTTTAATTCATTTTCCATTTAATAATAAATTTTTAAATCTAAGAACAGCGTCAACCAATATAAAAAATCTCAGTCAACCAAAACAAAAAATTCCACACGTTTCACTTTACCCACCCCTGTTTGAACCCTGCTGAGGTCTCGGCTCCATGATCGTAACGTAATGGCAATATGATGACGGCAACTCCAACCCGCGCACAAAAACTTATAATCGGATACGTCTGTCCCGGTCCCGACATTAGACCCTTGCGGTGACGCGAGCGAGCCAAGGTTCGGACTACGGGAAGCGAAGCCCGAAGCTCGGGAGCTACAGGTAGCGACAGCGAGTGGAATGGAAAGAAGGTTTTAGCATTTTTCATATTTTGGTTATGGATTACAGTGCCCTGATCTTATGGGGTAAAGCGTTGTACCATGGCTGGAGGTTTACATTAGAAAAAAATCTGATGTGGCCAGCACAACACCTCCTGCCTACCCTTTCTACTGGACTCACAAATATATTTTCGGCATTTTATGTAAACTTCAGAAGAAGATATAAACGAAGTGTCACTCTGTCATAATCAGTTAAATTTTACGTAGTAACAAATGTTAAACGATCATGGACTACACACTAAAAAATTTCCAAGTGGTAAAGTTACCAAATGCAGTGGTAATTCTATTCAGTGTATAAATTAACACTACAAATTGTAAATATTAGTTTTTGGTAAAATTTTGTTATTGGTAAAATATAAGTTGTGTATTTTTTTTTATAATAACACTAAATGTTGTAGAACTACATAATTTTACACAAAAATTGGTCACATAGTAATATTCATACATCATACACATCTACACAAAATGAAAGATAAATACACCTATATTGTGGTATTTATTCACAAAATTTGGTTATTTTACTATTCATTTTTAATTTACACGCAAAAGTGTATTTTAACACGGTTCCGTGTAAAGAGTGACACGAAGTTGTGTCTATTACAACACGTTCAGACTTGCATATGAGCTTCAACTACGACGAACAACGTTTGCAAAGTAAGAAGTGCTCTGTGTTTATCTTCATTATTCAGCATTGTGGCTATTTTAAATAGTTAAAGAATTTGGAGTCAATTTATTACCTAAACATCATATAATGTTACACTACCCAAGGATTATTAAAGAAATGGGACCGCTTATTTATACCTGGAGTATGAGGTTTGAAGCTAAGCACAATTATTTTAAAAAATTATGTAATAATAGAAGAAAAAATCCATGATGTCATATTGGTATAAAACTGATATTGGATTAACAGTTTCTTATGGTCCAAATCATTGCTTTTTGCTTATTGTTGAAAGATTATGATTATGAATATAAACATATTTTACTATCAACCATTGATGTACCTTTAAATGTTTATATCACACGTTTTAAATGGATTAAATTTGGTTTTCAGTATAAAACAAATTTTTTCATAGTAACTAGTGTAAATTTAAACGACTTTCCGAATTTTGAACAAATAATTATTGATATTTTATTTATTGATAACTTTGTATTTTTTATTACAAAACCTTGGTTAACTGAAATTTTTGACAAAAAATTAAATTCTTATATTATATCTCCTAGTGACAGTGAGTGCAATGTAATAGATTTACAGTTATTGTTTTACAAGGAACCTTTAGAAATGTGCACATCTAACAATAAACATTATATAGTTATTAAGCATGTTTATATAAGTTCACTTTTATAATGTTACTTTTATATTTTGATACATTTATAAATATAATAAATAATTATAATTAATTGAATAGTTTTTATTTACACACTATACCGTGTCTCCCAAACTACCAAATATAGTGTCAAATTAAGTACGTAATTTAACTCGGCTGGGTGTAATATATACACAGAAATTGGTACATATTCTCAAGTATATGGTAAGTTATTATCATTACAATAGTGTAAAATTTAACACGATTTAGTGTATTGTCCAAATAGTTTGTGTAAAATTAAATACAATTTATAGTGTATATTTATACACTGAATTGAGTACAAATTTACTAATACCTGTGTACAATACACACACAAAAGTGTAAATCTACCCTCTGTTACGTGTTTTAATTTGTACCATTCATTGGTGAACAATTTTACCCAAAGGCGTTATGGTAATATTAACACAATCACGTGTGGACCTATATAGACCAATTTTAGTGTTAATATCTACACCAAATTTTTTTGTGTGTACAAGATACTGAATACTCTAGATTGTAAACAATAATTTTAATTTCTAACTAGTAACCACATACAGAAAAATTTATAAAATGCTAATAGGGTAGTTTACCATTTTTTTGTTTTAATTTTTTATTGAAACTTCATGGTATTTGAAAGCGATTGAGAGTACTGATAAGCCCTAATTGTTCTTAATAAAGCTGCAATTAATTTTTAAAGTTTGTGTGACGTAGATGTACAACTGAAAATCTTCTCAAACAATGGGGCTGGAATTAAAATGTACTCATGTAAAATCAACTGTTTTTAAATGTTACAAAATATAAAATACAATTTGGTAGTTTCTTTATTACTGTATGTAAGAATACACGTGAAAATATATTCTTTAGATATATAATTTATAAATTTGCCTTCAAAAATTTGATCCTGAGTTTTAGTACCACTTATATGATTCGCAGACCTATGTCATTCAACATAATCTTTCAATGAGAGTATTCGAGCAAAGCTTATTAATTTTCATTACAGATTTATCAAAAAACTATGATTTTATGCTAGCGCGCTAAACTGCACATATTTTACTACAAAATTCGGGCAAGGTACATTGGAATTATCAAAGAATTTAATTTAATTTTTGTTACTTCAATTAATGACATTGATTGGAATGATAACAGATCCACGATATCTACGAAATATATTATAAAATGTCAAATTGGTTAAATATTTTGACAATTATATCGTTTGTCTGTCCCAATGGTTTGTATTTATATTTTACGGCTAATATCGAAGACTCAACGAACAAAGTCGCTAACTTTATTTGGCAAAAATCGTTATAAATAAATGTAATTTCTTGTGATTAATTTTTAAAGTACATTACTTTACATGACAGTTCATAGATAAAGAAACACTACGTTGAACAAAGATAGACGGCATACACGTTCAAATAATTCAGAATAGGATAGATGTGTGAGAGAGAGAGCTCGAGAGAGAACGCATTACTGTGACGTAGATGTACGATACGTAAAATCTCAAATATTTAAAGAACTATTAACTTTTTAAAAAAATTTTTCATATCAATAACTTATTACTGGGGTCTCCTTTCAATATAATTGACTGGATTGCTAATTTGCTACTATGGTAAACTACCCTATTATAAATAAAATAACATAATTTTGCATTTAAAATTGAAAATATTATGATAAATTTATTATTTATAGAAATATTTAAGCAAAGTACTATTTCTGGTTTATGGATTGGTACCAAAATTTAATGAGTTCTTAAGATTCGTATTAAAACATTAAATACAAAATTTGGTTGTTAAATGTTTAATACGTTTTTAGTTATCGTCAACGAAAAAATTTTAACATACGGACACACACACACACACACACACACACACACACACACACACACACACACACACACACACACACACACACACACACACACACACACACACACGCACAGGTATCATCTTGAAAATACTTTATTCCTATTCTATGGACCTTAAAACGTGCTTATTCACTAAAAACTCACACTCGTGACAGGTCAAAATACCTACCGCCCCTTATAGAATATAATGCAGGAGATAAAAAAAAACTGTGGAATTCAGATTTGTATTAGTAGGTGTATGGAAAGTTACAAATAAACCAGATAATTATAAATATTCATTGCGGAAATATTTGTGCGTACATGAAGAATTTTCAAGATTCTGAATCTTGAAAAAAAATTCATGGTTTTGAAGCAATCAATAAATTATACATTCTTCTATTCCAAGACACATTAAAGATTCAATTTAGCGGCACCGCAATTTAATATAATAATTCGCACTAGAAAGAAGAAAACTTCTTCATTTCCAGGATTCAGTATCTAAGTAGAATCTTTAAAGAATTCTCGTACGAACAGGGCTTTATGTCAAATAACTATTGTCAAATAGGTACTGTTGCCACCATCTTGTTCGATCATCGTCGGACAATAATTATTTGACACGTTAAATACTGAATAGCTGATCATGCTCATTTCTTGATATATTGTCGAAATCTACTGTTTCTCAGGGAAGGGCACGCGTGAAAAAGAGATTTTTAAATTTATACCGTAAAAAATGCGTAAAATATGTAAAGTATGTAAATAACGTAAAGAACGTAAATAATGTAAAATTTTTGATTTAGATGTCAAACTCTCAAAATTTACTTGCTTCGTTCAAATCAAATAACAAATCGATGCTTAAATTATAATAATTTCAACTTTTCTCAAAACTTTGTTCTTATGACTACATACAATCCATATTACACATTATTTATGTTAAAAAGTAGTAAATTTGATCAATGTAAAAGAGTTTTTACGCACAAAAAATAACGTACGTGCCCATTTTATTACATATTATTTCGTCAAATTAAAAATAAATATCAATTCGAATCATATATATATATAAAATAAACAAAAAGTGAAACCATAATTACCGTTGTTTTCGCAAAAAAGTAAAATTACTTTTTTTCCTTGTCGTTTCAAATTGCCGATCTTTATTTTGTTAACTAGGTACCGGAAAGTGAAGGGAAAAATAGCATACTGCCGTCTTGTAACACGAGGACTTGAAACCTTTTACTACAAATAGATTGAGAAGTTGTATATAAAATCAATTTTCGTAGTACTACTATTACTTGCTATACAATTTCAATTTTCGCCGAGATATATTTACCATACAAAGTACAGTGTATAAAATAGAGAAAATAATAGCTAATGCACTAGGTATTCAAATGTTGTTGAAAATATATTTTTTTATTTCTATAACAGAAAAGTAAAAATGTTGTTAATGTTAACACATATTGGTACTATTTTAATATATGATCCGTAATTTACGATAATGTTTAATCAAATTGGAAAATTTTATAATAAAACTAATCTTAAAAGATACCATCCATATTTCAACGTTAATACTGCGTTGTTATAAATAAATAATTGTATAATATATGCGATTTGTCAAATATCCATTTACAAAACTCAATTTATAAGACATACATTTTTAGTACAGCTAATCAGAAAATATAAATATTGCAAACCAATATTTCTGCTTAAATTCCTTCTTTACAATGTGTTCTGAATGCGTTTGCAATTTATATTAATTGCGAATGTAAAAATAACTTTTTCAGACGACCACTATGGAAACTTGCCATAACAATGTTATAAACTACAATGGAAACAAACAAATAACACAAACTAACATGTTATTCTAACGCACACTTATAACGTAACGCTTCGAGTTGCACTATATGACAACAGATGGCGTTACGAGTAAAAATCAATTCAAATAAATGGAAAAAAAGTATATTAATGCAATAAATTGACATTTTGACACAGTTTGTAATATTATATAGAAACAAATTTTCATTTTTCAATTTAATAATAATTATTTATTGGCTAATTGTGTATTCTTTAGTATTTTTGACATTTCAGATTATAGTTGCACAGTTGGTATCGAGGCATAACCTAACTTTTAAACGTCAGTGCTTCAACTTCAACAGTTGTATAAATTTAGTTCATTGAACATTTTTTTAAATATTTTGTGGTCGTCTGAAAAATAGTGTACATAACTCGCTCAAAAGTGAGATAACAGTGCTCGTGAAATTGAACCACTCGGCGCTATGCGCCTCATTCCTCAATTTCACTCGCTTGTTATCTTACACTTTCGATGCTCGTTATGTAATATACTATATTTTAATAGAAAATCCATTTCAAAACATCTAGTTAAAGTGCAAAAGTCAAAGCTGATTACTTCCATATACAGACTAAAAATAAAAACGTTCATAAACAGTCCAAACGAAACCTGAATCCGAGTTTAAAACCTTTTCATGTCACCGTTTGAATATTTGAAATGAGAAGCTATGGGAAACAAACTCAGAACTCAGCTCGCGAGCAGAGTAAGAAGTAGTTTTTAGTTTATTTCATATTTCACCTTTCAGTATTCAGTTATATTAAATAGAACTTGAGCTCTAAGATAACTCGGAAACACTGAAGCAAACTTTGAAGCATGAAATGTGGTTTTACCACCTACACTATCATTCTGCAGCCAGCTAGTCACTAGTCAGATGCATAATGTATGTGCAATTAACGAAAATGGGAGTCTAGCTAATGTCAAATTTGCGTTAGGTATAAATAGTTTATTACTGCTCAGTACAGGGTAAAGTTTTTTATACGTATGCGGGTACTTATTACTTACATACATTACTGGAACTAGTGCTCGGCTGAAAACCCTCGGTGCACCATCGAACATCGATCACACTAGTTGAATTTTAACACAGCATTAATAATTCTCACTACTTTTAAGCAATTTATTGAAGTAATATACATAGCTTGAACTTTAACATTTGCAATGCACTTGCAAACTGTGTGAATGGTTCACTTGTACTGGGAAACTAATGCTACGCGCATCGACGCAGCTAAACAAACTTGTTAAAATTTGCAGCACTCAGCACAGCTGATTGTTGGAAAGAAGATCCGTCTTGTTTTTGGTGGTATGTAAAAATTTGTAAAAGCGATGAATAACATTAAGAGATTTTATTTATTATTACTACCTCAATAAATAGTTTTCTGGTATAAGTTCTGTATATATTTTTATTCAATTTTGACGTTTTAAACAGCTATTATTAACTCCATAGCAACATCTTTAAACAACTATTTATTTCACAAGTGAATTAAATTTTTTTTAAATCACTCAACACATTTTTAAATAACTCTGACGTTTTAAACTGTTATTATTACGTCAAAAATGCATAAAAACAATGACAACTTGCCACTAACGACTACTTTGATTAGTTTTTTTTTGTTATGTCAAAATAAATTTATAATTCATATATTTGAAATAATTTCGTCAAAATTGAATAAAATATTGTATAAACCACGTGAGATACGAATGTTTATTCACTCGAAGAAATTATCCCACTCGCTCTTCGGGCTCGGGGGCTAAACTTTCTTCTCTTGAATAAACATTCATATATCTCACTTAGTGTATAAATATCTATTATTTATTTATTTATTAAACTATAAAGCTATCATTTTAATAAATAGTTATTTATTGTATAAGTGTTTTAGATGGCGTTTTATCCACGAAAAAATGTTTAAATGCGAGAACGAAGTTCGAGCGTTTAATTTTTTGAGTGGATAATGCGCAACTAAAACACGAATACAATATAACGTTTTATCCACAATAAAAACTTTTATTCAAAATTAATTCGTTTTACAAAATGTCATTTTATAATTTATCAAATTCTAGATCAAGATTGTAAGAAATGATGCTTTGGTATTTGTTGCTATGAACAGTGGAATAAAGTTACTTTATTCCACTAGTAAATAATAAGTCACATTATATAGTTGCAATGAGCACAAATAAATGCTAATTATGAGATGATTGTGGATAAAATATATTTATTCAATTTTGACGTTTTAAACTGCCATTATTAACTCCATAGCAACAACTTTAAACAACTGTTTATTCACAAGTGAATTAATTTTTTTTTAAATCACACAAAAAATTTAATACCGCTTTTACGGTATTTTCGTTTAAAAAACCGGTAATACTGGTATTGATACCGGTATTGGTGAAATTATGGAAAATGGAACAAAATTGAAGTTAATTAGCAGTAGAATGTTAAATAAAACATAGGTAATGAATATGATGAAGTGAAAGTTAAAATAATTATCTTATTTTTGGAAATACAAAATATATACAAAATTTAACATAAATAAAATATGTTAAAAAAAATTAAAACTGAAAAATTTGTAAAATAATTAACAAATTATTCATTTAGAAAACTCTTCAACTCTTTAATGAACAAGATTTAGAACCAAATTAAACCAAATTTTTGAATAAAAAAAATATTTCGAAAAACCGGTATTATATAGACAGGCAGATAATGTGTGATATACCAATTGACAAAACAATTATTGGTAATATACTACGAATTTTATTCAAAACAAGTGCGGAAAATCGAAAAAGACAATACATAGGTACGTACGTGGAAGGCGTACATCTCTGTATCGCTGTAAAATTTTAGGGTAGACGTACGGCTTAAGAGTTGTGTTACATAATAAAATATAATTTATAGATAAAAGAAATAATGTATCCTTTCTCCTCTATCACCTTTAAGATAAACTACAAGTTTAAGCTAAATTTAGATAATCTTTATAAAGTTCCAAATAAACCATTAATAGCTTCCATTTCTTCTTCCTCGATTTCTCTCATCAATTTCGCTACCCGAGCGATCAATTATTCATATCTAATTAAAATGCAATTAACCATCAGACACTCTAATCTAGTAGTCTCCGTATCAGACATCTCCAGAACACACTTCATCTAATTTATGTTTCATCTTACAATTCTTAAGAGACCACAAAACATCGTTACGAATCAACACACATTAACTATTCATTCTGTTTTCTTATCACCAGTATCACCACAACACGGAACTAGAAATCTACGAGGATTTAACAGTATTCGACTTGTGTTAAAAATACAGCAAATTTATATTTTAACGTCAAATTTTTCATATCCATGGTTACGAGTTTGACAGCATTGTATTAGAGCGCGTTCTTCTTAAAATGATGCATAGGGAATCAATTTATCTGAATTATTTTTTGAACAATATAAAATATTTGGGCATCTGGAATAGTTCCAAGGGACGTTTTCGTATTTCCAGATAGCAGCAGTGTAACACCAATTAACAAATTCAAATTTATTCCCTATGTTTCATTTTCACTTCTGAAAGAAGATTTTGATTACGGTTAAAGAGTAATTAGGGTTGCGGTCAGAATGTATAATAGATCTATATATCTCTGGCTGTATCAGGGATACTATCTCTATTGACAATTATTGTAATTTAGCTATGTTCCATAATTTACCGTTAGATCGAAAATATAATGACAAAACGTATTTGAAAATCCTCCATTTTCTACGAGGGAAATAAATAATTTCACAATATATAAACATAATCTCGTAGTGCATCTATTCATCTTCATTCAGTTTATAAAGCATATCGATTTTTACTCATTTCTCCTAAAATTAAAATAACCTATATCTACATTGACAGTTTTTCTGAAATACTTTTCATTATTTCACAGCAATATTTACCTGTTACTTTTTAATGTACCAACAAGCTTACGTGTTCTTTATATCTTACATAATTTCTAAATCAGTATATAACGCACAAATTATTAAATTTCAAAAATACTATTCAGTGACAGCAAGTGACAGAATGCATTTGTATCGGTAGTGACCAGCAGAGACACCTAGAAACACCTATGAACTAATTTATAACTTCTGACCGGGTTGCCAATGAAAAACGTGACCAGTCGGTAAAACTATATATTCTATAACTATGGATTTGATACATTGCTGTCAAATTCGTAACCCATGGATATAAAAAATGTTTCACGTTAAAATAAATTTACGGTAGTAATTATTTATATGAACAAGAACGCAAGTTTACAGCATGAGCTTCAGACCAATCTTGTAATCGTTTGAATGAGTAATTATTACAATATTACTGTATTTATTTTTAAGAAATATGGCGTTATTTTTTATTAACAAACTTTTTGTTCGAATAATAGAAAACTTAAACTAAAAAAAAATAAACTAAGACCTGAACGTATAGTAGTTACAATATGGTATTGTGAATTTTTTGAAAATTTTGGCTGGAAACTGCGAATCGTCAATTCGCGCAATCCAACAAAATATAAAAATTTCTCACAATGAATCCATTTAGCGAACTAACAGTTAATGTCTATTGATTTTCTGGAAAAGAATAAACCGCACGCGATGTTTGAGAAAAGCTTCTATTTGAACACAACATGGAATACATTACTTTAGCTGAGAGAGATAGTGTCAGTAAAAGGTGTTCAAGATAAAGAAGGATGAAGAAGAGGTTTGAAGATTCTCTGGAGAACACAGCTACTCTACATCGTTGAAACTTCTACAAGTGATTGCGTATGAATATGTTATGGAAAGGGTAGAAGTCCCGAACACTGACGCAAGGTATTAAATTCATCACGAGATGATGGATAATTCTGTGAAGGAAAATGTAATATACAGGTAAGTAGCTAAAGCAGTTTAGTAAATAGACCAAGCAAACTAGTAAACTCATCTTTCAATAATTATAGAATTGTGGGTGTCTTCAACAAAACTACATTTTATATTATACTGAATAATTAAATAAAAATGATACTGAAATACTTTCAGTCCGGTAAATGAGTCATTACTGAATTACAGTGTCATGTTACTATTTACTACTCCGTTGCTAAGTATACAAATTGTTATTGTTATTTTTATTAAAATTAAGCAACTATGAATTATTCTGAAGCAAGGAAATGGAAGAAAAATTAAACGTTTAGTTAAAAACACTAAAATGTGAATAGAAGAATGAAGAAGAATTTCTTCATCGTCTCCTCAAGAATCATCTTACTTGTATTGCAAAAACCTAATACTTGTAACGTGTAATAAAAAAGTAAATAAGTGGTACTTTAGTTTATTTTAATTTTGTTTACGCACAACTGTATCAAAATTGTTTGTTTACAACTTGGTTAACATGGTAGAAACATTTGCTTTACTCCCTTGAGCGGTAAAGTAGAAAATCGCGCCCATGGGCGGTTAAGTACGGAATTCGTCAAATCAAAATTAATTGATTGACATATGAAATGTTTTTTGTTACCATACGCCACCTTGCAATTTTCTATTAATAAGTATTTTTGCGTGTTTGCAAAAACTAATTACGAATAATTCACATGAATTTTAAATACACTGTTGTGCGTTAAACATTGTACGTACCTCTAGTCGAAAGACAGATTACACCCTTGGACGAATCAAGACCCTCGCAAGCATCGGGCCTCAAACTTCGTCCGCAGGCGTAATCTTTTTCTTTCGGCCCTCTATACATAAATAACTATTACTTACGTACACCTTTAGTTTTTTAAAGTTATATTTTACTATCTTATCGGATGCATCCGTTAATCGGGGGCCTATGGCTTAAGCATCAATAATAGCATACATATTATAAACCTGCCAAAGCTATTTCGAATTAAAAAGTTTAAAACGTTTTGTTTTCTCTCAGTCATTATTATACTACTAATATAATCAGTCATTAGTATACTAGAGTAAAAAATGTTTAAAATTTATACAGGTACCTAAATAGATAAGTTACGCAACTTAAACTTAATACTTTTAATACAAATATTTCTAAATATAGCTACCGGTAATAAAACAGGGAGATCGGGTATATGAAAATTAATTATTAATATCATGAAATAAGGAACAAAAATACTCTCTCGGCTGTAAAAATAAAAAATTACTTAATAAAATATTAAAATTTTAATTACTAAAGTTTTCAGTTAACAGAAAGCTAGATCATTCCAATATAAAACTAATATTTATTTATCTAATGAAAGCATATACCTTATAACAAGTAGCAGATAACGATATGAAGTGGAGCTAAAATAATCAGTTATAAATTTAAGTACGTACTTGACACATATTGACACTATAAATTAAATTGACGTACGTAATACCGTATTATGATTTTAGAGATCTAAGAATTTGTAGAAAACCATTCCTCCTCTCAATGTTATTTTCCTTTGTTCTCAGTTATGTTTGCGAGATTCTGAGATACACATCTTTGAAGATAAAATCACGGCAGTCACTCAGAAAATCTTGTAAAAGCTTACGGAATAAAACATACGAACAGCAACGTTGGATTTTATTCTAACTCACTGACGTGAGAATATCCTTCAACGGTGAGATTCCGAACACCGAATAGTGATACAAAACGATACAAAATTCATATAGTCCAAGCAGAACACTGGCTTGAGATTTTTGAGAATTTAAAATTTATGTAAATGTAATAATTTTTTTTTAAAGTTGACATTGACGTCCGCAATTCAGGCTTTTGTGTACGATACATTTCAGGTAGTACTCTGATGACATTTCACAACAGCTGACAGCGGAAAACTGATCAGCTAAAACTATTGTACACATGCATAGTAGGTACTTAAATTTTTAATTTAATTTTAATTTTACAGATAACCATTCGCTCCTAATTACAAAATGGTACCTAGATGTTATTATAGTGGAATCCAACCACTTCGACCGATTCATCTTGATGCAGTCAGAATCACACAATCCGCGCGACGACCTTTGAAATTCAAAGTGGCAACGGATGTATTATTTTTGCAACCAGGATTACATTTAGTAAGACGATTAGGTGGTCAGCTTAACTGTCCGAGTGCAATTTGATTGTAAAATACATTTTAACCACAATCACACGCTGCTGGCCGGGAGACTTGAACCACGGAAGTCCGGGTTCATACGTCATCACGTGAACATAATGTGCAGAGAGCTAAGTGCTGTGCCTAACCACGCGCAGCTACTGACAATGGGGTTGATAAAAATGTAGATATAGGTCAATTTATGAGTATTGGAGTGAGAATTATTTAAAAAGCTTGAATATTTCATTCATAATATTGTTCATAAAGTATCACGGGTATAAATAAAATTCACATCGATTGCTATGACGTATTTGATTCATACGCATACAACTATAACATTTACATAAACACTCCTAAGTTACCATTTTCAAGCATAGACAACCCACAATAGATAATCAAACGTGAAACGTCAAACACTTGAACATAACCTAATGAAACACGAAAGTTACGTTGCATGCACACTGATAAATATGCAACTTATTGATATAAATACCAATAGTTATACTAAAATAGTGATAATAATTCAATATTTCAAAGAAATAGCGTAAACAAACATAGTTTAAAGTCGGTTTAAAGTTTGTCCGCTAGGTTTGTAAGTCTATGGGTAAGTCATCGGGACTCATTCGGAATGCTTCGTAAAATATGAAACATACATCCAATACATGAAGCCTGGTGTGTCAGATACGTCACTCAGAGGAGATTTGAAATTTGAATTTTAAAAAATCATACCCTTGAACTAATCACTTATAGAGCATAAAATATACACCTACTTATCAAGTTTGACGTATTCTTTCAAGAAAAAATGAATCTAAAATTGTGAACAATTCCATTGGAACACAGCGGAAAAATCGGTTATCCATTTCGTTTCACTTAGTAGATACATGCGCATTTCGATCAAAATATGATTGAGAAAGCAAATATGCATAATGTGTTGTCGCTCATTCCTCTGGGGTAACATTACAACGCTCGAAAATTCTAAGGCTGCTTTATTCATGCACTGCTTCATGCATACGTTGCTTTCTCCAATCACTGCTTTGTTCAGACACAGCCTCATTCATACACCGATATCTTCTAACACCGCTTTATTCATCGTCCTAAACTCCATCATCCTATTGTAGCACAGAAACAAACCTAAAATCATAATACTGAATATGAAATATTATTTAAAAAGTTTATAATTTAATATTCATGCCATTTGTTGACTGTTATGTTTTTAGCATTGATAGTGCATAAAAGTAATTTCCAATATTTCCAATAAATTACTGCGACATCTATTTCATGTTTGTTTCTGTGCTACATTAGGACGATGAATAATGCGGTGTTAGAAGAAATCCGTGTATGAATGAGGCTGTGTCTGAACAAAGCAGTGAATGGAGATAGCAACGTATGCATGAAGCAGTGCATGACTAAAGCAGCGTTAGAATTTTCGAGTGCTGCATGCGTTCCCGTCCTCTGGATGCTTTGTTACAGTAGGAATAATAGGGAAGGCTCAGTATACAATACCATATAAGTTTCACATGTTCTTTCACACCATATAAATAAAACTAGATCATCCATCTCCACAACCACACTAAAAAAATCTTCAACTTACACTGTAAAATGGTAGACGAAACAAATCCACCCGCCGGGGTGTTCCAGGAACACGTACAACCGCTCCTGGAAGGTCTTGCCCTTCTTGTGGTGGAACACATACTTGGCCTTGAAGGCCTGGTCGATGGGCAGGTAGATGGGGTAGTATGGGTCCGGCACACCCCGCGGACCCGGGTCTTCAGTGACCTCCTCGCCGACCTCCTCGTCCACGACCTCGTCAGGGGTCACCGCCTCGCGAGTCCCGCGCGTGAAACGTTGCTTGCGTTTCAGGGGGGTGGGGACGCGTTTGTGGTGGGCCTCGCCTAAGAGAAGGGCGTTAGACGTGGTGGGGGAAGGCGAATGTGAGAGTTTGACAGTAGTATTTCATCTTTTTTCTGATCCCTACCGGATATTGGCAACAGTATCGTCATACTATCACCCCTATGGGGTCGTGATCTCAAATTTAATCTCCTGCGATATAGGTATCAAATCCACTCTTGTTGTACAATATACAATTTTCTACTGTTTTTGGCAACACATCTACATACTATCATGTGTGGATATGGATGTCATATCCACACCAGGTGTGAATATGAAATTCAAGGTCAAATACGTCAAAAAATATTAATGCGTGCAAATTATGTTTTTATCATGACAAATAATAATTAACAAAAACAATAAATCAACTGTAATTTAATCATAAATTATGTTTAAGGAGGTTTCCTTGACATATAATAAAATGTTCTGTTGCAACCAAACTTTGAATTTACGTTGTTTGTATGATAAAAATGATTAATAATGATTGATTAATTAACAAAGTTTATCCAGACCACCAATATAAATTTGCAAACTGTTAATACAAATAAAGATAATTTGGCATTTATATACTAATTTTCCTCTTTTAGATGGTTCAATTTAATTACAAATCGTAAAATAACCGTGAAGTACTACATAACTTATTAACTTAAAAGTTGATGTTGATGTTATTATACTGACACCATTCATTACGCACTGGTTCTGCTAAAGGGGCTTAGGCCTCCTCAAATGATCATAAAATTAACAGAGGAAATAACTTAATAAAACTAATTCTCTGTCGCTCTCCATTTAACAAAGAGTGAAATTTTAATCGCTGTAATAAAATTAACGGATATTTTATTGCAGTGAAATGCAGTCGCTTTGAAATTTGAGTAGACTCTTCATGGAGAGTTTAGATTACAGGCAAATTTTGTTAATATTACATCTGAATTTTATTCAAAATTTTGGAAAGGAAATACGAAATAATTCCTTCATTGTTGGATAACTGGCTTTATTGTAAATCGTAATCGATTTGATTTTTATTGCGACGTTTCGACCAAAATCCTGACCATTTTTAAGCAAAAGTAGTTACATAATTGAATTTAAGCGTTAAATTACAAAGTTACATTGTCAAATTTAATCCATAAACTAAGTTTTCTTTATGAAGTGTGTAGTGTAGTGTGTAGAGTTACATTTGACATTGTCAAATGTAACTCTGTAATTTAACGCTTAAGTTCAATCAACTACTTTTGCTTGCAAATAGCCAGGATTTTCATCGAAACGTCGTAATAAAATTCACATCGATTTACAATAAAGCCAGTTATCGTATTTCTTTTCCAAAATTCCAATTTCGGCATAATATTATTCAAAATATATACTATCTAGACTATATATCCTATGTGTCTATTGCATGATGTAAAATATATTCTCATTAGTTTTATACTTTTACTTTTTAACAAACTCTCACATTCAGTGTTACTTTTTGACACTTCAGTTTATACAAGTGATGACAGTTTCGTAAGCGCAAATTAATTGTGTGAATCTTCGAGGATTTTAAAATTGGGCAGTAGAGTTTATTTCATTCTTTTATCAAGAAGTGCGTGATAAATTCTCTGGAAACACGTAACAAAATCTTTAAATGTTAGCGATGTAAAACAACTCAAATTACCCGGAATTATGACGTCGGAAATTTCTAAGAAAATATTTTTTTAGATAAGTACATATTGTGGTGTTAATAACAAACTCACTCATTTTAAGAAAATAATAATTCTCCGTTCTGTAATTGTTTGTGTCTGGAGATTATTGCAATCAGGCTCCCTTTCCTTTTATCTATTTTATTTTATTATTTTATCAAATATTTCATAGAAATCTCAAACTTATTTTATTTGCTTATTTAACAAATAAATTATAAATCAATTTTGACAATCGTTTATTGCATTAGACATCCAAATAATTTACATACTATACTAACAAATTTTTCTCAGGAAGTTGAAGTTGTCATCATGATTAATTGGCAAAAATTTAATGAAATTTCCATCGATTCACTATTTAGAACAAAAAAAATACCATCCGTTAGACATTGTATGTAGGTACCTATATATTCAATTTATATATATGTACATTCGCGCTCTTGCGGCCGTTTTCTATGTAATTTTATATAAAAAAATTACCTATTATTTATTACGACCGGTATTAAAAGTAGGCTTTTTAGACTTTACTTGGTTACTTTACAATTAACAATTATTGTAGATTAAAGCTTCTTTGCAGGCCGCTGCGAAAAGTGACGGTCTGAAATTATTTCTAGACCGCTGTTTAGAATTTTTTTTAACGATTTGGTGAAATTTATATGAATTTTATAATTTTTAACCAAAATTCTTAATTTCTAGATTTAAACTGCAAAAGGTTACTTTCAACCCTTGGCATACTCTCGGGCATACTAATAAATATTTTGTGTAACAATTATTCATTCACTTATCAACTGAAATAACCCAAGGCCGTTGATAATTACGAAATAATTTTATCACATTCCAAAAGCACGTTGCTTGGTAACCGTTATAAAAGTTATTTATCAATGGTCGAGGGTTATTCGGTTAGAAAATTTTTAGCAGTTGTAATTTAATTATTTATTGAAAACTCGAAAGTCATTTTAAAACAATACTATTAAGGCCCGGTTGTACAATTCGAGTTTAGTGTTAGCTTAAACATAAACTCAAGCTTATAGTCCAGTCAATCTGTAAAATTTGATGGAAAAAAATCGCAAAGTCAATTTTTTTTCATAAATCGTTAGAGGGGCATGCAAGGAGCATAAAACTGAGTTGTCACCCCCCTGGGCCCCTGCAATTTTTGGGAAATCCAAAAACATTTTGGATTTGATTTTTCGCGAAAACGGTAGGTTGTAGAGAGAAATTTTGTTAACAAATATTGTTAAGGACAGTATTATCTACAATTTATGTCATTGTGTCACTGCTCTATGACGAAAAGTGCAAAAAGTAGAGAGCGCCAAAGTTGCCAAAAATGACTTTTTTCCTCGCTTTTTTCACTTTTTCACCGCGAAAAATTGTTTATTGATCTTTAGTGTAAATGGAAAAGTTGTAGATCACAAAAAAACCTTCTAAAATGAATATTCAACGTTTTCCCTACGATGAACGGTGACGGAGATATAACGCGGGAAAGGACGCATCGAAGGCCGCGCTGTGGCGCTTGCTCTTAACAATAATTTTGTACGCCAAGAAATATCGTGCATTTGATGGAAAAAAAATCGCAAAGTTTTCATAAATCGTTAGAGGAGCATGCAAAGTGCTTAAAACTGAGTTGTCACCCCCCTGGCCCCCTGCAATTTTTGGGAAATCCAAAAACATTTTGGATTTTATTTTTCGCGAAAACGGTAGGTCGTAGAGAAATTTTTTTAAAAATATTGTTAAGGACAGTATTATCTACAATTTATGTCATTGGGTCACTGCTCTATGACGAAAAGTGCAGAAAGTAGAGGGCGCCAAAGTTACCAAAAATGACTTATTTCACTTTTTCGCCGCGAAAAATTGATTTTTGATCTTTAGTGTAAATGGAAAAGTTGTAGAGCACAAAAAATCTTCTAAAATAAGTATTCAACGTTTTCCCTACGATAAATGGTGACTGAGATATAACGCGGTAACTGTTTAAAATGGAAGTAATATTGAGAAAATGTTATGAAAATGAGTACGCTTATGTTTTTGAGGTCGAATAATTGTAATTTTTATTCAAAATTTAAAAAAAATAAAATAACTGACACTGGAAAAAAGGATCATCATAAGCCCGTTTTACAATACACCAAATCTTGAACAAGATATTGTTTTTTTTTTCAAATTATGTAAGTATCATACAGCAAATTGTGTGAAATATCGCATTGCTTCGTAAATTGTCTGAAAAAATAGATAAACGCAGCTGTAAAATTATTATACTGCGCAGAATCACAAACTAAATATTGTAGGTAGGTACATAAAAATGTCTCAGTATAAAACAGAGTTCATTAAAAACAAAGCAATTTATTACTCAATTTGTTGCGCAATTTCTTGTTCAATATTTAGCGTAGTGTAAAACGGCCATTAGTGTAAATGAAATTTCATATTTTCCGAGTGATTTTTTTGTTACTCGTCATTTTTTCTTTGGCGGTTCTTCGGCGGCGCCTGCTTGTTGAACGACATGAGATGAGGTTGGCTTATTAGTGTAATCCTCATAACGGAAAATTTGGGAGTGAGGTTCTACTTCTTTTTCTTCATCAAACGTGCGTATGTTGCTGCAATTCTTCGCAGCGAAAAAGTGAAAAAAGTCATTTTTGGCAACTTTGGCACCCTCTACTTTTTGCACTTTTCGTCGTAGAGCAGTGACCCAATGACATAAATTGTAGACAATTCTGTCCTTAACAATATTTGAAACAAAATTTCTCTCTACAACCTACCGTTTTCGGGTTTTCGCGAAAAATCAAATCCAAAATGTTTTTGGATTTCCCAAAAATTGCAGGGGGTCAGGGGGGTGACAACTCAGTTTTAAGCTCCTTGCATACCCCTCTAACGATTTATGAAAAAAAATTGACTTTGCGATTTTTTTCCATCAAATGCACAATATTTCTTGGCGTACAAAATTATTGCTGCCACAGCGCGGCCTTCGATGCGTCCTTTCCCGCGTTATATCTCAGTCACCGTTCATCGCACGGAAAACATTGAATACTCATTTTAGAAGGTTTTTTGTGCTCTACAACTTTTCCATTTACACTAAAGATCAAAAAACATTTTTTCGCGGTGAAAAAGTGAAAAAAGTCATTTTTTGCAACTTTGGCGTCCTCTACTTTTTGCACTTTTCGTCGTAGAGCAGTGACCCAATGACATAAATTGTAGATTATACTGTCCTTAACAATATTTGTTAACAAAATTTCTCTCTACAACCTACCGTTTTCGCGAAAAATCAAATCCAAAATGTTTTTGGATTTCCCAAAAATTGCAGGGGCCCAGGGGGGTGACAACTCAGTTTTAAGCTCCTTGCATGCCCCTCTAACAATTTATGAAAAAAAATTGACTTTGCGATTTTTTTCCACAAACGTCGAATTTTTGTTACAGATTGACTGGACTATTAGTTAAACCGAGTTTTCCCAGCCAATCTCCAGCGTTAAAATAAAACAGTTAACCAATGAGATGCAATAATACAATAGAAAAACTTGGTAACCATGGTTTTGACATAAACGTAGTTTAAGCTGAGATTGAACAACCGGCCCTAAATTACATAACCGACAATAATTCTGTCATATGTCATTTTGTAATTTTGACATAAGTGATAATGTCCCATGGGTTGCTGTCAGTTTTGGTCTCATTGGTCAATTTCGCATATACGTGATCTGAATTTCATGAGATAGGTACTTATTTAACCAATTATATCGCTAAAAAAGTATAAATCAAACTCAAAAGCATCTAGTTCAAATGTAAACTCTTGTAAATTGTAACAATGCCCTACGAAAGGTATGTATTTTAATAGGAAATTCGCCAAGATGATGCAGTTATGAAGTAACACATTCTTAAAACACAAATTGCGCTTGCGAAACTGCCCACCCTCACCCACCTTCCTTCCACCCACCAAATCTCGGCGTTCTATGTCCTCGTAGCCTCTGGAGGAAGGGCACTCGTTCACTGGGCTCGTTCTCCGTGAGCTCGTCCTCGCTGCCCCCGGTGCGAAACTTGTCGTCGTCGGGGGCAGCGGAGGCGGCCATGAGGAGCTCATCCTCGGCGGGGTCGGCGCCGGCGCCGTTGCCCGCGCCCACGTGGTTCACGGGCGACTTGAGCACGCTGAGCACCAGGTCGTCCCCGCTCCCGCCCACCGCGGACGTCAGCCCATCTGACCCGAACAGCCGCACGTTGGAGGAGCCCAACGGGGTTATGTTCCCGTGGGAGTGGTGCCGGACCTGGGAATAGGGTGAGGGGAATGTAGTGCTAGTGCTAATGACCCCTGAGGTTTTGGTAAGTAGCGCGGGAGGGCGGAATGTGGATGTTTTGGTTTTAAGATAATGTGCTCATCCCACGGTTATAGAATAATTAGGTTTAGCGACTAAATTGTAATTATTGATCATAGGTGTTCCTAGGTGTCTCTACTGGTCACTAATTGTACGAATTCATTATGTCACTTGCTGTCACTAAACAGTATTTTTGAAATGTAATAATGTGTGCGTTATATATTATTATGGAAATATATGTAATATGAAGAACACGTAAGTTTATTAGTAAATTCAAAAGTTTTAGAAAAACTGTCAATATAGATAGGAATCGGTCAGGGCTCAAATACTAGTTGTTTTACGTACTTAAATTTATTTAAGTTAAATTTATTTAAGTACGTAAAACAACTAGTATTTGAGCCCTGACCGATTCCCGAGACTTTTTATTCTAACTATACTACAAACGGTCGATAACATTTTTCCTCTAATATAGATAGGTATAGGTTATTTTAATTTTAGGAGAAATGAGTAAAAATCGACATGTTTTATAAACTTAGTAATGAAGATGAATAGATGCACTACGAGACTGTGTTCATATATTGGGAAATTATTTATTTATAAACACGATCTCTCTTGTAGAAAATGGAGGATTTTCAAACATGTTTTGTCATAATATTTTCGATCAAAATCTCAATTACAATTTTAATTACTACTTATAGTACTAAAGTGTATTTTAACATTTAAATCAATGTAGGTACCTATATATAGTATGACCGCTAGAAAAGATCATGTCGGCAAACCTAATTATTCTTCATTATGTTTAGGGAAGTGTGTATCTTATTAAATGTTGTAGGTACCTCAATGAATTAATTGAAAAGCATAAGCAAAACATGATTTGTATACCGTAACTAAAAATAATTAAGAAAAAAAAATTAAGGCTAAATATAACACAAAAAATAGACACTCCAAATGAGTGAGGGAAATACTAAATTCTAGCACTAGTTCGGGAAATGAAGTAGTTACATATAAACCGATATAAACTGCCAAAAACTTAAATTTTCATTTATGGGATGCACAATACATAGGTACGCAATTTGAAAACTGTAACTTTGTAAGATGGTATTGTATTAATTCTGCATAATATTTAACGCTATGCACGTTTATACACGTATTATGTATCAAACATAATTTTTTGTTGAACAGTTCACCGAATAACCGTTGGCGCCATCAACGATTTCTAGTTATATCCTCTATTAGAACAAGTTATATTTTTCTACATTTTTTTGAAACAATAGAAGGAAATTAAACTTGATCAATAAATTGAATCGTGTAAAACGGGCATTAAGTGTAGTTTAAATTGCACACTTTTAATATTTATTACGTAATTACGATATTTATAAACAAACATTATCTATATTTTAATATTGAAATTTTTCCTTTCAATACAACACTATGTAGGTACAAAGTATACATTTCCGTATGATTAAGTAATATATGAACCGAATGTGTATTGTACTTGCAATTTTTTCAGAAAATGTCAATATAAATCATGTTACGAGCAAGGTTATTAAATATCCTGTAATAATTTCGCTGTATTTTAATGTTTAAGCGTTCGTATATTATGTAAATAGTCATATTTGAAAAGAAAATACCGAGAAATTTAATATAAGGTACTTTACAAATTATAAACCTGTTCGTTAAGGAAGAAAATTAATTAATTTTCTTATTTACTCGCACTTGGCTTTCCAATTTCTGTTCAATATTTTGATATATCTACGAGATAATCGAATCTAAAATAAAAAATAACATACTACATAGGTACTCAAGTTTATCAAAACATTACTTAAATCCAAATAAAAACAAACATCCAACGTTCTTCCTTGTTTGTAAATTTTCTGTATCGTTGAGCACAGCAAAAACTCGTAGAGTACATTAACATTGCAAGTAAACTGGCTTCTATCGTGACTCATGCATTATGCCTTTTTTTAGTTGTATCCACCTGGTCTGCATCAGATACCAGATTATTCTGTAGTGCATTACGAAACACGGCATGACGGCACGAGTGTACACTGTATTATTACATCTTTGAATTTAATTAAATAAGCAACATAGAATTGTTTCTTTGTTTTGTTCGCGTTACTGAAATCATTTACATGCTAATAATAAATGTTTAGCATAAAAAATGCAGTTGTTCATTCTTCATTCACAAAGTAAACATTTTAATTTTGCTGGTTTATGAAACACGTACAGTAGTCTGGTTTTTATCAACATTATTTTAGAATGTTTGCCTAATCTTCTTGCTATGAGTATAGGTATATACTCAAATATTTTGATTGCATCTGTTTTATAAAAACTAGATCGAATTTTTGTACATACGTCGGTCCTAATAAGGCTATGGATGACATTAAAATAAAAATCTGAGAAACTGAAGAATACAAATAATGACTAATGTGTTTATGTGTTTATAACTAAAAATGTTTCCTTGTTTATGTCATGTTTCATGTTTTTTAAACTCATTTATTCAAAATTATTTTCCTCCACAAAGAAGAATAATGGGACTGTATATTAATAGTGTGAAAAATAGTATATTATGCAACTAGTAACGAAAGTGTCCCAAGATGCACACGATATTTTTTCCATACCTACACCGAAAAGCAAATAAAAGTTGAAGAAAGGAATGAACCGGATGATGATAACACTGGAAGGAAAAGTACTTTTCTCCCTAGGGAGGAAAAAATCAAGTGGATTCCCGCATAAAGCGGGAAGAAAAGTACTGACCGGTCAGAAATACATCACTTTCGTCCCTAATGATAGAGACGAAAGGTGGCGTTTTCCGAGCAGGTATAGAAAAAAATATTTAATGTGGACAAGACAGTAGGAGTGTTGAGATTTTTTGTTATTCGATTCTGTCTAACCTTGTATGTACGGAAAAGGGCAATACCATTTAAGGTTTATGAACTTAGTATAAAGAAGTGAAAAGAAACAAGCGATACACACAATGCTAAACAAGAATATAATATTATCATACCACATATGAATATGAAAATAAACCATGTGATAGGTACTGTACTGTGTAAGGAATATGATTTGTAAAGAGCGGTATACAGGGGTCATTAGCTTTGAGTTGTGCACTATATTTCCATGATGGCGGCTGGTGTCGATGGCGTGCTCTTTCAACCTGAGAGCTTTGTGCGAAATGTGTTTCAGTCATGATTCGTTCACATTATACACTAATACGGGTCACTATAAAGATCTTTCACAGTTTGAACTTTCATAATGGTACGTGTAATTACGATCAGAATGTAGAAAAGCAGATAGAATTATCACATCATTTCATAATATATTATTAACGAACATTATCCATTAAGGTTCTTCCAAACCTGACACTTTGTGACCGTCAGTTTTTGGAGATCGAACGCATGAAATGAGTGTAGTTGTTTCACTGTCCAAATCCAAAACCGACCCAGAGGCGCGTTCGTTCAAAGTAAGCAATGGAACTGACGGAACGCAAATGCTTCTCGGTGATCGAACGCATTATTTGTCAAATGATTTTTGTTTTCGTTGTACTAGATACGGTAATACAGATATTGACTTTTGTTACATAAATAGCAGATACTAAACAATTTAATGATAATTCTAGATCAAATTCACGTCTATACCGAGTGTAGACTTTTTTCGACCTATAGGAAATACAATGTTAAAATATTAATTTCGCTCTAATGTTTTACTTATTTTAGAGCTAAAATGTAAATGCAAAAGATGTTCAGAATAAAAAAACTGCACCCAACGAACCATTATTTCCTGTCACGAGGTAAATGTAAATTAAATTTTCCATCTTTGAGCACTTTACAGAGTGCCATGGAAAATAAATCAAATTTGATAATCAAAAAAACAAATACTAAAATTATACTAAGAATTATTTATTTGCCTTAGTGAAAAAAAACATGAATTTTATATATACATGTACATGCGAAGAGATTTCTTTACCAAGCGTTTTTTATCTTCGATGTTTTTTTTTTAAATTTTCATCCACTCCACTTTTGTGGTTTTTACAAATTTATTGACTACCATCTTATTTTAGTTTGTTCTTTACTATATTTTGTTTGATAATGACAAAAAATTGGTCAAAACATCGCAAAAAATTCGCCAATAAAAAATTAATGGTTTTTTTTCCACTAAACCCTTAATTCAATAATTCTCCACGAAAAAGATAATGATTATAAATTTATTTTCTGATTAGTGTAGTAAGAATATTTCTTATGATCCAGTAAATCAATAAGAACAACAATTTTGAATCTGCCAACTGTCAGAATGAAGGAATAAGTCCCGGAATAAGTTATTTAAGTTTTGATTGACATGGCAGTCTAAAACTAGCCTAAATTGTTACTTTTTATTAATTTCGTGTTTATTAGTTTCAAACATCGCATCGGTTTGAACAACGAATTGAAGCATATTCGATGCAGTTTTTTAAATTCTAAACATATTCTGTATTTCCGCTTTTGCTCCAAAATCAATAGCTAAAAACCGGTAGAGAGAAAATAAAATTTTAAAATTGTACAAAAAAATCTACACACCCTGCTTTAACAATCAATTAAATATTTAACAGTCATAACAAATATTAAAAAACAAGAGATCACGTTTCCTTTTTACAGAACGAATCACTCGGAAATCACACCGCCATCTCCACCCTTCCGCCTTCCACCCCTTGATCACCACCCACAAACCTTCGGCGCAGGCGGCACAAGGCTTAGCGTGCGGGAAGTCCTGTATAAACTCTCTTGCTCTGAGCGGTTCATGTCTTCAAACATTGTGACGGACAGCATGTCCGGGCGCTGAGTTCGTAACACCGCAACCACCCCCTACCGCGCCCAACACTAGCACTGCCCCCATTGCACCCGGTATCACCTCGCTCCGGTGGGAAGCATCACCGACAGTTGCACTACAGAGGGGGAGTTACTTTAGCGGGTGGAACTCATTTTTATTTTGACTTTAGAGTGATTTATACTGGGAGTAAAAAAATTGAGCAATCATTTTGAGTGTAAAAATTGAATGCAAAGTAGGAAATTAGTCCATTATTCAATGTGACAATAGTTGCATTAAAATTTCTTCTTCTTAAGCCGGTCCCGAGGCCAGTTCCATACTACTAGCCAACTACAGTTTATTTGCGATATGAACTAAGAAAACAAGTTATAACATAGACGTTTCATCCAAAAGGAGTGAACAAGAATGTGAGTGATAAGGACAGGTTTTTTTAAGTTCAGATACTGATGATGTGAATATCACCACATCGCAAATAAACTGTAACGAAAAATATTAACAAGTTTCAACAATGGCCAGTAGTATAGGACTGAAATTATTAATAAAGTTTGTGAGATGAAAGAAATCTGATAAAGGTCATCCTGGAACAGTACGAAGTAAAATTGTAGCTTCGCCCATATTGTCATATTCAGTAATAATAACTGAACTTACGTTACTATAACAGATCTTGAGTAGAACGAGCAATGAATTATTGGAAGACAAACGTTTTCAATCCATATTTGTTACATACTACCAAACTACCATTAGACAATGCAAATTTGACAAAGTTTATTTGTTCATGATACAAATGACCATGACCAGAGTTCTTTCATCTCACAAACTATACTTGGCTAAGCTAGTGATTGCTGGTGCTGATACTAGCCGTTTTCCATAGGTTGTCGGTAAATCTATCACAAGACAAGTCTAAGGATAATAATTACACTGGCCATTGCTTGTCCAACATTACATGCCGAAGTTCCCAGACCACTAGCGAAACTTTGATTTTGTCTTTGTTAGTACTTCACCATATATGGTGTGGCAAGTATAGTATTTGAGATGAAAGAAGTATGAACAGTATGAACTACGAAGCAACAGTGTTGAGTGGAACGAGCGGCGCTTTGCTATGGAGGTTGTAACTTACTCGAAACAATATGAATTTTTGAAAGAAACGTATTCAATCCCTACTATTAGACAAAGATAAATATATACGACGATTATTTATTAGTTCATGATACAGATAACTTTTTTCAGACTTCTTTCATCTCAAATACTAAACCTATTCACTAGCATTGGCCAGTAAACAAAGCACAAGTATTCAAGAATTCGCCAGTAGTCTCAGAGGTCGGATTAAACAAGTGCGCAAATCATTAAAATATTTGTGATTGCTTGTCAAATACAACAAGTCAGTCAATAGTGTGGAACCGGCTTCAGATGAATTTTGTACTGGAATTTATTTACCCTCGTTAATACCGATGACTCACAATATGTGAAGACTACCACATTAAAATTGGATAAAAGATGTGATAGTTATGTATGTATGGTATGGGAAAATATACATACTTTTAAATTACAACTTTTTCACTCGATAAGATATGAAACACATCAGGATATCAATTAATTATTATGTGCAACGTACTTATATAGGCAACGTATAAACCGGTATAAACTCCTGTCAAAACTGTTTTCCAAAATTTTCGATAGTTTTCGAGAAAAATGCGTTACAAGAAAATTTTGAGTTTCAACTGAAAATTTTTGTGGGAAGCGGAGCATACCGAGGTGGAGCGAATTTTTTTTTTGTTTCTGTATGTTCTTAACTACTCACATGCCAAATTTCATTTGGTTATGTATTAGTCTTGGGTTTCAGTTAATTTTTGACTCTCCTGACTGGACTAATTATAATATACAGCTATATTAACACGTTAGCTGCGGTGCAAAAATATGATGGTATTACGTTTCTAACGTTACATATCGCCGGCCATATGTAAGTTGTGATACTGAGGTGCGTTACATTTCCCCGGCGATACACGAGTATATATTTGTTGATGACTTAAGACCCATCTTTCTTAGACATACATTAATTTTTGTAAGTTTTTTGCTACTTATCGTGTAAAGAGATATCGAGACTAACTTGTACTCAAGCCGTACCAACTTATTCTCGTTTTCGTAATTTTTTTGTGCTAATTCAAATATTTTTTGGATCGATCCAATATATTTAAAAACTAGTATAACGCAACTTGTACAAAGTAGACGTTTACTGTTTAAGGTTTAGACAGTTAATGACCAAAAAAGTAAGCGCAACTTGTGATTGACAAACAAATTTGTACCAATTGTTACATATCCCCGAGGACATGTATACTATCATTTAATTCTAATAACCTATAGCACAGGACCTATTAATTGGTATAAATAACGTTAAAATCGGTTCATAAATAAAGATAATACACGCTTCGCACCTCAGGATAGAAATGACAAAATTCATGATCGCATGTTGCAGCCAGCTGAATACATATCGCCGGCGGTATGTACCGCAGTTAACGTGTTAAGTGAAGTCATATCGTTGTTTATATCAAAAGTCTGTTACAAAATAGCAAAACCATATCATTTTAAAGTTATCAATTTTCATAATTGATATAATACGATGCACAAAATACAGATTTAAATCTCAATAAGTACCTATAGCAGCATACCAAATTTAAAAATTTTTTTACAACTTTTTATAAATATACGGCAAATGTTCAAATAGCTGTTACTCTATAATGAAACATTTCTGGACTTCTGTCAAACAATTTTTACTCATAATAACCCCTCAACACAACTATTTAATTTTGTTACATCCATTATAAATCACTCTGTATTAATAATATTCTTTATAATAAAATAATAAACACACATACATTTTTAAGATACAAAGCCCTATCTCGCTATGAAGGGTTACCAAAAATTAATTGCAGTTACCTATTACAACTACCTACATGATATAATATATTTGATAATCAATCAAACACTTTTTTAATTCGAAACATTAATTAAACTTAAGACAACGTATACATTTTAAGTTACTTTTTCGTTATTACTATTAGTATCATGAACTATTTGTCATTTTATTTCTTTCCTGAAATATTGAACCAGCCTGTATATAAAATATTCAAAAGTAAAACCTATGATACTTGACAAATTGACATATTAAAACTATCAACTTTCATAAATACATTTCTTCATGTTTTAAAACTAAATAAACTTCACAAGATACTATCTTAAAACGTCAATCATAATTTAAAATGTAAATAAATAAACAGTATTACTGCGTTTTTCCATCTAGTGGTGTTTTTATTATCAATCTATTAACTACGTCGTCATGAGAAAGCATATTATTTTAATAATTTTTATAGCGCAATGAGGCATGTTATCATCTAGTAAAAAATATGTGTTTATTATTTTTGTTAGAGAATATTTTTTTAAATAGTAAAATACCCTATTGTATTGTTCTTGTTTACGTAGTTAACGAAATAACGATCTGGCAAGTAAGCGGGTAGTTAGACTTAACACGTAATAATGCCTTGATTATTGTCGACGGGCTCTTTGACGTCTCATGCGGGTGGTTCGCTTCCACTTTGTCAACCACTAATTGTTGTTACCTGACGCTGTTCACTTCGGTTCACTCTATTGTGTTTACACTATACACAAGTTATTATTAGCAGAGATATTATACGTAGCAATGGAATCGGATGACAATAATATGGAAGATGTTTGAGTTTATTATGCTTTGTTTATAAAACTTTAAAGGGTATTTCATTTTTGAGATAAAATATCTGATTAAAAATAACTAGCATTGAGTTTTTATCAATCGTTTATGGGTTTGTTATAATAATAGATGCTACAAAGAAACTTAACAATGATGAGCTATGTTAGCTCCACAAAATGATATAGTAAAATATTTTGAGAACATTCTCTGTTCACTGGTTGATGTCGAATAATATCGAATCGGTTCGAATAACTTTGTATGAGTTCTACTAAATACGAGTATAACAGCTTAAATTTGATGGGCATTAACTAAGTAAATTTAAGTATATACAACTGTGTGCATATATTTTAACAACATATCATATAGTATTCAACTTACTAATCATGGTATAAATTTTTATTTTTTAATTCGGACTGTTTTTGAAGAAACACTGGATTGTTGATTGTATAATGGAAATCTGATTAACTATGAACGGAAAAATAATAACTGTGTAATAGCAATAACAGTAAATACATAAAATTCCATTTTTGAAAACAGTGACCCAAAATTGTTTGATTAAAAAACCGAGAAATTAAAATTTCGAATTTTGAGAAAGTTCTTTCAGTTCCACGATAAGTAAGTTAAGGACTTATGTCATTAAAATAAGTACACTCTGTATATAACGCGTAAACTGTATTTTATTTTAAAATTTTGTATTACTATAATTCTGTAATTTCACTATAAATATAAAATATTAGAGATATTTTAATTAATAATCACGTCCTTATTTTCCTCTACTAACGCCTCGAAAAATACTATTCTATATTCGTAATAAATTATTCTTTATTGCCGAAGTATATAAATAATTATGTATTATTAAAAATAATAATATGCATAACTGTAATAACTAATCAGTTGTGTGATCATTATTTGGTTTGAAATATTATTTCAAATTTTTGTAATAAAGTCTGTATATAAATAAATGTACAAAAAATATGGTTTTAAATGTCAACCATTATTTACTTCAAAGTACCTGTATGTATTTTTTTATTCCATATTTATTATTCATGTTATCGCTATTCATATTGCATTCCATTTTCCAGTTTTGAGATTCCAGATATATATGAAACCGAAACAAATATTTAAAACCAAATACAAACCGCAGAGAATTGTGCAGCAAAATGATTTTATTATTAACCGGAAATATTTTGCTACGTTTCGGTGGTACGCGGTACGTGTTCTTATTAAAAATGAAACTAAAATTAATATTTTAAAACAAAAGTGTACCACAAACAGAATAAAGCAAATATACCGAGAACTGGTTTACTATTATGAAACAATAATTCATTTAATAATAAATACAAAGTTTAATCTTTAAATATTATTAATGCGTATAAAATATTTATTACTCTTTCACGAATTATGGAGCACTGTTTTCTTAAACATCTGATCTCGGTATATTTTTATTTATTTCAGAATTAAAAAGTAATTATTTAACAAAATACATATTTTGGATATTAGAACTCTAAATAATTAGGTAAGTAACGTTTCCACACGATTCTTACTACCAGTGTATTATCCGTTAATTTTCTGTTATATTTTATTACCTTTTATTACCCTGTTTCTATTAGTTTTCAATTTGCTTTAAAACACTTGCAGCTTTTAATTACTAATTGTAATTATCATTATTCTTTGAACGTTTGAACCCATGTATTTATACATTTAAATTTAAATATCTACTAATGAATTTGTAAATTAGTAGATAATAGTTATACATATTTGTTTGAAAATAAATAATCTCTATTATTTGGTACATCAAAGCTAACGGATAATCTCCAGGATAATCGAACTAACGGATAAATTAAAGAATAGAACAATTTATTGGATATATATATATATATATATATATATATATATATATATATATATATATATATATATACGTTAATGCGTACATACCGAATAATATATTTTATACCCCTGTTTTTTTACTATCAAATACGTTCCGGACTTAGTTCCGGGCACCCGGATATTCGTAATTTTTTCTATAAATACTGAACTAATATATGTATAAAATCATTTTAATTTTTTTGATTTTACTAAAATACAATACTATATAATATTAATGACTGAGTTTAAATAAAAGCTTAATGTTTCTGCTTGGAAGGTTATTATTATTTTGAAAACTCAGTCCAAATTAAGTTGTATTTATTTTATTTTTGTATAAAATAAATGTTTATTTTTTTGTATCTATTTGAGTTTCGTTTGCTATATTCGATTCAATATTTAATACGCTTAAATTTTGCAAACCCTGAATTGCCTTCAATTAATTCATTGAACTATAATTAAATTAAATTTAATCCTGGATGTTTCGGGAGAAATACTCCATCCCATCTTCAGCAATGAATGTGGTTAACAATAATAAAATCCCAGTGTTTATCAACCACCATGGCTAATATAATACTCCAAGTCAATTTTATTTTTTGCATGTTTTTCACTTCACTATATTACGTATATATTTTACTACTGTTATAACAACATTCACTGCTGAAGATGGAACTAAGTTTATCTGTTGAAACGTCCAATATTAAAATTATAACACAGTGAACTAATTGATTCTATTTCGATTCTATTAAGTTTTAGATATCACCAGTTTTATTGACCGATTTTACTTACGTCAAGCAGTCAATTCGGGGTTTGAAAAAATTGAAACATATTAACTGGATTAAACTACCGGAAACAAAACTCAAATAGCTTTTTTTAAAAATTAAATAGTTACTACCCCGGTTACTACTGAATCTTCAAAATAATTACCTTCTAAACAGAAACATTAAGCTGTGCTTTAAACTCTGTCAGTTGTATTATAGTAAAATCGAAGTAAAATACAATGGTTTTGTTAATATTATTATTAGGTATTTCTAATTCAGTATATAGAAAAAATGACGACTTTTCGGGTACCCGGTACCATACCCGGAACTTATTTGATATTAAAATATTGGGTTATAAAATACCTTAATTTATTCGTTAATTCGAAAATTAACCTCGATATTATCCTTTATCTTGAATATACTCATTAACAGTTATTAACTATTATTTTAGTAATTTAAATATTTCTTTGGATCCTAAATTACCCTTCTTTAATCAATAGAAGCACATAACAAATATATAAAATGAATATTTTATTCCAGATCAACACTTCATCTCATCATCATCCAATTCCGCCGCAATCTCCTTATCACCTGTTGTAGTCACCATGAGCGCACCACTTGCACCGCACTCTCGTGTATGTCGGCGATCGACGGTTCGGTTGCCGGGATCGCGAGGTGCACAAGGCCCGCGAGTTTTCTCACCAGCGGCCGCGAACCAACTGTTGAGGCCGCCGTCTGCTGCTACCGAGCGCGCCGCCGCCCCCCTGAACCCCCGCGGAGATCGATCGAAACTTCGAAACGCGAGCGCGGACTGGGGAGTGCATGATGCATGGGGATCGAATTTGGAAGGGGGCTGAAATTGTGTAAAAACACAAGTTTTTGTTGTTTCTATTATTTCGCGGTTCATAAATCTTGAAAATATATCTACCTATGTATTTTAAATATCGGCACAATATAAAATTAATAATTATTCTTTGATCAAGGTTTTAAAAAAATCATTGTTGGTCTTTCATCTTACCCAAGTTAGTATTTAAGGGTTCTTTTCTTTCCAGTGACATTTCTCTTCTCGTAATTTTGAGACAAGACGAGAATTCAAAACTACGAGACGATAAATTGTTCTCGGGTTCTGAAGAATTCTCGAAACTAAAACTTTTATATTTTTCTCTTCGAAAAAGTCAATTTTTTAAAATTTTACTTGTTCGTAGCATTTTTGGTTTTGATAATATTCTTATTTCTAAAACAAAAATTGAGCGCAACTTTAATAGAAACGTACAAAAAAGTTTCTAAATTTACTTCTAGCTTTTAAAATAGACAGCAATTTTTTTTTTCGAGAAATTGAGACGAAACGAGAATCGAGTTCTTTGAGACGAGAATTGAACAGCCGGGAAATGACCGAGACGATAATACTTAAATTTTTGGAAATTTAAGTCGATACGAGAATTGACTATTTCTCGTTCAGTCTCATCTCGCGGCATCACTACCAGTGACTCGAGCCGCACAAAATAACGGTTCAAGTTCGGTTCGTGTTCCACTGTGCTATGTGGTTCGATTTTGATCCGATTTTCATATTTTTTTCTTCTTGAACTGAACCGGTAACTGGTTTTCAAAGAGCTGTTTAAGTTCCAGTTTCGATTCAATGATTTATTAAATAAATATCAAACACAATGTGGTCACAAAGTGTATTTTGTGGAAGAGCCCTAATAAATATCTTACCATTGATCATTGGAGAAGATGATTTAAAAAAAATTATAGATAGTTAATACAGCAAAGCAACAGTCAATTATTAATATCAACTATGTTAATGTTAAGGTGCTAGTATAGTTAGCGTGTAGTAGTTCCTTATTAAATTAATTACTCGTGCATTTCGAGTGCTTTATGAACCAAATTTTGTTTACAGTATACTAAATATATGTATTGTCTTTTGTGACTTTTCGCACTTGTTTTGAATAATGGAAAGTCTAGAAAAACATCAAAAATCGTACTTTACTAATAACTCATGCTACGATTGAAATATCTTTTTCAAAAAAATTACACATAATCTACATTAGTATCTTAACATCGGATTGTCAATATTTGTTCAAAAACTATTCCCAATTTCTAATTTAAAAAATATATAAAATTTTGAAATTTGTTTTTTTGAGAATTTTGAAATTTTTTAATCAATCCGATGTTAAGCATAAAATTATAGACATTTTTTGTAAATAAGTTTTTTCTCTAAAGTGCACCTGAATTAAGTTATTAGTAAAGTACGAACGAAACTTTTATAGTAGCTACCCGAGCCTTAATCAAATGCTGTAGTTGCGGTGTTGTGATTGGATATTCCAACTGTTTATCATTAAGGAAGACAGTTTCAAGTGTTTGTTTATGTGCTAAGTAAACAAGAAACAAGCTAAAGTCACCCAGTAACAAGGCCGCCTCAAGTTCTAAACAAGACCCTGTTCTTAGCGCTGTCTTGCCCACAAATCTGTAGCTGCTGTAGAAAGCCGAAACCAAATGTTCACAATCAGTACGTAATTAATGATTTAAAATTACAAGTTAAAGATTATAAGTAGTTATGCTAACTAACACAATACCATTCTTCAAAAAGTAAAACTAGGTTCTACCCCTGATTATTTAAAGAACAAATGTTTTATTTTAAATATATTATTCTTCAAAAAAAATTATATATTTTTTGTTTAGTGGTACAATCCCACAATCTTTCTATTCAAATTGCCATTTCTGCTACCACTTTTGCCTATATCCTTTTTCAATTACTTTCATTGATTCAAAAATTAATTAAAAGTAAGATATAATTGGAAATAAAACGCGGGTTCAATGCGGCCAGATGATATTTTTCTCTAAATCGACCGATTTCGACACCTCATGCGTATTCTTCAGGATTGATAAATTAAATGTAAATCCTGAAGAAGACTCATGAGGCGTTGAAACCGGTCGATTTAGAGAAAAATTAATATCTGGCTGCATTCCATAGTAACATTTTATTTCCAATTCATCCGAATAGTGAAGTTAATTTTTCACTTCACAAGATTCTGTCTTAAATATGATATCGTTTACTAGATATAGTTGCCAATTAGTGTTAACTACATAGACTGAATACGTCATCATAGCATGTTAACCAAAGCTTATTCCTGTATATTCATACACAGGAAAATACACAAGAAGATTCAAAAAAATCTAGAAAATTTATACGTAGCATACCAGCATTAAAAGATTCATTCACAGGAAAATACAAATCTAGAATTTTAGACTCGACATAAATGTAAATATAGGAAGTTGCAAAGGCAAGAAGATCCAAATCTAGAAAACTAGTTTGTCTCTTCAACACAAGGGTGTTGCATTTTCCTGTGTATGAACATTCTACAATTTTATTTACTGGTGTTAAAACAATTCTCGTTGTTACCGGCTATTATTTTTAATAAGTTATGAACAAAATGGGTCAAAATATCTTCAGACAAAAAACACGTGTTAATTATTTTAACCAAAACCTTTTAATAAAAGCATCTTAACAATGGTGATTTTAAAGAAGTAAAGTAAAGATTGTCCACTAGTGACTGTAATTAAAATTATGCCCACTTGTGGGTAATTTGTTACTTTGCTTGTTGGAAGCCACCATAGTAATGATGTTTTAGGTTGGAACTTATACTTTTTAAATATTTAAGCAGTTATTAAGAGGTAAACGTTATACTTCACATGTGGGCAAAAAGAAACGACATCCTCGAGAAAATTATCTCACTCAGCCTTCGGCCTCGTGAATTAAGATTTCCCTCGAGGTTAATTCCTTACTTTGTCCACTAATAAAGTATATATCTATTAATATAAAGAGAATAACTCTTAAAAATGTACTATTAGAACCTCAAAAAAAAAGTAAAAAATATACGGATGTCAATTTCATCTTCCATCTATCCCCACACTTGTTGGAATGCCTGGCGGCATAGCGTCTCCGTTTTCCATTCAGTGCAGGCTGAAAGCTAAGCTAGATCACGACGCTGAGAGCGCCGAGAGCACATCTCGAGGTATTGGCCCCCCTGTCCTCCCCAACCTTGAGTCCTGCCCGCCCTGTATAACGTCGTCAGGTGGCTCCGTAAGCGCCGTAAATTACTCGAGGTGGTTTTATTGGTGAAAATTCGCATCGGATTAAGGGGATAATGATTGTTTTATTACTACTAAAAGAAAAAATGTGACGAAATTTTAAATTAGTTAGAGAGGACTACAAATTAATACGAACCATTTTACTGTAAAAATTTAAAAGCTGAGTATTACATAAATCTGAAGCTTGAATTAGAATTATTATAGCTATTAATATAACAAGAATATAATGCGATTTATAATATCGACGAGGTGACACCGAGTCTCTCATATATTCACGTTATATTCAAATCTGTATCATATTAACGACGACGATGTTTAAAAAATCAACAATTTTTTTTATGCAAGGTTTTGGTGATATTTTATTATGGTTGTGTTAAGTTAGTAACTAATGAATTATAAGTATCGAACGTATTATAAGTAACAAAATAACTAACGTACTATGTTGTTTATAATTATCAATAAATATTTCATATTAAAAGGTACTAGCAGTTGATAATACGATAAAGGATATAACTTATATATATATATATATATATATATATATATATATATATATATATATATATATTTGTTTCGATTTTCCCTAGGATATCCTCTTCAAATTAAAAATAAAAATTAAATTTTCGAAATGATTATTATATAAGCTACGTTTCGACCTCTTAACATAAACACTGTTTTAGTTTTAAGACATAACCTTAAGATTTTTGACATACGTAAATGCGGTTGATTGTTTCCATCTACTGTTTTAAACATTGTCATAGTTTTTGTAGAAGGTGTCTTAAAACTAAAACAGTATTTATATTAAGAGGTCAAAACGTAGCTTAATAGGTACTAGCCAATAGAATTAAAAAAGAAGCTACATGCGCCAACAAATATGTATGCGTTTTATTTAGTTTCTAGTTAAAACAAATAAACCAATTTTTAAATTAAATCCTTGTTCAGTGTTCACAAATGGAATCTTTGATTTGAGAATCCTTTCATGCTTTTGAATCCTGGAACAATAAAATGTTCTAGATGATTTACAAATTCTTCTTATCTCCTTTTCCAAGACTCATTGAAGATTCAATTTAACGCGACACCACACTATATTATGACAAGCGATTCACGCAGCCATGGGCAGATCCAGGGAGGGCGATTTGGGCGAACACCCCAAATTTAAATTTAAATTTTATTATTTGATTATACCTACACTAAATTTAATTTTAATAAAATAACAATTAAAAAATATATTATTTTGTAATTATAGCAATGGCGGATCCAAGGGGAAGGCGATCGCCCCCCTTTGAGAGAATTTGATCTTTAAAAGTTTAAGAAATCGTTGACAAATTAAAGTTAAAGAAATTTCCCAATTTTCATTTCATTTATTTTTTAAATTTGTTATTTATTTTAATTTTTACTCGTGAAAAAGGGTAAAATATATGTAATTTCCGCTTTATAGATAAACTTGACTTTTAATGAAACAGCCGTTGACCTTCAACCTTAAAAAATTTTCGTCTGCGATGCAATTTTTCCTTTCTTTTTCAAAGAACAGCATCGAAATATTACGTTTGATAAAAATTCGCCCCCTTCTTGGGGATTTTCTAGATCCGCTACTGTTCACAGCAAGCTTATTTTTCTAAAATTCAAAAACATAAAAGAATCTATGTGTGGGTGAATACAGATTTAAACATAAAAAAATGTCGAAAGTAAATAATCTACCAATAATTTCTTGTAATTTCCCTCAATTTGGATTCGTAAAATTTTTATAGGTATGTTATTAAATACAATAAGATTTTCAAAATAGTGTTATTTTTTCTTTAAAATAAAAATATTTATAGCCAGCGTTTGACATGAGGAAAAATAAATATCATTTATGTAATTTGCACGAGTTAGGCCGTATTCAACCATTTCATATTTAATTTTCTGTGTTAAAAGTGCGAAAAGTTTCATTTAGATAAAACATCTGTTGTTATGTTCATTTTTCGGTTCGATTATCTGATTTATATCAGTGCAGAAAAACAAGCTATATTTGCCCACTCATCGACAACTATTTCATCAAAATTTCAGCACGGTCATAAAAAGTATCCATTTGCAACAATGTCCTAATTTTATCCACCATTTACGACTACGTACTGTGGGCACTGTGCTATCAAAGAAACAATTAAAATTTTATTTTAGTGCACTTTAAACCCACCAATCATTTGTTAAAATCTCGCGTGGTCGCATGACGCAATAAAATGTGAACAATTTCATCAGGAGCAAACGGAAGAGCGATTTCAGCTTGCAGACATAACATTAAACATTTCTCACAACATTCACAGGAGCTATCTAGACCGATATCGGGTTACGATGCGATTAGAACCAGACGACAACACGGACGCCAGAAATACAATACCGTGTCTAATTTTAATCTGTTTATTCGAATCCAATTACTATATTTTTACAAGTACTAAATAAATAAACAGTTGTTATATCGGAAACAATTGCCTCATCTACCATTGTACGGGTGCGTTATATAAGCGCATTTGGCCTTTATCAGTTTTTCTTATCGACGTACGAAAAGCGCAGAAATAAACGTTATATAAGCGCAGAAGGGAACATTTGAAAAGCACAACGGTTTTAGGGATTGTACGACAATGTCCAGCTACCCATATACCAATTTTCACACTTCGATTTGCACATTTGTACCCAAACTAATCAATACTAACAAAACCCTAATTGAGTCCAACAGATATCCGTTTTTTTTAAATAAACTAATCAATACTAACAAAACCCTAATTGAGTCCAACAGAACTCCGTTTTTTTTTAAATAAACTAATCTATACTAACAAAACCCTAATTGAGTCCAACAGAACTCCGTTTTTTTGACATAAAGTAATCAATACTAACCTGAACTTAACCCCATCATACTCGAAGACGATCTGGACTAACTTGTTATTGTCAGAAATCTTATTTTCGAAAAATGCGCTTATTGAACGTTACGATCTGCGCTTATTGAACATAAATTTACTGATAATATTTCTGCGCTTTTCATACGTTTTGATGACCTGAAATGCGCTTTTACAACTCTCCGCATTGTACAAATACAAATCAACAACCATAAATAACGATAAATAATATAGATCAAAATCGCATAAGTTCTTCCATACGTAAAAAAATTCATTTCTTATTGTACAAAAGTTTAAATAAAAGTCAAAATACTAGTACAGTGTAACGTAGTGTATATTTATTGAAAACTGCATTACATTTTATACAATCTCAAATGAAACATTATGAAACCGGATGAAAAAAAATATAAATTGAAAAATCATTTGCGATATATGTAGACTGCAGGATATTTGGGACTTTTTTGTCCAGAAAACTATGTTCAAAACTACTTGTATCTTACTATGTCACAACAAACTCAAGTAGGTAATTGTAAAATTAAAGGTGGACTTACACAATGGTAAAGTCGTTTGTAGTAGAGTAGGTAGCAAAATAGACTAAGAGTACGGACAAGGAGTCCAAAATGGTTTAGTTTTTGTTTTCAGTTGTAACTGAATTTCTGATGTATAAAACATAAAGCTCTTTAAGATGAGATGTGGCCAGCACAAGACCTCCCGCCTTACTTTCTATATTTTTTTTTTTACTTATTATACAAATATATTAATATACAGGGTGTTTCATAACTTCAGGTACAGTACAGTAATGTTCAGAAATAATGCCCAGACTCCCTACTCCAGTGCTGACGATTTATGAAAAATTCGATATACGTTCGATTGAGTGAGGGTGATGAGAGATAAGTAGCAAAGGAAAGGTATATTGCTTCTATTCCAAGAAAATAGAACCAAATTTAGAAGTATCCTCTTTACCTGAGAGGCAAGAAAATACCTTGACTTAGAATTTCGTCAAGTGTATGAAATCCAAATGAATTTTGAACCAGAGAGTTAAACTGTAACCTACAATGTAAGAAATAAAAATGTTTAGATTTTTGTTTCAGTTTTAATCTGATTTAATTAACAAATCTAATTCAATAAATTATTTTTTCAATACCTGCACCGAAAACGCCACCTTTCGTTCCTATTATTAGGGACTAAAGTGAGGTATTTCTGACCGGTCAGTAATATTCCTCCCTGGGCAGTAAAAGTAGTTTTCCTCCCGCTTTGTGCGGGTATCCACTTTATTTTTTCTCCTTAGGGAGGAAAGTACTTTTTCTCTCGCCTTATGCGGAAATCCAATTTATCTTTTCCTCTCTATATTCATACGTAATATAACAAGTGATATGATTATTATCGGTGATATTCTCGAGTGGAACCGAGCTGTAGATTTCACGAGTCCGAAGGACGAGTGAAATGTTCTGCTTCGGTTTCACGAGCAATATCTTCGATTAATAATCATATCCCGAGCTTATATTTAATGAGAGAATATAATGAATTTGTAGTTAGTGATGCGCAAGGCGCGCGCAATGAGAACGAGAACGCACCTTAAAGTTATAAAGTTGCATGGTTGCCAGATTGGGCGACTTAGCGCAAATTGGGCTACTTTAATGTCACATTTGCGACGAATAAAAAAGTTTTGCGATGGGCGACAATTTGGGCTACTTCATGAAATAAAATTTCAAAATTGGGCGATTTGATAACATTTAAAATATTTCATTTAGCCCTGATGCCCTGATATTCCTGCAACAGGTGTAGTTCTGTTCTTTTTGCGAATCAACACTAAAGGGAATGACATTAGCTACACACATAGATAAGAGAGGAGGTATAGGTATAGATTGCGCTCTCTATGTTAATCACCAAACTTTTGAACATTTGCACAGCACCAAAGTGTGTGACCAAGGAACTAATTTTGAGGGCGGATTTACGGGGCACTTTTAATATTTGCAATTTATTAAAAATAAAATCATCCAAAATTTAAATTCTTTAAAAAAATCTTTTATTAATGTATGGTTCATTAGTAATAAGTGAATTTAATCAAATAAGTATAAAATTGCAGATAAAACAAGAAACATTACATTAAACATTTTTATTTACATCTTTTCTAATAATAAGTGATAATTTTTTTTGTGGTAAATATCAGCTATTTCAGTATTAAATGTATACTTAATGTTCTTAATATAATTAAAAAATATTTACCCCCAGTTGAGGATTCACTGAGAATTTTTTTTTAAAAAGGTACCCTAAAATTTTTTCTCACTGCGGTACATGTTTTAAATTTTGGGCGACTTTTTGCGACTTCAGCGACTCGTGCGAGATGAGAAATCAACAATATGGCAACCCTGTAAAGTTGGAAGTTTACTGAACGCAACACATCACATCGGGTGTTTGGGTGTGTTTTAACCTAACCTAAGTAATTTTAGATGTGGTATTAAAAGATTAAAACAGACATTTTATTTGTAATTATAATTACACACAATTACAATTTGAAGTATAATACACATGTCAATATATTTTTTGCGGTGTGGGTTTGTATCTTGTGTATATGAATACCAATAAACTGTTGAATTAGATACTGTAGTATGATTTTCAGGTGTTTCTGGATTATCTCCTCTTAAGGAATTTATAATATTGATGATGATTTGATTAGATATTTAAATAAGACTGAATTGAATTAGTACCTACCTATTGGAATAACCGGTGATCTTTATTAGTTGCTGTTCAAGTATATTTGCATTTTGCAAGATGCGTTACCTCAATTTTTTAATTGTTTGATTAATTTAATCGTTATTAGCATCACTCAAATGATTATCACACCTTTTAATAGTCAAGAATTACGAAATTAACTGTCAATACAGAAAAAATGCCCTTAGCAACGGACCAAAACAAGGTGATAATTTCTTTGTTTTTTATCATCGCTGTGATAGACATGTAACTAAGCAGATCTCGATGATGATTGGCGGAAAACAGGTCACGTGCCATATGAATTATATTCTCCAAAATATATTATTTAGATTATTTTTAATTATTATTAGAGATATAACTTCTGACGACCATTTTTTGTAATATTTATTATTTATTTGAATATAAGATCTATAAAATATATCGTTATAATGTAATTAAATTACATTATTTTTAAATATGTTTTATTATTAATTTACCTATTATTGTCTTTGTGTTACAAAGTTTAGAAATAGATATATGTAAATATAAAAAGCATCGTTTAATTATTTTTTTATGATAATTCTTAACGCATAATTTCATGATCTACTAATTTTATTTCAGTTACTTCACTACAATATGTTTTATAAATAAATAGATATGAATTAATGAGTTCTAATTTTAATGCAGAATTTTGACAATACAAGTGATTCAATAAGAAAGTATCTATCCGAGGTATCATCGAAAGTAGTGAATCCTAATTTACAAAATATTTCAAAATCTGAAGCCTCTGTTTACCGAAGCTAATGTTGTTTTTCCGAGAAAATTGGGAATATAGCCATCTTTTGCTTTGTATCTTCTGCCTCTGTTCATCAACGACTGCAGAGTGCAGACGTATTTCGAATTTTTCATAAATCGTCAGCACTGGAGTAGGGAGTCTGGGCATTATTTTTGAACATTACTGTACATAGGTTAAGGGTTTGTTTGATATGCTGATTACGAATTTCCATGTTTTCCAGTCAAAAAATTTTCGTAGTCACTGCCACTGGGTGGAGTAATTTTTGTTTCATTAAAAATAATTAAATTTCTTTGTTATTTTACTAGTAGGTATTATATAATTTAAGATGTTCATTACCTACTTCTATTGTTTGTATTTAATAGGAAAACGAATCCAGTGCAGTACTACAAAAAATGTTTTAGGTAAACAACACATAATTTTTCGAATTAAAAAAAAATTCTTTTAGATTCGTAATCAGCATATCAAACAACATATACGATTAACGTATGTACTCCAAGTTATGAAACATCCTGTATAATTAGAGCAAATTTTAAGCAAAACAACAACAAAATTTGCTAGATGTACACTTTGTTATCTAATTTATATTTAAAGTTAAATAAACTTAAAAATATTGCAAAGTTATATTTAAAGTCCATTTAACTTTAAATATAACTTATAGATACGCCACTGTCAAGTTGGGTAATAGGCGTGATAGATAATTGTACGTATGAATGAAAAAAATGTAAAAAAGGTTAAAAGAGTCAAAAGCTTATTTTTGTTAAATCAAATGTTTAGCCCAATAAAATAAATACGTCTAGTAATTACAACTAGTAGAATTTAAAAGGTCTGGTGTTTCAAATGAACAACGAATATATACAAATACAAAAAACACCATGATGTCAAAATAATTATTTTTAATTTAGGAACATATATGTAAATACATAATTTCAATATTTTTAATGTAACTGTTGACTGTTTCAATTCAGATATTGACAAATAGCTACCCATTTACTGCATCAATATAAACGATGATAAAAACAAACTGTGTTTATATTTACGACTATTTTAAATGGCAACATGGCAATTAAAAACTGAAATATCAAGTGCATAGGTCTGACATTACCTAGTCGTTATAAAAATATTGATTTCCGCTATCAAATATTTTACTAAACAACGTACAACGTTTAATGTCAATTTTATTGTATTTCGATTTGAGAGAAAAGAAAATTGTTATTATTTATCGGTTAATAATAATTTTTATCTACAACAATAGAATAATGTATTCATTATATACGTGAAAGTAGTATAATAAACCCCTCCATAAGGACACATTATGAAATAATGAATTCATTATTTCACACTGTTAAATAATGAGTACTTTATTCTCTCGAACTGTCAAACTGCGATCACATCTGTTTTAATATTAGTGTTACATCAAGTTATCATTTTATGACGTTGTAAGCAGAAACAGTAAAAATAATAAAAATTTGTAAAACGCTGTATATGACTAGCCCACAATAGTTCTAAATTACTCGGATAAATTGTCATCACACCAAAGTTTGAGGTTAAGTTAATATCAATACAAATTTGTAGTAAGAAAATGTTGCTTTATTTAAAAAGTTGTAGATAAAACGTCGTATTTGACTCGAAAATAATGGCTATAATTAACTCGGATGATTTATACACTCGCCTTCGGCTCGTGAACAAACTTTCATCCTCATTAATTATAGCTTACATTATTTACTCGTTAAATAATATACTATTATTTTAACCGTTCATGACGATAAGTGCGCAACGTGACCTAATGTGATTCTGATAACGCATAGGTTCGAATTCTGTCTTATACATATTTCAGTTTAACTGCACAAAAATCTCCCGTGTAGTGTACTACCAACCATGCGAATTTGTGAGTCCGCGGATGGAAACCGCACACATATCAATGACTCACGCTCAAGTTAAGTTGATTAAATGCGTGGTAGATATTATTTGTATATACGTATTTAAGGTATTTATATTGATTGCTTTTATAATAAAATTTAATGTGCAATAACACTGTCTGCAATATTTTAAGGCGAGTTGGATTGTAAATTAACTTTATTTATAAAGCGAATAATGTACCTATGGGGGTATGGAATTGTCAAGACAAATTATTTGCTCCCCATTTGAAAAGACGTCACTCAAGAAGACAAAACGCTGTCATCTAAATATAGAACGAGTAACAATCACGAGTGAGAAGACAGAAGGTAATCACACAAAACAAAACAATAGAAAATCAAAAACAAAACAGGCGCGGCAGTGGGTAAAATCCATAATGTGCTTTTAATTGTACGTCTGCTAAGCTTTCAGCGCTAAAGGCTAAAGGGAAAAAGCAGACATCGGAAATCGCCTGTAGCGCGAAACGAAACCTCACTGAATTGTGAATTTCAGGCGGAGTTTTATCTCAACCGAATTTTTCTATTTTAACGTTTTATGCGGAATTATGAAATAAATCGTTTTTACTTTATAATACAGTTTACTCTGGCCTGGGATATAGGATCATAATAAGGATAACATATTGATGGACTTATAAAAAATAAATTGAAAAGAAAACCGCAGTAGGCCATGATTTCAATTTGCGCCGCGGTGTAGGGAACGCGCTAGTAAAGTGTCATGAAAAATACGTCGATTTTTACATTTAAAAGAAAAATAATTGTGTTTGTTGACACACATTTATAGCATTTTGATATATTTAAGCGATTATTTTATGTAATTTACTTTTTACTTTAAAATGGTGCACTTCCTTTTGTACCTCTATGGTTTTTAATTTTACTATTATACAGGCTGATTCTACAAGTTACATATATTTTAATGGCATTTAATTCGCAATTTAAGTTTCCAGGTTTTTTAACCAAACAGTTTTGGGATACAGTTTTCATATGGAATTTCAAAAATTTACTTTTCTTGTCTGCAATAAATTAAAATTTAATGTTATTCCATTCATTGTAAGTCAGATATCCATTACTAGCAATAGTCCAGTGGTTTCAAAAATGTGCCTCTTGTAAAAACTATGTCCTTGAATTAGCGGTTTTTAAAAAAATTCTTTGTATTCCATGATCACTAAATTGAGTAGGTAGTTAGGTAGGTACTATAATTTATAATAATATTATGCCATTAAAATACATGCACGAAGTTTTGAGTGACGCTATATATGTATTATATTATTTTGTTGATGTTATCAGATGCTATATAAAATTACCCACTTGTGAGTAAAAATAAATTACTTAAATTTTGACCAATAAAACTCCCTGAATTATTGTTTTAACCAGAATTACTTGTACTACATACTAGCATTATAATAGATATACCTATCTTGTTAATGTATAGGTACCTATCTACAAAAATCTCAAAAAATGTTATAATTATATTATGAAAGGAAGTAATGTAATTAATAATTGTAATTGCAAATATATAATAGTAGGTATTATTCTTGTTAGAATAATATAATTTATTAGGAATTCTTCTACCTACGGCTTGAGTAATTAATAAACTTTGTCATTCAGATATTATTGTCGTAGAATTAAAACTATTTTGCATTAAATAATTGTATAATAAAATCCACACAAACTATCCCGACATAAAACTACAAAACTATACATATTTCACCACCCAACAACAACAACAACAACAGCTAAATATGAATAGAAAACATTGAAACACTGGACAGCTTCACAGCACACTCATTGTAACAATGCTGGGAAGATGCACACATGGTGGCCAGCCCTAGGTTCAACACGTGGATGTGTGTGTACGTGTGTTGATGTGTGCGCGTGTGTACATATGTGTAGGAGGTAGCAGCCTTGACATGACATAATCACTTGACCGATTTCAACTGACACATGAGACGCGAGGGTTGTGTATCTGGGATTATTTTGATACTTCCTTGGACGAGATTTTGTTTTGTTGTGGAGATTGTAGGTAAAGGCGATTATAGAGTTAAATATAAAAATACTATTGAAATAGTCAAGTCAATAATTCAATTCAAATATTGCAGAGCATAATATTACAATAACCTACAATAACTGTAAATAAATCATCCTGACATATGCTCGAATGAACTTATACTCGTATAGTACTGTTTTCAATCTAGGAGGAGTATATAAGATCCTAGAGAGGTTTTCATGCTTGTGATTAGCTGGAGCATTGCCGATTTTCATCTAATACAATAAAATAATGTCAGACTGAAGTGCTTATACAGAATGTTCCACAACTTAGGACAAAATATTAAAGGGTATATATTTTATATACTCGCTGACCATGAAACAAAAATATATTTTTTAAAATTCGTAAAAAAATTGAATCGTACCTATTTCAAGCAAACATTTTTTGCCACTGGTCGGTAGTTATTTTTAATAATTTTTTTCAAATCTTCTACAATGAAAGTAATTGTTTACATAATATCTAATACTAATATTCTAGTCTAATATTGTGTAAAACCAGTGGCAAAAATGTTTGCTTGAAATACGATGCAATTTTTTGCGAATTAAAAAAAAATAATTTGTTTCATGATCAGCACGTCATACAGTACAGGTATACCATTTAATTTTTTGTCCTAAGTTGTGAAACACTCTGTATAAGGTGAAAGGTGATATTTCTTAAAATACCCTCTTCTTATGCACACGAGGAAAGTCGTAAAAGAAACTGTGTATCAACTAATTTTGACTAAAATAAATTTATTAAATTCTAGCTTCAAAACTACCGTTATTTGAAAACCTACTGTTAAGTAAATTTTAAATTATAATTCTCTAAATATATAGAAAAAATGCGCATTTACTAAAAAAATTTAATGAAAATTATATTAAAATGTTGTGTTAATCTTTTTATAATTAAAATGAAGTTGCATCTTTTAAATATCTACAATTTTAATTAAAACTCTGTATAAACAAAAATATATCAAGTTTTATGCTTTATCTTTATTAACATATATTTATCTATTTCGAAAGTACATATCTACTATATTTAAATAGGCACTTTCTGCACACTAAATTTAATTTATTTAAATGGAAGATTGATTTCTCAAGTGGATGTTAAATAAAAAGAAGATTTGGAGAAGCAGTCGATTTAATAAAATCCAATAAAACATCGACGTTTCGACTAATTCAGTCCTCCTCAGGGTTTTTAATAACCAATTATTAAAAAACTGAAATACAGTCGAAACTTCGGTGTTTTATTAGATTTTATTAATATTAATTCATAATTAATAAGAAACGGGCTTCGAATTTTGTATTTAAGTAGAATGATTTATTATTACATTATTCTCTTTGAGTAACAAATAAACCGGCACTTACAACGAAAAATAAACACTCTCGTCTTCAGTACACTATAAAGACCATTTTAAAGACATAAATATTTAATAACCCCACATATGGTGTAACCTTTTGCAGTATTATATCATATCTAAGCGAATTGGCCCTCCATGGGTAATTCATCGTAACAACAAAGAGAATTAACCCCGGTTTATGACCATGGTAAGACAACTTAATCCGTCTGCTTATGTATGAAGCATAAAGGAAACAGCAGCGACTTACGTAAATTGCAAAACCACGCTTGTCAGTGTGAATTACTTGAACGGTTTTTATTTACATGAACTCGGATTTTTTGTTGGAATTTTTTGTCCAAGCGATTAGAAAACTTTGGATTGGTAACGAGCTAAACCAACTGGTTGCGTGATTTATAAGATTATGAGCAGTCATGCGTCTTATTCTGACATCTGACCTACCTGTCTAATTAGATCAGTAAGTAGTAGATTGGGATAAGATTTTAAAATTTAAATTAAGAGGATTGTATTGTTGTAGGTCTCTGCTCTCTAGTTTATTCCAGTTTTATAGCTTGTATGATGTTAGTCTTCCTTCAGAGGACTAATACAGGGTGTATCAAATTAGTGATGCCGCCGATAATTCTCGTTTCGTCTCGAAATTATGAGACGAGAACCAATAAATTTCTCGTCTCGAATTTTCGAGATGAGACGAGAATTCAAAACAAGATATACTTCACCAGAACTCGAGAATTCTCGAAACTAAAACTTTTAAATAAATTTGATATTTTTTCTAATCGATTTTTTACATTTTACTTAGTTTTTTGGTTTTGATATAAATATTTTTATTTCTAAAACAAGAATTAGAGGCAAATTTAATAGAAACGTACAAAATCTCTCCAAATTTACTTCTAGCTTTTCAAATATATGGCAGCAATTTTTTTCTAGAAATTGAGACGAGACGACAATCTAGTTCTTTAAGACGATATTTGAATAGCTGGGAAGTGACCGAGACGCAAATACTTAAATTTTTCGTCTCGAAAATTTGAGACGAGACGAGAATTGACTATTTCTCGTCTCGTCTCGTCTCACAGCATCACTAACAATAATTTATGGAACTTTTGAAAAAAAAATTTGACCTGTAATAGCATATAAAACTATTAACATAATCATTAACGCCTGTATTTGAAGAATACAATACAATACAACCTATATTGGTTATCTTTATTTAATAAATGTTTTCCAGGTTATTATGCTAAGAAAATTACCTTCAAACTCACTTGTATTGTTATATTGCTTATTAAATTATAAATATTGAGAGTTTTTCGAAACTTCTTAAATAAAGCTCCTTTAACTTAAATATTTTTGCAATTACTGTTCCATACACTTTTTACCAAATTTATTTTTATTATCATTATTTTATAATATAATTGTTAGTTGCTAAGAATCTGAATCTATATTTCATTCGACTATAAATATCGCGTTTTTTAATCAACAATCAACCCCTTTCTAATTTTGTTCTTTTGTCAAGCCATAAAATAAACCTCTATGTCTTTCAAAACCAATAGAACAAGAAAATCTTTGCCATTGTGCCATTTGTATGGAAGTTTATTTAAATTTGAATCAACTGTTCCCAAAAGACCACTATATTATAAAGTTCGGACCCTTGTCCAAATCGAGGGACTCGGGGACTAAAGAAACAATGTAAATTATACAGCACCACAAGATGTAAACAACAAGTCAAACTAATGAAAACTCAGGTTTAAAAAATTGCTTTTGTTTTTAATAAAAATTGATGACGAGTGAAAATCTTTGCTGCATATTGAAAGAAATTTTAAGAATTAATAAATAAAAAATTTATTTATTTATTTCTTTTAATGCTTTATTAATTATGAAATGAAATTTTTTATTATATTTAATTTTTACGAAACAATAGAATATGAGATATATTAAAGAAGTTTTTCGCTTTAGGTTAATAATTCCTTTATATGAACAAAACATAAATTTATTAATAATTTAATATTTCAAAATAGTTAACTTCCCTGTGGTATATACACTCCACTAACAAACCTTAATTAACAATTAGTGATGCAGCTGAGACAAAAAATTTCTCGTCTCATTCTCGTCTCGGAATTTCAAGATGCGACGAGAATTCAAAATTACGAGACGATAAATAAATCTTGAGAAATGTAGAATACTCGAAACGAAAAACCTTCAAAAAAATTGATATTATTCTGTTCAATTTGTCAAAATATTTTTTATTTTACTTTGTTCATTGGCATTTTTTGTTTTGATATAAACATTTTTATTTCTAAAACAAGAATTGTGTGCAAATTTATAACAGAAATGTAAAGAAGTTCTTAAATTCACTTCTAGCTTATCAATCAAAAATAAGCAAAAAAAATTTCGAGAATTTGAGACGAGGACGAGAATCAAGTTCTTTGAGACGCGAATTGAACAACCGAGAAATGATCAAGACGTGAATATTTAAATTTCTCGTCTCGAAAAATTTTATACAAGACGAGAGTTGACTATTTCTTGTCTCGTCTCTTCTCAAGGCATTACTATTAACAATAAATCAGTAACTGCACGGACGGTAACATATACAGGGTAGGAATATACTTCAGGAAACACATTTAAGAGTAGGTATACAGTGTGTAACCCAACCTGTGTGACAATATTTATAGTGTGTAGTATTGGACACACTGATCATGAATCAAAAAGAATTTTGTTGAAAAAATGGGTCCAAGCAATAGTAAAGTATCTAAAAATTTAATTTTTTCCTGTTTGTAAAATTATTATTACATGTAATTACGCCGCACCAGTGGTACACAAAATGATATTGTTTTGCAAACTACTGTTAATTTTATGAATTTCAACAAAATTCTTTTTTATTCATGATCAGTGCGTCCAGTAGGTACTATACACCCTTAAATTTTGTTACACAGGTTGGGTTACACCTTGTATAGGTATGTTACCTACATGATACATGACGTACTATGAAAATGGAGCACAAATAATTTTTAAACATTCGCAAAAATAAGGGTAACTTGAACATTTTTAATACCTCGATTAGATAGTTTCAAATATTTATTTGAATCTACTACAAGACAGCATAAATCCAATAAATTTCTAATTTTGCGAATGTTTCAAAAATTCTTTTTGTTCCACGCGCATAGCACGTGATGTAATATACCCTTAATTTTTTCCCCCGAAGTACAGACTCAGCGTGTATATCTATACCAATGACTCACAGTTTCAGAGATTGCCACATCCAAATAACTATAAATCACTTATTATAAAAATTATAATTTCAGTTGACAAATTTTATAAAATTCTGTAGAATAATTTTTTTATTTATTGGTTTATTTAAAGAAATCATTAAAATGGAATTGTACGAATGTTTATGTACTTAGATATGTTTGTATGTAAACTAGTTAAAAAAACACATAATTTTTAAAGCTTGTAGGCTATATCAAAAAAAGTCTGGTAATAAAATGAATTTAAAAGCTCCAATACGTTTTTGTTAGTGAAGTTTATTTGGTTCGTTCATCGCCCCTGTGCTTTATCAAATATTCAGCGCCGTATTTTACGATCAGTTTAATGTACGTTTAGGGGCTGCAGGAGCAGGGCAGCCAACATAAATACAATAAACCGTTCAGTGAATCAGACAAATGTTCTGTGTACCTGCTGTGACTACTTTATGTAATTAATATTTCATTTTGTACACTGTACTATGATAGTTGTAATGTTGTATGCATTATAGTATTTCTTATGTAAACAAAGTTCTTTTTATGGGGTAATTAGTTTTTGTGGAAGTGTTTAAATAAAAGTAAAAGCTCTTTATATTAATGTATGTGTAAACAAAACATAAATCAAACTCTTTCAAATATGTAAATAAATACAATAAATTGTAATTTGTCCCCCCAAACACCCTTCCAAAAATATCAATAATTTTCAGAATATAAAGAAATCATCGCTTGCTTGGATTTATTGTAATTACGTACAATGAAGATTGAACAAAATGTGAACTCCATTTATACATGCCTGTCTTAAAATATAAAGAACGTAATTTTCTAAATTATTGGTAGAGACACAAAACAAAGTTTCAATTTGCAATTTGGCCCCAAAAGGTCTTGACCCCGTCGGAAATTGTGGACTTGCCGAACTGGCCATTCCGACCCTGTCCAATTCATTTAAATGTACAAAGAAACATTTAAATCAAATGATTGTAGAAGACTGCCTTATTGTTTTTATGTTTAATGGAGTAAATAACCTAGTGGGTTTTGATCGGATCTCAATCGAAATTCGAATCCAGTTAGGTATAGGTACACATTCCTGTTAACTGCACAAAAGTCACCCTTGATGACCTGGTTGTGTATATGATTTATTATAAATAAGATATAATATCTAAAGCCACTTAAATTGTATAAAAAGTGAGGTAGGCTATATAGTATGTATGTTTTATATTTCAATATTTCAAATCTAAAAACATGTAGTTTTTTCCGCAACAGTGCGGGTAATACACATTCTGTGAGTGTGGGAAATTCTAGCACTAGTGCGGGAAATTAAAATTTTTGTTTTATTAAATTAATGTGTCGTGTAAGAAACCACCATGATGCTTAAAAATTAAAGATAAACTATACAAAGTCGCACATATAAACTGTCAAAAACTTGAATTAATTTTTAATATAATGTTTCTGAGAAAGATTGCAGAAAAAATGTCGTTTGTAACACGTGCGGAAACGTGATTCTGAAACTCCATGCAAATTCCGAAACTCGCTGCGCTCGTGTCGGAGAACTTGCATTCGTTTCAGAATCACTCATTTCCCAAACTTGATACAAAAATAACTAGGTAATTTAAAACTTGTTTTGAACTATAAATGCCTATTTCTGAACTAAACATCTTTAATTTCCTATTGTATACTTTTTCAGTGCTTATGCCATAATCTATCCAAATGCATTTGGTAAGCCTATAGGTAAATTATTAAATATACCCTTCCCTAATATAAAGGATAAAGGAGTTTAAGCAAATTGATGCTTAAATCTTTACTTTGCTCCCTACGTCACTAAGCCATGCCCGCGGAATTTATACGTTTATATTTTCTGATTTGATATTTCAGACTACTTTCTGTACAGTAACAATATTTTAAATTTCAGCTATCTTACATTTTGCTAAATAATAACTGCACACAAATTTTCTACCCTTCTACAGGCACTCAGACTCCAAGTTGACGTTGCAATGGATGGCACCCGCAGGAATACAATGTCATAGGTCATTGAAAGTACGATTCTCTAAGTCTAAAACACCTTCTATCAACGCCTACAGGCCGCTAAGCGGCAGCACCAATACAGGACACTCTAAGATCTAAAGTGGACTTACTTAAACATGAGTGCTCCGTGGTTCGTAATCCATATATTTATCAAATAAAAGGGGCAACCTTGTGAAAGGGAAAGATTAATTAACTAATTTCATAAAACAGAAGAAGAAGTTGAAGAAAATGGAATAAGAACAAGAACAAAGAGCATGTTTTGTAACGATTACTTTTTAAAATTTTAGTAAAACAAATTTCAATATTTAATAATGGACATTTTGAAACTAATTCCATTAGTGCATAATTGTTGATTAAAAATTTCAATTATAATTATTACATAGACCACTAATTTATAATTATAATCATAACAAGAGAATTTAATTAATATATCATGTGCTGGAACTGAAATAGTAGGCTACCAAAATCAATTTCAATTTGCTGATATGAAAAATTGGAGCAATTTGGCAATTCTATAATCTAATACTATGGCGTTAATTAAAGTTAAAATATTAACTTTAATGTAAAGTAAAATGTAAAAATAAAATTTAGCTGTAATAAAGGTAGCTGTATATTTTCAATTAAAAAACTTACCTACTAAAAATTATTTTGAGATCACATATAATATTTTGAACCTCGCAAAAGGATATAAAAATTACTTCTATATTTTTTTATTTACCTACGTCAAATTCGTTCAATTAGGCCAGTGATCGAGTGGTTAGATTCTCACCCTGGATTTCCTCACTGAAGTGAAAATCATGTTTATGATTCTCCGAAAAAATAAATAAACATTTTTCTAGTTTTACAAAAACATTAAACACTATGAAAGTAGCTAATTAAGTTCGAATCAGGTTATCAGATATAAGCGGCATTAATTAAACCAACAGATTACTAATTACCCACTCCAGGCAATCTATAATTACTATCACATTAACCAAACAATTGCCGCCGAATTCACTTGTCCGAAACTCCGAAAAAATAATCGACAAATTCTTAACGACCACTCTAACTGAACTTAAACACATTAATTAAGGTAATAAAGAGCAAGATTTCACGGAAAAAAATATACAGGCGCATTTAACTTCAATGTTATTGTAATTTGGTTATGCTATTTTTTTATATATTTGCTGTAGTAAATTTAAAACTTTTCAATACATTTCACAAAATTATATGTTATCAACACAACCATTTTGTGATTTATATATTGATGTTTAAGATAATAAGATGCGTTAATAACCAGCATATCAATATTGTATATTTTAGCGCAATATTTGTGGTAAAAGTACAACTAAATATAAACCAAAAATTTCACGTAAAATTTACCACAATAAATGTAATTTCCAATATTTGCTGAATTGAAGCGTTGAATTTACCACAATGGTTTGTACTTTGTAACTATTTTCTTGTATAGTTTTACTGCAAGTTTGTTTGAACCGGCAAGCTTTATTTTTCTCATTTGTGTATCAGCGTTTGTTGTGTGCATACGTGTCGAAGAACTTAAAGAACTCACAAATATTTGATAAATAACTAATGAAGGAATAGCTGATAAAAATGTTAAAAAGTTAATTGAATGGGATTCAATGGGATTGTCCCGATTTTTTAAACGTAAGTTAATTATGTATTATATCAAGATATTCTAATTCTAGGTACATTACCAAGTATCTACATGGTACATATAATTTTTATTCATAGTTTCTTTTTTAGAGTCGCATAACTGTTGCAGGGGATGTTTCTTCATATTGAAAATATTTGATTTAAGAAATAATCTATATGAATTGTTTTTTCCTAATTTTCTATAAAATATATTATATTTTGTTAAATAATGCAGTGTTCTTCATTTGTTCTTGTTGTTAATTTAATGTTAACCTCATGATCCTATTTTTTATTTCATATTATGGTATTATGGATACAATGAATGCAGTAAAAGTAAGAAAAATATTTTGTTATTACTTTATAATTTGTAAGAGCACAGTGTTAAAAGACACCTTCGTTACTCTTTTAAATTTAGCAATGCACCATATTGCTAAATTTATAATAGTAACGAAGGTGTCTAATTTTAACACTGTGCCCTTACAAAGTATAAAGTAATAACTAAATATTTTTATTACTATCACTGCATTCATTGTAATAAAACTAAATATAATTTTGATTTTTACAATCCATTGTGGTAATATATAAATATTATATGTAGTAATTATTTCCAAACGTGTATTGCGTTCTATACCACAATTGATTCTGTATATTTTAAATCTAAAATTTAATCGCAATATTGTGGTAGAAAGTAACATACAAGAACTACCACAAAACGTTGGTAACTATATCAACACGTTGCTGCTGTCCTAATAATAAACCGTGTTTGTGTAAAATAAAATCACAATTGTGTTAAAAATGTCACAAAATTTCTTTGCGTTACCAAAGAAGGCGATGAGAAACTTCCGAGATGTCCCTTCTGACGCATTCATTATTAAACTAATCGTAAAACCGGATAAAAATAGACGCAAGTCCATTCTATGACAAACAGGGCGGGAGTTAATAGAGAAAAACTTTTTTTGATGGAGACAACCCCACTGAGAAATTTAAATTAGATTTTTTATTACTTGACCTCATGAAATAATTGTTATAAATTTTACAATTCACAAGTTATTTACGTTTTGAATGGTGAACAAATTATTCAGCAGTATTAATTTTAAATACTCGTACACACATTTATAAACAGGTATTGTTTTTATTTAAATAGCATATTGTAATAATAAATATTAAAACATAAGTAGGTACACACAATATACACGAGCGTATTTAAATTTTTAAATCACGACTTGTTACACTATAATTTCTATTCCTATGCTTAATTTCTTTGCATAAAATTTACTTAATATTATGTGTATTCATTAATTTACTTTTATTGACTCTTGCTAATGAGAGAGACATATCCTAGAATGTTCTTCTATCTGACCACGTGGTGTAAGCCCTTGATACAACCACTAGCCGGTGTCTGATAGCTTTTTACCAAGTTAATTGTCTTCCAACTTGGAATAATGACAAAAGAATTTACTCGAGAAAATTTCACACTTTATATACATGGGACAGGGAGGCGGGAGGCGTTGCTCCTCTGAGAAATGAAAAAGTATATTTTCATCTGCAATTAAGAGGTAGGAATTTAACCTTGAAATTAAAAATTTTTCGCTTGCGCCACATTTTTTTTACATAACTCTTTATTTATTTAATTTATAGGAATTTCGAAAAAAAAACTTTTTGTTTCAGAACCAGTACGTTAAATGGAGGTTTCCAAGCCTAAAGCCTAAAGAAATACTTATTGGATATCAATCAGCATATATAAGTTATAGGAAAGTGATAATAATAATAATTGTTAATTTTGATAGATTTATTACCTTTATCACCATTAAAATGCGCCATGTGTGACGCAAACGGCACTGAGAGCAAACCGTGAATAGATTTGTTAGTGTAAGTTCGTTTTTTGTAGTTTCGACTACAGAATGGACGACGGCACCTATTTTTTTTAAACTTTATGAATTTTTTTCTGGCTCGTTAGCAAATTTTTGGCAAAAAGAAAAAATACGGGTCTAATATTTTAATATATAGATTACATATTATGAAAAAAGCCAAAAAAAGTTATGGAACACCTGTATAAAAAATTATTTAAAAAACAATTAAATCCGACCCTGGTCGCGGTTGCTATACTTAGACACTTAGAGTAATTAATGAAACAAAAAGATAAAAACCCAACAATCAATAGGGGTGGGGATGGGAGAAATTCGACCGAGTCTAAGCGGTAAATATTAATTTGACCTAGCTAGTGCTGCGATCAATGGAGCTCAGAATTACCGGTTACCGCTACCGGTAGCGACCGACAAACCGGTTAAAAGCAAACCGTTCTACTCGCTCAAAGATGTCGCTACTAAATACAAGTAAACAGTTTCATGGGATGCAATCCACTACAACAGCGCCTTGGGGAAATGTGGTGATGCTAGGAACTTAACGTTAACGTTTTAAATACATAGTGGTGGTTTTTACTGACGACATAAATGCAGGTGCGAGAACATCATTTGTAACAAATCAATGGGAGCTAATGCATCATGCATTGCATGGCTCATATTTCACAACTTTATTTATAAATAATGCAACAATTCGCATACATGCCTTACTTACTGTGTTGAAAAGAAGATATATTAACAACCAAAACTTTTGTATTAAGTGCGCGAAGTTGATGTTTTTGGTGCGTGAGAATGTCACTTTGACGAGGCTTGCCGTTTCGAACGCACTAAAACATTTCGCGCTCGAAATACAAACATGAACTCTACTTTAATTTTAAATCCTAATAATTGAAATTTCCGAAATTCATTAAAATTTAAAGCAGAAAGATTTGTTTCATGGTTTTGAATGGATATCCATCAAGTAAAATAACAAAAATAGGATAGTGAAAAACAACACCAACTTCACGCTTTGTTCATGAATCAAATATTTTTTGACAGTTATAGAAAAAATCCGATGTGGCCAACACATGACCTCTCGCCATATACTCTACTATTTTATTAAGTGTGTATGAAAGTACTTACTCACAAATATACCATTGTAATAGAAGGGAATTCGGGAATTGTAGTTTTTATAATATTATTAAAGTTTATTATGACCTTATAAATACTAAATGACATTTCATATTTTCCATTTCAATTTGCCAAAGAGTCAAAAATTCATATCACATTAACACTCAAATATTTTATTTTTTGTTTCCATAGGTAGGCAGATAAATAAAAATTGTAACAAATTTGCAGAATTTTTAACTTCTTGTAATTGGAAAATGGTACTAGATAGAAACAACGTTTTGAATACATATTGTAGATAGTAACATTTAGTATACAATGTTATTTAAAAAATCCTATTAATTCATAAATTTTGAGAATATTCCATAAAAAACTCATCAGATCTTCAAGAAAATACCACTTCCGGTTGCACGATCAACACCAAAATCTAATCAGATCTAATCTAGGGTGTCACAATATTGTATACAAATTTTTTTTTATTCAGTGATATTTGAATTATCGTACCTCCAACATCCATCCTGACACACACACACACACACACACGCACACACACGCACACACACACACACACACACACGCACACGCACACGCACACGCACACGCACACGCACACGCACACGCACACGCACACGCACACGCACACGCACACGCACACGCACACGCACACGCACACGCACACGCACACACACACACACACACACACGCACACACACACACACACACACACACACACAAACACACACACACACACACACACACACACACACACACACACACACACACACACACACACACACACACTCACACACACACACAGACATCATCGCGAAATTATCAAAATCGTGTTCTAGGGACCTCAAAACGTGCTTATCCATTGAAAACTCACTATCGAAATTTTAGCATGATTACAATACCTCTCTTACAGATATGAGTAGCGAGAGGTAAAAAGTTGCTTTTTTTAATACATTATATTTCTTTTTTTGCTTAATAATAAATTATTAAGTTAATAATTGAACAGAACAACAAGACGTTTATTCTTCGAAATTATACGAGTAACTACTTCCTTTTATTATTATATTTGCTAATAATTTTAGGAATCGCGTTTTTTTTTCGTTTGTCCAGAATTTCTTTTTTACTTCCCTGACCTATGTAATAAGGGAAAGTATTGTTTTTTACAGTTCGAAATTTTGATGAATCTTCAAGATTTCGATCCTACTGAACCCAAAAATAATTTTTAAAAAAGTTGGAAGTCAAAATCTTTGTCCAGTCAGAAATTGAGTTGATTAAAAACAGTAATCAAAGAAAAAAGTACAATTTCACTGATTCCCCTCCGAAACAAAATATTTAATTTCGGTCTTAACTAAGACCCTTAATTTTTTATAAAAATAATACATTTTATAGAAAAATGTCTGGCGAATCTAATGCCTGAAACCGGATGTAGATATCTTTGTCCAGTCAGAAATTAGAGTTGATTAAGAACAGTAAACAAAAAACTTAGCCCGTTCTGGCTGCAAGCGCTTGATTAACGATTAATGCCAAACTTTGAAATAGAGTTGTAAGTCTAATTTTCAATAAAAATGTAAAGTGTGGGTACTCATTTTACTTACTCGGAATTTCAAGCTCTACAGTATTTTGAAGACAGAATTTTGATTTCATTCGTTGTTTACGAGATATTAGTAAAAATCTGCAAAAAGTGACATATTTTTCAAGATGGCGGCGGTTCCTCATGGTCCTGACAGCTTTTACTTTACCAAATTAAAAAGGACCCTTCAACAAATATGTATGCCAATTTTCATCTTTATCCGTTCGATTATGACCTCAAATGCTAGAATGACTGGACTATTGGAATTTTGAATTGAAGTTTTATATTTAAGATCTTGAATCAAAAACTGACTTCAAGTTCGTTAATGAGCTTTACTCAGCCAGTGGTACCAACTTTATAAACTGAACTTTTTTATTTATATTAAAATACTATCGTGTGTGGTATCAAATTAAAGCTTTCGGGAAAAAAATTCTAGTAGAAAAATAAAAACGATCATCAATTTTTTTATATAAATCTGATGTCAATTTAAACCTCTCGGGAAAATAAGTTAAGTAAAAATGTAAATAAAATACATTTATGCGATGAATTATCAAATTAAAGCTCGCTCAGAAAAAAATCTACTCGATGAATAAAAAACAACATTTATACGATGGTCAGTTGTTTTTTCACACGTTATTCAAATTATGCCGATCTTGAATCAAAAACTGACTTCAAGTTCGTTAATGAGCTTAACTCAGCCAGTGGTACCAACTTTATAAACTGAACTTTTTTACCTTCCGCTTACCTGTAAAGGAAGGTATTGGAATCATGCAAAAAATCGGGTAGTGAGTTTTTAGTGGATGAGCACGAATTAGGGTCCTTACAACTCATTTTTGATAGTTTCTCGATGATGTCTGTATGTATGTGTGTGTGCGCGTGTGTGTGTGTGTGTGTGTGTGTGTGTGTGTGTGTGTGTGTGTGTGTGTGTGTGTGTGTGTGTGTGTGTGTGTGTGTATGTGTGTGGTCCGGGCCGATGCCGTCTGTTGGATAACTCAAATACGAATTACCCAAAAATTTTGATATTTGGTATTTTACAATTGTATACGAATAGGAAGAGCTCATTAGATTTTGGTACAAATCTTCACCGGAAGTGATATTTTTTGAAGATTGAAAACGATTATTGTCAAAAATTTATATAAATTTAGATAAATACTAGCGTCAGGCCCCGCTACGCGGGCCTTCGGCTAGGTCGCGCTGCCGCGCGACAAGAGAAATTCGCCCGCTTCGCGGGCTCAAGCTCCGCGGACCCTGAATGTGGGACGATTCGGCACTTCGTGCCTCATTTATAACGATTTTAACATTTAGACTCTACAGAAAAAATTGTATGATGAAATTATAATTATTTAATTACAACTTCAAATTATTCATCTTCCTTCTTCAATATAAATTTTAGTTAAGCCATTAAAATTTTAGAATAAAATAACATAATATGTGTAATAAAATAAATATCCTGGTTATCCAACTAAAAACATAAGACGATTGTCCCGAACGTTATCTTGAACAATTTGTAGGTACCTTATCATTTATCAAAACCTTTAATTAATATCAAACATGAAATGATTCTATTATTTTGAAAGGAACAAAACCGAAGCTAATCACGCACAATCATATTTATCACTTATTGTGTATATCACTCCTCATCATCAAGACCTTTACTTTGATATTAAAATCAAAATGATTTTTACAATTTTAAGATATAAACATTTTGAACAATCTTGTATCAGCTCTTATCAAAACATTTAATTTGATATCATACTCAATAGGTATGATTCTAACAAATTTTTTTAAAAACAAAAGACAATCGTCGGCCACCATTTTAAATAATTTTATTAATTAGCTCTCATGTAGCTCTTTAATTTGACATCAAACTCGACATTGTTTTTTTAAATAAAAACAAATTCCAATCGTCTGCCACCATTTTAAATAATTTTATTAATAAGGTAGGTAGCCTTTATTTAACCCTTTAATTTAAACCCTTTAATTTGAAATCAAATTCTATTTGATTTAATAATTTTGTGATAAAAACAAATGACAATCGTTGGTCGCCATTTTCAACAATTTTATAAAGAAGTGCTCACCTGACCGATTTAAATTATTTTATTAATTTGGTAGCCCATGTCCAGCCCTTTAATATGATATCAAACTGATATAATTCTATATTGTTTTTGATAAAAATAAATGACTATCGTCGGCCACCATTTTAAATAATTTTATTAATTAGGTAGGCCTTATCCAGCTCTTGAATTTGATATCAAACTCGATATGGTTTTTTAATAAAAACAAATGACAATTGTTGGTCGCCATTTTCAACAATTTTATAAAGTTAGTGCTCACTTGGTAATAAGTGAAAAAGTTCCTTTTTTGCTTTTTTATTTTCAAATAATGTTAATAATTTTTTATTTGAATGTACCTAAACTTCTGACATTTTTGTTGGGACTGTACTTGAAATGACTGTCAAAATAAAATAAAATTTAAAAAATACTAATATTAATAAAAATACAAAAAATGGTTCTTTCGATTATTAGGTACTTAATATAATTTACAAATTGCTTCTAGTACTAATATAACTTAAGATACATGCATCTGAAATATCGAATTGTAAACTGTAAACGTCAGTTTGACAGAACATAGCATTGTTTTTTTTCAAATGTGTTAGGTACAATTTTTACCCTGGATGTACTAAAACTTCTGACGTCTTTTTCGGCGACTGTACTTTGTAATGACTGTCAAAATAAAATAATGTTTGTTCAAAATATGATTAGAATTGATGAAAATATTAAAAATATTTACGCTCCCACTATTATAACTCAATATAATTAACAAATTGCTTCTATTAATTATATTACTTTAGATAAATGCATTTTAAATGTCGAATTGTAAACGTCAGTTTGACAGATGTAGCGTTATTCAACCGTCAATAGTCATTTGTTGAACTTTTGTTTATACAATCTCTGATCCACTGTTGAAGTATAGTTTTTAATGAATAAGTCAAAAACTATACTATGTAGAACATTGAAACCTGGTCGCATGAACTCCTTATTAGTTGCTTACTATACATACCAATTTTTAAATCGATAGCTTAAACCATACATTTGTTATTAACGAAAAACAAAAAGTCAGTTTTTCGCATTTTTCTCAAACAAAAAAAATCAAAAACAATTGAATGATACATAAAAATGTGCGTCTCGATGACTTCTATCGTCTAGTGAAAAAATCATTCAAATCGGATAATCCGTTCATAACGTTGGCCCGACGCAAACCCGTTGTTAGGCAGACGAAAATATTAATTAAGCCTTTTAGTATATAAGATTAGTATATAAGATAGTATTTATTTGTAATAAGAATAAGAGGCAAAGTTATTTGCAACTTACATTATAAAAAAATTGTCTTTATCTGGTTGCATTAAAGAACTGCAGTATAATTTGAAATCTTGTAATCCATGTTCGGTTGATTTTTGTTTCTGCATAAAAAATATTGACAGATGAGACGGGTGACAAGTTGGCATACTAGCGCTATATAAGTCATAAGTAAGCTATTAAATGTAGTAACTGAACGGAGGATTGCTTCATCACAGAAGAGTTTTCGTGTGAATGAATCTTTTGATTCAGGTGATACTAATTTCTGTGTTTGAATATTTTAGATTTTTATTTGTATATTTTAAATGGGCACCGGATCGTACGTATACATTTCTGTTTAAAGTCTAGATATGGCGGAAGGTTGTGTGATGGCCACGTCAGATTTTTTATTTATATTAAAATACTATCGTGTGTGGTATCAAATTAAAGCTTTCGGGAAAAAAATTCTAGTAGAAAAATAAAAACGATCATCAATTTTTTTATATAAATCTGATGTCAATTTAAACCTCTCGGGAAAATAAGTTAAGTAAAAATGTAAATAAAATACATTTATGCGATGAATTATCAAATTAAAGCTCTCTCAGAAAAAAATCTAGTCGATGAATCAAAAACAACATTTATACGATGGCCAGTTGTTTTTTCACACGTTATTCAAATTATGCCGAAGTTGGATCAACTTAAATAGTTCAGGGAAAAAAATATTTAAATTTTGCTGAATAAAGCATAAAATTAAAACCTTTAGGAAAGTAAGTTATTAAAACTCGGAGAAGTACTGTGGTGGCTACACCAGAATTTTTTTATTATTTTACCTTCATTCTTTACAGAAAAGCAATTAACTAAAATGAATCTATTGATTATTGTTTACGTGGTAATACAGATTACACAATATTCCAGTTACCGTTGTCTTTGTAAATGAATAATTAAAACACAGAAATGATTCGTTTTGTTAATAGGCGAGGAAATATACTAATCCACTTCCCGTTTTTTGCGCAGTAATATGGATCGAAATTGTTTTTTGCATTCGCTTCCTAAAATTAAATAGAAACTTTGTGACTACTTGTGATCCGCTTGGGTTTGCAAATTGCATTTGTGCGCTGCAAAATGCATTCTGAAAAATGCAGTTTTCCAGGCAGCAGTTTAAAAATTGGCGAATAACGACTGCAATTGCACCAGTGCGGGTCTCCGGGGGTTTTCTAGGTCGCAGAATCTGAATCTGACATTAAATTCAGCCCCCTGGGTACCTGGGTAAAACTCCAGGGGATGACGTATATGTCCAAGTACGGTGCCCCAGGTACCCGGTAGAAAGGTTGCCGATGGCCGATTCGAAATCAGCGCCCCAAGAAACCCCCGGATGCCGGTTTTCTGCCGCCTTGCACGATAATTTCAGGAAAACTCCAGGGGATGACGTATATGCCCAGGTACGGTGCCCCAGGTACCCAGGAGGCTGAATTTAATGTCAGATTCGGGTTCTGCGACCTCGAAAATCCTCAGGGACTCGCACTGGTGTAATTTCAGTTGTTATTCGCCAAGTTATTCATTTTTAACCTGCTGCCTGGAAAACTGCATTTTTCAGAATGCATTTTGCAGTGTACAAATGCAATTTGCAAACCCAAGCGGATCACAAGTAGTTACAAAGTTTCTATTTAATTTTAGGAAGCGAATGCAAAAAACCCCATTTAGATCCATCTTACTGCGTAAAAAACGGGAAGTGAGACCGATTTTAGTAGTTTATTTCCTCGGCTATAAGTAGATAGTTGAAAGTACAAAATCAGGGAAACAAAATAACAAAGGAAATTGAACAAAATAGATTATTTTTTATAAATTGCAATAATATGCAAAAGATAATAACGATTTAAAATTAACGTAGATAAAGTAATTACTAATTATAAGAATGTAATGTGGTCCCTATACAAAATAATTATATAACCCTTCATTATATCAACCCTTAGAAGATAAAATGATGAAGTACCCAGCTATGTATTAATTAAAGTTATTGACATTAGTTGGTAGCCACATAATAGTTCAGAGTTCGAAACAAACAGTTATAGAACAGGGCCTTACAAAGCCAGGGTGGACTTCTGGACTTAGCTTTAGTTTAAAGTTCACGGTCTCTTAAGTACGTACTCTGTACTCTATTCCCAAGGAACGTAATGTTCTGTTCGAAATGCAAACTGTTCTAGAGATCCTGAATTATTTAAATCAAGCATTGAAGAATGATTATATAAAATAGGAAATAATCATCATAGTTCTATTCTACTTTCTGCCAAGTTTTTAAATCGCTTCTGTGTTTCAGGTCGAGTGTAACAAACTTTAAAAGTTTATTTCTGAGCTCAATTTAAACAAAAAATCTTTATAAATACCACGATTTTTTTTTATTTTTGTCAAGAAGACACTTTTGAAAAGCAAATCGTTTTATAGAAAAATTAATTAGTTTTAAAGCTGTAATTCAGTGACATTTTATTACAATAGGAGATTAAAAATTCATTTTCTATAAGTTATAACAATACGAGCAATATACTCGTATATTAAGCATTTAATTAGGTATTATCTTATAATAAATGCATTTGTAATCTTGAATTGTAAACTTCATTAAATAACAGCAGTCAAACTAATTTATTTTTCTATAAAACTATTTGCTTTTCAAAATTAAAAAATTCGTGTTATTTATAAAACTTCAATCTCTTGTATTTTGTTAACCGGAAGAAATAGGACTTATATTCAATGACATTTTTTTCTTAAAATGACATCAGGAATAAGCTGATAAAGTTTGTTACACTCAATCTGAAACACTCATAGTGCGATGTGATGTCAGCCGATGTCACAAAACATAATGAATGAATAGAGTGAACGTCCAGCGAATTTTCCAATCCAAAATCTCTATTTAGTTTTTGATATTTCTTTTAGTCCTGATTTTTCACAATTGTAAAATCACAAAGTTGTGGGCGGATATCTTAAAAACTTAGCGCAATATTGAACTGCGGTTAGCAGCATTTTGTTTCTTGCCCTTAACTTAAGCTTATGAGCAAATTTTTATAATCTGAAAAATTTGATTCCTTTGTCGAATTACCTACATGGATATACAATTTTTAGCAATAAATTCCGATATGTATATTTTTTTGCACGATCGGTCCTTTTTTAGAGTTTATTGGCCTTGTTTCCAAGGTAGTAGGTTTTGTTTACAAATTAGAAGGCGGTAAGTAATCTTAGAAGGCGGTAAGCACTAAACAACAACAGAAACCAAGGCAACGTCATCAAAATGCAAACTAAACCTGTATAACCAAAAATAAACATTACTTTCAAATTTATTTTTATTGTATCGATCGGGCAAAAAATATTATATTGCATCACGACGGGGGCGTTATGGGCTTGTGCATTTTGTACCGGTATCGCCTACGTCTCAAACTTATTATCTTAGTACAGGTAATCTCTTTCTAACAGGGATGGTGTGAGAATTGATAGAGTAAAATTCAAATAGCTAGAACCCTGCGCGAAGTACGAATTCTCGTCTTAGAGAGAGAAACATAGATGATAAACAAGAGGAAACTACGCTACTGTCTGTTCTACTAAACATCAGCTTCAATATCTGTTATTCTCATGTTGACATTCGTAGTGTTTTGCTTCGTGTAACCCTGTGAATTTTGTAATTGATTGTGATTGAGTTATATTTTAGTTTTCTTTGAAAATTAAGTGAAGTGCAGCGCAGCATATACTCGCTAGCTCCGCTTTTGTAAAACGGACAGTACATGGCAAGCTCTGCCTTCTCGCGCAGCCCAGGGTCCTAGCTATTTGAATTTTACTCTACTGTTATTACTCGCCGTTGAAATATAAAATAAAATAACAATAATCTTTTTTAATTTAAAAGCTATAGGTCCTATATTTTTGCTCGCATCTCCATATTCATATTTTCATTCATAACATTTTGTTTACACCACAAAAACATTTGAATAGCCCTATAGCAAAACACGTGTCACCTCCATACATATTTGATATTTTACTTCAGTTCCCAAGAGCCATCTTTCTCTGTCCTATGGGGCCTAATCACACAAATGTTACCGGTTACTGTTACCGTTACCGTTTCAGTTTCCATTTGCCCGCACGCAGACCTGGTTACACAAAAGTCACACACTTGGGTTTGTGTATTCAAACAGTGGCGCAGCACAAATTATTTGACTTGGGGGCTAACATTTCATTTTTTAGAAACTGGCTCAATTTTTAGCGGGTATCGAATTTTCACTTAAGCTTTTGCTTTTTTATATTTCAAAAACAAAATGAATCTGCCATGTATAATTCCAAAATTCCTTCCTGTGACACTTTCTTTGACACTAAAAATGTTCATCTCTTGTGATATTTATCAATAAGTGTATGGTCTATAGCGAAAACCCTACTTTATGTTTGTTACGCGTACGCCTCTGATAGCTACTAGAATATACTACGATATTCTAGCTTTTAGGGACGATTATGCCTGTATGTATATTTGATTACAGGTACGCATTACGCTATGTCTTATGGGTTACGTGTGAGTAGGTAAACATACAGTCCAAACCCCAAAGATAATGAATTTTTTATATGCTGAAATAGTAGTAAACGAATATATAATGAGCCATGTAAGATTTATGGAATATAAAGATTTTAGAAATCTATAAGTATCAAACTATTTGACTTAAAACCAAAAACTCGAACAGAACTGTATATTTTAGTGAAAGGGGGCGAAACTCTTACCGATTAAAAAAAAAAATTGGTTGAACCTTTAACCAAAGACGAACCGATGTTTGTGAACCAGTTCGGAACCGTTTTAAGCAATAAATTAATTTGAATTTTAAAAAAACCTATTGAATTTTTAAGATAATTATAGTTTTCACTTTACTTTTCGTCAATATTTGTTTGAATTTATTTTTTTCCTATTTTAGTCGCGAATTGTAAAAAATATTTTTAATTAGTTTGTTGTTCATGTCAGGAAAAAATAAACTAGAACAAATCCGAACTATCTAGTGTGCAGTGAACCTCGAACCGAACATGAACCGTTATTTTGTGCAGTTCGAGTCCCTGCTTTAAACTAATACGATAGCTTATAAGTGTATCGTATTATATTAAACTCAATTTCATATTAATGATAAAATACTCGGTGTTGAAAATTATTCTTTCATTTATTTGAAATTTAAATCCTAAGCTTATGTAGGATAATGTAGGATCATAAAAATATTTAAAATTTAATATTCGATAATCCGCTTTTATATTTACATATTGAATATCTAAAAATTAATTTTACATGAAGATTATAATAATTTGCTATAAATATTAACATAACATTGTATAAATTTTAAAATTCATATGGCTTCATGTTTCAAGATTTATTATGAATTGGATTTACAAATATCATACAGAAATCATGGTTAATACTGTGCAATAATAGAAAAATATACAAAATATAATACTTTAAAATTTATGATTATAAAAAATTATAACGTAGGTACCTATTGTTTTCGTTGTGCTAGCGTGTATCGTAGTATAAAATTTTAATATATTCGATAAATTGCATTATTGAACCAGATCTGTAAAAAAATAATAATTTTGCATGCAGTTGACATATGTCGTATACCATTGTTATTTCTTTTCTCATATCAACTTTAATTGTGATTTCAGAAGCTTAATTTTTTTTAGTATTCGATTAAATATTACATTCAATGTTTGTTTTAATTATAGAAATGCTATACTTATATTAGTCACTATATACTTAATTTGCTCTTTAGCTAATAATTTGCAGTTATCAGTTATAGTTCTTGTAATTATGCTAACATAATAATCTATCCATCAAGTACCGAATGTACATAAAATCTCAAAAATCAAATTCTTCTTTAATAATAAAAGTAATTATTTATTGAAATGGCTACAACACTCGCCTGCGACTTGTGCAATAAACAGAATTTACGTAAGTATGAAATTCCCATTAAATTTTTGCAAAATAATAAAAAATATAAATAAAATAAGTAAAAATAGTTATTTCATCGATAGGCTTGTTCTATGGTCATTGATAATACGATTTTATTTAAAGTGATTAGTGGTTCCTCTTTCGATGCACTCTACCTCAACTCAACGAGATAAACGTGTCCTGCATTTAAGCTGATTACTGATTAGTGTCGGATTCGCAAATATTTTAATCTGCCATTAGAACCCAATAAGCCTCATGGACCTGCATCTCATTCAAATTGAATACAAACCACCCTCTGTCCAAACACAGAGTAATGGCAAATTATTTTTTTTGTAAAAGTACACAATAGAAGGTTTCATAATTGTTCCAATTAATTTGTCGAAATTAATTGAGTCGACCATCAAAGGCAGAATTCACTGGAAAAAATATGATTTTTGCCCTTTACAATTCAATTGAAATGTTGATAAATTGTTATGATAAAGTTGAGTGCTCATTAGTTTAACCAAAAAGGTATATAAATATTAATGATTCCAATTTTATATCCTTTTTATGTAATTTAATTATTTAATATTGAATACGAAATAAATAATGACATTAGCTAAATATTTGCAGCCGTTCAACGAATGAATTTTAATCAATGTCACGAGATAAATACATAATACTGTAAACAAACTCTCGAAAAACAAAAATTGGTAAATGTAATTATTATAAATAATAATTATTGTGTACACAAATTAATCACCACAAATTTCCATTTTTGTACTAGATTTATGCTGCAAAATTTTTATACAAATTTATGTTTGTGTACCAACAATTAGTTTGTTTAAAGCTTGCTTTGCAAGGGGCTTAAATTCTGCGGACATTGCATTTTCTACCCAAAATGAATTGCATTATTAATTCACAGCACAAGGTAACATTAATTAGGTTGAATATTATGTACTGTCAAGAAAAATGAGATTACGTAATCAAATAACTAAAAAATTAGAAAAGATCAATTTTTATTAGCAGCTAATAAAATGTTGCTAAGAACACTATTGAAACAACGCTTATTCAAATTGGAGAAATAACGAAATTTTAGTAATCGTAGCTAGAAGACGCCTCTTTCCCAACTTGGGTTTGGCAGCCTATCACATACTCGTATTGTTGACCGCTGTTGATACCTAATTACCTAATTCATACATTTTGATTTTGAAGGTTTCTGAAACTGAAATGCATAATACAAATTCAAGATTTCAATATCACATGTGTCATAACCTTATGTTCAGTTCAGAGTTTACTAGCATCATTCCCAAACGTATAATATAGATTTCTTAAAAATAACACTAAATCGAAATTGCATATATTATCTGATTTTTCCTGACAGAGAATTAAAGTTTCTTGAAATTTTTCTTCTGTTCTGAACTAAATTATACATACCTAAATATTTACAACTGCCTGTCAATTTGCGATGTCAAATACCACTTAGCAATAATAATCTCCATTTTTCCACGCGGGTCAATTTCAATTAGGAATAATAATTTTTGTAAATATTTAAAATCTGTAACCTCACTACCGACAGCAATTTAACTGTTCATTTTATAGTACCTAACCAAAATTATAAATTACATATAATTATATCAATATCGACGATTAAATACTAATACCAGATTCAGCATTTTTTAAATGCAAAACATAGGTAGGTAATTATTTGACAAATTAGAAATAAACCGGTATATTTTATAAAATGATATGTTATTTGTATTATTTATCTGCTGCTGAGTCATAATTAAAACTTTATATGCCTTAATTTAAGGACCATAATGACGTTTAATAGACCAAGGATTAAAATTAAATTCAGGTACAATACCTATACTCAATGAACAAATAACAAATATCTCGTTAAACCATATCGCGCGCGTAATAAAAGACAGAAATTTGAAAACAATTTGTTAAGTCGGCAGTATACCTTCACACAGAAAGAGGCGTTCGTATTTTACTAATAATTTACTTTAGATATAATTTTTTTTTAAATTTCTATAACTTCATTCTTAACATCGAACTGTTTATAATTTTTCAAAATTTTCGAAAAAAGGTATTAATATCTAAAATTTTATAATTTTTAATTTAAAATGTGGGATTTAAAAAAATATATATTGACAGTTTGATGTTAAGATAGTACAGCAGATTTAAGAAAAAGATATTCCAATCGATAGAAAAGTTATTGGTAAACTACGATTTTTAATGGTTTTTACTTCCTTGTACGAGTAATAAGGAAGTATTGTAATCGCGAAAAATTTCGGTTTTCAGATTTTGATGGAAATATCTCGGAAATATCCGTTTTGACCTTTTCTGAATCCATTATGACTAGTTTCGTCGTGACGTCTGTACGGCCGTAGAAAGTTGAAATTTTGTATTTAGGACTGTTATAGCATCTAGTTGTGCACCTCTTATTTTTTGTTTCAATCTACAAACCGGGAGTAGTACTTTTTTCAAATATTTCGATAAATATTTAATTTAAGACAAATTTTTTTATTTTAAATGAAAGATTATGTGATTATTACCTACACTCGGTATTTTATAAATATTTTTGTATCTGCTATCAATTCAGAATAATTAAAGTATATATTTATAATTTAGTATTTCGGTATCTTGTAGTTCATGATCGATTAACATTTGTTACTATGTAAAATTTAAATGATTATGACATGACAGTGACATTAGTAAAATATGCTTTATATCTTCTTGCAGTTTAAATAAAATGACTAAAATATATTTGTGAGTAGCAGTAGTAGTACTTTGTATAATAAGTTAAAAGAATAAAGTAGGTATGGCGGGAGGTCTAGTGGTTGCCACGTTAGATTTTTTTATATCATTCTACATTTTAGTTATTAAGAAAAGTATGAACAGTTTAATAGGCGTACAAAGAAGTCATGTGGTGTCCACGTCAGATTTTTTATTTTTCAAAACATGTACGGAAAATCGATACATAGCTAGTATATTGTAACCAAAATTTGGTTCAAAAATTACTCGAAATGCAGGAGGAATTAATTTAAAAACTAACTAGGTACTCTATACGACTACATCATAGTTACTAAAAATTTTACTTTCATCGAAAACTATGTTCTTGCCAAATAAAACACTTAATTTTCAGAATAATAAAACCCATTTTCTAACAATACATAATAAAAACAAATTCCCAAATCTTTTAATCCTTCACAAGTTCCGTCTTTCATATACGAATAAAAGAATAAAACTTTTTCGTGTAAAAATCTCTGGATTCATTTCAGCCCCATAATTAAAAATAACACCCCTAATTAATGAACTAGTTTACTGGTTCATTTCCATTTCAACCATCGATTTTCCCCTCAACGCGTCCAGGGTCGCCCGTCACACAGGGGGCTAAACTAAATCAGTTCAAGAGCATCGCAAGTGGGGCAAGCAATACTGCGAATTGATTCTAGTGTACAATATTCACGGTCGATAGTTCGTGATAAATCGAAACAAATGAAAAAATCACGAAAACCACGACAACATGACACGTATCATATAATTATTGTGTTTATACATAATTTGTGAGATAGAAAATTGTTTTGGAATTCGTTCGTAATAATAATCCTTTGAAAAGACAAGCTGTTTTTGTAGGTACTTTGGGGGGGAAAAAATTAAAGTAGGTTAGTATACATGAGGTACTGAGCGTGGAACAGAAATTAAGGAATAATAACCCAAAGAGAAAATTTCTGAAACCACTGGAATAGCATATTTAATTTAACATAATAAAAATTAATTATTAAAGTAGATTTAAATAAGAAAAATTAAAATGTTAGCAACCAGAGTATATAGGGTGTTTCATAACTTCAGGTACCTACCTACATACTTTAAGGGTATATTATGTTGTTTGATTTGCTGATTACGAATAAAAAATAATTTTTCTTAAAATCGCAAAATTAATTTCCATGTTTCCCAGTCAAAAATTTTTCGTAACCACTGCCACTGGGTGGAGTAATTATGGTTTCATTATAATTAATTAAATTTCGTCTGTTATTTTACTAGTATTATGTAATTTAAGATGTTCATTACCTACTTCTATTGTTTGTATTTAATAGGAAAACTAATCCAGTGCAGTACTACAAAAAATGTTTTAGGTAAATAACCCTTAATTTTTCGAATTTTTAAAAAATCAGTATATCAAACAACATATACCTACCATTAACGTATGTATTCGAAGTTATGAAACACTCTGCATATAGGTACCTACTACAAATGTTCAGGGGTAGGTAATACCATTTTGTGGGTAATACCATAAGAGATGATTGATAATGTTTTAAGAATTGTTTTGTTGCTTCCACGGCAACTTCAATTTCCCAACACAAAACATCATCTGACAATAATTTCATAAATCGTATAGTTGTGGGAAATTTTCTGTGATATTTTGTGGAGTGAAATTGCAATAAGTTGCCGTGGTATAGACAAAAATTATTTCAAAAAATTATTATTTCGAATGATAGGTATTTAGGAAGAATATTTTTCCTGTTAAAAAACACTACCAAAACGACTCATTTTGCAAAACAATTTTGACGTTTAATTTGACAAATTTATTTACTTAGTACCTAATTGAAATTAACGTAACTAAATAATATCTAATCTACATATTATGTTGTCAATTACATCATTTTACATTTTCTATTCTATTGGTTGCAATACGTCATCCGACTCACCCTTAATTTGAAGAATTTTTCGAAAAAAAATGTATATTGTACGCCAGTAGATACGTCATGTCATTGGGGTGAGGGGGTGTTCACAAAAATAGAATGTTATGAAATTTTTAGTATATAATCCTCTACAATCTAACAGCAATTAATTGTCACAGTATAAATACGCAATTAGTAAGGCAAATTATTCATATTAATTAATGTTAAACACAATATTAATGACAGAGTATTTCATGACTATATGCTATAGCTAAGGATGTATTCCTACCTATTTCATACATTCATGGCCGAAACTCCATTTTAAATTACCTATGGATTAGGTACAGCACTAAAACTATGGCTATCGAGATATCCTGTGTATGTAAGTATAATGAATATTGAGTTTTCTTTGAAATTTTCGATTTTCTTAACGAATCTATTTTCGTCGATTTTCGTATATTAATATATAGGTATCCTGAAAATTTTTGTTACGTGCAGTATTTAGTACCTATGTTATTTCATCTATTATATTACTCAAATTCATCCAGAAAATGCATAGTATGTGAATGGTGAATATGAAATGCGTAAAATCGTTTATTTTTACTTGATTCTTTTGCTCATAAAATATGGTAAACCGTGCTGTTATTAATTAATCTCTGAATATTCGATTTTAATTTTCGCCTGCGGCGGTTTTCCTTCGAATTCAATTCATAGTTGTTTTCCCCATAATAATAATAAGTCGAACGATTAAACTTTTTTTACATAAAACTTTTTCATTTCCAAGGCTAATGTCTGGGTACGTCACTGATTGAAATGAAATGCAACTTGAAATTTCAATATCTGTATATAAAAATATAAATTATACAATATAGGTAACAGGTAATCAAACAAAATATTGAAATTAAATCTTGAATCAATTTTTGAAAAGCTGTTTTTCAAGTTTCCAAGACAAATTATTTTAAACTTCTACCACCTTTTATCGCACAAAGTTAAAAATAAAAGTTATGTACTTACAGTAATAACTCCTCAACAAAAGCAAGAAACTGCAATAAGTACAAAGTTTGATAAAAACAACACTCTTTTATCACAAAGTTCACGCACGCCTAACCTCACAACTGTAATTAATATCACGTACGCTTGTCACGCGTGACTAGCTCGCGTGATCACGCACACGCTTCTTTACAATTCACAAACATTCGTTTAATTGTTACAACATGACGAACCACGATTACCAACACAAAGTACAACTGCAGTTTATCTTGTCAACGAGTTCACTAAATTTAACCAAATACGACCTACAGTAAGGGTGCTGTGTTTAAAGGTATAAGTGAATGTCTTGAATTTAGAAAGGAACAATATTCAATATGTGTCTCAGCTTGTTGAGAGATACCTATGTACTTTGCATAAATTTTAATTGATTGAAATTGTAAGTTAATGTTATTTAATACATTATCGATAGGACTTTGCAAATCTATAAACCATTTAAACTTTACATGTTATTACGTGAACATTTTTTTAAAAACCCCTGTTTTAGGGCTTTTTTTCGAAAAAATCATCGGATACGATGCGTGCATGCGTGTGCATGTGTGTGTACATGTGTGTGCATGTGCAAGCGTGCATTTGCACTTATCTAGCCATTTAATTTGAGGTATGAAATTCGATATGACACTATAATTTTTTGAAAAAAAATGTCCATGTTCGATCCCCATTTTTCCTTTGAAACGCGATAACTCACTCAATTCTTCACCAATAAGGACGAAATTTTCAGCTCTGAAAAGGAAATTGATAGAGCTTTGTGACAATCGAGTCGAACAACCCCCTTAATATAGGATTTTTTGGAGCTACAAGCCTTCAAACTTTAAGATTTTTCATTGCTCAAACATGACATCACATAAAGCGATTTTTCAGGGGGTCGGGGGAAGCGAATCTCTTCGGGATTTTTGGAGAACGTAGAATAGAAATGTATCTCCAGAGGGAATTTCCAGATTTTTGTTAACACGTCCTTGAAAGAAATGCCCCCACATTTTAAAAACAGGCATTTTCTTAGTTCGGCCAAGTGGCTCGATTTTTTTGTGAGCAGTGTATATCATTTGTCAACGATTCTTTTCAACAAATACATTTTATTTGAAATTCTACCAATAGGTATATGCTATAAATAAACAGGAAGTAACTAAGGATGGGTCGAGTTGGTCTCTGGTCCACCCACAAAAATATTTTTTTATTTACTTAAATTTAAATTAACGGGGATCAATACCTAAATGCTGGATTTCACTGTGCGGCTTATTACACATAAATAAACAAAGGATAAAATTATTAATTTAAATAAATAAATACAACTCTTTATGAACTATTTCATTTAGAAAATTAAATTACAAATGGTTCAATACAAGACGTCGAAACGGCGCAAAACGATATTCAGTTTTTCCATTAAAACTTATATTATATTAAGATTTTTTAAACAAATGATATATTTTTAAATAACTAGGACAACCCTCAAGTACGTCTAATGCCACTTTTTTAAATATTTTATTTCAAATATGTAATAAAATATGTAGAAAATAGCTAAAATTTGCCATGTTTAGCCATGAATATCAAAAATGTACAGTACAAAAATGAAGAAAGTGGCATTAGACGCATTTGGAGACAACCTTTATCTATTCAAAAATGTATTTGTCTTCAATTTTAAGGAAAACCTAAACATACTTTTCAGCATTATTACGCCGGTAGTGACGGGAGAGCTGAGTTTTAAGTCCTTCAGCTTTAAATTTTCATTGGTCCACCCTTCACCCACCTAGTTATGTCACTACCAAATTGATTGGACTGGTAATCAATATAATAATACTAAAACACAGAAATTCTTTAAAAGATAAAACCAAATATCTCTGAATGAAAACACAGTTTAATATGCAGTATATTCCTGTTTATTTTGCATGTGTGTGTGTGTCAGAATCCCACGTTTATGGCATGGCATGGATAAAACAACCTGCATCATGTTTTGAGTTTAGCGTTCTGTGCGGCACTGTGGCTTTCATAATCATGTCAGTTTTGTATGTATAATATGAAATATCAAACAGCCACCAGCTAAAACCTCTTTGACATTCATACTGCATTTTGAAAATTGAAATAATAAAATGTTGTATCTGTATGTAATTTTAATGAAACGACAAAATAGAAAACAAAATTTAAATCCGCGATGTTGACGAACTATTTTAAACGATAACATCAAACTAAAAAGGAAAAAAGTACAATAATGTATTTTTGTGATTTCAAGTAATTAATTCAATTAGTAGTAAGTGCATTCCAGCACAAACCAAGGTTGATATATTTCATAAATTTTTTTACAAAGCAGCATTTGCGAATTAAACCTCTCGGATCAAGTAGAATTTTATGGATTGCTGGAATCGAACTAAAGACCGCTAGCATGCTAGGCACTAGGCAGACACTTCAGTTGTGCTATCACTGAGCCGTAAAAATAATAAAGTTAGAGAACACAAAAAATAGTATATAATGCAATGAGTAATGATAGAGATAATGATATATTCGTATGAATTACAACATTCGCCTTGGCTCGTATTGTAAATTTCATACTCGCGTATTAATAGCTATTATACACGAGTTGCATACACTATTTTTGTCCTCCCATGCTGTCATTAAAAAATATATTAATTTGCATGCAATTTACTTGGGGGTTTTATAACGAAAATCTATATCGAAAATGTCATTCAAGTACAGACAATGCATATTTAAATGGTAAATTAAATAATATGGAGTAGAAAACTAATATTATAATCTTAGTGTGTTTAGAAAACTCGTAAAATCTAGACATATCTTAAATTCTAAAAAATATTACACCAATAAACAAATTCTGATTTATTCACAAAATTCAATTGAAAGGGCGTTGTGTTTCTAGATAAAGAATAATCTGCTATCTTCAGGTGTATAGGTAATTCAAAAGTTTTAATAAAATCTAATAATTTTAAGCTTTTAATTAAATTTTAAAATGCAGTACTTACCTCTAAAATTGCAGAATATGATATTGTTTCATGAATTTAATGCGAAATATATATTTATATATTTTAACAGTAACAATATAATATTACATTGTGATTTAAATTTACCTAGTCACAAAATTACCATAAATTCAACTGTAACAATACATATGTATTCGAAATACGAACAATTATGTGAACAAGTAATGAGATGTAGGCACAGTAGGCTCTCAACGTGTTAATTCTGTAACCAGGGAAATCTGAATGTCAATATATCCCTTAGCTCATTTCCCAACCCTTAATCCCAGATTCCAGAACGTATTATAAACTTTATCACTGTATTGATCTTGTATATCAAAAGATAATCATAAATTGAAACTTATCGTCATGCATTTTCATTTCAAAAGTATAAAATTTATTAAATTTGTAATAAATTTATAGAAAAGTTAGTTTGTTGATTAGTATTAGTATTGCCAAGCAATCAGAATGATAACAAATTTTATTAGTATTGCGAAATCAATTATATAGGTACCTACTTTAACAAACTCTGTGTTACTAATACAATCTAAATTAGATTGAGTTTGTTGGTCTCTTAAATCTTTTTTATTATAATTTAAGTCGACCTGAAGCCATTTCATTAAAACTATTATTATTCTCAACTATAATTACACAAGAGCTTCTTATTTCGCCGCATAAATTTCTGTTTGTATTGAAACCTTGTGTTGCCTAGCAATTTGAAACGAAAAATTGTTTAATAAAATCAAGACACCGTAGGTGGAGTGATTTTATTTTAAAACAATTTTTCGAGTCAAATTGTTGTCAGGTGACAAGGTTGAGATGGAGATGTCAAACAGAAATTTATTCGGGGAAAATAAAATGCTCGAGTGTAATTCAACGAGATAATTTAACGACTCCTTTGGTTCTTCTTTACAAATCACAAATATTTCCAAAATCTAATCATTTCACTGACAAATATTAGAAATATGGTGAAACAAATGACATTTTAGAGTTTTGTTGTTTGTTTGGTTGCTAAGAAAAAGGTAAATAAGGTTTTATCACTTGCAAAAAGTTACCTTCCTTTTTATCTGCTGTCAAAGCGATAAAATTGTGTTTTGTTTATGGCTTACTTTATACAGGAGTGGAATTCTCATATATAATACCATTAGTGACTATGATTTTGCCGGCAATTTTTGCCGTCTGGTCACGACTGCTTGTTGCGTCGAAAATAAAGACGAGTGCGTAGCACGAGTGTTTATTTTCTAAAGCAACAAGCAGGAGTGGCCAGGCGGCAAAAATTACCAAAAAATCATAGTCACGTATGGTATTCGGCTTGACAATTTCTCGAATTATTTTATTTATTCCAAAAAAGTAATGTACCTATTTTTAAAACAATCATCACAACTGACATAATATCTAAGCAACGCTTCGCGGCAATTTTCACTAGTGAAAATTGTCACTGTAGTTCGTCTGTGATTCGTACAATTCAGCAAAATACTTTGTTTTGATTGGATAAAAAACTACGAGTGGAATTGTCATTAAAATAATTTATAATAATGCGAACCCAGTGGTTAAATTCTTAGGCACGTCAGATATTCTATATTTCACATTTATTTTGAAAAACATACAGATGTCTAAATAAAAGTAGATTAGTGAATTTACTAAACGAATATATTTATTATAGGGAAAAATGTTTTTAATAAAATTTAATATTAAACGGGAAGAGGATCATTCTTACTGTTTTATAACATGTATATAGAAACCCATTTTATAACCGCAATTAAATTTATTGTTCTTTACAAAAAAAAAATCAATTTATATATGTAAGGTGATCAGCTTTAATAATAACCGAAGACGTCCCCTACAAAGAAATTATTGTCTGTGATCCTGTGAACCAAGTTCACGCATTTATTAACAGTTTCCAAGCTCAGAAATAAATTGCAGGGCAACAAATAAAACATTGACCCAACTCCTGTACTTCTCTCTGTCTCTGTTCCCCTTAGCCGACATAACCTCAAACAAGCGCGCAAGAGTGACGTAAATGATGACGTTAACATGTCGTGGCATGTGCACCGCCTGCTTGGTTAACACCATCTACCGGCAGTTTGCGGAACTTTGCAAGCAGTTGGGTATTATTTTGACAAGTTAAAAGCGAAGTTATACGAGTATGTGCATCACATATGAGTAGATTATACTTCCATTACAACCGCGCGTATTATTTGTTCTAGTTTAATGATTCTTTGAATTTTGTACACATTCCCCGGCTATTAATTAATGTTTAATTCCTAATTTTAATGTGTAAGTTTTAGTTATATTACTTACATTATTCGACACATAAATTTCCGTTTCATTTTATCATGTCGTATCATCCAGTTTTAACTATCGTAAATTTAAAGTTTTTGTGATCTAAAAGTGTGTAATTTGAAAACTTTTGAGTAGAAAACATATTAGATTGATTCCTACTTATGAATAGATATTTCTAGTAACAGTAAATTTAAAAACATTTATTTATTTATTAAAACGCAACCCCGAAACGTGAAATGGTGAAATTCATGATTTCACTTTCAGACAACAAAGTTTCAGTTTGAATAAATGTATGAATTAAACCAAGTTACGAATACATAATTCTGCGGTATTAAAATGTATTGTTTGTTTGAAAGTCATTATAAATTAAGCAAGTAATTCTATGTATAAGTCCTGAGCGAACTGAACAATAGCTTCAAATAAAATCCAAACTTAAACAGAGAACGGCGAAAGCAGCGAATGACAAATTGGAATATACATATTGTCATATTGATCAAAGACTCAACTGGTATTATAGCTGTGTAATTGGTTCAGAATCTACTTATTATATTAAATATTAAAACAGCTATTATTAAGTTACTTAAAAGCGAGCATCATGCTATGAAAATGCTTCTAACAAATATTTTTATCGGTAATATTTCACAACTTATATGGAACAATTTTTTTATAGTTCGTAAAAGGCCAGGCATTGTAAGGAATATATTCTTGGTACCACTAGATTGCATAATGTATATCTGACTAACTATCAATGGAATAAAATTATTATTATTATTTAATTTTGGCCATAGCCAATCAAAAATATAAAAACATGTTTCTTATAGAGAATCGTTTGAAGAATCAAATGCCGAAAACCGGAAGTTGATATTACAATCCGCTTATAACTGACAGTTGATCAAACATAATAAATTTTAAAGAATACTAAAAGTTCTGTTTTACCTGTCGGAGAAAATCATTTAATTTGTCCTTAGCCTATAAAAAATTTAAAAACATGTTTCTTGTAGAAAACCGTTTGCAGAATCCGTTCATAACTGACAGTTGATCAAACAAAATAAAGTTTAAAGAATACTATATTTTTTTTACTTCTCCCTTGTTCATAAGAAGACCTTTAAAAAATATGAAAACATGTTTCTAATAGAAAATCGTTTACAGTACCTATCTATTGCCAGAAACCGGAAGTTGATATTTCAATTCATTATAGCTGACAGTTGATCAAACACAGCAAGTGATTCCTTCTCCACAGAATTTTGCATTTTGCTTATAATTAAAAGTTACACTTTTTTAAAGAAGTGAAGTTTCATGCTCTCCCCTCTTTTATTTGCAGAAAAAAATTCAGTTCAAAGTAAAATTGATATCTCAAATTTGAACTTTTGTTAATGAAAAACAATATGTTTTACTCTCTTTTAGGTAGTTATGTAATGTAACCGGAATTAGTACGGAATTTCTCTCGCTCTGTGTTACGTTATTACCCATTTAAATAAAAAAATTCAAAAGAATTCATACAATTGACTCAATAATTTAAATTTTTGACAATTATTATTAATATTAATAATAATAAACATATAAACGTTATTTTACGTTCATATAATTTTATAAATGAAATTTATTCTTGGGGGGAAGGTCATGATATCCTCGCCTGTGTGTAGTGTACTTAATTGGCTTAAAACTGTAATTCAAATTTAAAAGTTTACGTATTAAAAGTTATATTTTGTCGTATTTGTCGTCCATTGTGGATTATAGTGCTGTAAAATGAAAATATTTAGAAATTTCATTGCGCTTCCCTTTTCAGCTTCAAATTGGGACGAAACAACTTCAAATTGTGAATAAACAATTTCAAATTGAGAATAAATAATTTTAAATTGGGAATAAACAATTTCAAATTGAGACTTAATAAAATTGTTTATTCCCAATATGGAATTGTTTAGTCCCAATTAGAAGTTGTTTCGTTCCAATCCAATTTGAAATTGAAAAGGTAGACTAACCTTTTTTAGGTATCTTCACACAAAATTTGGTGCTCTTATCCACCAGATAACGGTAATCTTGAAATACCTACATGTATTTAATTTTAGCATTTATGTATTTTTATATAGAAAACATCACTTAGGCTTCCTATATCATTATAATTTAAAAACCTGTCTGGCTTAAGGGAAAGAATATTGATTGTTAATAAATGCATGTTCTCTTAATTAATTTCTATTCAATAGCAGTACCAACAAGTCAGTAATTTATCAAAATGTCAAATACTCTCGTTGCTCAGGTTAATAGATCTAAAAATAAATTATGAATAAAGGAACGGCTGAGGGCACGGCGCATCCACGATAACGCGTTGTGAAATGAAAACAGAATCTATTGAATACTTATTTGAATAGATACCATGTACTCTTCAATAAGAAACTCTCTTTAAACAAACTATCATAATGCACCGGCATTATCAAGAAAAATACTTAGTGCGCTTTTCAGAATAATCGTAAACGGAAAAAGAAACAATTATTCGCGGAAATACTGTAAACAACCAAATAAAGAAAAAATTCAAAGTCGCAATATATACTGAGCTTAAAATGGAACCAACAAACGAAAGACGTAATTATAATCGATTGCTCGAACTTTCTTAGAAGTGCGGTAAAAAACGGAACCAATCAAGATACGCCGTATTGTATTGCAAAGAGAATTGAAAAAATAGTAAACTATTTATTTAAACACAATGTTTAACAAAAATATACATGAGCAAATGAAAATAAAGGTAATTCGAAAAGTAATTAAGTTTTTTCGTAACAAAACAGATTCATTTAAATTAATGTTAATGTTAATGAGATTTTCCATTAAATATTCATTTTTTAAAAACCTGAGAACATAGATATTTATAGGAAGGATAATAATTTACTGGAATTCAATCAGTGTTTATTTATTATACAGTGAGTTTATTTTAACGTGAAACATTTATCATATCCATGGCTACGAATTTGACAGCATTGTATAAAGGCTAGTACCGAGCTCTCCGTTCGACGGATCTGTCTATTCGTCTAGCCAATCAAATGCTTTGAAATATTCAAAGCAGTCCAGTCACAGGCCGGTTCCGCAAAATAAGTCGGATCGTGCTAAACTTTTCTCCGGTGAGCGGACGTTTCTCTTTCTCTGTCTTTCTTCTTATCGTTGTCTTTGTTGTATTCTTTGATCATCGTCTGCATTTGCAGTCGCAGTTGACAGAAGTTGATGTACAATATTATACACGTCTCTTGGATAATTATTACTCATTTTTGTGACATGACAATAATACAACACATTTTAATATAAGTATTCTGAATATAGTTAGGTATATGTTATATGTCAAAATATCCAATATGAACTTAATTACGTTTAGAAAAAAAATCATTCGTTTGAACGTAGAGCTCGGAACCGCAAGACGGAGAACTATTCGGTCACCGGAAAAACGGATCCGTCGAACAGAGATCTCGGCACTAGTCTGTAGAGCGTTCTTTTTAAAATGAAACATAGGGAATAAATTTAAATTTGTTAATTCGTGTCACACTGCTGCTACCCGGAAATACGATTTATACTTTGCAGCTGTCCAAATATATTGTTCAAGAATAATACAGTTAAATTGGTTCCCTATGTTTCATTTTTAAAATAACGCTCTAATACATTGCTGTCAAAGTTATCCTTGTCGTATATGTATAGGTATACGTTATCTATAGGCAAGAAGCATCATATATTAATACATTTATTTAAATAAGTAGCTGATATACGATACATGTCCACGTAAAGTAACATTCTCTTCTCCTCCTGTATTATGCATTAATTCTCATGTGTTGAAATTATTCTTTGCGTTCTCGTTGCCTGAAAATAAATTCCCGGACGACTGAGATGGAGTATTGGCCCTCCTCTTTCGTTTGATATAAATGTTAATTTTCTTAATTATTTTGTTCCTTTCCTATAAATACTTTCGAAAAGTTATAACTTGTTATAAGTCTGTAAGTCTTTTATCGTATTATATATTCTACTACGCTTCACTATAATTTATAATAGACACTCGAACTCCTTTGGGAATGGCAATTTGACAAAAATGTCATGCTCATTCAAATATTAGCTAAATTCCAATTATTTCATGAAAAACGTTAGAAACGTACCTATCACGTCTTACTATCGGTATGAACCATGGTAAAAAATTCAGGATGTTTGGTCGGTACTAATTTGTATCGCGATAACTGAAATATTCGCATATTTGTTACCACGGTCACCGTGCAGAGAGCTTGATATTTTGTGGTAAAGGTTTTGTGTTTATGTGTTTCGATATCACAGCTTAAACCTAAAAACGTTGGTTTGTTTTGATGTTGAGAATATATAATTTTCCTGTGTTTAATCAGTTAAAATAAACTGATTAAAAAATAACTAAATTTCTATTTCTATTTCAATACTCTAACCTAAATGTCAAATTTTTTTCGAAGTGTTTCACAAGTTACTGAAAAAACCGCCACTTTCAGTTACCAAATAATTACCGTAACATAACACCACGGTACGGTAAACCTAGTTTTATTTTCGAACATAGCCATTATTTCATTTATCATTTTCACAAAACGTGAGGCTGTAGGACATGACTAACTACTAAAAAAATTAAAAAGTACTCACACAATAAAATGGTAGACGAAACACTTCCACGAATTAGGCCTCTCGAGGAAGTTATAGACCTGTCCTTGGAAGGTGGCTCTCCCCGCCAGCCTCCTGTGCTCCTTGGCGAGATATCGGGCGGCGTCGCCCCACTTGGGGGGCCGCTCCAGCAGCAGCGTGCTGGCGGCTAGCGCTGCGCCCCCACCTGCGCCCCCCACGCTGATCGTGGGGCCCAACACGCCCCCAATGCTGACGCCGCTCACACCGCTCATGCCGCTTACTGATGTCACGGTAGCTGGAAGTCAAGAATACTACATTAAAGAACAAGTTTTATAAGACATGATAAGGATAAGAGCGACAAAAGTGAGTTCTTTACGCTATTATTTGGCGTCTCTTTAAAATATAAGTTAAACTGCCATAACATACTCCAAGTCGATTTAGGGCAGTGATTTAGGGAAATTTACAGTTTTGCCAATACTACAGAATTGTTTGTAGATCTACAGATAATTTGTACTATCTACAGATACTTTTTATAAATAAAATATTGTTCGAAGTTATATTTTTCTCGTTGAGAATTTTGAATAGTAAGCCATGATGTAGATTGCGTTTAAAGTTATTGGATTTAGGCTTCAAAACTCTGGATTAAAACCTCATGTTTTGTATCAAAAATTTTTTCGTCGTGACGAACTAGTTGGGTATGACTCATCATCTTGCAAGATGGTACACCAAAATTTCGACAACATATTTCATAAAAAAATGTATTAATTATCATTTAACATTTAAGAACTTTAACTTATATCAATTGGCTTGAAAATGGTCGAAACCAGACCGAAACGTCGCCTATAAAAAAAAAATGTAACTAAACATGAGCCTAAATCCAAAAACTATAAACGCAACGTTATGTTTTTTTCATTTAAAATAAAAATGTTACCTATTGCTATGTATTTAATGTTAGAACAAGTTTAAAATAATAACAACTACGAGTATTTAAATTATAAACATTTTTCTAATATAAGGGTACAATTTAAGGTAATGAACTACCAAGCGGTACGCAAACTAAAAAAGGTTGAGAACCGCTGCGCTAGAGGGATAACAAGATCCTCTTGGTTTATCAAGTTGATATGGTTGATATATGAATTAGAATAGGCACCCAGGTTTGACGTTTGTCAATTGAAATAAATGTCATCTACCAATACCAACCTTCCAAAAGCGAGTTCTAACTTTGTGAACGCCAAATAGAAAAAGAAAATTAGAAATGAGAACTGAGCGAATCGTTGATTTAGGAGGGTAAAGGTCAGCAGAGTGGTTAATATTTTATGGTGGGGTGTTTGGGTCAAATTTCAAGCACGAATTCACAAACATGTAAATTTGTACCAAAATAGCGATTTAATTAAAAAATTAGAAGATTTAAATAGCCTCAAAATTTTAAAGATTACGTTTTTGCTTTCTGTAGAAATATAATTTCATTGACGAATTTGTACTTTTAGCTTTTCCACTTCAAATAATAATTAAATTTGATTCCACTTCAGATATTTAGCTGAAAGTGTAACGTATACTGCTTCAGATCTAAGAGGTTAGATAATTATAAAATCCTTTGTACATTATTTTGTTAGAGTTAATTATAAATATAACACATTCCCATTTTGAAAAATCTGAAATATTTTCACGTGACCCATCAAAATATCCTGTATATAATTTTATCCTGAAATTAGTTAAAATAAATCATACAAATTCTGTATGTAGGTAACTATACGTACCTACGCGTTTTGTTACAGAGTAAAATAAAATTAAGATTTTTTAAAAATGTGTATGAAATTATTAAATAACAAAATTACTTATTTTCAATTTTAATAAAACTCGTCTTGAAATAGGCTCGCTTCACTTGCACTTTCTTAAAATATATATACCCATAATCTTACTGAGCTTATACATAATTACTATAGTGTTGAACGATTTCAAAAAAATCGTTGATTAATATAAATCATGCATTATTAGATTAAAAAGGGTCATTAATGTACAATTATTTTATATTAATGATATTCATTAATAAACGATCAACGGAATAAACAATCTAAAGATTGTAAACATCGCTAGATAAAGGCCAAGATAATGATTGATTGAAACACTTTAAATTTAAAATTTTAAAATAAAGTCTATAATCCGTAAACATTATTATTATTACACAAGTAAGGTTGGTAGAAATTAGAAATTTCTATTGTTTTTAATGATTATTATTATTATTGTATAAATTTCAATTCGAAAATAAATCTACCTTAAACCCACTTAAATTACACTCAATTAATAATACTTAATACACTGAGACCTGCTTCAACACATTTTAAATATAATTTCTAAAATTGGTTTAAATTTACTAAATTTAAACCAATTAAGAGTATTCAGTTATTTAATATATGACTACAATAATTTCACAAAGAAACAAACAATTTTTCCTTTTGTTCATTTTGCATTTATCCAACTTAATGATACATAAATTCACCACACAATGCAAATCCTCGTACAATGTATCATATTCGCGTTTTATTTGAAGTTTATGTGCGGTGCAGGTTGCAGCTAAAGATTTATAACAAAAACAACTAATACCATTCATTAAATCCCGCTCAGAGACCAAAAGAACAAAACAAAATAAATCTGCAAATATTCTACAGCAGGAACATTGTTCATAGTTCATCTGGGTTAGCAGGAACATATTCTACGTTACTGCATTACCGGCTGTGCCGGTATCACATACTTCATAACTCATAAGAGCATACCGTAACTTAGTTATGTCTTTGGTTTATAGGGGAATTTTACGAGTAGCTTTTGATTTACGCAATTTTGTGTAAGGAAAATTACCTCATTGAAAATTGGAAAAATTCAATTCATTGTTGCAATATTAATAGTTTATTATAGCTAAATTTGCTACACGAGCCACGGGCGAGTTATAATTAGCTATAATAACCCAAGGACATTGATAATTACGAAATAATTTTGTGACATTCCGAAAGCACGTTGCTTCGTAACCGCCCGACGCCGCAGGCGGAGGACTGTTAACCTAAAAGCAACGTGCTTGAGGTAGCTGTCACAAAATTATAAGTATTTATCAATGGTCGAGGGTTATTCGGACAGAAAATTTTATTAATTGAAGTATCATTTTCATTATCGAAATGTGCAAATGACATTTTTTTAATTATTATTATAAACATAAAAATGAACATAAATAATTGTAACCTAGCAACATATTTGACATAAGTGATAATGTGCCATGGGTTGCTGTCAATTAAATGTTGTATTCATTGGTCAATTTCGTACACGTGATCAGAAATGAAACAATTTCATTGGATATTTAGTTAACCTAATAATTTTCATTTGAATTACCTTGTTAAAGTCGAGTAGAATATTATTGCTAATATAAGTAATAACTTCCAGAAATTTACTGGTTTTAAAAGCAATTAAAGAAAATTATTACTCACTACCTAGTAAATTAACAATACTAATCAGATTGCAGACGCAAACATACAATAATAGTAGTGGTTTTGTTAAGTTTATGATGAAAAAAAAATTAATGCGTTTCATCAAAGAACCAAAGTGATACTTCGGTGAAATGTTATTTTCATTTTTAATCTTATAGAAGGATAAACTCGTAATGAATGAATGGAGGATGTTATTCAAATCACTCGGTCCAGTGACATTTATTGTTGATTACTGGGATCGAACTAGGAACCGCTAGCATGCTAAACGGCATGAGCTAATGTGTATATGAATGAGGATTAAATACATCTAATTAAGCGGCCCGTCTAAGTTTTTTTTTGCGAATACCTAGAATACTCTCGATTTTACTTTTTCTTCTAATGCACTATCTGCCCACTACTGCAGACTGCAGCTGCCCGAAACCAGCCCGAAACTCGTACTTTGATGCCTCCTAGCTATGTAATGTCATTTTGAAGTTAAAAAATACTGTAAAACTGTTTTTGTTGCGATTTATTAATGCCTAAGATAATTCTTTTTTAAACATTTAATAGAGAATTAATCTACAGATTTGTCTTTTTAAAATTTTAAAAATAAATTTCTACCATGAGGTATAATAATGGATTTGCCCCCATATATACCAATTCCTATTTACCACCGTCTCTTTTTTACCACCGTAATTCTTTTACCAATCCATTTTTTACCAACATTATACTTTTACCAATCCTTTTTTTACCACCGTCCCTTTTTACCACTAATTCTTTTTTACCACCAACGTATTTACCAACGTATTCTTTTACCAATCCATTTTTACCACTAATTCTTTTTACCACCAAAATATTTACCAACGTGTTTTTTGACCAATCCATTTATACCACCGTCTCTTTTTTAACAAAGCTAACAAAACCGTACTAAAGCCCCACAAACTCGGTTTTGGTATTTACTACACTAACAAAGCTAACAAAACCGTACTAGAGCCCCACAAACTCGGTTTTTGGTTTTACTACACTAACAAAGCTAACAAAACCGTACTAGAGCCCCATAAACTCGGTTTTGGTATTTGCTACACTAAGGGCCGGTTTCTGAAAAGATATTTAATTGACCAGTTAATTTAACTCTTCAATAAACTGTCAAATGGGTTTCTGAAACATCAAATTTGGATTTAACTGCCCGGATAAGTTAACGCGACAAATAGGTAGCTTTAAATTAACTGACGTTTAATAAACTATGATTTTCATCATTTGTTTGTATTCACCGGTATTTCATAAATTGAAAATGACAGGTGACAGTGCGCGTTTTTGCTAATTTAACCAATACGAATTAAATTTAAACATAATTGTTAGTTCAGGATAAAACCATGAGTCAGTTATCTGTCATATAATTTAACTGGCTCATGTTTTCAGAAACCCAAAACAATTTTAACCTTTCAATAAATTTAACGGGCAATTGGCTAACTGGTCAGTTAAATATCATTTCAGAAACCGGCCCTAACAAAGCTAACAAAGCTAACAAAACCGTACTAGAGCCCCACAAACTCGGTTTTGTATTTACTACACTAACAAAACCGTACTATAGCCCCACAAACTATTAATGGTAAAACGGAATAGCGGTAAAAAAGTATGGTGGTAAAAGTTGTAATGGTAAAAACGGAGTGGTAAAAATGTATTAGTGGTAAAACGAAATAGCGGTAAAAAGTATAGTGGAACAAATGCAAAGGTAAAAGTTGGAGTGGTAAAAATTCAGTGGTAAAAAATGGGTTAACGGTAAAACAGGGTAGCGGTAAAAAAGAATTGTGGTAAAAATGCTGTGGTAAAAGTTGGAGTGGTAAAAATAGAATGGTAAATATGTAGCACAACGATAATAATGTATAATTTTTTTAATAAAAATTTTAAAAAGGCAGAACTGTGATCCTTTAAGTATATAATCCTTGTTGGAATGGAATTTTACCTTTTTGTACTGGCCAGAAAACAGTCGCTACGTTAGTTCGTTTTATGCTGAATTTTTAGTAGACGGGCCTCTTACATGAAGTATTATAACTCGTAACATATCTTATCATAATAAATTTATACTAATTTAAAGCTTTATTCTTCTTTAAATTCAATGTTTTTCTTTTGAAATTAATGCATATTACTATATATTATTCGAGTAACCCTCTTTTGTTGTGCATGTACCTACTCCAGGACTCTAAAAGGATCGGAACGGACCGGTTCGTGAAATTGAAAAACATACTGTTCCGTCTCGTGAAATTGACGAGTTTGGCCGTTTCGTCTCGTAAAATAAAGAATAATATCAGTTCTGGTTAAAATTCTTTAAGAATATATAATAGTTTTACATATTGTTTGTTAAATTACTATTTAAGTAAAACTATTTATTTAGAAATAAAAAACTCATGTCTAAAAAATTGACATTTTCATTTTCAAGAAATCTAGAGCGTTTCGTTTCGTAAAAATTTGCATTTCAAGCCCTGATGTACCAATTATTTAGCCTTTAAGGTGTTGCTATTTGGGAGCCAATTTTTACTTCCTTGTACGGAGTAATATAGTAATAAGGAAGTATTGTAATCGCGAAAAATTTCGGTTCTCAGATTTTTACGGAAATATCCGTTTTGACCTTTTCTGAATCCATTATGACTAGTTTCGTCGTGACGTCTGTACGTACGTACGGGCGTACGTATGTGTGTCGCATAACTCAAATTCGGTTAGACGTAGAAAGTTGAAATTTTGTATTTAGGACTGTTATAGCATCTAGTATTTTTGGTTTCAATCTACAAACCGGAAGTAGTACTTTTTTCAAATATTTCGATAAATATTTAATTTAAGACAAATTTTTAAATTTTAAATGAAAGATTATGTGATTATTACCTACAATCGGTATTTTATAAATATTTTTGTATCTGGTATCATTTAGGAATAATTAAAGTATATATTTATAATTTAGTATTTCGGTATCTTGTAGTCCATGATCGATTAACATTTGTTACTACGTAAAATTTAAATGATTATGACATGACAGTGACAATAGTAAAATATGCTTTATATCTTCTTCTGCATTTTAAATAAAATGACTAAAATATATTTGTGAGTATACTAGTATAATAAGTTAAAAGAATTTTTTATATTATTCTACATTTTAGTTATTAAGAAAAGTATGAACACACAAGGCGTACAAGGAAGTCATGTGGTGTCCACGTCAGATTTTTTAATTCTTAAATAAGCCGAAATTGGAATTCCGAGGTTGGAAATATGAATAAATCCTTGTTATTTGGATGACTGGCTTTATTGTAAACATAGTTATAACTTGCGACGTTTCGACCAGGATCTTGGGGTGTATACACACTCTAACAATTAGTTTTTAAGTAATATTTTATATAATGTAACAACGATTTTTTCAATTTATCCACATATTAACTTTCTGCTTGAGAATGGCCAAGATCCTGGTCGAAACGTCGCAAACCTTATAATTATGTTTTACAATAAAGCCAGTCATTCAAATATCCTGCATTTATTCATATTTCCAACCTCACAATATTTAAATTGTGTCTCTTTCTTGCATGTATACTATAGAATGAGTTCTAAGATCCACACATTTTCAGATTCTCACTCTTCCAAATAACCAATAATAAGAAAGACAGACAAAATTTGCTCTTAGCTCTCCCGCTGTTACTTCTTCTTTTCACACAAATGAGGTTCTTTGAAAATTATTTATTTGCAACGAGATGAAATTGCGAATCCAGAAAAAGTAGAATGAGAGGAATTGCGCTGATAAAATAACAAAGAAAAAATGTAATCTTGTCTAAGCTTGTAAGCAACGCCCAAGGCTCAAGTAATTTGTTTTTGTTTCTTTAATTTTTAGAAACATCAAGTTTCATTACAGCGTTTAATGTTTAAATTTTTAATCAAAGGAAAAAATGTAAACTGTATAGTTAATTTGCGGGAAGTCTTTGACACAATTAAAACATGATGTTCATTAAGATAATACTGTTATGCTTAACATAATTTATCATCTCTTTTATTTCCATTTGGTAAAAATGCTTATATCTGTTGGAAGAAATTATATTATTTTTCTGTTCTTTTGTACGACTTTGTATTACTTGATCTAAATAATGAAAAAAAAACAATCAGTCAAGACCTCTACAAGATTTATTTTGTTAAGTTCCTAGAACTTATACGATGCCCTTCTAAATCAACTCAGCAAAAAAAATAATTTGTGAATGCATTTACATTTTACTTTTATAAATATATTTCAATTTTAGGCCCTGTTCACACGAGGATTCTATGAAGATTCTTTAAGATTATGAATTTTGGAAAAAAAATAAATTCGCGGTTTTAAATCATTCTATAAATTATAAATTCTTCTTTTCCAAGACTCATTGAAGATTCAATTTAGCGGCACTGCAATTTAACAGGAAATTCTCACTAGAATTATTTTTTCCAAGATTCAGAATCTTTAAAGAATCTTCATGGAATCCTTATGCGAACAGAACCTTACTTTTCTTTAATAGAATGTTATAACATTTATTATCGTAGATATTGTTTAGTCAATTAACTGTATTTGTATGAATTATTATTGTACACAGTATGGATCTGAGTATGAATTATTGTACACAGTATGGTTCTGAGTAACTTTGTACTTATGTATTTATTGTTTATTTATTTGTAGTCTTGTACCAGACCCGAAGATGACAATCTAAAATGTCTAAACCGCGATCGTCATTTATTTTTAAAGTTATAAGAGTGGAAAATAAAAGAAAACAGGGTACTCAACAAGAGAGTTTCATTTCTTCAGTTGAATTTCTATATTATGTTGGTTAGATATAATTTGTCTTAAAAAACGTTGTTTCATTTTTTTATTTTAGTGCCATAATTTCACGAATTCCTGAGTATAAAAACATAATACGTCCTCTAGAACTGATAGAAGTCCATTTTTATTCTGATTCGTAATAAAAATTAAACTTCAGTCTATACAGCAATAATAAATTGTGTTTGTAAAACACAGAAACATGTTTCATACAATTTAATTTGTTTTCAAATTTAAAATATTGCACATATTTGAATTCCTCGTCATACGAATATCTCTGCAATATGTTTTAACTTAATACAACAATGTACAGAATTCCAATCCACAACATTTAAGCCACAAATATCTGTCTCGCGCATAGATTTTAGATCGAGATCACAGCAACATTATATACGTTTCTATGATGAAATCTATGTTCTCTATCTCTATCTCGTCAGGCTTGTACATCATGCGTAATTAAGAGCTGATGAACATCAGATATAATGCTGGAAGCTGGATGCTAGTATTTGAAGTCCCAACTAGATACTAGATGTACTCGTATAAAGCTACTGAATGTTATGCGAAATGTGATCATACTTGTTACGTGAAACTATGAAAATTAAAATTATATAGCTGCATTTCCCGCTTTAATTACTGGGTATGAAATTCAGGTCAATGGGGACAATTAATTTGAAAAATGAAACATTTTTAACAAGGATTCTCTAATTGAACCCGAACTGAAACAGAAATCGGAACGAACCGTAGCTATTTTAGTGAATCGGAGCAAAACCGATGGAACCGGTTCGAAACGGTCTATATTACTACCTAACATGTACCTAACATTTTTTCGTTAAAGAGCTATTACATTACATTTTTTAGTAAAATTATTCTATAAATTAGTCTACTATTGTGTATGATTATTATTATTTTTACATTTTAGTCAAAAAACGCTTTTAAAAAAAGCGATTATCGGTTCAGTTCAAGAATAAATATGAAAACCGGAGAAAACCGAATCCTATATGAAGCCCAATAATCGTGATTTTATAAAAAGTCGGTATGTGTGTCTGTCAATCTTAAAAACGCGTTGGAATTTTGAACTGAAATTTTATATTTAAGATCTTGAGCCAAAAACTGACTTCAAGTTCGTTAATGAGCTTTATCAACCAGAGATACCAACTTTATAAACTCAACTTTTTTATTTTTATCAAAATACTGTCGTGTGTGGTATTCAATTAAAGATTTTCAAAGTAGTTCAACAAGAATGTTATTTTTCCCATATTCATAAAATAGGGAATGGCGCCGATGACGCCTTTTTGATATTCCTTTTACCCTGCTGATGAAAAATCCTCGATACGCCACTGAAAACAATTCATATTTTAAATTTGAATGACGAATTATTTGAAATACTTGTGTATGCATTAACATTAACAAACAATATTAAGTGAACTTGATGTACAATTGACAATTATATACGGCAAAATTATTAGTCATCCGTAAAGAATGGAGTATTTGACAAATTGGTTTTACATGCATTCATACATTAACATTTACAAATAATATTATGTGAACTTGATTTTCATACAATCAATTGACACTTATAAGATAAAAACTATTACAATTCAGAATTGTAGCAGCGCTACCTGGTTTGTCTTCAAAGACGCCACCGGCAAGCGGCAACTAATTAAATATTAATATTATTACACATAATCCACAGCATCGGCGGCTCGTGGGTAAGGGCTGCAGCCCCTAGTAGGAAATGAAACTGTTCTGATGCATTATTTAAATAATATCAATAAACAACATTATCTATCTATCCATCAAATATATCTTGTAATTTAAAAATTTGCGCCTGTAGGCTTACTATTGATGTTACTTTGACGCGGCGTGAGTCACCGCTATACCCATTTTCGTGCTATGGGCTGTTGTCCGGACAGCCCTCGAACTTAGGCAGAAGTAAGTGTGCGCGGTGAGGGGAATGATAGCCAATGTGTTGGTTACACAGCGAGCAACGGGGCTGCTTCGGACGCAGCGCTGTCCCTTACGGTGTACATAAATGCGTGTAGTTTAAAGGTACAAAACAGTTTGCGTTGAAATTATAAGGCGTACAACTGTATATTTTTAAAGTTATATTGTTATTTTATTAAAATTGATTGTGCTATTTGATATAATTATGTTTATAATTAAATTTGTATTTATTTTTGTACAAAAACTGGGATAAACTGTGAAGTTTCTCTTCCCTAATAAAAATTAACTTTAAATATAAAGGTATTTAACATTGAACAAAAAAAATTTGGCCTGCAGCGCACTTTCATACAAATAGAAAATTAAATTTCAGTTCTTTGTTTTACGCCGCAAATCAAATTTTTTCAATACCTTAAAATTTAAGTCGATTCATAAAATGTTTGATCATTTTCACGGGGGGGGGGGGGGTCACTATAAAAATATCTTGTCTATCCGTAATTTGATTAAAATAAAGTACTAACAAAATGAAAAAGAAATTCCTAAAAATTATTGTTACAGATACAAAACTGATAAGTATCATTTTGTTTGAATTTATCAATTTTTAATTTATATGTACTTAATCATAAAAATCTAATAATAATAATAATACAAAAACCGTTAAATTGAGGTAGGTATCAAAAAATCAAACAAATGAATTGTAGTTGAAAAAGGTTTAAGGCAGGAAATGGATTTGGGCTGTTCGCACCTTTACAACAAAGCAAAACACAATCACACAACTGTCGAAAGGACGTATCAAATACCAGGAAATAAGAGCGAAACGTCTACTTCCGTCGAAGAAACCAACACAGCGCCCTATTCCCTGCAGAAATTACGTCAATGACCTTCGTCGCATTCGCAGTCGTTCTCGTCACGAGGAGTCAACGGCTTATAAATAAATGGATTTATGATTTCATTTCTTCGTGCTGTTAACTCGGAACGAATTGGACTAGACTTAGAAAGGGTATAATTTTATTTCTTTCCTTCTGTGTTATTTATAACGAGAAGTAGTAATCGGACTAAGGATTTATTGGAATAATAAAGAACTAAATGTGTTCTGGAATATCATTTGTGAAATTGGACGTAATTGTTGATGTTGATAAAGGAATCATTTTCTTTGGTTGATTTTCAAATAAACATCTTAACATAATACATAGTTAGGTAGGTACTATTTTTATATAATTTTAAATCATATGAAATGAACTAAATTTTAAATTAAAAGGACAAAAAAATTCTAATAATTCGGTTTCGGTCTATCTATACGTTGTAAACCGAGTTGTTAATTTTTAGATTAATTCAATAATTATCATATTTTCCAAATCGTTATTTTGCGGGCTCATATTTCAAAAAATAAGTTCTTAATTGTTAATCGATATGCGATTTGCGTCATTGTATTTCTCGCAATCTAATTCAGAATTTCAAATGCCTACTTGCTATCGATATTTTGTATAGAGAAACGGGCATGATTTTGAATTCCTCGCAAGTATGTACGTATACAAATTTTTGCTAAAAAAATCTGATAGATAAATTAATCATTATTAATGACTCACAGATTAGTAAAATCAGCAGAACACTAAAATCTAGTCGAAGAAAAGACATTTAAATCGGTCAGTTGTTTTTTCACATGTTAAGTATTCAAATTATGCCGAAGTTGGTATCAACTTTTTTTAAAACAATACAGAAGAACAAACAATGTACATCAAATTATAACATAATTTAAAGGTATCTTACTTTAAACTAAAAAAAATTTCGCCTGCGGTGTATTTTTCATTTAAATTATTTATAATCACCTCTTTTCCCCATTATAATAACTTATGGATAGGTACTTTCGTAATTTAGTGATATTGCGCTACTAGAATAGAATAAAGTTAATATTTTTATTCAATTTACATATAATATATTTTTGTTACCATTTTCACTGTTTAGATTTGTGCTGCTCCTGTCAAAATTTTCTGAACCCGCCACTGTCAACTTATATAGTAGGTACATTTATTTAAGATCGCACTTTATCTGCATAAATTTATGCAAATAGAAACAAGCAATAGGCATAAATAATATATCAATAGAATCATTAGAGTTTCTAGATTGTGTTATGTTAAATAAGAATACCTGAAAATAAATATAATTTGCAGTAGAAATAAAGGAAGAGGGAGCAAAATTCAATAAATTGCAATGAATTTTATGCAAAATGAACTACTATTACAGACATTATTTTTAAAATAAGTCAATTAGGAATGTATATATTTTCCTTATGTAATATAATTTTCATTGTAGAGGTTACATCGTTTTTCCGAAATTTATGCAGAAAGAATGTGCAAAATGAGCCCTGGAAAAGTTTTAAAGTGTCGCTGACTTGGCACTAGTAGGTACAGAAAAGAAAAAATTATGACCTATAAAATGATTTTGACAATTATTACCATTACAGATTTTGTGTTACGGTTGTTTCACTTTTAACGCGCCTTTAATTTTTGCTGAATAAACCATAAAATTAAAGCCTTTACGAAAGCAAGTTATTAAAACATAAAACTTATGGTTTATGGTACTGTGGCGGCCACAGTAGGTATAATATCCAGAACTAAAGAAGCTAATGCCCATGTCACACCTGTATGTTTTTGACTAATGACTGATGAAACTAGATTTGTATGATGAAAAATAAAAAGTCATATATATCACTGTTTGCTTCTCATTTCACGGCGATCACATGACATCACATAAAGCGATTTTTCAGGGGGTCGGGGGGAGCGAATCTCTTCGGGATTTTTGGAGAACGTAGAGGAGGAATGTATCTCCAGAGGGAATTTCCAGATTTTGGTTAACACGTGCCTGAAAGAAATGCCCCATATTTTAAAAACAGGCATTTTCTTGGTTCGGTCAAGTGGCTCGATTTTTGTTTTGAGCAGTGTAATTTGTTTAAATGAATTGCAATTTGCTAAACCAGTATAGAGGGCAAAGGTTTATAAAAATGATATTTTTAGATTTCTTATAAATACTTATAAATTTTCATATGATTTTTGGCATATAGGTGTGACACCAATTCGGCAGATTTTCATACCTATGTTAAAACTGGTTTCATCAGTCATCAGGCAAAGACATATTGGTGTGACATGGACATAACACACGCGATTCCTCTACCTTGCTGGTCGGACAACAGCGGCGTGTCGCCGGTGGCGGTGCTCTCCAGCATCTGGCTGCCGCTCTTGTCGGACATGGGGCTGGGCTGGGGGGAGCCGGCAGACATCTCCACGATGGTGACGCTCAGCTGCGAGCGCGCGCCACCGCCGCCCAGCAGCGTCTGCTGCTCGTCCATGGCCATCGTCACGTCCTCATGGACTTCGCCAAGGCATTGTTCCGCCACTCAACTGCAACAACAGAACATTTTCACTCAATTCACTATATTTCTCCAAGTATACCAATCATTTGCTTCAATTTTATATATTATAATACAGGGTGTTTCATAACTTCAGGTACATACATTCATGGTATATGTTGTTTGATAATATGCTGATTACGAATCAAAAAGATTTTGTTTAAATCATTAGTTTATGATAACCAGGAGGCTCCTGAAACTCTGGAACAACTGAGGGAATGGGTTGAAAACGCTGCTAATTTTATGAGACATCATAATTGCTTGCAGCTTGTCTTTAATTCACCGTGCTGCATTATGTATGGCAGAGAATGGCAACAATTTTGAGCAATTTTTGTAAAAATTATTCGAATTGTGTGTTTTATTTATTTTGACATGTCAATTATTTTGAATAGGTACATAATTAACTATAATTATCGTTTCATTAAAAATAATTAAATTTTGTTTGTTTATTTTACTAGTATTATGTAATTTAAATTCTTGAGTACCTACTTCATTGTTTGTGTTTAATAGGAAAGCGAATTCAGTGCAATACTACAAAAATGTTTTAGGTAAACAACCCTTATTTTTCGAATTTAAAAAAAAACTCTTTTAGATTCGTAATCAGCATATCAAACAACATATACCATTAACGTATCTACTCGAAGTTATGAAACATCCTTTATAACGATAAAAATTGTAAAAATGCCCTAGGAATTGTTCAAGTGACAGTTTGCCCGTTACATTGCTATATAACTACCATGTATGACAACTTTATTGATTTTGTATTGTTTTCAATAAATTTTAATTGAAATTAAAAGTGGAAAATGAATCTTTTTGTGACAACTTCTTATAATAAAATATAAAAATTATCAAAAAAAAAACGCTACAAAATACAGTTACGTCAAAATCCTTACTTTGGAACCAATAAATTATTAAACTTGTGAAATAAAAGAAACTAAAATTTTGACACTCAGAGTTTAGTAAAAAAAATTAAATATCAAAATAAATAACCGTTTCGGCACGAAAAATTTGTCTTTCTTTAAAAACACGAAAACCGACGAAAAATTATTGTAATCTTCCTTCGGCATTAGAAAACATTTAATAATAAAAAGATTAAGACACTCCAGCGTAAGTTCGATTAGTTCATATTTTATGTCTATTTATTTGGGAAATAATCTAATTAGTAGGTACACAGTAATATTAGGTTTTAAATGGGAACTAATTCCGATAAAGCTGTAAATTGGTATATAGCTTCACATTACCTCTCTTATTAATATACTGAAAGTCCCCTACAATCTACAATCCGAGTGGTGCGTCAGCCGCCATATTAGAAAGATGACTGCCGTTTTCAGTTTTTTGCATTTTAGTCGTTAAGGTGTCACTTTACAGCGAAATTTATTTACAAAAAACATATTTACAGTTTTCACGTACCATGAACGGTAAGCGAAAAAAATTCGAAAATACATCTTCTAAATTCGTAGTATCGTAGTCAGTGTAATTTTTGTTGAATGAATGAATAAATCTACTATAAAATAAAATGTTATTTTAATAATACTCGTACATTCAATTGATATCACAAACATTATAATTAGGTACAAATTTTAAAAAAAGTAAGTATTTTTATTAATTTATTAAAGGTTTACCCCTTTCCACACCACCTAGTGTACATAGTACAACGTTTTTGCAAAATATCAGAACCTTGTTTCATGACACAAAAACGGCTATAACTTTTTAAGGAATAATAAAACCGACTTTCGGTTTGAAGCATTCCATTTGACAGACATTTATCTATCAAAAGTATTGTTAACAACATTATGGGGGAGTATAGATTAGCCATAATTTCAAGAAAGAAAATTAAGAAATTTTTATTTTATTAATTTCTTGTGTTTAATCAACTTTAAATACTAAACGAATTTGAATACCTACTCGTGCATTTCGAGTGCTTTATGAACCAAATTTTGATTACAGTATACTAGTTATATGTAAATATGTATCGTCTTTTCTGACTTTTCGCATTTGTTTTGAATAATAGAAAGTCTAGAAAAACATCAAAAATCGTACCTACCTACTTTACTAATAATTCAAATATATTTTTCAAAAAAATTACACATAATCTACATTAGTATCTTAACATCGGATTGTCAATATTTTTTCAAAAACTATTCCCAATTTCTAATTTTAAAAAAAATCAAATTTTGAAATTTGTTTTTTTGAGAATTTTTGAATCAATCCGATGTTAAGCATAAAATTATAGACATTTTTTGTGAATAATTTTTTTCTCTGAAGTGCACCTGAATTAAGTTATTAGTAAAGTACGAACGACACTTTTATAGTAGGTGTACCGAGGCCTTAACAAGGCTATACTTATGGTTTTACACTACGCTAAATATTGAACAAGAAATTGAGCTACAAGTTGAACAATATCTTGAGCAATAAATTGCTTTGTTTTTAATGAACTCTGTTTTATACTGAGACCATTTTATATACCTACCTACAATATTTAGTTTGTGATTCTGCGCAGTTCGCATAGGTATAATAATAATTTGACAGCCGCGGTTATCTATATTTTCAGACAATTTACGAAGCAATGCAATAATTTCACACAATTTGCTGTATGATACTACACAATTTAGATTGTTCAAAAATTGAACAAAATCTTGTTCAAGATTTAGTGTAGGTTTCAGATCGAGATCAGATCAAAGATTAATTTTTAAATTGTATCTTTTTTTAGATCATAAAAAAGATAAATAGACAAAATATTTAAATGTTGATTCACATTACATTTAAAAAAAGAAAAATATTTAGTACCTACACAATTTTAAATTTACAAATTTTAACTTGCATAATAGAGTAGAAAAGAATCTAAAAATCTGATCTTATTTTAAGATCATAGATCATATTTATTTGATGTAGTTCAAAAGCAAGATGATCCCAATCAGATCAAAGATCTAGATCTAGATCAGTCACATCACAACATTGCAAGAAACGCAATTTCAGACATTAAAAATAGAGTAAAACTTCAACCATACGTTATCACAAAAAAGTAAGTAAGTATGCGCTATTCCAATTCCGAAAATTCATGTAATTCAAGTTCGACTGTATTCCAAGAGAATAAGGTATGTAACTAGGTACTATTTTTACCAGCTAACCCTGAGAAACAACTAAAATGTATCTAAAAATAACTTGAATATTCCAATTGAAAGTAGAACCAACTTGATTGTATTTAGTCATACAAAATTCAAGTTAAACAACGATTGATGACGTATTCTATGACGTCACCAACTATCGATTGTCCAATAACCCGGTCCGTGACCAGTCTTACTTTCGCGTTACAACAAGCAAACAGACAAAACACATTCGAACGGCAATGTTCATTTATTTTTAGCACAGCTGATAAAAATAAACAATATAAAATGCAATTTACTTTGCATTAAAACATCGACGGATCGGCTATTTTAAGGTTGGGATCTGTGGGTTCTTTCATTTACCGACAAACCTATTAACTGGTATTGAACAGTCACAGGCGAATTAACTTAAATAAATAAACAATGTCTGAATAACAGAGTATACAGAAAAGTATTGTGTGTGGAAAGATTGTTTACGGTATACTGAATGATTGAAATAAAATATGTATAAATTATCACTTAATAATATCACATGTGCATTTTAATTCTTTCCGGAAATTTTTTTGATTGCTTTCCAACAACGTCTTAATTAGCTCGTGGTACACGTGAGCTAATTACGTTGTTGGAATGCACGATATAAAATTTCCTGGACATGAATGAATGCACGAGTGCATATTCGGTAAGAAAATCGCAATGACACCGCCGCTCTATTTTCTTTTTACAATGGAAACTTGAAATATTTACTATATTTGTATTAATTTAACATTAATAAATATGTATTATTTACCTTATTAATTGCTTATTTATACTCAAAATAACAATTTAACCAATTTTTAATTTAATTTCAAGCTACTAGTAAAAAATTTCCGAGAAAATTTTTATATAACCATGGTTACTATAATTGTAATCAATTCATCCATTGGCTGTTGTGTCACGCAATTTTCTGTTCAATAATTGTCGATCAAACGAACTTCTCCTGGTAAATGAAGTTCGATCAATGGTTCTTCAATGGTCCCTCCCCTCGTTGTCTAAATCTTCATTATGTTTGAAGATGCGAAGATGCGATAATGAACTTGAATTAAAATAGAAGGGTATTTGCACTTGTAGGATAAAAAACTTACAGGTAAGTTCGTTTGATCTACAATATATTAAATATGTTACTATTTTCAATAATATTTTGCAATTTCATATTAATTTTTAATATAAAAGCGCGCAGCTTTTGCTCCCGATAGAGTCACTTTTTGATCATCAAATGTTAGTTCAATTATAAGAATGACAGGTGACAGTTAAGACGTGAGGTTGTTACAGACATTCCAAATGCAAAAATGTTATGTTATTAATTTTAACGAGAATGTCAAACATCGTTTTAAGTTCTTTACAGACGAAAGTAGAAATAATTTAATGAATTTATTTTTTAAATTTATTACTTTCCATTTTTCGTAATTACAAATCTTTATTTAACAAAATGACAAATGTAAACAAAATATGGTTGTTAATTACTTAATTTCTATTAAACTGTTCTGTTCATACTTTTCTTAATAACTAAAATGTAGAATAATATAACGGGGTAATTTACCCCCTCCCCCCAAGAATCCTAAAGTTAGATCTTAAAATCGAATACTATTCGATCCCCGAAAACATCACCTGAATCCGCCCTTGACAAAGCCATATTTACAAACAAACAGATACCTTGTTTACATAGTGTGACGCGTGCTTCCATTGATTAATTATATTTGCGTTCATAATTTTTTTAAATTGTTGCATTTGAATTTATTTTTGTAGTATTTAAATAGCACTCTTTTAAAATTCTATTATATGTTAAGCGATTTCTTAATGTTTATTAAAATCCCAAATTCAAAACTAACTATTTTAAATAATTCACATAGTAAATGATGAATACCGTTAACCCGAGCAGCAATTTTGCTTGAAATTTAAATTGAAGAATCAAATATCAAACCGAATCAAACTTACTTTAGGTTTTATACCTATGTAATACTCTTTAATTCTTACTCTCAACCCAGCATAGAGATCCATAAGGGTCAGACATTAAAAATTAAGAAGCATAGTTCATTAATCACGAAGTATTTAGTAAATACAGACTGTATCATAATCAGGGCCGCCGTGTGCGAGTGTGCAGGGCATGCCCCGCACAAGGGCGGCTCATCAAGGAGGCGGCATTCTGAGTGAAAATTTAATTTTTATTTTTCTAAAAAAAATTAATTTCAATATTTTGACAATAATTTTCAGAACTCATTAATTAAAAATTATTATTGTAATAATTATTAATTATGATTCTTAATTTATTTATGTTTCTTCGGTGTCTTCAATTTTTTTACATCTCCTTTTATCAAGTATCTACCTACACGTTATTTTCAATGGCCTATAACAAATTCAACCTAACGCTTTACTAACGATCTCTCTAATAAGATTCCGCAAAAATAGAAGACGTAGGGCCTTGAATAAAAAAAATTTCGCCTTCGGTGCTATTTTCTACTGCAAGAGTCAGTACAATAATAATTATTGTGACCAGCCGATTACGCGAATGCTCGGTAAAAATTTAAGTTCTAGTCCGCCCCTGGTCACCAAATTTTCTTTATGACGCATTATGACTTCAATAAAAATAAAAGTATACTGCTGAAAAAAAAACTTTGTGTTAGAGCCAGTGGTATGGGCAAGGGTGGGGGGGGGAGAGGCGATGGGACGACCGCCCCTCTCACTTTGTGAGAATTTGTCCTTTAAAAATTTAAAAAATCGTTTCCTGACAAATTACAAATAAATAAATTTCCCAATTTTTCATTTCATACATTTTTTATTAATTTCTACTAGTGAAGGAGGGAAGAGGGTAAAATATAATGTAATTTCCCCTCTATGCGGGAAAACTTAACTTTTAATGAAACAGCCGTTGATCTTGAACTCAAACATTTTTTTTCGCCTGCGGCGCTATTTCTTCTTTTTCTTTCAAAAAATACTACCCAAGTACTATTCATATTAGGATTTCGGCCCCTTCTTAGAGATTTTCTAGATCCGCCACTATTTAAAGCTCAAAAAAAAGAAAAAAGAAAAGAAGCTCTAAATGGAAATATTGGCCGACTCATTGAATAGTGGCAACTTCTAATTTCTAAAATGTGGTAAAATTGTACTTAATAATTTATATTTGAAAAACTATTTGATATTTTGCTTTGAAAATATTCTATACTTTCGTCTAATGAATGTTCTATGTAATACTATTTTTTATTTTATAACATTATATTACCAGAATTTATGAGATAGAAATTATTCTATAAAGTTAATACATATTTATAATTATTTGTTAGTTTTGAAAACAAAATTGTACGTTTTATATTTATAAATATCATAAACTATGTAAATATAAATTTTTACCATGAAACAGTTATAAGTTTTTAAGAAAAGCAACGAAAACCAATTTTGTTAGACTTTTTTTTTCTGAAAAATTACAAGTTTAATTTTGATAAGCGTGGAAGAGGGTATAGATGACCATATAATTTACAACACCTAATTTTTTCATTACCCGGTTTGATCCCGTTTCCGAGTAAATATTAATTAAAATTTTCACTAACAATTTTCGTGTTTAAATAATAAATAAATGTCCAAAATTTTAAATTATTTAAATAATAGAACATTTGCATAATTCATAAGGGGCAACAAACAAGCGTGTAGAGAGGAAGGGAAAATTGTCCGTAATATGACTGAACGAGGGATATTTGTTTAGAATATCGCTCGAACAATATTAAAAACTGTATAACTTGAATACCTGTCATCCTGTCATTGACTACCTTGGTTACGCATCATCAATTTTTTTAATGTTTGAAAATTAATAATCTTAGTTACCATTGCGGGAGATTGTCGACAATTTGCCCGGGCAAATTGTCGCTGTCAAAATATCCGCACAATTAATTCGTGAATGATTAGTTTTGAAGAAATACGTCAATTTAATTGGTTGATTTTTTGACATTGACAGGTGAGGGCGATATTCACCTTAATACTTTCAATAGCCGCCAGGTTCTCTAGCGCACACTGCACACTACAAAAATTCCGCCGAAATTGAGATAGCGAAAATCAGTTTTCTTTTCGGACGTAAAACACACAACCTTCCAAATAGTTGCATGTGATTGGGGATGATTTGGTGAAGATAATCGGTCTACGAATTTACAATTGCATTCATAGATATTGAAAATTCTTTGAACATCTTCTAATACTGAGTTATGATTCTTTAAAAAGCAATTTTCTCGTTATAGCGGGGTCGGAAATTCAAATGTTATTAGTGCAACTAAAAGTGGAAGCCTTGATGAATAAAATTCAATTTTTATCTTTACAAAATCATATTCTTTAACAAAGTTATACCACATTCATTCTGTAGCGGAGAATTTATTACGTCATTCTCAATGTAGCGCCTACTATACAGAAAATTCTCAAGTCATTCGATTATTTATTAAACGGTTGGTGTCTAAACGGTGCTACTTCTGAAAATATTTTCAAGGACCATTTTGATAGCAAATTTCCTCAGGTATCATCCCGTCAAAACCGTTTTCCAAAATCTTTGATAGTTTTGGAGGAAAATGCGTTACAAGAAAATTTTTAGTTTCAACTGATTTTTTTTGGGAAGCGGAGCATACCGAGGTGAAGCGAATTTATTAATTTATGAACGGAATAACTCATTTGAATACAATCAGACTAAAACGTCTAAGCAATGCAAAACTAAAACACATCTTACAGTTTACGCAATATGAAATGCCGTATAAATATCAGCATTTGAACAATAATTGTCCAGTTTCATTTAAACTCCTTCAAAGTAACATCACGATGGGTGTTGCTTCAAGAATAGAAAATTATTTCGGGTTTCAACAGAAATTAATATGGCGAAATATCATCGGAATTTTTATACTTGATGTAGCTGGACTTTATACGCTATTAGTTTATATAGCATATGAACAAAGGTTACCCGCCTCATTATTCGGTAAGTGTGAAATTAATTTTTAATTTAGGCAGTCCAAAACTGAACCAAGAAAATAAAAATCTGTTGTGGCCAATACAGGACTTCAACAATCTTAAACTAATTGTATTTATAAATTTAAAAACATTTAAATCTAAATATATATATATATATATATATATATATATATATATATATATATATATATATATATATATATATAGAGGTTGTCCAAGTTAAAGTGCTCACCATTGGGATCTCGAGAACGGTAAGAGATACGAGGTCGGTTAAATTAGACAAAAGTTGCCCCTTTAGGGGGCCAATTAAGAAATGTTTTTGTTTTCCCACAAAAATGCATAGGTGACTAGATATACGCAAAAATGTAAATTTTGCCAAGTATGAGCTCTATATGAAAATTTGAATTTGGTTTTAATTTCTCGAAATATGTAGGAGATAAAAAAATTTTGAGGACTGCTGTGAATTCCTCGCTAAAAACTGCCTATAGAACGTGCAAATTAAAAAATTGTACCAATTCAAACAAAAAAGTTATAGACGAAAAACGAAATTGGCAAAATTTACATTTTTGCGTATATCTAGTCACCTATGCATTTTTGTGGGAAAACAAAAACATTTCTAAATTGGCCCACTCTGTATATTCTGTATATATATATATATATATATATATATATATATATATATATATATATATATATATATATATATATATATATATGGTGTTTCTATAAGTTCACTATTAGTAACTTTTTTATTTGAAGAGCTACGAGGTCGGTTAAATGAGCAAAATTGGGTCATTTTGAATAAGAAAATTTACAAAAAAATTGTATCAGTAGTTCCCAAAATATAGTACAAATTATTATTATTAAAATGGAACCATATATTTTCTTTTCTTTTATTGGAAAGAGTTTTTGTTTCTCTTTTCAAAGATGTAATGTTGTTAATGTTTATTTTTTCAAATAAACTAGTTATGTGCGTTTAAAAAATTATTATTATTATTATTATTATTATTATTTTTCAGGATTTCTATATGCACTGATGGCAGCTTACAGCGTTACAACAGGAATTCACAGATTATGGACACACAGAACGTATAAGGCCACATTGCCACTCAGAATATGGATTATGTTTTGGTACACGGCTACTGGAATGGTACGTAATATTCATATCGTTAAAACTTCAATCTGCAAAAGACTTTATCTCGCGTCTCTCATAGCTATACAATTTCTACGATTTTAGCTCATTAGTAAATAAATAAATACATAATTGAATTATGGATATCACATCTCCATAATTAAATTATGGATATCTCCATCTCCTTTATTTAATTATGGATAGTACCACTTCTCCATAATTGTTGCGTAAAGCCCGGTTCACACAGGGACACATAGAAGACACACACGCAACAGTAAAAAATACTGTGTGTGTGTTGCTTGTGAAATATAAGCACCGCTATTTTCTGGCTTCTATGTAAGTAAAAAAAAAATCAATTTTGAGGTCACAAACGTTCCACACGTTCTTCATTTTATTTCTGTAGCCTGTGTGTCGCATGTGTGTGTCTTCTATGTGTCCATGTGTGAACAGGGCCTAATATGAGGATATGTCAATTATAAATGAAATTTCATCTATTTAAGAGGTTAGCGATATTGTGTTCCATTCATACAAAAAATGCTTGTTTGAGACTTGTAAGAGATGTTCCCAAAATCATGCATTATTTGAATTTATGAACCAAATAAATTTTGAATTTTGCCTCAAATTATCTCTTGCTGCAGCATTCGTAGTAAAATATTGAACCTGTATTGAAACAATCCACTATTATAACATTTGTCCTTATACAATGTTTAATGATACCTGTTCATATAATATACAGGGTGTAACAGCGAAACCAACCAACGCCTATATTTTCTTTATTATTATAGTTACAAAAAAATGCTAAATAGCAAAGTTGTAGGAGACCAATGGGGACATCTGATTAAAGAATAAAATAATTTTTTAAACCATTGGTTCTCAAGTTACAACACAAAGTTAATTTTTTCAAATGGGAATATACATATTTTTTAGGCCTATTCGGTAGAGTATTTTTTTCTGAATTCAACCATGTATTCGGTTTATATCCTTACATAATAAAAATATTGAGAAAAATTCAATTGAAATTTAAATAATTTTTAACTTTTAATATTAATGTGCAGTAATCTATGGATGAAAAACAAGTGATAAATTAATAAAATAAATAAAAATACCATACAAGCTTGCGATATTTATGCCACGAGATATCCAAAGAAACCACGTCCATATTTAATTTATCACTTGTTTTTCATCCATAAATTACTGCACATTAATATTAAAAATTAGAAATGATTTAAATTTCAACTGAATTTTTCTCAATATTTTTATTATGTAAGGATATAAAACGAATACATGGTTGAATTCAGAAAAAAATACTCTATCGAATAGGCCTAAAAAATATGTATATTCCCATTTGAAAAAATATAACTTTGTGTTTTAACTTGAGAACCACTGGTTTAAAAAATTATTTTATTCTTTAATCAGATGTCCCCCTCGGTCTCCTACAAGTTTGCTATTTAACATTTTTTTGTAACTATAAAAATAAAGAAAATATAGGCGTTGGTTGGTTTCGCTGTTACACCCTGTATATACAGGGTGTTAATACTAAGTTGTAACACCCGAAAATGGCAATGAGAACTCATCGAAACAAACAACTTTTCTTAGTAAATTTTTTTTGATTTGGAGCCCCAGTTTCGAGTTATTGGCGTTTTTTGTTTTTCGGAAAATCGTCACCACTCCCTTAGCTAACGAATATTTAAAAAATACAAAAATTTTCAGCGTTTGCTTTCGGTTCTCTAAAATATTTGTATTTAGAATTAATTTCTATTTTATCAAATAACAAAATGGCGACCGATCAAAAATTTCAAAACAAGATATTTTGAAAACTACTCGATCGATTTTTGAAAATAAAACATTTATAAAATCCTTAAACTATCTACTATAACATTTATCTGAAACATTTTTTCGATCTGTCAAAAAAAAGTTTTTATAAAAATTGAATTACAAGATTATTTTAACAAATTGCAACAATAATTTAAAACAAACTAGGTTTGCTGCCATTAAACAAGAAAAACAAGAAAAATAAAACAATAAACAATGAAACAACAAGGGAGGGACTATATTTGATTTTCAAAATGGCCACCATTCGCAGCAACACAAACCCGGCAGCGTGTATCTTGTAATTCAATTTGATTAAAAACTTTTTTTGGACAGATTGAACAAAATGTTTTTGACCAATGTTATAGTAGATAATTTAAGGATTTTATAAATGTTTTATTTTCAAAAATCGGTCGAGTGGTTTTCAAAATATCTTGTTTTGAAATGTTTGATCGGTCGCCATTTTGTTATTTGATAAAATAGAAAATAATTCTAAATACAAATGTTTTAGAGAACCGAAAGCAAACGCTGAAAATTTTTGTATTTTTTAAATATTCGTTAAACTAAGGGAGTGATGACGATTTTCCGAAAAACAAAAAAACGCCAATAACTCGAAACTGGGGCTCCAAATCAAAAAAATTTACTAAGAAAAGTTGTTTGTTTCGATGAGTTCTCATTGCCATTTTCGGGTGTTACAACTTAGTATTAACACCCTGTATACTGTACGACGTGCTGATCATGAAACAAAAAGATTTTTTTAAATTCGCAAAGTTAAAGGTACCTAGTTTACTTGAAGTAGATAATTTTTTGAACCACTGGAGTAGCATACGTCATTAGACATTTATTAGTATTAGATATTATGTAAACAATTACTTTGATTGTAGAAGATTTGAAAAAAAATATTAAAAATAACTAGGTACCGACCAGTGCCAAAAAAATGTTTGCTTGAAATACGATGCAATTTTTTGCGAATTTAAAAAAAAATTCTTTTTGTTCATGATCATCACGTCGTACAGTATATACCCTTTATTTTTTTGTCCTACGTTATGGAACACTCTGTATATCGATATCAGGTCACGTCGTGACTCACGTGAGCGTGAGCGATTTTGATTTGCACGGGCGTGAGCGTGGGTGACATGTAATGTATCGTGCGTGATCGGGCGTAAGCAAAATTTTTTCGGACATGAGTAAAAATAAAAATCATAAGTCACGACATAATACCTACATAATTTGCAAAATACCAACACAAAACAAATAATAATTACATAGGTTATTGCTACTTATACTCTTTAGCGCTCCAGTACACAAGCAGTGCACAAATTTGTCGGCAAAAATGGAGCAAAAGTTGTTAATCTATTTACGATTTTGCGGAGCTAAAGTAAATTATCATTTTAAAATTTCATAAAAATATTTCATACGTAATCGGGCATGACTATAAAAACAAATTCGTGAGCGTGAATGATCGTGAGTAAAACCAGTGAGTATAATGCTACTCACTGGTAAAACGTAAAATTTATGTAACGCAATTCGAATGTTTTAGAATTAAGAATTCAAAATTCTATATTAGATGTTTATGAAATTTTGAATTAATTTCCTAATACCTGTTTATAAATGCATGTAATAAACATTAAAACTGCAGAATATGTAATTTTTCACCATTTCATTAGGTCAAATGTTAAAATTAACATATAACCAGGCAATTTTACATTTTGACCTTAAAACTGTTTAGGTAGGTACTATTTTAAATTTAAATTTTTTATTTCAGAAACTACGCAGAATAATATCTTTAGTAGGTTAGAAATCATGTAGGTACTTAATATAATGAGCAAGACTAGACTATTATATCTACGTTCAAAATCATATAGGTATATATTTTTCATAATTTCATACTGTGACGTAAAGTGACATTTTCGGACTGTTTATGACTGTTTATGACCGCAAAATAGAACTTTAAAGACTCAGGCCGCAAAATTTTAATTTTTAAAACGTAACACTATGGCACACACGTACGTATTTATAGTGAAATAATTCTTGACTGAATTTGGAATTTGGAGAAGGAAAATAATGGGTGTACCAGTCACTGTGATTACTATTATGCGTCTTTATTCATAATGTCGACGTTTCGGTCTTAAATTGAGTCCTTCCTCAGGACAACTACAAAAAAATATACAAAATATGGAATATATTTATTTTTATTTTTATTAGTATTAACACCCTGTATACTGTACGACGTGCTGATCATGAAACAAAAAGATTTTTTTAAATTCGCAAAGTTAAAGGTACCTAGTTTACTTGAAGTAGATAATTAACTGGTGCACCCATTATTTTCCCTCTTCAAAGTACATATTTATGTATATTAGTTGGCAAACCTTATAATGCTGATGTTGAACTTTGAATAAATTGCATAAAATAATTCTTTATTAAATCATAATTATTCCTACATTTTCATGTATCTACTCACTTTTATTGAATTTAATATCTTGAACAAATTTAAAATTTTCACTGCACTATATAATAGGATTTTTTAATAGCTCAAGATTTTGATAAATCTTCACATTTTAAACCCTACTGAACCCAAAACACAATTTAAAAAAAATTGGATCCGTCGGTCTGTCTGTCTGTCTGATGTCCGTCTGTATCGGTCAGTAAGCACGATATCTTAACAACACCTACGAATTTCCGACTGAAATTTAATATTTTATTTTTAATTGGAAATAGTGTCCAGAACTTAAATGCTTGCAGGAGATAATCGAAAGTTGTCCAACTTCCACGTTAAAATAATCACTGTTATGTTTTAGTATGGGGCGGTGCAATGGGTTCGAGATCACCGCACCCACCACAAGTTCGCGGATACTGACGCAGATCCCCACAACGCGACCAGAGGTTTCTTCTTCTCACACTGCGGATGGATCATGATGAAGCGGCACCCGGAACTCAAAGAAAAAGGAAAACTGATCGATTACAGCGATGTTCTGGCAGATCCCGTTGTACGATTTGCAGACAAGTAAGTATTACTATTTACAAGGAAACGGCCTATTTAAAATAGATCTATACCTACGTATGTCAAAAAACCCTTAAGCTTCATTCAATGCAGTTGGAGTTGTTTGGTAGTGCGGAAACCTTGTCCTTTTAAGCACGTTGTACGACTCTGGTTCTTTGCAACACAAAATCGCAATATATAGGGCCTTTCATTAAGAGTGATAGGATTTTAATTTTAAATAAAACGTCAACGGTTTGGCATATAAATTTAGTTTTTGCTTTATTTGGAAGCTAGAACAACGCAGTTATGTTCGGAACAAGATATCGTTCAAATGTCCACCACGGCTTTGTTGACACTGATCACAAGATAGCTCCAATTTGGCTCATCCGCAACACTGGCCGCTACAGCTGTGATATTCTCCTCGCTTCGAACATTTCGTTGTCTTCTTGGTGGCTTATTGTCTTAATAATGTTAACTTAAACTTTATCACAGTGCGTCTTATAGCCTGCGCAGAATAACGGTGATGGCGACCCAATTCTGGGGTGAATAAACGTTGAGCACCCACAACTGAGCTCGAACTTAATAATATTTTTTTATTATTTCCAACCGGTCTAGAGGCGTCAAACGCTGCATCATAAAACTGCACACTATACTAAATAATTTAAACCGAAAAATCTTTAATCAAAAAACTATCACTCCTATTGAAAGACCCTATATATAAGTACTTCGCATTAAAATTAAAATATTTGCAATTTTCGAGTATGTGATGTGATGTGTGATTGAAAATTTAAAACTTGTGCTCATTTTGACAAACCCTATAGAAGTAGAATACATTTTTTGATTCAACGTATCATGATTAGGAACTTTCTAATAATAAATTTTCACGCTCGGAAATGAGCCCAACACCAAAAAATCTAGAATATTCCATACACAGGATAATACAACGCCAGAAGATGCAAATTTAGAACTTTTGATTTTATAAGTAATAGAATACCTGTATCCAAATATTCATATACCTACAGCATATATAGTCCAGTCAGGAGAGGTTTTGACTGAAGACTAATACATAACCAAATGAAATTTGGCATGTGAGTAGTTAAGAACATACAGAAACAAAAAAAAAATTCGCTCCACCTCGGTATGCTCCGCTTCCCACAAAAATTTTCAGTTGAAACTCAAAATTTTCTTGTAACGCATTTTCCTCGAAAACTATCAAAGATTTTGGAAAACTGTTTTGACAGGATGAAAGCTGAGGAAATTTGCTATCAAAATGGTCTTTGAAAACTTTTCATAAGTAGCACCGTGTAGGCACCAGCCATTTAATATTCGAATGACTTGAGAATTTTCTGTATAGTAGGCGCTACATTGCGAATGACGTAATAAATTCGCCGCTACAGAATGAATGTGGTATAACTTCGTTAAAGAACATCATTTTGTAAAAATAAAAATTGCATTTTATTCGTCGAGGCTTCCACTTTCAATTGCACTAATAACATTTGAATTTCCGACCCCGTTTATACCGAGAAACTTGCTTTAAAAAAAATCATAACTCAGTATTAGAAGACGTTCAAAGAATTCTCAATATTTTCAATATCTATGAATGAAATTGTAAACTCGTAGAGGATTATCTTCATCAAATCATCCCCAATCACATGCAACTATTTGGAGGGTTGTGTGTTGTACGTCCGAAAAAAAAACTGGTTTTTGCTATCTCATAGATTTCTTTATTTATCGCGGGCACGAGCATTTTTGAAAATAGACCACTTTTTGGCCCCGTAAATTGATTTTTAATGAGCTTATCGTTAAGTACAAATCCTAATCAACAAGATTCTGTAATTTGTTTCATCAATTGTACTATTACGTACATGTAACAGATGTTTTCCTAAAAAAAGATCATAACCTATAAATAAAGAAGGTAGCGAAAACCAGTTTTCTTTTCGGACGTACAACACACAACCCTCCAAATATTTGCATGTGATTGGGGATGATTTGGTGAAGATAATCCTCAACGAGTTTACAATTTCATTCATAGATATTGAAAATATTGAGAATTCTTTAATACTGAGTTATGATTCTTTAAAAAGCAAGTTTCTCGGTATAAACGGGGTCGAAAATTCAAATGTTATTAGTGCAATTGAAAGTGGAAGCCTCGACGAATAAAATGAAATTTTTATCTTTACAAAATGATGTTCTTTAACGAAGTTATACCACATTCATTCTGTAGCGGCGAATTTATTACGTCATTCGCAATGTAGCGCCTACTATACAGAAAATTCTCAAGTCATTCGAATATTAAACGCCTGGTGCCTACACGGTGCTACTTATGAAAAATTTTCAAAGACCATTTTGATAGCAAATTTCCTCAGCTTTCATCCTGTCAAAACTGTTTTCCAAAATTTTCGATAATTTTCGAGAAAAAAGCGTTACAAGAAAATTTTGAGTTTCAACTGAAAATTTTTGTGGGAAGCGGAGCATACCGAGGTGGAGCGAATTTTTTTTTTGTTTCTGTATGTTCTTAACTACTCACATGCCAAATTTCATTTGGTTATGTATTAGTCTTGGGTTTCAGTTAATTTTTGACTCTCCTGACTGGACTAATAGGAAGATTTAAAGTTAAACCTAAAAAGTTATATTTAAAACTTAGTATGTGGGGCTCAACAATGGCAATGGGTTATTATTTTTGTACATTGTACAGTTCATTCTCATTTGTGATCCCGTTGTGTTGAAAAAATTACATTATATCGAATCTAAAATTTTAAGTTTTAATTTTCCTGAAGGTATTTTATTATCTATAAATCTTTTAGTGTTAGATTTTCCTGTGTATAAATGAATATTCTAGATCTCTCCCAATTTTTTATTTGTTTTGTAAGATGTTTATTTCCACACAAAAAACTCCGAACCATTCTAACTTTTGCCCTTCTTCTGACACTAAACATCATGTTCACTTGAAAAACCTTATCCTAATTTCGCGAATTTAAAAAATATATTTTTGATGGAGAATCAAGACATTAAAATGTATAGAAGGTGTTTCTATACCTCTGCACAAAACTTTAATAGGTTATATAATTTGTTATACTGATTATAGAAAAGTTATGTTTTGCCACGACCATATACGAAACAAACAGTTTCCATACAGTTGCCCAGCTACGAAAATAGGACTATTCATTCTCGTAAAGCTTAGTACGCTAGCTGCGCTCACTTGATCTTAAATACTAAGTTAGACCTAATTTAGGTAGTTTGTAGTAATTTATTACTTCAATTTTTTTGAGTTAATTTTTGTTTAGTTACAATCAATCTAAAGAATATTGTTAATCTTGCAAAACAATAATGAGTATTTTTTAATTTACATTTCTTCCAGGTATTTCACTCCGTTGATGCTATTAAACGCCATAATAATTCCAGCAGTAGTAGGACGTTATGTTTTCAATGAAGATTGGACATATTGCATCGTTGCTCTAGTTGTGGGAAGAATTGGCGTCATGTTAAACTGCGTGTGGTTGGTCAACAGCTGGGCTCACATGTACGGTTACAAACCATACAACAAGTAAGTTGGTTACAATTACATAGCCATCACTGGTGGTTGGTAGTGGTCATGATTTTCAAAAATTCTAATTTATCATTATTCATCAATACTTTCTTTAATTGTAATAGGGTATTTCGGTAATTTTTGAATTTTTAATATGTTATTCTACATAAAAAATAAATAAACACGTATTTTTTGTTTTACGATACAATGCCCCATGTCGCTAAAAAAAATTATTAAATGTTAACTTTCGTGGTCTGATGACGTATGCGTACTAATTAATGATATCGTCTCCAGATGGAAACAGCAGTAAACTTGTCAAACTATGTGACAGAAATATATTGACATTTTCAGGAAGATAATATATTTTTATAACTAAGTGGTAAAGTGTAATTCAAATTCTACGGGAGTAAATAACACACTGTTCTAAATTCTACTTTTTCGTTCGGAGGTATATATTAATCATTTTAAAAGTACAAAATGAAATTTTAACTACTGTTTTCTATACATTTTTCTAAAACTTCGAGACTTGCATACGTCATCAAGTCATGCAATTCAACTTTTAATATTTTTTAGCTAAAGGGAGCATTGTATAGTAAAACAAAAATTTACATATTTTTTAATTTTTTATGCAGAATAACATATTAAATAATCAAAAATTACCGAAATACCCTATTATACACACATCTGATAGCGATAGCCATTTGACATGTCATAATGGTATTTCAACCCCACACCGCACATAAGGTGACAAAGAATTTGATTCACATGAGAATCAAAAGTTGGTGAAAAAAACACAATTGAGAATCATGATAGCCATCGAGAACTGAACAGGACCACTGAACCACTGTAGCTTAGTTAGGAGGTCATTACTCCGGCATACTAAAGGTCCCGGGTTTAATCCCCGGTGGTGGTCATGATTTTCAAAAAAAGTAAGTTGGTTGTTTGCGAATTTAAAATAATGTCAAATCTGCGTCATTTAAAATATGTCAAAATTATTATTATATATATATATATATATATATATATATATATATATATATATATATATATATATATATATATATAACAGTAACAGGATAACAACGCAACAAATGAGTTTAGTTTAAATATAGGAATTTCGTCTGCTGTGCACGTTTCATATTGTTCGCTCTATACTTAATTTAAGTTTTATACAAATATTTCTACACAAGAAAAGAGAGTATAACTATGACATGATGTGTAGTTGGAAACTCAATTTAAAGGCAATCGACCTTGCAACATACATTTTTTTTTGTATGTACCTTTTCTCTTGACAAAATCCTAATAATTATGTCCATTCAACACCAGAAAATAAAAACCTTGAATATTTATACACAGGAAAATGCAACACCAGAAGATGCAAACACAAGAAAATTCAAAAACAGTATGTCTCTTCAACACGAGGGGGATATGCAAATAAGGTTGAACTAAACTAAATAAACAACCATAGTACCATCCTTGAGTCCCACATACTCTGTTTTGACTATAAATTTTCTAGATTTACATCTTCCTGTGTGTTTGCATTTATGCCGAATCTAAAATTCTAGTTTTTAATTTTCCAGTGAATGAACATTTGTTTTTGATGCAGTTATTTTATTACTAATCAATTTTCTAGACTTGCATCTTCTGGTGTTGCATGTATGAATGGTCTAGATTCTTAATTTCTAGTATTGAACCAATTTTTTCTTTCCTAGGAATATAAAAGCAGTAAATAACAAAATCGCAGCCTTTTTCACATTAGGTGAAGCGTGGCACAACTTCCACCACGTGTTCCCATGGGACTACAGGATTGGAGAATATGGTCAAGCATTCCAGTCTGGCACACGTATAATTGACTTTTACGCTTGGTTAGGTCTGGCATACGATCTTAAAACAGTCCCCGCCGATATGGTCAAAAGAGTTTTAGAGAAAAATGGTAACCTGAGACAGAATGAAGAAATACCGGAAATTGAATTCAATACCAATGTAAATAAAGAATTTAACTACCAGAAAGAACATAATGTTAAAAATGGAAAATTCAAAGTACAGGGGCGGACTGCGGGCCAGAGTTAAACATAGGAAATCGTGGTTGACCCTAAAAAAGTTTCAAAAAAGATCCTTTATTACTTTGTTCTGTTTTCATCTCTGTTACAGTAATTTTCAAGTGAAGAATAGTAGTTCGCGCAACCGACTCTTCATTTCAATAGTACTCTACCTCATTATTGAGAAAAGCATAAAACTTGAAAATAATAATTTTCAAGTTTTATGCTTTTCTAAATAATTCTGCACTGCAGCTTATTTTCACAACCAAAAATTTAACTTCACAGTGATGCCACTTTGAAATATGGCACATGGCACGTGTATTAAAATAATTAACATTACGAGTAGGTATATGATATTCTTTGAATTTTAATAACCAATTATCACCCTGGTCCTGATTAGGAACAATTTGCAATTGAAACGTTTGACATGTAAACTAACAACTAATCAGAAAAATGTTCGCCTTTGGTAAATTTTAATTATTTCACTATTTCATGACCATTTATAAGTTTTTTTAAAAATTGGTTTGCCGGGTGTTATATTTTCTACTGGGCGATGGGTGCAAGGGTGTCAGTCTGCCTCTACGCCTCTAGATAAGTTATTTATGATTTGTTATTTATAATTATTGTAAAATAAAATAGATTTAAAGTAGGTAGGAATTGTTTCTAAGAGAAATATGAATGTAACTTACTGGAAATAAAAAAGTAAAATGAAAAACAAACTAAAATAGTAATTAAAATCCTGCCAACCAACAAAAATAGTATCTCTTTACAATCATTTATGTATTATTTTTAAAATTTTATTTACTGCGCCTCAGTAATGTTGAGTTCGCATAGGGTACTGGTACTACCTAGTATAGTCATACATAAAGGAATAATAAATAATATTATAAATTAAAAATTTTAGCATAATATATTTATTGAAAAAAAAAAATCTATGAGTCCGAATTAAAGAAATTAATAGTATATTACTTCACTAGTGGGAGAAGTAAAATGCCTCTGTCATGAGTGTTAGAGTTAGAGCAGCATTTTACTTCTCCCACATGTGAAGTACGATATTTTTCTTCACTGTGAGGAAAAATAGATAACCCTAATACTCTTTCACAAACACAAAAAGTTAAAAATAATATTCTAAAATAGGTAAATTAATCATTTGAAGTATTATATAGGTATTAGAAATCGAAATACCAAATATTAGGCAGAACTGTGTCTTGAACATGAACATCCGACTAAATAGCTCAAAATCCAACTGTTAAGTGTATTATAATATTTTATCCGATGCCGTAACATAATGACAAAATTATAAGCTTCAAATTTAGGACCATAGTGAATCCAGTATACAGTGAATTTATTTTAACGTGAAACATTAGATTTTTATATCCGCATTTGACAGCAATGTATTAGAGCGTTCCTTTTAAAATGAAACATAGTGAATCAATCAATCTATCAGATATTATTCGAATTTTAAAATTGATAATACAGGTAATTATTTTCTATATTTACTTTTGTTCATGCAAGCAAAAAGCCGGCGGAATACAAAAATTTAAATTCAAAAGATAACTGCATGTTTTTAAAATTGACTTTGTTAATTTTGTAGCAAAGTGCATTTGCGATTTAGAACAGAAATATTAAAAATATTAATAATTATTAAAACGTTATTGTGGTCTCTCTATCCGATTTAAAAAGTTTATACAGTTTGTTTGTAAAAGTGGATACTACACCATTCTATCTTTCTTAAGAATCTTGATCGTCATACATTTATTAGAACATTATTTACGAAGTATATGTATAAAGTATTTAAAAAATACTAATTGCAAATTGTTGTTGTTGTTTTATTCATAGATACCACATACAACAATAATTATACTATTCCCGAATTTAGTTCGAGAAGAAGGAAAGAAGAAAGAAACCAGTTATTGTACCGCCCTTTAATAACAAATTTGTAACTTGTGTCGACAAAATTAAAATTACAGTTCCCATGTGATTCGTTCTTGGATGCAATAACTAATTTCATAGCAATAATATATAAACACTAAAGTACCTATTGCAGTAAATATATGTGTTAGAAAATGTTTACATACACAGGACATTTATTTTGTTAAATAATTATTATTATTATTGTACATTTTTACGTATGATATTTCAATTTTTTATAAGTAATTGCCAAAATAATGTTTCCATATTTATTTAGTTAATTTACATTTTTGTGTATTATGCAAGTACTACAATAATTTTAATTTGTTTTTTATTTATTATTTATTAGTATCTTTTTTGTAAATGTATTGTTATATTATTATACATGTATGTAGGTATTTTTTTGTTAATATTTGATTTAATTTTTTTAAATAAAATAATTTAAATGCATAAATTTATGTATTTTGAGGTTGACCTGTACCACTTATGGGGTAGGTATATTTGAATACCTTACTTGGAAGTATACGTATGTCACTGTAATGATGGTCCATATATCCCACTTAGACAGTGGCGTGGCATCCGTGGAAGCAAGGAAAGCGCCGCTTCTCTTGTTTTTCAAATTTTTTAAATGTTTCAATATTTAACTAAATACCTATTAATTTATACACAATATTTGCGTTGCAATCGTATTTTAAGCAACATACATTATACATAAGTTATTCCGGTGTAAAATATCGTAAACTGCAACACTCAGCGTTAAGCCGGGGCCAGACATGCGGCATTCGGCGAATCCCGAGCACCTGTTCGCCGAACTTCGCTCAGTGTGTATGGGGAGTTCGTGATTTGGCGAATCGTTCGGCGAACTGTTCGCCTCTTCCCGCCCAAAGTCGGTAAACTAGCACACATCATAGTGGGCGAACGTTCTTTTAGAGGGGGTTCGGACAACCGATCACACATTCAGGATTCGGCGAACAGCGAGCTGTCGAATCACTCACTTCAGTTCCAGCTCAGTAGCGAGTAATAAAGTTATTAACCTTATTCTTAGTTAGAAATTTTTATTATTGTACCTATATACAAATTGTTTCTATAAACAATTATTTAGACTCCCACACGGCCTCAATCGATTATCTTTGTTGTTGTTGTTATTAATTTGCTTGTTTCATATTACAAAAGGTTTATAATCTCGTTAAGTCCTCTATTTCGTATGAATAAATGAAAGAAATAAAGCCATTTTGTCGTCTGACAATTTAATGTTCAACTAGGCGAACGTTCGGCAGTTTCCCATATTTTTGCTCGTTATTCGCCGAATGCCGCATGTGTGAACACAAAGGCGAATTCCGTTCGGCAAATCACGAACATTCGGGATTCGCCGAATGCCGCATGTCTGGCCCCGGCTTTAGAAGCACGTTTAAACCCTGCATCTCCGCATGTAAGAATTTCATGCGCTCGGGCATGTCCGTAGTACTTCGTTCGGTAGTTCGGGTTAAGCCGGGACCAGACATGCGGCATTCGGCGAATCCCAAATGTTCGTGATTTGTCAAACGGAATTCGCCTTTGTGTTCACACATACGGCATTCGGCGAATAACGAGCAAAAATATGGGAAACTGCCGAACGTTCGCCTAGTTGAACATTAAGTTGTCAGACGACAAAATAGCTTTATTTCTTTCATTTATTCATACAAAATAGAGGACTTAACGAGATTATAAACCTTTTGTAATATGAATCAATCAAATTAACAACAACAACAACAACAACAACAAAGATAATAGATTGAGGCCGTCTGGGAATCTAAATAATTGTTTGTAGAAACAATTTGTATATACCATAATAAAAATTTCTAACTACGAATAAGTTTGATAACTTAATTCCTCGCTACTGAGCTGGAACTGAAGTGAGTGATTCGACAGTTCGCTGTTCGCCGAACCCTGAATGTGTGATCGGTTGTCCGAACCCCCTCTAAAAGAACGTTCGCCCACTTTGATGTGTGCTAGTTTACCGACTTTCGGCGGGAAGAGGCGAACAGTTCGCCGAACGATTCGTCAACTCACGAACTCTCCATACACACTGAGCGAAGTTCGGCGAACAGGTGCTCGGGATTCGCCGAATGCCGCATGTCTGGCCCCGGTTTTAGACATGATACGTGCTCACTTGACTAACGGACGCACAATCACTTTGTGCGTTTCTTAAGATTTTTCTGTAAAATTGAAAGCAAATATTGGCGTACAAATATATATGATGCCAAATTCTATGAATGCAATAAAGGGGAATGGATGTATCCCTCTAAAATTCAAACACTCCTTAGCCCAAACACTGTCTAATGCATTTCTCTAATATTCAAAACCTGCCTTATTTAAATCTATAAAATGGCGGATCCCAAATGATGCATTTCTCTAAAATTCAAAATCTGCCTTAACTCACTCTCTAAAATGGCGAGCCCCAAATGATGCATTTCTCTAAAATTTGAAACCTGCCTTATTTAATCAATTGACTAGTTTATGTCAAAAAACGGAGTTCTGTTGGACTCAAGAAGGTTTTTGTTAGCATAGATTAGTTTATGTCAAAAAAACGGAGTTCTATTGGACTCAAGAAGGGTTTTGTTAGCATAGATTAGTTTATGTCAAAAAAACGGAGTTCTGTTGGACTCAAGAAGGGTTTTGTTAGCATAGATTAGTTTATGTCAAAAGAGACTCAATTTTGGTAAAAATTAAATAAGACTGGTTTTGAATTTTAGAGAAATGCATCAGTCGGGGATCCGCCATTTTAGTAAATTGAACAATGCAGGATTTGAATATTAGAGAAATGCATCATTCGGAGGTCCGCCATTTTAAAGAATTGAACAAGGCAGGTTTTGAATTTTAGAAAAATGAATCATTTGAGAAGCTGCCATATTAAAGAATTGAAAAGGCAGGTTTTAAAGATTATAGAAATGCAAAAGGCTGTGTTTGAGCAAGGCAGTGTTCGCAGATTAGGGTTTTGAATACCTAGCCCAATTAAGTATGATATAAATCTAAAATAAAACTAATGAAGGAAATAATAACAAATTTATTCAATATTTTAAATCAAAAATATTTTCATTCAAAAAATTATTCGAGTAGGCGTGGCATAGCCGTGGGCTAGTGTATTTTTGAACATAGAACAACTCGCTGAAAACGAGTTTTCTGGAAAATTTGAGTTAATCCGTTAGATTCCTGAGGTTGAAAACCTCTTATATATATATATATATATATATATATATATATATATATATATATATATATATATATATATATATATATATATATATACCAACTCTCGAGAAAAACGTTAGAGCCGTTTTCGAGATAGCATGACCGTAAAAACATACATACATACAATTTCTTCCTCACTTAATAGAATAGATAGATTGAATTTAAATTTTTTCAATACTTCAAATTTAATAATCTCTTTTGCAGGTATTACAAATCTATGTTTATACAAATTTGTTTTCTTAGCTATACACCACAGAATTCGAAATGCAAATATTTTTCAAATTAATATAGAAATAGCGTAAAGATTGTAATAATTGCAGATGTTTAAATTTTTTACACGCATGTTACTGTGGTGAGAAAATAGTCCAGTAACCTTGTCATGGTTATAATGGGCCTAAGTTGCATCAAGTGGTGGTAGTAGGTTTTTTTTTTTTCTTGTATGGGATATGCCTGAGATGCAAAATCTATGGCACGCCATTTTACTTTTTAAATGTATATTTAAAATTAGGTCTAATATAAAATAGTCAAATAATAATCATATTGACCAGAAAATAGAATATGAAATAATGATATATTATTATGTTACAACATAATAAAATTTAGACGAATTAATTTTATAACATAACAAAAATATTGTATTTCTTTTCTGATTTGATTTCTATTTACTCTATGCTGGAAAATAAAAATTATGTTAAAGTATAATTTTAATTTTAATAATTATTATTGTATTTCACTATAATCGTATTTCAATACATTAAAATTATACTTCAACATAAAAATAAATGTACATTTTTATTATTATATCATAATAAGAATAATCTTAGGAATTATAATTATCTTTAAATAATAATAATATTAATAATTGGTAATTTTTTTATGTACATAATTTTAATTCGTATAATTTTTATTACTGGCGCAGATAACTTTAATTAATTGTATTTTTATTATGATAAATATAATTTTTAAGTTTTGAATTTTTATTATGTACATAATTTTAATTCTGCCAATTTTTATGTAAGTACATAATTTTAAGTTTACCAATTTTTATTATGATAATGTCATAATTTTAATAATATAAATTTTTATTTTGATACTACATAATTTTAATTATAACAATTTTTAAATATTGAATTTTTATTATGTACATAATTTTAATTCTATCAATTTTTAAGTATTGAATTTTTATTATGTTCATAATTTTAATTCTATCAATTATTATTATGTTTCTACATAATTTTAATTCTATTAATTTTTATTATGATACTACATAATTTTAAATCTATCAATATTTATTATGTTAGGTACTACATAATTTTAATTCAATCAATTTTTATTATCATTCATCATAATATTAATTCTGTACTGCAGTTCTGCAGGTTTGCCAACGTCAGGTTAACAAGGAATTAATATTATGATGAATGATAATAAAAATTGGTAGAATTAAAATTATGTAGTATCATAATAAAAATTGATAGATTTAAAATTATGTAGTATCATAATAAAAATTAATAGAATTAATTTTAATTGAATGATTTTGACAGAATGTATCTTATACAAAAAAGTACGAGGAATTCAGTGCTGCAAACCGGAAGTCAATATCATTATTCGTTCAGAAATTATGTTATTATTATGTTATGAACACAACATTTTAAAAAAATTATATTTTAGGATTGTGGCTAAACTAGGGTCTCGAAAATTATAAAAATTATATCGTAAATAGATAAAAATCTGTGGAATCGCTTGTTTGTAACCGGACGGCGATACTTTTATCCGTTGGAAAGTTACAGCCGTTTTTTGTGTATCCCGAAAACTAGCTTAAAATTTTCAAGTTTGGAAAATTTACCAAACTTTGAAAAGCTGTATCTCGGAAACTATTACGTCTATCGAGCCCATTCTGGTCTCAAATTGTAGACAATTTAATATAGGTAGTTTAAAAATGCATATAATTAGTCGAGTCAATATACTAATCCACTTCCCGTTTTTTGCGCAGTAAGATGGATCGAAATGGGGTTTTTTGCATTCGCTTCCTAAAATTAAATAGAAACTATGTGACTACTTGTGATCCGCTTTTGTTCGCAAATTGCATTCTGAAAAGTGCATTTTTGCAGGCAGTAGTTTAAAAATTAATAACTTGACGAATAACGACTGCAATTGCACCAGTGCGGGTCCCCGGGGGTTTTCGAGGTCACAGAACCCGAATCGGTACCTGGGGCACCGGACCTGGGCATATACGTCATCCTCTGGAGTTTTCCTGAATTTATCATGCGAGCTGAAAGAAAACCGGCATTCGGGGGTTTCTTGGGGCGCTGATCTCGAATTGGCCATCGACATCCCTCTCCCGGGTACAAGAATTGTGCAGGCTGCAACTGTACGAAAGTGGAAAATTATTCAACAGCGGACATCGTTGATGTGGCGGCAACTGGTATAGATGAAGAGAATGTAGATTCAAATCTAACATGACTAAGATAGTACAGTTAAATAATGTTAAACAGTTAAATAATGTAAATATGATAAATTCAGGAAAACTCCAGAGGATGACGTATATGCCCAGGTCCGGTGCCCCACGTACCCGGGAGAGGTTTGCCGATGGCCGATTCGAGATCAGCGCCCCAAGAAATCTCCAGATACCGATTTACTTTCAGTTCGCATAATAAATTCAGGAAAACTCCAGAGGATGACGTATATGCCCAGGTCCGGTGCCCCAGGTACCCGGGAGAGGGTTGCCGATGGCTGATTCGAGATCAGCGCCCCAAGAAATCCCCGGATGCCGGTTTTCTGCCGCCTTGCACGATAATTTTAGGAAAACTCCAAGGGACGACGTATATGTCCAGGTACGGTAGCCCAGGTACCCGGGAGGCTGAATTTAATGTCAGATTCGGGTTCTGTGACCTCGAAAACCTCCGGGGACCCGCACTGGTGCAATTGCAGTCGTTATTCGCCAAGTTATTAATTTTTAAACTACTGCCTGCAAAAGTGCACTTTTCAGAATGCATTTTGCAGTGCACAAATGCAATTTGCAAACCCAAGCGGATCACAAGTAGTCACAAAGTTTCTATTTAATTTTAGGAAGCGAATGCAAAAAACCCCATTTCGATCCATCTTACTACGCAAAAAACGGGAAGTGAGAGGCCGATTTTAGTAGTATATTGACTCGACTAAATGGTCTTTGTCGAAATCGTGCTCCTTCATAGTCAAAATGGTAAGAAACCGAAAAAAGTGCAAAAATTTAGCAGTTTTTGAGATATTCAAAAGTGTTCCGGAGGGTCGCCGAGGTCGAAAATTTGTCACATCCTATACAAGAAAAAAAAATAGAAACCTACTACCACCACTTGATGCAACTTACGATGTACTAGGTTACTGAACTAAAATAAGTATAACACTAAAAGATTTCAGAATATTATTGTCTTTATAACCAAGGGATCAGGGATGTATGGGAATGATATAATATTGTTATTTAATTTTTTTTTCTTTATTTCAAATTTAAATTTACATTGATTTTATTTTTAATTCAGCGAATGTTATTAACCTAGCCTGTTTTATGTTATACCCAGCTTGTGATGTCTGATTTTTTAAATTGAGATATCTATTCATCATTCAAGTCGTCGAATCGGGAAGGTAGATATACGTTATAAATTTCTCACATTCTGCAATAATTTTTCTTCCAAACCCCATATACAGATTTGATATCGACTAACTGGTACTTCTTATATCTGTACTGTAATTTTCATGCGTGGTTTGATGTTGGCTATAGTTAACCATTCTCATTTAACTTTGAAAATTCCATTTCTAAACAAAATCTAATAGTGAAAGGAAAGAATAGGTAACAGGGTTTGCAGGACTACGCCAGTTAGTTTTATACAAAACTAACAAAACATACATGAAAATATGACACACACACTTTTCCGTTACTAATAAACACTACTATATATTTCTTTAATAAAAACATTGAACTAAAACTAACTATACAAAGCGAAATAAACGAAAACACTAAACTACAATCTGTTCGACATATAGAGTCACACACTGACTCGACAGATTATTAATTACGTAATTGTACCAAACTCATGAGAACGACGCTCTCTCAGCAAAACCCGTCTTTGTACCGATTTGAGTCAGACGATCACTGACTCTTTATGTAATTAGTCGAACTTAAACTTTGCTCGAGAATACATTTTCTCGAGCGTCTGAACTTAACGACGAACACCTACTGACTGCTCCTTAAATTTTTCTCATGCTTTTTGATACAGCTGCGTATATATGGATGACCAATTGTAATAACACATTTATCTTCAAACATAAACAATAATAACCAAACAGTATAATGCACTTATGCCTGAAGACAAAGGATCCATATACACAACTAACATAAGTCATCTACACGTGGGAGAAGTAAATATAATAAATTTCGAAGATGTTGATTACTCATCAAAATTACATCCAAATCATATTGCGCATTGTTACAAAAACAATAATCAATCTATAAGGTATTATTTCTTGTAATTTTTTTCTTACCTGATATTTATTACAAGACAAGTTACTTCTTCACTAGAGAATGTAAAATGATTGTTTTTCTTACTTTTAACAAACCTCTATACTTGAACTGTATTACTTTTGTCTCTTTTCATCATTTATATTTCAAATAAACAAATTCAAATGAACAGTAAGCGAGACATAATGGTATATTACTAAGTATAGAAAATTCAAATTCTAATCAAGTTTACACAATTAATTATCAAATTCTACATAGCTTTTCATAAGCATTTGCAAAATTCAATAATACGAGTAATACTACTTATTAATACATTTCCCTATTTAAACTGTTCTTGCGATTTCTCTATTCAACCTTCATATTTTAAGTTAGAAATTTTTTCTCTAATAATTCGTGGACATTTTCAAATTTTACGTCACTAAATACTTTCCAGAAATATTAAAATGGCCGTCTGCAATCCTAAGCTAATGAGTCAATATAGAAACATATTATAATAATTTTTATTCCAGACATTTAAATAATTAAGAAACGATAATGACATTTTTCCAAATTCGGAAGAGGTGACGCGAAAATCGGCACGAGAAGAAAACACGTTATTTTCTAACTTTTATAGAAAAAATACTACTGCAGTGACAAAAACGTGTTTTCGTACCGGAATAGAAAACACTTCCAGCTATCCAAAGCTGCATTCGTTTCCCCTCATGCCCTCTAGGACACCTTCTGCGTGCGCAGTCTCAATATTTAATAGCCAGACCTCGTATCATTAGCTTACGTACTAGAAGTCATGATAATTCCTGTATATGTAGATTTCAAATATAAAATTAACGTCAGAGAGAGGGGTTTAATATTTCCATTTGCAATGGCAAGAGATTATGTGTTGGCCAAATCAAATTTTTTAAATAATTTAGATAGGTATGTAAAAAAAATATTATGCAAATGATTCTTAAGAAATATCGTCATCATTGTGTTAATGTCCTGTTAGTTGCTTCTTGGACTCTACTAAGGCTTAATGACTTCTTAATTGATTCTGTAATTATTACTACTATCATTGTGTTAAGGTTTAAAGTAAACCAAATATTGTAGATTACCAATAATTGTAACAATTTATTAATTTATGTACGGAATAATTCATTTGAATACAATCAATAAAGCGTTTATGAAATGCAAAATTTTAAAACATCTTAAAGATTATGAAATATGAAACTGTTTATAAAATGCCGCATTTCAACAATAATTGTCCTCTTTCATTTAGACTCCATGAAAGCAACATCACGATGGGTGTAGCTTCAAGAATAGAAAAGTATTTCGGGTTTCAACAGCCATTAGTATGGCGAAATGTCATCGCGATTTTTATAATTGATGTAGCTGCAATATATTCGGCATTAGTTTACTTAGCATATGAAAGAAAGTTTAGCTCCTTTTTTTTCGGTAAGTATGAAATTAATTATTAATTAAAGGGCTCGTCTACGTTTTTACCGAATTCCTAGAATACTCTGGATTTTACTTTTTTTTCCATTCCACTCTTTTCCTCACTACTAGAGCAGCCTGAAACCAGCCCGAAACTCGTACTTTGCCGCATCCTGGCTATGCAATGTGCATTTTGAAGTTGAAAAATACTATAAAAGTGTTTTCGTTGCGTAAATTGTCAGATTATTATTGACTTCAGGATAATGTTTTTATAAACATTTAATAGAGAAAGAATGGATCTACAGATGTGCCTTTTTAAAATTTTAAAAATTAATTTGTATCATGAGATATAACCGTGTAAAGTTTGCATAAAATAGGATTTTTTTTCAATTTTCCGGAATTTTTATATTCATGTACAATTATTTAATCAAAATTTTAAAAAGGCACATCTGTAGATCCATTCTTTGATATATATATATATATATATATATATATATATATATATATATATATATATATATATACATCTTTATATGTTTATGGCTTCCGACAAGATTGCAGACGTGTGGCATCCACCAGAAGGGGTGCATATACAGGGTGTCTCTGTACTTCTGGATAAAAATTAAAGGGTATGTACTATTAGACGTACTGATCATGGAACAAAAAGAATTTTTTTAAAATTCGCAAAATAATTTGCATGGTATTTAAAGGAAACATTTTGTTAGCCACTGGTTGATAGCTATTTTTAATTATTTTATTTAAATCTACAATACAAGTATAGTAATTGTTTACACAACGCCAAATAAATGTCTGATGTTGTGTAATTAAAAATTATATTTCTTTTAATAAAGTATGCTGTTTCAGTGGTTCCAAAAATGTTCATTTCAAGTAAACCACCCTTAATTTTGCGAATTTAAAAAAATTCTTTATGTTCCATGATCAGTACGTCTTACAGTATATACCCTTTATTTTTTTCCCGAAGTACAGAGACACCCTGTATATTAGTTTTTGTTCGTGTATATTGTATTTTATATTAATTATATTGTCATTTTCGATTAAAAACTTAACTTTTTTTAATCATATTTTTTTACTTTGCGGTGGTTATGGCATCCATCAGTTATGCCGTTTATACGACTTTCGTTGTATTGATATGTACGGTTATCTGGCTTCCCCAATATTCAATAATTTACACTAAGCAGTGGATATGACTTCCAACAGGGTTGCCAGTGTTAAATTTGGGTCCGTGAAGTTAGAGGTACAATAAACCCTAATCACTTAATTGTTTACATTATCAAAATTTGCTAATTTTTTGCTGTATATCTTGAATTTTTTGCTGCCACCTGTCCAAAGTTATTAACAATTATAAATGTACCTCCAAATTCACGTACGAGGTACAACCACCTCATTTTGTAAAATAATTTATATTATTTTAATTTGCTTATTTGTTGTTAATTTTTAATGTATAGTTTTTTTGCTATTTGCATTCAAAAGTTATTAACAATTAAAATGTGTACCTCCAATTTCACGCCTGAGGTACAACCTACTTAAAATATAAAAATTATAACACTATAATTTGTTGCTATATTTTGCTATATAGTTTATATTTTTTGCTTTTTGCATTCCATTGTTATTAACAATTAAAATGTGTACTTCTAATTTCACGCCAGAGGTACAACCTTCTTAAATGGAAAAATTATAATACTATAATTTTTTGTTAATTTTTTGCTATTCTTTGCTAGATACTTTAATTTTTTTGCTATTATCAATCTATAATTATAAACAATTGAAATGTGTTCTTATCTCATATCTTATTTTACATCAACTTACTTCAGTATAACAGTATTAAAAATCTGCTGTGGCCAGCACAGTACTTCCCCGACTATAATTTTTAATAACTTTCTTTCGTAACGCCTTTAATTTTATGTTTCATATTCTGAATTATTAACAATAATTTATTTTGTAAATAGTATCATGTACAGATAAAAATTTTAAATACGATTTGTAGATGACAAAAATATAATCCATCATTTGAAATAGAAAATTTTGTGATAAATTAATTATTTATCGAAATATTTTAGCGTATTTTAGCAAAGTAGGTACTACGTCCGGTTTGGAGATTGCTAAAAAAAATAACTGGATTCTTAAGATTTGTATTAAAACCTTAAATGTAAAATTTGGTTGTTAAATGTTTGATATTTTTTGAGTTATCGTCCACAAAATATTGTAACACACACACAAACGCGCACAGACATCATCTCGAAAATACTTTATTCGTATTCTATGGATTGTAAAACGTACTTATTCACTAAAAACTCACACTCGAACATTTTAACTCCTTACAATACCTCCCCTTATAGAATATAATGCGGGAGGTAAAAACAACTGACCATCGTTTAAATATTGTTATTGATTCTCCGACTAATTTTTTTCCCCCAGAGTACTTTTAATAATACACTTTGAATTTGAATAATTTTTTGAGAAAAAATTGAATATCGCATAAATGTCATTTTTTACATTTTTACTAAACTTATCTCCCCGAGCGCTTTAAATTGATACCAAACTCGGTATAATTTGAATAATTTATAAAAAAAAACAATTGACGATCGGTTAAATGTTATTTTTATTTTTCTACTAAAATTCTTTTTCCGAAAGCTTTAATTTGATACCACACACGATAGTATTTTAATAAAAATAAAATAAGTTATGTTTATAAAGTTGGTACCACTGGTTGAATAAAAAAAATAGAATATTTTTTTTTTAAACAATTGAAAATTACATAAATGTCATTTTTTACATTTTTACTAAACTTATCTCCCCGAGCGCTTTAAATTGACACCAAACTCGTTATAATTTGAATAATTTATAAAAAAAAAACAATTACCGATTGTTTATATGTAATTTTTGTTTTTCTACTAGAATTCTCTTCCCGAGGGCTTTAATTTGATACCACACACGATAGTATTTTGATAAAAATTAAAAAAATTATGTTTATAAAGTTGGTACCACTGGTTGAATAAAGCTCATTATCGAACTTGAAGTCAGATTTTGGCTCAAGATCTTAAATATAAAATTTCAGTCCAAAATTCCAACGCGTTTTAAAGTTATGCAACATCCAGATAGACCTACAGACCGACAGACCGACAGACCGCCTTTTTTTAAAATTATGTTTTTTGGGTTCAGTAGGGTCTAAAACGTGAAGATTCACCAAAATCTCGAACTGTCAAAAAATCACGATTACAATACTTCCCTCTATTACATAGATCGGGGAAGTAATAAATCATAGTAAGATCTAATACTTTTATATTTCGACATTGTTGTTTTTATTTTTATTTATTGAAAAGTATAATTAATAATATTATTATTTAGACTGGGTGACCCATTTTAAATAATCCACTGGAATATTTCGACAAATATGCATCGTACAAAAAAATATTTCCAACAAAAGTTTAATGGTTTTGAAAAGGCCATCCGATCCTGTCAAATTTACTTCACCCACACCCCTCATGTTCTGGGGAAGAGGGCAACTTTGATATCTTGCACCCCTATGTTTTTATTACATATTCGGATTCTACACCAAAAATTATGTACTTTTTATTCGAATGCTCTTTAATTCGTTATAGATGGCGCTGTAATCGCAAAATTCATTATGTGCTCTGTTATAGGGGCTATGGCGGATAATCCGTAACCGTAACCCATGCCCCTCTTCAGAGGTGATGTGTGTAGTGTGGTGTGTGGCCCTAATGTAGCTAATGTATGTTCTGTGTTTGAAGTTAGTACCCTGAGGTATTGTCAATGCACTCACTCGACCAACCACCCAAGTAACACTTCAGCTGTGCAAGTAGTTTTGCAGCCGCGGATTGGTGTTATTAGAATTATTGGTGGCCCGAGTGCGACGTGTGAACTGTATGTGTATCTAAGGCAGGGGAAACCGGAGAACCCGGAGAAAACCTGCCGACTCACCACTACACACTTGGCAGGCCTAGGACGCGAACCCCGGACCCCAGTGGTGTGAAGCTAGCGTTTTACCGCTATTTAACAAATAGTGTGTAAAATTGCAGAATTAAACTTTTTTTCGGGACATTTTTTGTAAGATTCATATTTGTCGAGATATTCCAGAGCATTATTATTGAAAATGGATCACTTGTATAACAAATCACATTTATGTCTAATATTCTAAAATGTATGTATGGTATGTAATTTATTCTTTACTAATAACAAGAACGTTTTTTAAGGTATTATGTGTTATATTTATTTTTTGAGAAGTACAATAAAATGCAAAATATGAAAAACAATTCTTAGCTAGCTTTCACAAATATAGTTTTCCTGGGCAAATGTAGGGGCGCTACGAACTGTCTTTCCATCAAAAGCACCTGATTCCTATCTTGATATGCGTGTTTATCGATGGGCTGCAGTTACAAAAATCAGAACTAAATTAGTTAGTAATATTTAATTTTTCCAAGAAAAAGTTAATTATTTTATGTCCATTATTATTTATAAAATTGAAATAAATATATTTATTAAATCTATAACTTTAAACTACGCCATGCCATTATTAAAGAACGTCAACCGTAAACAGGTGTACTACTACTTTTGTATTCAAACAAATGTCAAAATGAAAAGATGTGACATGACAGAAGTTTTAAAAATCTAGTTCGAACAACCATATTTATGGTTAGGATAATTACCACAATTTTCAGCGTTATTTTTATCGTGGTCATTTTCATGTAGGTCGGTACCTACATAAATATTTTATGAATTTCAGCTAAGAGATCAAAATAATAATTTCTTCGAAAATGTATACCAGTTTAAAATGATCGTGCAAGGATCAAGAAAACGTGAAGAACCGAAGCATGAGACTTCATGAAACAGTGGCCAACCTGTCCAACATAATAATATTATTTTAACAACTACAACGCTAAACATGAGCGTTCCTGTTTTAGTGCACGCTGTTAGCATCAAAAACTGTGGAAATATTTCACTTCCGGATACCAACACCAAATTTTGTATCATGCTTTATATAGGTCAAGTGCTATGAAAATCAACCGGGTGACCCCCGAACCCTGTGATGACGTCATTTGATGACGTCTTCCGAGCGCTGTTTTTCATGTATTATATTTGAATATCTCTAGAACCATTAGAGCAATTTTAATGAAACAAACGTCAATAGATAGTAAATTTAATTTTCTACCCGAAAGATCCTTCCAAATAACTTCATAAATTGTACAGTTTTTGAGATATCTTTACAAAACTAGTTAGTTTACATTTTTCAGTACAAAAATACACGGGGCAAAAAAAACGTACCACTTGACAATGCACCCAAAATTCCGAATTTTTAGACCTGCATATCTCGGTTGAATTGGCTCTAAAATTGACAATATTGAAGTACTTCCGATGATTTGACGCGAAGTTATGAATTTTTGAAAAATAATTTTGTGTCTTTTTGGTCATTACTCGACTAATTTTGCACATATATCAATGATTCTTTGAATTGTCACAAGATTGAAGTTTCCTCTTCAATGGTATTCAAATTAATGTAACGCCAAATCTAATTCACCCCCAGGCACGCTCTAAGAAATAACAATGTTTTTGACACAAATATGTCAAACTTTGACAACATGGATGGTGTACCAAAAATGTTTTCGACCCAATTGAACAACATGGCGTTAAAATTTATTCATTTTTTGGTTAATTTTTAAAAATTTCAATTACCTACGATGATTTTATTCGAATTTATGAAGTTATTTGTAAGGATCTTTCGGGTATTAAATTTGCTATCTATTGACGTTTGTTTCATTAAAATTGCTCTAATGGTTCTAGAGATATTCAAATATAATACATGAAAAACAGCGCTCGGAAGACGTCATCAAATGACGTCATCACAGGGTTCGGGGGAGGTGTCGCCCGGTTGATTTTCATAGCACTTGACCTATATAAGCATGATACAAAATTTGGTGTTGGTATCCGGAAGTGAAATATTTCCACAGTTTTTGATGCTACAGCGTGCACTAAAACAGGAACGCTCATGTTTAGCGTTGTAGTTGTTAAAATAATAATTTAAAATGGATTTTCAAGTGATTATTATGTTGGACAGGTTGGTCACTGTTTCATGAAATCTCATGCTTCGGTTTTTCACGTTTTTTGATCCTTGCACGTGCACGATCATTTTAAACTGGTATAAATTTTCGAAGAAATGATTATTTTCATCTCTTAGCTGAAATTTTTAAAATATTTATGTAGGTACCGACCTACATGAAAATGACCACGACAAAAATAACGCTAAAAATTGTGGTAATTATGCTAACCATAAATATGGTTGTTTGAACTAGACTTTTCAAACTTCTGTCATGTCACATCTATTCATTTTGACATGTGTTTGAATACAAAAGTAGTAGTACACCTGTTTACGGTTGACGTTCTTTAATAATAGCATGGCGGGGGTGTCGTAGTTTAAAGTTATAGATTTAATAAATATATTTATTTCAATTTTAGAAAAAATAATGGACATAAAATAATTAACTTTTTCTTGGAAAAATTAAATATTACTAACTAACTAAGTTCTGAAATGTATTTTTTGTACCATATTTTTGTAACTGCAGCCCAACATTTGCCCAGGAAAACTAAATTTATGAAAGCTAGCTAAGAATTGTTTTTCGTATTTAGCATTTTATTGTACTTCTCAAAAAATAAATATAACACATAATACCTTAAAAAACGTTATTGTTATTAGTAAAGAATAAATTACATACCATACATACATTTTAGAATATTAGGCATAAATGTGATTTGTTATACAAGTGATCCATTTTCAATAATAATGCAATAATATACAAAATGAGGTGGTTGTACCTCGTACGTGAATTTGGAGGTACATTTATAATTGTTAATAACTTTGGACAGGTGACAGCAAAAAATTCAAGATATACAGCAAAAAATTAGCAAATTTTGATAATGTAAACAATTAAGTGATTAGGGTTTATTGTACCTCTAACTTCACGGACCCGTTAAATTTCTATACACATTTCTATAATATCCTAACTTCTTTGCCGTCTCTCCCTAGCTACTGCATTCGTCAGCGCTCTGTTTGAAATATTATAAGTGTCAAGTGAATGGTGTAAGACTGAAGATAGCGAATGAGTTTGTATTTAGGTAGTGTGACATCTGGGGCTGAAATAATTGACCAATAGATCGATAAAAGAGTGTGTAACATTTTAAATGTTTCTAGGCATGCTCGTTTGAAAGTGTATAATGGAGTACTTGGGCCTGTATTGATGTATGGAAGTTTTTAAATCAAGCGGATCGCGGGATCGGCAGGTCGGCCGTTCCTAACGTTATTTTCAACGTTAAATATACCAATTAATATTGAATATAGAGTTCCAGAAATCGAGAAAGATTAAATAAAAAGGAGAGAAACAATTTTTTTAATTAACATAATTATACACCATTTTATTTGTTATTATTTATTCTATGAGCAAAAAAAACATAATTATTTAATTGTCAATTAATTTTTTTATGGAATCGTACAATAATGATTTACTTTAGCTCCACTAAATTGTAGTGAAAAGTACAAAAACTCCGCATTTTTCGACCAGGCAGAGCGCTGCCTGTGCACTCGATCGTTGACCAGAATTGCCTAGAATGTCGGTATTGTTGTTGCAACCCGTGATCACAATTTGTTTTGTATTTACATATTGATTTAATGTTATAAAAACATAATTCTGCGATTTCATAAAAAATATAATATTTATCTCGGCTGTAAAGATATTTTTAATTACTCAAGTAGTTATTTTAAAATAATATTCCACATTCCTAATAAAAATTATTCTTTACAGCCTAGATATATAAATAACTATGAAACAAAATAAACAATTAAATAATAAGCAAACAAATTGTTTATTTCCAAAATATTAAAGAATTATAATTACGATTTTAAGAAAAAACTAATCCTTAATCCTTAATGTTTTTTTAACTAGTAAATTTTTTTTAAGAGATAATTTTTTTTAAATCGTCATTTTTATGTACCTAACATATTTGAGAAAAAAATTCAAAATACTTTTAAACAATGCATTTTTTTATATGAAGTTTTAAACAATAAGAGTTTCAAAAAATATTACCTATAAAAAGTTAAGATTTGTCTACAGAACGCAAAAGACTTTTACATCCAGTAATTTTTTGACACAAGAAAGAGCCGCAATTTAATAAAATTGCACTTGACACTACGCTTCTAATTAGAGATGCAACGAATAGTAAATGTGCCGAATAACGAATATTATGCAGGACTGTCTGCCGAATATTCGGCGAATATTCTGCACCCTTTTGGTGCCAAATGATAAACTTACAAGGATTGACGAGATTGCAGAGAAACTTAATTTTTTTCCATAATTTGCCGGGTTTAAATTTTAATAACGAACAGTTTATCATTTTCATTTTTTATAAAAATTACAAAATAAAGTTTTTGACATTATATTTCTTTTTTTAGTAATAATATTTTTTTAAATTCAAGAATAAACATATATTTTCTTGTTTGTCAATTAAATATCTAAATAAAGCACTTTCAGGAGACCTTTAAAGGCAATCGCAGTTCAAGTATTGTATGTTATGACATCAGATTTTTCGGTATTCTGCCGAATACTAAACTAATATTCGGTGTTCGGCCGAATAATGAAAAACCTGCCTAATAGGCAGAATACCGAATAGTTGCCTAATATTCGTTGCAACTCTACTTCTAATACATCAGGAGGCAGATTGTCTCCGTCGCTTTCTGATATCAATATTTCAATTCCTAATACAAACATTTATAGAAAACATTAGAACGTTTGTTTGGTTTGTTGTCGCATTGATTAATTATAAGTGTCAAAAACTTTTCATTACATTTTAACTAATATTGGGACATATTTTTCGAAGAAATACTATTTGACACTCGATTGCGAAATTCTTCGTATTCCTCGAATGATTTTTTTTGCTCTCTGTGCTCGCAATAAAAAGTTTCATCCTCGAATGCAAAAGTATCATTTCGCAATCTAGAATCAAAAATAAATATTTATAGGTATACCAGTTATCTCCTTAATAATAAATAAAGTGAAAAATTTGGAAAAAATAGTTATTTTTTATACAAGAAAGAAAAGTGTTATTATTTTTCTGGAGTCGATAATATAATTTTATCCACGCCAGTGATATAATAATCATATTATTTTCATCATTTGCGTGCGGTAATTTGTTTTATTACCTCACTAGTGAAGTGTGCTTTTGTCATATTACCTCTCGCAAATTTATAGTAATATAGTTATCTACATATTTATTCTTTAAATATTCTTAGAATAAATCAATTTTGAAATATTGTCCCATAATAAATAATTTATAAACGAATAATAAATAAATTCCAAGTATAAACTTGCAAATTAAATATTTGTTTGTACATAAAACTGACAGGATGTCCTGCTTTCGAACAAATTGTATGAAAAATATAAGAAAACCAATTTTAAATTAAATTATTATTAAAATGCAATTTCGGAGTTTGTTTGTACTGTTTTTCATCATCCAATTTTTTTCACAGAGAATGCAGATATGTGTGAAAACGAATTTGAAGAAAAAATGTAAAAATATTCTTATTTTACTTTATCTAGGTACTTAAATATTACTTTATATACTCTAATTACACTTTATCTATCCTTGCGGTTAAAGTGTTACTTTATCGACTCAAAATAGTCAATAAAATAGCACTTTAACATCAGTTATGGAAAAAAATATTTTTCATTACTTAATTTGATTTGTAAATTTTTTTATGATTATGAAAATCTCTAATTAAAACTCAGAAAAATTTCTTAATTCCCTATTTTATAAATAATTTAAAAAAATCTGACGTGGCCACCACAAGACCTCCCGCCATACCTACTTTATTCTGTTTACTTCGTACCTACAAAAATATATTAATATATAAGTACTGCTACTACTCACAAATATATTTTAGTCATTTTATTTACACTGCAGAAGAAGATATAAACGATATTTTACTATTGTCACTGTGACTGTCATGTCATAATCATTTAAATTTTACGTAGTAACAAATGATACGATCATGGACTACAAGATACCGAAATACTAAATTATAAGTATTATACTTTAATTATTCTTAAATGATATCAGATACAGAAATTTTTTATAAAATACTGATTGTAGGTAATAATCACATAATCTTTCATTTCAAATAAAAATATTTGTCTTAAATTAATTATTTATTGAAATATTTTTAAAAAGTTTTCTCTATAAATTTATATTCATTGTTATGTTGAAATAATAGGTACTTCTACTATTTCAGTTCTTAATAGTTATTTATATAAATCAACGTTAGATATCACCAATAAATATTGAAGATAGAGTTCCGGGAATCCAAAATATTTTTTAGCAAATTTTCTGCTGAATTAAGAACACTTTATTATCTTTATTATGTACTTTTACACAAAAAAGATAATGGAAGACCAAAACAAAGTGTAATTAATTCAAAGTGAATCGTTGTCTTCGACGTTTAACAATAAATTTTCTGCTCTTCAGACTCTTTTAACCATTTTCCGATATTTCTTATAGTTGTTGAGATATTGGCAAAAAACCAAACCGCTTTCAAAATTTTCACTATATTGTTTATAACTTTTGAAAAATGTCTTATACCATTTTGCAATTTTGACAATTTTTTTATGGATCTCATTCCGAATTGAATGACACCAAGATCTTAATTTTAGCATCCCTGTAACTGGAATTCTCTATTTTAACATTCATGTTAGTCTAGACTATTCATATTTCCATTCAGTTTACCGCTGCCTACCGTGAAACTCATTTCTCTAAACAGAATGATTCCCAAAGCGGCATTGCCAAATATCTGAAAGTTGGTTGGAAGCAATATCCACCGTAGATTCGATGCACAATATACACTGCCGCGATATACGCGACAAACAGCGCCATCGCGAGAGTGGGAAAATCGTGAACTATAATATACGATTTTGTACAAAATCCAGACATATGGCATCCGTCTCAAATTTTCAGAATGGGCAGTACTGAAGGCCAGATATCGTTTAATATAGCTCGGCGATATGGCTTCCATATATGGAAGCAATAACGCATCGGAAGCCATAACCAATGTATAAATAGGCAATAGCTGGACGCCATATCCTACGGAAGCTGTATATACAGGTTGGTGGAGGTGAAATGCGAACATAGGGAACATACATGACAATCGAACTTTCATGCCAGGTATCTTGATATATTTTGTAGTAGTGTCACAAAACGAAATAATGTCAATTTGTGTGGCGAAAAAAGTAATTAATAACAGAAATAATAATAAAATCTAAAAGTGCATGTAAACTTTCTCGTTCTGCTCGTACACATACATTATTATGCGAAGAAAAAATTTTATTGAAAATAAAAATTTCAATAATATGACAGCTACTTTGACATTGATAGTACTTATTCCACGTATATCAAGATGCCTAGCATGATAACTCCATTGTCATATATTTCCCTATGTTCGCATTTCACCTCCACCAACCTGTATATATATATGTATATATATATATATATATATATATATATATATATATATATATATATATATATATATATATATATATATATATATATATATATATATATTCACCCATGTATTCGTTTTATATCCTTACATAATAAAAATATTGACAAAAATTCAATTGAATTTTAAGTAATTACCACGTCCAGGGAGACAAGTAATCATCCATAGCTTACTGCACATTTAAAATTATTTAAATTTCAATTGAATTTTTGTCAATATTTTTATTATGTAAGGATATAAAACGAATACATGGTTGAATTCAGAAAAAAATACTCTATCGAATAGACCTACAAAATATGTATATTCCCATTTGAAAAAATATGTTGTAATTTGAGAACCACTGGTTTAAAAAATTATTTTATTTTTTAAACAGATGTCCCTCTTGGTCTCCTACAACTTTTATATACGACTCATTATATTTCAAGCGTTGTTTATTGAAAAGTAAGGTATTTTACCAAAAATCGCTGTACGTATATTTTCATTGCCATATTACCAACTTTATTCGTAGTATCTATGAATAAAAAAATTTCGATGATTCTTAAAGAAGAAAATAGTGGAAGAAATCGAAGTGATCATTCTCACAATTCAGCACCACTTGCAACACTCTTAAAAAGACAATCAGTCTTTTTCTATTTCAATAACAACTGTTTTTAAATATTTTCAATGTTTCCGAAAATTTTCTATATTTACAAAAAATATATTTCCGGAAATTTTGCATCACTACCTACTCCATTCTTAACTGAAACCCCATCCACATAAAAATATCTCAGCTACAGCTACAAAGATACTGTTATAATGTTGCAGCAAGTCTATATACATACATGACAGCTTTAAGCGTTACAACAGGAGCTCACAGATTATGGACACACAGAACGTATAAGGCCACCTTACCACTCAAAATATGGATTATGTTTTGGTACCTGGGTTCTGGAAGTGTACGTAACTATTCATATGTTAAAAGTTCAATCTGCAAAAAACTATAACTTATAATAATACTAGGTATAACTTATAATAAATGCAATTAAAATCTTAAATGTTGAACGTCAGTAGATGGCTGCTGTCACTTTGACATTGACAGCTGATATTTTGACATTGACGTTGGTCACTTTACGTTATTGCAAAGCATGGATTGTAGATTTTTCTTTTCCCATTGCACATTATATTGTGTCTGGCTGCACGTTAAAATAATCACTGTGTTATGTTTTAGTATGGGGTGGTGCAATGGGTCCGAGATCACCGCACCCACCACAAGTTCGCGGATACTGACGCAGATCCTCATAACTCGTGCAGAGGTTTCTTCTTCTCACACTGCGGATGGCTCATGATGAAGCGCCACCCGGAAGTCAAAGAGAAAGGAAAACTGATCGATATCAGCGATGTTCTGGCAGATCCCGTTGTACGATTTGCAGAAAAGTAAGTATTACTATTTACAAGGTATTTAACGGCCTATTTATAATAGTTCTATACGTATGTCAAAACCCGCGGTTGTATGGTAGTGCGGAAACCTTGCCCTTTGTAAATAAATGCAACCGTTCACATTCAGAATTAACGGTAGTGGCGTTGCATGGTAGTGTAGAAATGTGCAAGCTTTTGCTTTTTTCACAACCACTTGTAATGAGTAATGACCAATCAGAAGTAGGTATCGCGGTATCTTTGAAACTGTCAGAAATGCGATATTAATGTCAAATTAATATATTGTCATTTTGTTGCCGCTGCGCTAAACCGGTACCTAGTTTAAAATGTTGATGCTAAATTTGCAGAATTTCTAGGCAATTTCCAATGTTTACATGTAAAGCACGATTATTTACTTGTTCACGTCAAAGTTCACAATTAAGTTACAGATTTAAATTTTGTTAAATAAGATACAAGATTTAATTTTTCAATAAAACACATCATTTACTCGAAAATTGCGAATATTTTAATTTTAATATAAAGTACCTATACATACCTATTGCGATTTATCACTCATGGAATTAATATGAACGAACAACGGATTTTAATAGTAAAAACTTATTTAAAATATGGTAAAGGATTAACTGAAACAGATCACAGAGTGCCTGCAATTTTAAATCAACAAATTTGTTTGACAAATTAAGAGACTGATCATGAAATTTGATCGGACTGGCTCAGTTGTGAACGAGGCAACATCAGATCGCCCTCAGTCAGGCCGGTCCATTGCAAATATTGCCTTACTGACTACAAGTGTTAGTGAGAATCCAGACACATCGATTCGTCGCCGTTCGCAGCAACTGTCCATTGTATTTTAATAAAAATCACAAAGATTACAATTTAAAACAAAAATAACACAACCGTGAATAAATAAACTACTGTACCTAGTAGAAGATATAAATGATGTAAAGCTTAGTACGCTAGCTGCGCTCACTTGATCTTAACTACTATGTAAGACCTAATTTAGGTAGTTTGCAGTAATTTATTACTTCAATTTTTTTGAGTTAATTTTTGATGTTACAATCAAGCTAATGCATGTTGTTAATCTTGTAAAACAATAATGAGTATTTTTTAATTTACATTTCTTCCAGGTATTATACTCCGTTGGTAATATTAAACGCCATAATAATTCCAGCAGCATTAGGACATTATGTTTTGAATGAACCTTGGACATATTGCATCGTTTTTTTAATTCTGGGAAGATTAGGCATCGAGTTAAACAGCATATGGTTGGTCGGCAGCTGGGCTCACATGTACGGTTACAAACCATACAGCAAGTAAGTTGATTGTTTGCGAATTCAAAATAATAACTAATTTGCGTCATTTAAAGAAATGTCAAAATTATTATACAACAGATAACAGTGACAGGATAAGAACGCAGTAAATGAGCTTAGTTTAACTATAAGAGAGAATATAGGTATTTCGTCTGCGGTGCACATTTCATATTGTTCGCTCTATATTTAATTTAAGTTTTATACAAATATTTCTACACAAGAAAAGAGAGTATAACTATGACATGATGATGATGAAACTCAATTTAAAGACAATCGACCTTGCAACATAAAAAATCTGACGTGGACACCACATGACTTCCTTGTACGCCTTGTGTGTTCATACTTTTCTTAATAACTAAAATGTAAAATAATATTAAAAATTCTTTTAACTTATTATACTAATACTCACAAATATATTTTAGTCATTTGATTTAAACTGCAGAAGAAGATATAAAGCATATTTTACTATTGTCACTGTCATGTCATAATCATTTAAATTTTACGTAGTAACAAATGTTAATCGATCATGGACTACAAGATACCGAAATACTATAAATTATAAATATATACTTTAATTATTTTTAAATGATAGCAGATACAAAAATATTTATAAAATACCGATTGTAGGTAATAATCACATAATCTTTCATTTAAAATAAAAAAAATTGTCTAAAATTAAATATTTATCGAAATATTTTTAAAAAGTACTACTTCCGGTTTGTAGACTGAAACCAAAAATAGGAGGTGCACAACTAGATGCTATAACAGTCCTAAATACAAAATTTCAACTTTCTACGTCTAACCGTATTTGAGTTATGCGACACACATACGTCCGTACGTACGTACGTACAGACGTCACGTCGAAACTAGTCATAATGGATTCAGAAAAGGTCAAAACGGATATTTCCGTCAAAATCTGAGAACCGAAATTTTTCGCGATTACAATACTTCCTTACTTCGTACAAGGAAGTAAAAATAGCCAATGACACATCTTTCTTTAAATTGTATGTATTTTAAAAAAATTTAAACTCTCTTCTCTTGCTAAAATCCTGGTTAATAATTATGTCCACAGGAAGATTCAAATACAGAAAACTAGAACTTATGTCTCTTCAACACTAGGGGGATAAGCAAATAAGGTTGAACTAAACTAAATGAACAATCCATAGTACCATCCTTGAGTCCCACATACTCTGTTTTGACTATAACTTTTCTAGATTTACATCTTGCTGTGTGTTTGCAATTATGCTAAAAAAATTCTAGATTTGAATTTTCCTATGAATGAACCTTTTGTTTTTGATGTAGATATTTTGTTACTTATCAATTTTGAGGATTTGTATCTTCTGGTGTTGCATGTATGAATGTTCTAGATTTTTATTTTCTCGTGTTGAACCAATTCTTTTTTTTTTCTAGGAATACAAAAGCAGTAGATAACAAACTCACAGCCTTTTTAACATTAGGTGAAGGGTGGCACAACTTCCACCACGTGTTCCCATGGGACTACAGGATTGGAGAATATGGTCAAGCATTTCAGACTGGCACACGTTTAATTGAAATTTACGCTTGGTTAGGTCTGGCATACGATCTTAAAGCAGCCCCCGCCGATATGGTCAAAAGAGTTTTAGAGAAAAATGGTAACCTGAGACAGAATGAAGAAATACCAGAAATTGAATTCAATACCAATGTAAATAAAGAATTTAACTACCAGAAAGAACATAATGTTAAAAATGGAAAAATCAAAGATATAAGTAAAGTACAAGGACGAACTGCGGGCCAGTTTTAAACATAGAAAATTGTGGCTGACTCTAAGAACAAGGTTTCAAAAACATATTAGATAAAGATCCTTTAGTACTTTATTCTGTTTTCATGCCTGTGAGAGTAAGTTTGAAGTGAAGAGTAGTAGTTCGCACAACCGACTCTTCATTTCAATAGTACTTTATCTCATTTATAATTTTCAAGTTTTATGATTTTTTCATTAACTCTGCACTACAGTCTATTTTCACTACTAAAAATTTAACTTCAAAAGTTATTTATGATGTTACTATGAAATATGTACTGTTCGCGCAGTTTTATTTGGCTAATAGATTATAGAATGCCGGGTTCTGTTAGCAAAATGTTTATTTTTTAAATATTTTTATGACTCACTGATTTATACTTATAAAGTGTCATTTATTATTGCTTAAGCATTTGTATGTTGTATAAAGTTTTTTGGCGCGCCTATGATTTTCGTTGATTTTACTTCCATAATCCTTAACTCGCCACGCCCCTGCCTCGCCAAGTTATCCTGCGCGAACAGTATGGCACATGGCACGTATATTAAAGTAATTAACATTACGAGTAGGTTTATTACATTCTTTGACTTTTAATAACCAATTATCACCCTGGCCCCGATGAGGAATAATTTGCAATTGAAACTTGTGACCATGTAAACTAACAACTAACCAGAAAAATTTTCACCTTTGGTAAATTTTTATTATTTCACTATTTCATGGGCATTTATATATTTTAAAAAAATAAGTTGCTGGTTTCTACTGGGCGATGGGCGAAACGGTGGCAGCCTGATAAGTTATTTATAATTATTGTAAAATAAATTAGATAAGGTAGATAGGAATTGTTTCAAAGAAAAATGTCAATGTAACTTATTCGAAATAAAAAAGTAAAATGAAAAACAAACAAAAATATTAATTAAAATCCTGTCAACCAAAAATAGTTATTTGTATAACAAGTTTTGAAAATACACTATTGTCGATCGCGAACGAAAATTGCAGTCCGAGCGAAGAGAGGGTTGCAATCGTTTAAGTTCGACAAAATATTTTCAATACGTGTTAGAAAATGTTTACATACACAGGACATTTGTTTTATTGTAATAATAATTATTGTACATTTTTTATTAGTAATGTAAAATAATGTTTCAAAGGATATTTATTTAGTTAATTTACATTTTTGTGTATTATGCACTACAATAATTTTAATTTGTTTTTATTTATTATTTATTAGTAGGTATCTTTTTTGTAAATATTTTGTTATATTATTAAACATGTATGTAGGTATTTTTTTGTTAATATTTGACATAATTATTTTAAATAAAGTAATTTAAATGCATAAATTTATGTATTTTGAGGTTGAACTGTACCACTTATGGGGTAAGTATATTTGAATACCTTACTTGGCAGTATACGTATATAAGTCACTGATAAATTATTCTAGATTTTACAAAAGCGATTCGCAATTTCGCGTTTTTTAACTAGTCAAAACTAGATTCCACAACCCTTGGTAACTTCGAGTTTTAATGATTAGTTTAAACTAGTTTTGACTGATTTCGGGTTTAAACGATAACATATACCTACAACAGTATTAAATCAAACAAATTTTCGCAGCACCTAATTTAAATTGCTACAATTTTAATTATTACCAGTGAGTATATTAAATATTTTTGACATCATTTTTATTTAATACCTTCAAAATATATTTAAATGTTTACTATAAGAGATTTAATATCATTGGGGATACATTATTTTTGATCCAAATTTTTTTGATTTGCCGATAATTTTAATTCAACTCAATTAATAATTTTAATTAATTTTTATGATAATATTATAAAATAAATTGAATTTTTATGATAATATTATATAGTCCATTTGCTGAGCATACTTCTGTGTGTCATACATTTACCAGAGAAGCACCCATGGGGAAGTTGTTACTAATGGTCTAGTGTTTAAAAAAAATTTGGGTGCTTGCCCGGATGAGTGGCAATTTTGGCAATATTTTTGAAAAATGCCCTACTTTTTTAGTTTTTTGCGATTAAAGCGTAAACGGTTAATATTACGACAAAAACTCAAATTACAAAATTGTAGAGCATAAAATTCTCTACAACATAGGTACAAAAAACTTCCATATACATAATACAGTTTTGGAGAAAATCAACAAAATATGTTTTTAAAAAGCACTCTTTTTAATTTCAGTTATAATTTTGTTTCTTTTCACACAAAAACAGCTGCCATTTGTTAACGGGTTGAGATATTAACTTCCGGTTTTTTGCATTCGATTCCTGCAATGTTTCTCTATAAGAAACAAATTAACAAAATTTTTGTGACTCTTACTTATCTGCCGTGTAAACTTATTCTACGAGAAAAAATAAGAAATTTTTAAAAATTTCTATTAAACGTTGGGTTAAATCCACTATAACTTCTGATCGAATAGTAATATCGACAACCGGTTTTCGGCATTGGATTTGTCAATCATTTTTGTATAAGGTACAGTATTTTTTGTTTTTATGAAGGCTATAGGAGAGGGTTTATTTTGAGATTTTCTCTGAGAGTGAAAAAAACATTTTTGTAATCTTGAAATTTTTGTGTTTAATCTGCTCTAATATCTAGACGGATTGAAATATGGGTTACCGGTGTCCAGAATCTGATTTTTAAAACATTTCTTTATTGGGGAGATTATATTGAAAATCTTAGGGCCGTGGATAAATGCTATTTTGTTAACATTGTTCCTGCATGTCACAGAAAATTATCGGAAAATTATATTTATGAAGTATGTAAACAGAAACAGACATGTGAAACAGTATTTTAATGAAAAATATTAACTCAATGAAATACATTAAACTCATTACAATGGAATTGCATTTCTTATTAACTATGTCATGTGAATAAATCTATTAGTATTACTATTACTACTTATATTTACATATAGGTAATATGGTGTGATATCACTCATTTAAAACTTTAAGGGCAAGTGATAAGTATAATAAATAACTTACAGTGGAATAATTAATAACTCACAGTGCAATGTTAGAATACTTATTACGACAGTCAGTAATTGCTGTACTTCTACTATGACAAAAAATACAACAAGATATTCCGATAATTTTCTGTGACATGCAGGGACAATGTTAACAAAATAGCATTTATCCACGGCCCTAAGATTTTCAATATAATCTCCCCAATAAAGAAATGTTTTAAAAATCCGATTCTGGACACCGGTAACCCATATTTCAATCTGTCTAGATATTAGAGCAGATTAAACACAAAAACTTCAATAAATTACAAAGATGTTTTTTTCCCTCTCAGAGAAAATCTCAAAATAAACCCTCTCCTATAGCCTTAAAAAAAATAAAAAATACTGTACCTTACAGAAAAATGATTGACAAGTCCAATGCCGAAAACCGGGTGTCGATATTACTAATCGATCAGAAGTTATAGTGGATTTAACCCAACGTTTAATAGAAATTTTTAAAAATTTCTTATTTTTTCTCGTAGAATAAGTTTACACGGCAGATAAGTAAGAGTCACAAAAATTTTGTTAATTTGTTTCTTATAGAGAAACATTGCAGGAATCGAATGCAAAAAACCGGAAGTTAATATCTCAACCCGTTAACAAATGGCAGCTGTTTTTGTGTGAAAAGAAACAAAATTATAACTGAAATTAAAAAGAGTGCTTTTTAAAAACATATTTTGTTGATTTTCTCCAAAACTGTATTATGTATATGGAAGTTTTTTGTACCTATGTTGTAGAGAATTTTATGCTCTACAATTTTGTATTTTGACTTTTTGTCGTAATATTAACCGTTTACGCGTTAATCGAAAAAAACTAAAAAAGTAGGGCATTTTTCAAAAATATTGCCAAAATTGCCACTCATCCGGGCAAGCACCCAAATTTTTTTTAACCACTAGACCATTAGTAACAACTTCCCCATGGGTGCTTCTCTGGTAAATGTATGACACACAGAAGTATGCTCAGCGGTTGTATTAATAATGTAAATTGAATTTATATTATAATTTATATTGAATTTTTATTATAATATTATAATAAAAATTCAAACTAATGAGAAAAAAGACCAACAATTGAAAATTTAAAAAAAAATTAAATGGCCTAAAATCAAACGTTTGTTTTTGTGGTTTACCTTGTACTAGATGTATGACCAGGACACAAAACAAAACCTCTCGCCTTATCTAAAAACTGAATTAACAAAAAAATAAAGTACAACTTTCCGAGTTTTTATTCTTATATTGAGTAACGCATAAACAATGGTGTCACGACAAAATGTTCCCAACAAAATAATCCCAATAAAAGCCCGGTGCACACGGAGCTTGTTTTCCTGCTGGATCGCTTGCTTGTTTGTCGTGTTGGCTGTGTTGGCCACGCCGCGTGGAGTCAAGCGGGCTGCGGTGAAGGTTTGGCTTCAAACGGAGCGTACTGCCTTGCTTGTTTTACTAGAAGTTGTGCGTCGAAGACGGGCAGCTGTCACTACGTTTTTGCTTATTGATGCATTGAAACATTACCCCTTGTCGGTAATATCTGGCCGCAGTATACGTACTATATCCCCGACCCTTTTGAGGGCCTCACTGCGCAAATGTCTATTGTGATAGTTAGCTGAAATCACAGCAAACAAACAACAAACAGCTCTCCTCCTTGTATGCGTCGATAAGCGTATTTATTTCTTCATTTAACCATTTCATTTTACTTTGGCACTATTTTGCTCATTCAGATGATTCACACACAAAAGGAACAGTGACAACTATCACTGTCACCACTATCATATGTTTTCAACTACTGATTGGCTTCAGGCTTCAGCCAGCATTAAAATTTGCAAAGAAAATAGCACGCGGTCTATCACCGAAATCTAGCAAGGCAGCCAGCATCAAAGCCTGCAGTGACGTCATTTTCCAGCACAGTGTAATAGTGAAAGGAAAGGATGGGTAACAGGATTTGCAGGACTGCGCCAGTTAGTTTTATGTAAAACTAACAAAACATACATGAAAATATGACACAAACAATATGACACAAACAATATAACACACACTTTCCCGTTACTAATATAAGATTTATTAATATGCATTGAACTAAAACTATAACGATACAAAGCGATATATAACGAAACCACTACTACTATATAAACGAAAAACACAAAACTAAACTACAATCTGTTCGACATATAGAGTCACACACTGACTCAACAGATTACTACTAATTACGTAATTGTACCAAACTCATGAGAACGGCGCGGTCTACTACTATATAAACGAAAAACACAAAACTAAACTACAATCTGTTCGACATATAGAGTCACACACTGACTCAACAGATTACTACTAATTACGTAATTGTACCAAACTCATGAGAACGGCGCTCTCTCAGCAAAACCCGTCTCTGTACCGATCTGAGTCAGACGATCACTGACTCTTTACGTAATTAGTCAAACTTAACTTTTGCTCGAGCTCGAGAATACATTTTCTCGAGCGTCTGAACTTAACGAGGAGCACCTACTGACTGACTGTTACTTAAATTTTTCTCATGCTTCTTAATACAGCTGCGTATATGGATCACCAATTGTAATAACACATTTATCTTCAAGCATAAACAATAATAATCGAACAGTATAATGCACTTATGCTTGAAGACAAAGGATCCATATACACAACTAACTTAAGTCATCTACACGTGGGAGAAGTAAATATAATAAATTTCGAAGATGTTGATTACTCATCAAAATTTGATCTAAATCATATTGCGCATTGTTACAACAGTTCCCTGCTTAGCTGCCATCACGGCTCCCAGCAAGCGATCCAGCAGGGAAACAAGCTCCGTGTGCACCGGGCTAAGGTTCCTTAACAATATTTTTCCAAACAATAAGTTTCCAACAAAATATTCCCGACAAAATGTTCCCAACAAAATATCCCGAACAAAATATTCCCAACAAAAGGTTCGTGAACAATATTTCTCCCAACAAAATATGCCCGACAAAATGTTCCTAACAAAATATTCCCAACATAATTAGCGGCAATTTTAATTTATACAGCGTTAAGTAAAATTATTTAAAATTATATTATAATAATTTTAATACATTTAAATTTATTTTATATTATAATGTTAACACAAAATGACTTAAAATTATCGCTAACCATTTAAATTATATACGTGATAATTTGAATTAAAATAAAATTATATATTTATAACGAGATTTATAATAAAAATTCAAAACGTGAAAATAGAATTTCAATAAAATAAAAGTGTTTCATACAATTAGAACACATTTAAATTGCATATAAGAAAAATTTTGTATATTATTTACTGGTAATAATGTAAAATGAATTAATATTATATTAATAATCAAATTAATTCATTTAAATTTATAATACGAGTATTATAATGGAAACGAATTTTAACGATTACTAGTGATAATTTAAATTGAATTAATATTATTATATTATCATAAAAATTCACCATTAAATATGAAAACAGTGCGTTAGTTTGAATTAAATTTATAATATTATCTTAAAAATGTATTAAAATTATATAAATTCAATTTAAATTATAACATTATAATTAAAATGAATTTAAATTATTGGCAAACCAAAAAAATTGGGAATCAAAACTATTGTATCCCAGTATTTATAATATTATAATGGTATAAATAAAATTATCGTAGTAACAATAAATTTGGTGTCAAAAATATTTGTTAATAATTTTTATTAAAGCAATTAAATAAAGCAAATAAATCATAATAATAATGTATTTTTACTTCCTTGTACGGAGTAAGGAAGTATTGTAATCGCGAAAAATTTCGGTTCTCAGATTTTGACGGAAATATCCGTTTTGACCTTTTCTGAATCCATTATGACTAGTTTCGTCGTGACGTCTGTACGTACGTGCGTACGTGCGTACGTGCGTACGTACGTACGTACGGACGTATGTGTGTCGCATAACTCAAATACGGTTAGACGTAGAAAGCTGAAATTTTGTATTTAGGACTGTTATAGCATCTAGTTGTGCACCTCCTATTTTTGGTTTCAATCTACAAACCGGAAGTAGTAAATTTAAAAATAAAATTGATAAATAATTAATTTTAGGCAATTTTTTTTATTTTAAATGAAAGGTTATGTGATTATTATCTACAATCGGTATTTTATAAATTTTTCTGTATCTTCTATCATTTAAGAATAATTAAAGTATATACCTACTTATAATTTAATATTTCGGTATCTTGTAGTCCATGATCGATTAACATTTGTTACTAGGTAAAATTTAAATGATTATGACATGACAGTGACAGTAGCAGTGACAATAGTAAAATATCGTTTATATCTTCTTCTGCAGTTTAAATAAAATGACTAAAATATATTTGTGAGTATGAGTATACTAGTATAATAAGTTAAATAATTTTTTATATTATTCTACATTTTAGTTATTAAGAAAATTATGAACAAACAAGGCGTACAAGGAAGTCATGTGGTGTCCACGTCAGATTTTTACTTCCTTGTACGAAGTAAGGAAGTATTGTAATCGCGAAAAATTTCGGTTCTCAGATTTTGACGGAAATATCCGTTTTGACCTTTTCTGAATCCATTATGACTAGTTTCGACGTGACGTCTGTACGTACGTACGTACGTACGTATGTACGTACGTATGTACGTACGTACGGACGGACGTATGTGTGTCGCATAACTCAAATACGGTTAGACGTAGAAAGTTGAAATTTTGTATTTAGGACTGTTATAGCATCTAGTTGTGCACCTCCTATTTTTGGTTTCAGTCTACAAACCGGAAGTAGTACTTTTTAAAAATATTTCGATAAATATTTAATTTTAGACAATTTTTTTTATTTTAAATGAAAGATTATGTGATTATTACCTAAAATCGGTATTTTATAAATATTTTTGTATCTGCTATCATTTAAAAATAATTAAAGTATATATTTATAATTTATAGTATTTCGGTATCTTGTAGTCCATGATCGATTAACATTTGTTACTACGTAAAATTTAAATGTTTAGGACATGACAGTGACAATAGTAAAATATGCTTTATATCTTCTTCTGCAGTTTAAATAAAATGACTAAAATATATTTGTGAGTATACTAGTATAATAAGTTAAAAGAATTTTTAATATTATTTTACATTTTAGTTATTAAGAAAAGTATGAACACACAAGGCGTACAAGGAAGTCATGTGGTGTCCACGTCAGATTTTTTATATTATAATGTATAAAAATTTTGTAAATTAAATTTATTAGATTTTTATGATTTACATAGCATTAAATGTTAAAACGGCGTGCCATAACTTCCATTATTTATTTCGCTAGCGGATACACCACTGCATACCATTAGAGGAGCGTAGATACCATTCCATGTATTCTCTCACCTCTCACCGAGAGAAGTGTATATATATATATATATATATATATATATATATATATATATATATATATATATATATATATATATATATATATATATATATATATATATATATATATATATATATATATATATCAAGAAGAAGTGTTTTTCTTGTTAAAGCGCGGCAAAAACTGGTAGCCATTACTTGACAACAATGTTTCAGTGATCAAACATCTGACCACGCTGTTACTGTTCGACCATTTTTGTGTCAAAATACCTCAAAATGATTCTGTTTGATCTGAACTATTATAAAATATTGCTTTATTTTTAACATTATTGTGTAATTTAAAAACGTTGACGACAATTTGTCCTAATTCATAAGATACTAGTTTTAAACTAACCTCAACACTATGTAAGTCTGATGGTTACACTATAAATTGTGTAAAATTTGTATTATAATATCAATATTGTTACAGTGTCCTGATGAAGATTTAAAATAAAATCGAAAGCTTGACAAATTTTAATGAGTCTACGTGATTTTTTTGGCCAATTTACTGACTGTCACACCCACTACTGTTGCTTCTTTAATTAATTGCAGTCACGATCTCACGATTACCTTAAAAAAAAAAAAAAAAAAAAAAAAATATATATATATATATATATATATATATATATATATATATATATTATTTAATGTATCCCTTACATCTGGAAGAGTAAACAAAGTGTGGAAAACATCTTTCATGACTCCTCTGCATAAAACTATGGAGATCGAATTAATATCAAGAACTATTCATCATCATCTCAATCGGTTCGGTAGTTTTGATTAAGTAGTTTTTGAGATTGCTGGTCGCCATTTTTTTTCAAGATGGCTAACTAAAAGTTATCTTATCATATGCTCCTTCTAATAACAGATATAACTAAATTTCATCACTCCTCTGCATAAAACTGGAGATCGAATTAATATCAAGAACTATTCATCTCAATCGGTTTTGCAAATTAATCAAATAGTTCCGGAGCTATATGGCCGCCATTTTGTTTTCAAGATGGCGGACTAAGAATTAAATAGCCTAAACCTACGGGAGAAAATACTTAGTTATTTTAAAAAATCATCTCAATCGGTTCAGTAGTTTTCGAGTTCTGCGCGGCCAAACACACAAGACAAACTTAACCTCGTCCTTTTTGGAAGTCGGTTAAAAATTAAAGATCATAGTCCATTAATCACTAAGTATCTATAGTGAAAATCACAAGTTTTGGCAGTATGGCAGAGATAGGCAATGTTATTCTTATGGAGATAAACTCGGCCTTGTTGCCAGTTTTACACTTACATTGTTTCATGGTACACCATTCAGTTTTCATGCTTTAACACATTTAGTTTGCAGTGTTAAATTTCATAATGAAATGTTAGTATAGGGTTGTAAATCTTATAGCGGTGGAGTGGTGCCGATGGGAAAAGAAGCCAGCAGTTATGAAACAGTTTGAAAATATTATAAGCTTGATTTCACATTACTTAAGAAATGATATAATAACTATACCTACTCCTGTAATCTTATTTCAAGACATATACTAATTACATTTCTTGTAATAACTACCATCTAATGTAATCCCAACTAACATAGTGCCATAATATGTGAAGCATATTCAAAAATTTCCGAGGAAAAATGGACAATTTATGATATGAAGAAAAAAGATTTTGGGAAGCTGATCAATTGCAAGATGATATCGAACCTTTTATTATTAATCTTAATGACGCAAGTGACGACAGTGATACTAAAAGCGATGAAGATGTAACGCATGAGTTGTATGTTGGAGTACCACTACTACGCTTAGCTATACCTGGCTCGAAGTTTAAATGTAAACAGGTCCAGGACCTTACTTCAAATTTTCAATGTACTTAGTATGTGATATTTTTCTTTAAGTTTGTAATTCTATTTTATGCTATGTATATATTGACAACATTTGTTCATTAATTGTTATGTCTTTTAAACAACATGTATATATTTGTATTACTCGCCATTTGTGATTTTGACTTGGCCGTCTTTGGCTGTGTTTATTTTATTGTTACATTGTTATCAATTTGTTATCGAAAAAATAAAATAAAATTGTATATTTATATTAATTTAATATTTTACTTAATTATGTATCCTTCATATAAAACGAGAAAAATTATCAGTAAAGAGGGTGAGAATAAATTGAAACACTGGAGAATTATTGTATAATTTATCGAATTCTCGAATTATATTTAATTAGGTTATTTTTTGACTTACAAATTTAATTTAGAGGAACCAGAGTTTTTTCTCTAAGTAAAAGATTTTAAATTGGATGCATATCAATTGATTACTTATTAATGTATTCAATGAATTAAACATTTTATTGGTTTTGAGAAACATCAAGAAATAATCAGCATAATTTATTAAAAGTACAAGTAAGCGAAAAACAAACAATCCGCCTCTGGATTCTCCATCTTTGTCTAACACATTACTCTTATGGGATACATTTAGCAACACTGTATTGCTATCTCTGCCATACTGCCAAAACTTGTGATTTTCACTATAGTAAGTTAATCTTGTATATGGAAGTGCATACGTTAAGGGTATTATGCAGTTTAATATGCTGATTACGAATCGAAAAATATTTTTCAGAAATTCGAAAATTAAGAACACTTTACTTGCAAGTACAATTTTTATACCACTTAATAATAATAATAAATAATTTATTAGAAGTACTTGAATAACCATGTTAAAAGAATAATCAATCAAGTGTTCCAGTGGCACGAAACTATTTTTTAAGATACATTGAAACATATTCGAAATGTTTATAAACTTCATTATATCTATATATCAAGTATATCATTAGCTTACGTACTAGAAGTCATGATACTTCCTGTTTATGTACGAGTAGACTTCAAATATAAAATTAACGTCAGAGAGACGGGTTTAATATTTCCATTTGCAATGGCACGAGGTTATGTGGTGGCCAAATCAGATTTTTTAAATAAATTAGGTATGTAAAAAAAATATTATGCAAATAATTCTTAAGAAATATCGTCATCATTAAAGTAAACCAAAAATTGTAGATTACCAACTGCAACAATTTATTAATTTATGTACGGAATCATTTGAATACAATCAATAAAATGTTTATGAAATGCAAAATTTAAAAACATCTTAAAGATCACGCAATATAAAACTGTTTATGAAATGCCGTATAAATATCAGCATTTCAACAATAATTGTCCAGTTTCATTTAGACTCCATGAAAGCAACATCACGATGGGCGTTGTTTCAAGAATAGAAAAGTATTTCGGGTTTCAACAGCCATTAGTGTGGCGAAATGTCATCGGAATTTTTATCCTTGATGTAGCTACAATTTATACCATATTAGTTTACTTAGCATATGAAAACAAGTTTAGCTCCATTATTTTCGGTAAGTAAAATTAATTATTAATTAAGGCAGTCCAACACTGAACCAAGAAATTAAAAATCTGTTGTGGCCAACACGGGACTTTCACAATTATCTATATTTATAAATAAAATAATAAAATATATCATTACCAATTATCCGTAGTATCTATGAATAAAAAATTTCGATGATTCTAAGTCTAGTAAAGAAGAAAATAGTGGCAGAAATCGAAGTGATCATTCTCACAATTCAGCACCACTTGCAACACTCTTAAAAACAGTCAGGAAATTATATTATAATATTTTATTTTATTATGTCAATAACAACTTTTTTGAAATATTACCAATGTTTCCCAAAATTTTCTATATTTCCGAATATATTTACAAAAAATATATTTCCGGAAATTTTACATCACTACCTACTCCATTCTTAACTGAAACCCCATCCACATAAAAATATCTCAGCTACAGCTACAAAGATACTGTTATAATGTTTCAGGATATCTATATGCATACATGACAGCTTTAAGCGTTACAACAGGAGCTCACAGATTATGGACACACAAAACCTATAAGGCCAACTTGCCACTTAGAATATGGATTATGTTCTGGTACCTGGGTTCTGGAATGGTACGTAATATTTATATCGTTAAAAGTTCAATCTAGCTATACAATTTTTAGCCCATTAGTAAAAAAAATAAATACGTAATTGAATTATCTCCATACATGAACTATATTGAACTATATTACAATGTTATAATCAACTGCAAATAAGATTTTACCTTAACATACAAAACAAGTAGAGAAAATATTTTTTTTAAATACATCTTCCCCAGGTCGGAATCGAACGTACGACCTTTGGAACCGTATCGCCGTAGGCCGCTGACATAACAATACAGCTACGAATTGACAGCTATCATTGTACGAATGTAGCAATAAAAACTAAATTTATATATATATATATATATATATATATATATATATATATATATATATATATATATATATATATATATATATATATATATATCACAACTCCATAATTAAATTTCCATCTCCATAATTGTTGCATAAAATCGTGTTCACACAGGGACACACAGAGGATACATAGAAGACACACACGCAACAGTAAAAAATCTGACGTGGCCATCACACAACCTTCCGCCATATCTAGATTTTAAACAGAAATGTATACGTGCAATCCGGTGCCCATTTAAAATATACAAATAAAAATCTCAAATATTCAAACACAGAAATTTGCATCACCTGAATAAAAAGATTCATTCACAGGAAAACTCTGCTGTATTGAAGCCATCCTCCGTTCAATTACTACATTTAATATCTTACTTAGGACTTATATAGCGCTAGTATGCCAACTTGTCACCCGTCTCACCTGTCAATATTTTTTACGCAGAAACAAAAATCAACCGATCATGGATTACAAGATATCAACGTTTTATTTGATAAATTTATTTTTTAAATTTTACTGCAGTTCTTTAATGCTACCAGATAAAGACAATTTTTTTATAACGTAAGTTGCAAATAACTTTTCCTCTTATTCTCATTACAAATAAATACTATATTTTTCCAAATTTATATACAATTTTGACAATTAACCTTTTCAATCTTCAAAAAATATCACTTTCGATGAAGATATTTGTACCAAAATCTAGGGAGCTCTTCCAATTTATATACAAATGTTAAATACCAAATATCAAAATTTTCGGGTAATTCGTATTTGAGTTATGCGACTAACAACCCTTGACCACACACACACACACACACACACATACACACACACATACACACAGACATCATCGTGAAACTATCAAAAATGAGTTGTAAGGACCCTAATTCGTGCTCATCCACTAAAAATTCACCACCCGATTTTTTGCATGATTCCAATACCTTCCTTTACAGGTAAGCGGAAGGTAAAAAATACTGTCTGTGTGTAAGTATGTAAGTAAAAAAAATTAATTTTGAAGCCAAAAACATTCCACCCGCTCTTCATTTTGTTTCTGTAGCCTATGTGTCGCATGTGTGTGTCTTAACATAAAAATCTAATATTTTGCATTATACATTTATATGTTAATGAAGAGAAATATTTTGGTAAAAATCTGCCAACCGGCAATGGTATTTTCTTGAAGCATTCTAACATTTTTTGCAAACAAAAATTTTCTATATCTCTTACCAATAAGGGAAAAAATATGAAATTCTACTTATTACGATTTGTAGATATAGGAAAAAAATTTAAAAACAAAAATTAAAATGTCATGTGACAGATGAACAGACGTATACCTACACAATTTCTGAAATTTTGGTGCCACCATTTATAAAGAAATGTATAAATATATTAATAACTGGGTTTGAAACTTAGTACCTAGGAGCCGAAATTTAATTAATAAAAAACTGACTGAATTCCAGTAAGTTTTTATCCTTCCATTAAACGTATGCAGTCAAGAAGCATCATCGATTCATTATTAACTGGATATAATGTAATAAGGTAATACCATAATAGTATATTAAATACCGAGCGGGGAAATGGTTCATTACAGCCGAGCGTTTCATTAGATGACTGAGGTGCTTGCACCGAAGTCATCTATGAACGCGAGGCTGGAATGAGCCTTCCCGCGAGGTATGTATACTATTTTATTCACAATCCAATTGGTTATTGATATGCCCGTTTTAAATATTCATTTTATTCATATTTTATGACAGTTTTATTATAATTTGTTTTGATACTTCAACATAGAGATCTATGAAAAAGTTGCTAGGGTTGCCAGGTAACTTGAAAAAATGTTTATTGATTCTGTCAATAATTAGTTTCTTGCTGCTTTTTATCGAGATCGAGCATATTAATTATCATGTTGTCTGATAGTGAAGATGGTGAAGACGAAAATATTCCTTTAGAACTGCGAGAAGCTGCAAAAAAAGTTTCTGAAAGTGACGTTTACCTAGCTGGAAAACGCTCACTTCCCCGCTAGCCGGGAAGTTTTTCCGGCTAGCTGGGAAGTAATGTAAACAATGACTCGCTTCCCAACTGTTTAGAAGGTTGGAAACGCACATATTACCAACCGATTGTGAATAAAAATTATATCCACAAAGAGCTATATTGATTTCAATGTCAATCAGAATCGGTACGTTGCTTAAATGACTATACAAAAAGTAGCCTAACAAAAACCAAATTGACATAATATTACAGTGTGAAGACGGGAGGTTATGTGCTGGCCACATCAGATTTTTTTATTTCATACTGTGGCATAAACTGACATTATCGGTCTGTTTATAGGCCGGAAAATAGAACTTTAAAGGCTTAGGCCGCAAAATTTTAGTACTTGAATCGATGAAATTATTGTTAACATTTGAACTTTCTCTATTATTACTTAAATTAATAAACGAGTACATATTGCTCGATTTATATCTATAACTTATTTATAAATGCAATTTAAATCTCTTATTTTAAACGTCACTAAATGACTGCTGTCACTTTGACATTGACAGGTCAAATTTTGACATTGACATCTGTCACCTTGACATTGACAGCACAAATTTTGACATTGACATCTGTCACCTTGACATTGACAGCTGACATTTTGACATTGGCACCTGTCACCTTGAAATTGACAGGTGACATTTTGACATTGACATCTGTCATCTTGACATTGACGTTGGTCACTTTACGTTATTGCAAAGCCTGGAAATACTTCGCACAAAATTTATGTTTGGGGAAGTATAGGTACTGTAGATTTTTATTTTCCCATTGCACACATATTGTGTCTAGCTGCACGTTAAAGTAATCACTGTGTTATGTTTTAGTATGGAGTGGTGCAATGGTCCCGAGACCACCGCACCCACCACAAGTTCGCGGATACTGACGCAGATCCGCACAACGCGAACAGAGGTTTCTTCTTCTCACACTGCGGATGGCTCATGATGAAGCGCCACCCGGAAGTCAAAGAAAAAGGAAAACTGATCGATGTCAGCGATGTTATGGCAGATCCCGTTGTACGATTTGCAGAAAAGTAAGTACCTATTACTATTTACAAGGAAACGGCCTAATTCAAATAGATCTAAGGTGGGTGCGACAAATAAAGCCCAGGTGGTAATAAGGCCCACATTAAAATTTTCCGACTTTTTAATTTTTTTTATAGTTTGCTGCATTGCCAACTTAAGTACACCAGTAATACAATATTATAACAAATAGATAAATTATAAGCTTTGTTTCTCTACCACATGAAGACGGTTTTAAATTTGAAGTGTTGCATTAAAAGCCGGAACTTTAAAATCAACGTTCGGAGTTATTGCTAGTTTTAAGGTATTTTACCCGGTTACATATAAATTTTGTCATACTTTCATTATGTTGGAACCATAGTAATCAGATAATAATTGTGTTTTGTTGTAAAATGTTTAAAGTATATGTTGAAAATAATTCCAACTTATTCCAACACAAATGAAGTAATAAAGCCCGCCAATAAAAAAGACAACAAAATTTTAAAAAGTCAACTATCTGTTAAATATTTTGTTTTGTAAAATTTTCTGTGCTTCTATGTGATCTAATAATTAATGTTTACACATGAAATGAGTGAAAAACATGCAGCTTCACATCCCTTCAGAAAATGTAATAAACATTAACATTTGCAATTTACATACGGGGAATTCGCAATGCGAATGAGTATAATGTGTCGGACATGGATGCATGAACGTTGCATTGGTTACAGATCATCTAAAGACGAAGAACATGAGTATGATGCATACAGTATACAGTGGGCCTTTATGTATGTCGCATAACTCAAATTCAGTTAGACGTAGAAAGTTGAAATTTTGTATTTAGGACTGTTATAGCATCTAGTTGTGCACCTCCTATTTTTGGTTTCAATATACAAACCGGAAGTAGTAAATTTAAAAAAAAATTCGATAAATATTTAATTTAAGACAAATTTTTTTATTTTAAATGAAAGATTATGTGATTATTACCTACAATCGGTATTTAATACTTACTTCCTTGTACACGGAGTAAAGGAAGTATTGTAATCGCGAAAAATTTCGGTTCTCAGATTTTGACGGAAATATCCGTTTTGACCTTTTCTGAATCCATTATTAGTTTCGTCGTGACGTCTGTACGTACGGACGTACATACGGACGGACGGACGGACGGATGGACGTATGTATGTCGCATAACTCAAATACGGTGAGACGTAAAAAGTTGAAATTTTGTATTTAGGACAGTTATAGCATCTAGTTGTGCACCTCCTATTTTTGGTTTCAATCTACAAACCGGAAATAGTACTTTTTTCAAATATTTCGATAAATATTTAATTTAAGACAATTTTTTTTATTTTAAATTAAAGATTATGTGATTATTACCTACAATCGGTATTTTATAAATATTTTTGTATCTGGTATCATTTAAGAATAATTAAAGTATATATTTATAATTTAGTATTTCGGTATCTTGTAGTCCATGATCGATTAACATTTGTTACTATGTAAAATTTAAATGATTATGACATGACAGTGACAATAGTAAAATATACTTTATATCTTCTTCTGCAGTTTAAATAAAATGACTAAAATATATTTGTGAGTATACTAATATAATAAGTTAAAAGAATTTTTTATATTATTCTACATTTTAGTTATTAAGAAAAGTATGAACAAACAAGGCGTACAAGGAAGTCATGTGGTGTCCACGTCAGATTTTTTATTTTGCTAATAGATTACTTCCGTTTTGTTGTATAAAGAGTGAAGTTTATTTTTGTGTATTAGTTATTACCAAATACCTTTCTATATAAATAATAAAAATAATTTACTGTTATGTGGGCTTTATTTGTCGCACCTACCTTATACGTTTTTCCACACAAAAATCTCCGAGCCATTATAGCTCTCGCCCTTCTTATGGCACTAAACATCATGTTCATTTGAAAAACCTTATCCTAATTTCACAAATTTTCATCAGAACATTAAAAAAAAATGTATACAAGGTGTTTCTATACCTCTGTACGAAACTTTAATAGGTTATATTATTTGATACCTATAAATACTGATTATAGAAAAGTTATATTTCCCCACGACTCATACTCGTAAAGCTTAGTACACAAGCTGCGCTTACTTGATCTTAAATACTAAGTTAGACCTAATTTAGGTAGTTGGTTTGGTAGTAATTTATTACTTCAATTTTTTTGTGTTCATTTTTGTTTAGTTACAATCAAGCTAAAGAATATTGTTAAACTTGTAAAACAATAATGAGTATTTTTACCTCTCGCCTAGAGAGGTATAGGGATCGTGAAAAAATTCGATGTCGAGATTTTTGTCAATAAGCACGTTTTAGCACCTTTAGAACCTATTTTGACTATTTTCACGATGATGTCTGTGTGTCTGTGTGTGTGTGTGTGTGTGTGTGTGTGTGTGTGTATGTATGGAAGTCTGTATGTGCGCCTACTATAGTCTTTCGTTCTGATTCATTATCTCAAATTCTACTGAACATAAAATTATAATATTTTGCAATATACATTTATATATGTCAATGAAGAGCTGATAAGATTTTGGTAAAAATCTGCCAACCGGAAATGGTATTTTCTTGAAGCATTTTAACATTTTTTGCAAAAAATATAGGAAATGCTACGATAGTTACAATTTGTCATTCGACATTTGAAAGAACAAATTATCTTTTACAATATTTATTTAACATCGTTTCTATATCTCTTACCAATAAAGGAAAATTAATTTTCAAAAATTTGTAATTTTACCTACCACGATTTGTAAATTATAATATAGGAAAAAAATTTAAAAACAAAAATGAAATGTCAATGTGACAGAGGAACAGACGTATACACAGTTTCTGAAATTTTTGTGACATAATTTTTAAATATAAATATATTATTAACTGGGTTTGAAATTTAGAACCTATAGGAGCCGAAATATAATAATTTAAAAACTGAGTTTTTATCCTTCCATTAAACGTATTCAGTCAAGAAGTATCATCGATTCATTATTATTATATATTATAACTGGATATAAGGTAATAATAAAATAAAAATTTTATCTACAAAGAGCTAATTTGATTTCAATGCCAATAGGAATCGGTACTTTGCTTGAAGAACTATAACAAAAATTACAAAAAGTAGCCTAACCAAATCCAAATTTACATATTACAGTGTCAAGGCGGGAGGTCATGTGCTGGCCACAACAGATTTTTTAATTTACATTTATTTCAGGTATTCCACTCCGTTGATAATATTAAACGCCATAATAATTCCAGCAGCAGTAGGACATTATGTTTTCAATGAACCTTGGACATTTTGCATCGTTGGTTTAGTTCTGGGAAGAATAGGCTACGAGTTAAACTGCGTGTGGTTGGTCAACAGCTGGGCTCATATGAACGGTTACAAACCATACAACAAGTAAGTTGATTGTTTGCGAATTCAAAATAATAACTTCAAATTTGCGTCATTTAAAAAAATGTCAAAATTATTATATAACAGATAACAGTGACAGAATAAGAACGCAGTAAATGAGTTTAGTTTAACTATAAGTGAGAATATAAGTATTTCGTCTGCGGTGCACATTTTGTATTATTCGCTCTATACTTAATTTAAGTTTTATACAAATATTTCTACACAAGAAAAGAGAGTATAACTATGACATGATGTGTAGTTGTTTATCTCCGGAAATTCAACTTAAAGACAATCGACCTTGCAACATAAAAAATAGCCCATGACACATCCTTCTTTAACTCTGTTTTGACTATAACTTTTCTAGATTTACATGTTGCTGTGTGTTTGTATTTATGCTACAAAAAATTCTAGATTTGAGTTTTCCTGTGAATGAATCTTTTGTTTTTGTTGAAGGTATTTTATTACTTATCAATTTTGTAGATTTGCGTCTTCTGGTGTTGCATGTATGAATGTTCTAGATTTTTATTATCTAGTGTTGAACCAATTCTTTTTTTCCTAGGAATATAAAAGCAGTAAATAACAAACTCGCAGCCTATTTCACAATGGGTGAAGCGTGGCACAACTTCCACCACGTGTTCCCATGGGACTACAGGATTGGAGAATATGGTCAAGCATTCCAGTTTGGCGCACGTTTTATTGAAATTTACGCTTGGTTAGGTCTGGCACACGATCTTAGAACAGCTCCCGCCGATATGGTCAAAAGAGTTTTAGAGAAAAATGGTAACCTGAGACAGAATGAAGAAATACCAGAAATTGAATTCAATACCAATGTAAATAAAGAATTTAACTACCAGAAGGAACATAATGTTAAAAATGAAAAAGTCAAAGTACAGGGGCGGACTGCGAGCAAGAATTAAACATAGGAAATCGTAGCTGACTCTAAGAATAAGGTTTCAAAAACATATTAGATAAAGAGCCTTTAGTACTTTATTCTGTTTTCATGCCTGTGAGAGTAAGTTTGAAGTGAAGAGTAGTAGTTTGCACAACCGACTCTTCATTTCAATAGTACTTTATCTTATTTATAATTTTCAAGTTTTATGATTTTTTCATTAATTCTGCACTACAGTCTATTTTCACTACCAAAAATCTAACTTCAAAAGTTATTTATGATGCTACTTTGAAATATGTATGGCACATGGCACGTGTATTAAAATAATTAACATTACGAGTAGGTATATAACATTCTTTGACTTTTAATAACCAATTATCATGCTGGCCATGATGAGGAATAATTTGCAATTGAAACGTTTGACATGTAAACTAACTAACCGGAAAAATTTTCGCCTTTGGTAAATTTTTATTATTTCACTATTTCATGGGCATTTATATTTTTTTTTAAATAAGGTTGCCGGGTGTTATATTTTCTACTGGGCAATAGGCGAAACGGAGCCGGTCTACCGCTACGCCCTACGCCTCTAGATAAGTTATTTATGATAAATTATTTATAATTATTATTGTAAAATAAATTAGATATAAGGTAGATAGGAATTGTTTCAAAGAATAATGTCAATTTAACTTATTAGCAATAAAAAAGTAAAATGAATAAATATTAATTAAAATCCTGTCAACCAACAAAATAATATCCCATTGCAATCATTTATTTATTATTTTTAAAATTTTATTTACTGCCCCTCAGCAATGTTGAGTCTGCATGTATTCATATAAGCTAATCATTCGAGGTATTTAAATTAAATACCGAATATTAGGTCAGGACTGTGTCGAGTGTAGTGAACATCCGACTAAATAGCTCAAAATCCAACTTTTAAGTGAAATATTGTATCTAATGCCGTGTCATAATTACAACACTATGAGCCTCAAATTGAGAACCATAATGAATCCAGTATACATTGAATTTATTTTAAGCGGCTCGTCTACGTTTTTACCGAATTCCTAGAATAATGTCGATTATACTTTTTTTCCATTCCACTCTTTTCCCCACTACTAGGGCTGCCTTTGAAGTTGAAAAAATCTGTAAAAGTGTTTTCGTTGCGAGCAGGGTTGTTATGTTTAAAACAATTTGTTTTAAACAAACTGTTTTAAACATGTTTTAAACACGGCCTAATGTTTTAATGCATGTTTTAAACAGTGTTTTAAATCAGGTGTTTAAAAATGATATCGAAATCCATTCACGACGCATAACACAAACAAAACAAATTCAACTACCGACCATCGGTGACTCCTAGCTACGCAGCTAGAGCGATGTAAATCTCCGTCCTCGCACAAAAAGTAGCATTGGCGACATATTTCGATGGAAATAATATTTATTTAAAACAGATATCCTGTTTAAAACATGTTTTAAACATGCTTTTTTGTTGTTTAAAACATGTTTTTTTGTGCAGAGTTAAAAACATGTTTTAAACCAAAAAAACAGTTTTAAACAGTAAAAAACAAATGTTTTGTTTAAAATTGAAAAAAACATGTTTTTTTTCAACCCTGGTTGCGAGTAAACTGTCAGATTATTATTGACTTCTGGATAATGTTTCTATTAACATTTAATAGAGAAAGAATGGATCTACAGATGTGCGTCATTTCTAAACGTACCCGGCGTAAATGCACAAGCATTAATGATTGACATGTGCCATATTTTTTTATTACTTGTTTCGAGTTGTCAATTTTTATTTTAGTATTTTTACTTCCTTGTACGGAGTAATAAGGAAGTATTGTAATCCCGAAAAATTTCGGTTTTCAGATTTTGATGGAAATATCCGTTTTGACCTTTTCTGAATCCATTATGACTAGTTTCGTCGTGACGTCTGTACGTATGTACGTACGTATGTACGTATGTATGTACGTATGTATGTACGGACGTATGTGTGTCGCATAACTCAAATACGGTTAGACGTAGAAAGCTGAAATTTTGTATTTAGGACTGTTATAGCATCTAGTTGTGCACCTCCTATTTTTGGTTTCAATCTATAAACCGGAAGTAGTACTTTTTAAAAATATTTTGATAAATAATTAATTTTAGACAATTTTTTTTATTTTAAATGAAAGATTATGTGATTATTATCTACAATCGGTATTTTTCTGTATCTTCTATCATTTAAGAATAAATAAAGTATATACTTATAATTTAGTATTTCGGTATCTTGTAGTCCATGATCGATTAACATTTGTTACTACGTAAAATTTAAATGTTTATGACATGACAGTGACAATAGTAAAATATGCTTCATATCTTCTTCTGCAGTTTAAATAAAATGACTAAAATATATTTGTGAGTATACTAGTATAATAAGTTAAAATAATTTTTTATATTATTCTACATTTTAGTTATTAAGAAAAGTATGAACACACAAGGCGTACAAGGAAGTCATGTGGTGTCCACGTCAGATTTATTTAATTACAACATCATTATTGTGTTAAAGTTTAAAGTACACAAAAGATTGCAGTAACAATTGTAACAACTGTAACAATTTATTAATTAATGGACGGAATCATCAATTTGAATACAATCAATAGATAGATTTCTAAAACGTATACCTATGTAATATGGAATTTTTATGAAATGCCGTATAAATATCAGCATTTCCACAATTATTGTACAGTTTCTTTTAGACTCCATGAAAGCAACATCACGATGGGTGTAGCTTCAAGAATAGAAAAGTATTTCGGATTTGAACAGCCATTAGTATGGCGAAATGTCATCGGAATTTTTATCCTTGATGTAGCTGCAATTTATACGATAGTAGTTTACTTAGCATATGAAAGAAAGTTTGGCACCGCAATTTTCGGTAAGCATGAAATTAAATTAATCAAGGCAATTTAACACTGTACCAAAAAATTACAAATCTATTGTGGTCAACAAATGACTTTCTTATACAGAACTCAATACAAAACATTTAAATCTTAATTTTAATTAATTAATTAATAAATTTTTAAAAATATTATATGTGAGGCTACTATACTTATTGCCCTGTTCACAAGAGGAAAGTTTTTAGTAAAAAGTTTCTTGAAAGTAAAACAAGTGCTAGGAGCTGTCATAAAAGAAACTGTCAATGCCGGTCATACGGGAAAACCCTGAGGGAAACTAATTATTTCTTTAAAATATATTAAAACTAGTGATCTTAAATATATTTAATAAAAATAATTACATTCCCGGTACGAACGGTATTGACAGTTTTATTTTATGACAGCTCCTAGCACTTGTTTTACTTTCATCAAGAATCTTTTTAGTGAAAACTACCTGTCATACAACTGTGCTGTGAAAAGCGCATCAACTTTTTTCACGTATATGTCAACTAGATTATGTGCTAAATAAATGCAACAACGTCACATCACCTACTAATAATTTTTATTGACAGTTTTTAAAATTTTATACTTTCTAAATAAAATACAATACAATATGATAAATTATCAGAAAAGTACAAATATAAATCGAAAAAAGAAACATTACATTAATGTAAATTACGCCAAGAATAATCGCGATCGTAAATTACCGTAAATTACATTTAGTACGCTAATGGCCATTTGCACCGCTTCCACTTAAATCAAATTGTCAAACGTAGAAATAACATTGCTGTCATGAGTTCGATTCGATATTTTTCATTTAAGTGACACTTAAAATTTAAGTAGAAGCAGTGCAAATGGCCATAAGAGTCAGAAAATCACACTCATACCTATTTCATGATTCCAAAAACTTTACAAATAACAAACTATAGGTATATACGAAAGAAGTGACAGCACCCAGTTATCCTCTGTAGATAGACAGATTCTAAGATTAAATATTTTCCGCGTACTAGAACATTATCTTTTAAATCTTTTGCAAGAAGATGCCTCTGCTATTGAAGTCATTTTGTGTAAATAATTTTTTGTGAAAAATGGGATAATATACCATTTTCTAATTTCGAGCGATCATAATCAATATTTGTCCATAAGACAATGTATTTAAACTAAATTGTAAAACAACTCAAAGTAAATATTTTCCTTGCATTTCCAATAATTATTCTAAAACGTATAATAGTTTCTTCTATGAAATGTTTTTGGCAGACAACATCTTGAGGCTCAAGCTCTCGGTCACCGAATGGTATTTTTGAATTTCAAATTGTATTCCTTAAATTAGTATGATTTGTCGCAGAGAATAAAGTTTCTTTTTTGTTATTACTCCAATATTTACATGAACAATTAGGTGCAAAACATGTTCTATTGCTTATTCTTGTTTTTTGGTTCATCTCTGGAGCGAAAGGTTGAATTAGGTTAGGATAAGTTACTCGTAATAAAAACAAATTTTAATACAATACTATGTACTAGGAATGACGACGGGTACCCGGAACCGATCCGATAATAATGTACCCGGGTATAAAATTTATTACCCGATTACCCGATATCTACCCGTTACCCGAATTATACCCGAAATGTACCCGATACCCGAAATGTACCCGATACCCGAAATGTACCCGTTACTTGTTTATTACCCGAATACCCTAAACCTAAATCTACGCGTTACTAGTATACTCGCACGTCGCGCAGGCGTGCATGATCATCATGAATTTTATTTATTTATGTTTATTGTTTTCTATACACATTTATACACATTGTGTTGTTTTATTTTTGTATTATTTGTGTGTTTCTTTATATTCATAATAAAATATGAAAACGATAACAAATAATTTTATTTAAAAAGTGAACTTCTAATTTAAGGGAACAGATAATTTACAAATATCAGGCACTGAGAGATAAGAGGTAATTAAAGGGTATCGGATAATTAACGGGTATCGGGTAATTAACGGGAATCGGATAATTATCGGGTATCGGGTATTTAACGGGTATCGGGTATTTAACGGATAACGGGTATTTAACGGGTAACGGGTATTTAACGGGTAACGGGTATTTAACGGGTAACGGGTATTATCCGGGTAGTTGCTTCGGGTACCCGGGTGCCAAAATTTTCGAATTTCGTCATTCCTACTATGTACCTACAATTAGTATATGATAATTTAATTTAAATAAACATTACATGCTTTGCAATGTGAATGAAACACATAACAAAATTAAAAGTATTCCAATTATTTGACACTGACAGATAAACTTTGCTACTTAAAAACTGTCAGTAAAAATTATTAGTAGTAGGTGATGCATTTATTTAGCACATCTAGTCTATTTAGGTACTCTAAAGCCTCATTCACATAAGCATTTAGTTTTAAGGTTTGCATTTATGTTTATGAAAGTTTGAATTCATATAAATAAATACGAGCATTCACACTTCCCACTTTGAAGCACTGTGAATGCTCATATTTCTTTATATGTATACAAACTTTCTTAAACGTAAACATAAATGTAAATTTTAAAACTAAATGCTTATGTGAATGAGGCTTAAGAATAATGCTGTAATGCTGGGTCTACACTTGAACATTTTAGTCCGAACGAACCGTACGATTAGTACGCGCAATTCGAATTCGCCAAGTGTGGACGTCTCTCCGAGCCGAACCGAACGAGCCAAATGTTTTCCGTTCCTTGTCGGTAAATCGGAATTGCTCAAAGAAAACAATTGTTCGCCGAATCATTCAGTTGACGGGAATTCGCACCGTTCGCGCTGATCGCCCTGATCGGAGCATTCGTTGTATAAACATATACAGCTGTATCGTGTGTATTTGAAGGTTATTATAAAATATTGTGTGTTGAAAATGGAGTGGGCAGGAAAAAGTGTTTGCAATTAATAAACATTTATGAGCAACACCCTGTCTTATGGAACCCTAAGCATGGATTTTATTACAATAAGTTAAAAGAAACATGACGCTTGCGGATGAGAATAGGTTAAATAATGAAGTGTCCTATTACCCATTTAAGAATTAAATGCTGACCCAAAAAATGCTGATCTTGTATATTCTTAGTTAAATTTGTGGTCAGCTTAAATTTTTAGCGGTCAGTTAAATTGAATTACTTGGTTTATAGTATAAAACACTTTAAATTTACATAATTATGCCAGATATCTCAATATTGATTGAAAATAAACATGTTCTGCAATGGTCAGAATGTCATTTAAACTTTTTAGCGGTCAGCTAAATTGAATTACCTGGCATACATATAAAACGCCTTATATTTGTATTGTTATGCCAGAAGCCACAAATTTAACTAAGAATACACAAGATCAACAATGGTGAGCATTTTATTCTCACCCTATATTTCTTCGCCTTTTCTTATTTTTTTCTAGCTTACAAATAATAATAATAATAAAGAAACCAAATGCTACCGTCAAATCGAAATCGATTATTGACATTCACTACGAATGCTTCAAGCATGTTGGAAAACCAATAATTCGGCGAATCTGCCGAACGCAACGAGCTTTTGTTTAGACTATTCTGCTCTGCGCGTTCAGTTCGTTCTGTTCGTTCGGACTAAAATGTTCAAGTGTGGACCCAGCATTATATTAGTGGAAAAAATAGTTCCGCATTTTTTGTCAAGTGCACTCACCGTATTTGTATTATACATCGTGATTCAAAGCTTTATCGTATCATCGACGATAGCGATGTTAAAAGTTAAAACAAATCAACAATATCTGTAAGGGCAATTGGGAAGAAGTGCCAAATATAGTATTTAAGAAAATATATTTTTTAAATTTAAAATTGTTGGGAAAGTCCTTGCGAATTGACCATAGCAGATTTTTGTTTTTGGTAAACCATGAGCTACAAAGTCTCTAATAATTTGTATCATTATATTCAAATTTAATTAGCAGATATACCTATACCCTGTTTCAATTAGCGCTGCGGATTCAACACATAAACTAGAAATTTAAATCTAGAACTGTATTTTTTTGGCCAAGAGATACTTGAAAATAATTTGAAACGTCTAAAATTAATAACAATAATACCAGCAAAAATATGCACATATCACAAAATCGGTATTGTAAACTTGGCTCTCGGCTAAATGCTAAAATAGGACTAGACCAATTAGCACGCTAAAATCATAAGCCCTATGTTATCTATTCCTAGTGTTGTAAAGGGAAATATTGGTCATTTCCGTACAATGGAAATATTTATTTCTAAATATTTTGTATTCATACCCTCAAATTTAAATATTTATATAGTAGTTGTTATTGTTGCAATAGGAAGCATAGACAAAGACATAACACTTTTATTACTACTAAAATAGTTCTCACATATTTCATTTTGAAAATGACAACTGACTAATTGGACTCATTATATTTCAAGCATCGTTTATTGAAAAGTAAGGTGAGAGTGTGAAATGGGAAAAACTGTATCTGCTCTATTTTACCAAAAATTGCTGTACGTATATTTTCTATAATATAATAGCTTTATTTTGATGATTCTAAGACTAATAAAGAAGAAATTATTGATAGTGGAGGATATCGAAGTGATCAATCTCACGATTCAAAACCATTTGCAATACTCTTAAGACACCACATGACTTCCTTGTACGCCTTATTTGTTCATACTTTTTTTTTTTTTTTTTATTTGAAAAAAAAGAGCACTTCGACTACTAAGGTCATTAGTACCCGGTACAATAGTTTTACATTGTGTTTGTGTTAATATTATTTATATGTGTGTTTATATGTATGGATATATATTTATTGTTTTACAGAACTGGATAGTGTTGTTGAGGTTGGTAATGTCGTTTCCTATGGCTTCTTGCAGGTTTGCTGGGATGTTGTTTTGTGCTCGTTGTTGGTTGTATTTCGGGCATTGTGTCAGTATGTGTTCAATGTTGATTTGTACTTTACAGGTGTCACAGACTTCTGGGTGTGTTTTTTGTAGTATGTGCTTGTGTGTGAGATTTGTGTGACCTATCCTTAGTCTTGTAATTTTTATTTGCTCTGACCGGTTTATTAAGTTGTTCCATTTTTCTGTGTTAACTTTTATGTTTCTTAATGAATTTCCGGTCGTGCCTACCCAGATTTCATTCCATTGTTTCTTTGTTTTTACTTTGCAAATTTGTATTATGTCCTGAACTGGTATTGAGATTTCAGTTATGTCTTCCTGGAGGGCTTCTTTCGCTGTCTTGTCCGCTTCTTCGTTTTCACTTATTCCTGTATGCGATGGAATCCACATGAACGATATTTTATTATATTTGCTAATACTGTGAATTAATTCTTGAATTTTTTGTATAACAGGTTGTTTGCTGTATGTATTTTTTGTTTCTTGGATGACGCTTAGTGCATCAGTAACAATAATGTATTCTTCCTGTCGGCTATTGTTGTTCTTGATTTCTTTTAGAGCGCTGTATATACTGTGAGCTTCTGCTGTGTACGAGCTTGTTTCTGTGGGTAGGTGTATTTTTATTTTTTTTGTTCTTGTAATTATAGCTCCCCCTGTTCCTGCTGATGATTTGGATCCGTCAGTGTATATTATTTGTGCGTTTTCGTGCTGACTGCAGATTTGGTGGAATTTTTCTTTAATTTCTGTCGATGAAGTGTCAGACTTTTTGTATTCAGTTAGTGTCATTATATAGTGTGGTGTTACTTTTCTCCATGGTGGTATAATATCTTCATAATTTTTTTCAAGGTCAGGTAGGGTCATTTGGAGGTTTCTAAGGATTTCGTTTATTTTTTGTTGGAGAGGGGTGCTTGATAATAGAGTTGTCTCGTTATGGTGTTTGAATATGTGTTTATGAGTAGGATTATCAGGATTTTTTGCTAGTTTTAGAATATAGGTTAATGTTAGCTGGTTTCTACGGATTTCTAGAGGAATAATGCCAGATTCACAAAGCATACTTTTTGCTGGACTAGTTCTATAAGCTCCTATTGCTAATCGGATGGCTGTATTTTGTATTGGTTCTAATGTTTTTAGGATGTTGTTACTTGCTGTTTGGTAGACAATAGAGCCGTAGTCGATTTTTGATTGTATAAGTGATAAGTATAGTTGTATTAAGATATTTTTATGTGAGCCCCATTTATTGTGACAGAGACATTTAATAATATTTAGTTTTTTGTAGCATTCCTGTTTTAAGTATTGAAGGTGTTTTTTCCATGTTAATCTGGGGTCTAGAATTATTCCTAAAAATTTGATGTTTGTAACATATTCAATGTTTCTATTCTTGAGCTTTATGTGTGGTTTGACAACTGGTCTAGTAAGTTTGGTAAAAAACATCATTTTAGTTTTTTCTTCTGAGAATTGTAACCCAGTGTCTTTAGCCCATTCTTGCAATCGGTTAGTAGTGTTTTGTAGTTCTTGTTTAAGTGTAGTTGTGTTTTTGTTTTTGTAATATATTGCAAGGTCGTCAGCGAACAATGATACATTTATGTGTGGTGGTATATATGTAGTTATTTTATTCATAGCTATTAAAAATAGAGTAACACTCAGTATTTCTCCCTGTGGCGTTCCGTTATCTTGGGTTTTTTCATCGGACAGTACTCCATTATATAACACTCTGAATTTGCGTTCATTCATAAAATTTTGTATGTAATTTAGTATATTACCATCTAGGTTGTTCTCTTTTAAGGATTTCAGAATGTAGTGTCTCCAGACAGTGTCATATGCCTTTGAGATATCAAAGAATATGGCTGCAGTATGTTGCTTGTTTCTGTACGCATTGTGTATTTCAGTTTGCAGCGATATTAGTTGATCTATTGTTGAGCGGCCGTTCCTGAATCCACTTTGTGTCTCATTTAAAATTTTGTGTTTTTCAAGGTACCATACGAGTCGTTTATTGATTATTTTCTGCAGTAGTTTACTAAGGCAGTTCGATAGAGATATGGGTCTATAGTTTGTGGTATCTGTTTTTTGTTTATTTGGTTTAAGTAGGGGGATTGTGGTAACTTCTCTCCATTTACTTGGGTATTTGTTTTCTGTCCAAATATTATTGTAAATTGTTAGTAAATAATCTTTTGTGTTGTTTGGAAGGTGTTTTATCATTTCGTAGGTTATTCCGTCTGGCCCAGGGCTTGTGGATTGTTTTAGTTCTTCGATGGTGGCATCTAATTCGGTCTTCGTTATAGGATCATTAATTTCGCATTCGTTGTTTTGTTCGATTTGGATTTTCTCTTTTTCAGCATTTTGTTTATGTGTTAGAAATTCAGGGGTGTAATGTGTGTTGCTTGAGTTGTTGTAAAATTGTTCTGCGAATGCATTTACGATTTCTGTAGGCTTTGTTATAGTTTTGTTATTTTGTATTAATATATCTGTATGCGAGTATGTTTTTTTTCCATTGATATGTTTTATTTTATTCCATACTTCAGTAGATGGTGTGTTCGCAGTGATTTTAGAGGTATATTCTTGCCATGATCGTTTCTTACTTTGTAGAATTGTTTTTCTACAGAGAGCTTTAGTTTGTTTAAGTTTTATTAAATTTTCTAGCGTATTGACTTTTTTACATTGGTACAGTGCTTTTTTGTTCTTTTTGATAGCTTCTTGACATTCTGTATTCCACCATGGAACTTGTTTTGCTTGATTATTTAACACGATTTTTTTGAAGGCGGAGTCGGCAGCTGTGGTTATAGTTTGTGTTAGTATTTCTACTTGTTTATTGATATCGTCTGTGTCTATTGTTGTCGTAATATCAGAGAGTTCTGTAAACCGTGACCAATCCGCATTTTTTGTTGACCATTTTCTTACTGAATGGATTTGTGTGTTGTTGTTGTTGTTATCTATATTATTGGCAGTTATTTTAATTGGAAAATGATTTCCTACATATGCTAGCGGTAGCACTGTCCAAGTGATATCTTGAGCGGTTGATGAGTCACTAATTGTTAGATCTATGGCTGTAAAATTGCCGGAGTTGGCACAGAAATGAGTCTTTGTTCCGTCGTTCATTAAGATTAATTTATCGTTTAGGCTAAGAATGTCTTCTATTATTTTTCCTCTGTTATTTGTGTTCTCACTTCCCCAAATACTGTTGTGCGCGTTAAAGTCTCCCAGTATTAGGAAAGGTGTTGGTAGTTGTGCTATAAGATTTTCTAATTGTATCTGGTTAATATCCTGGTTAGGCGGTAAATAAATGGAGCATATTGTAAGTTGTTTTGGGGTGAAGATTCTGATGGCTACTGCTTCTAGGTTTGTATTTAAGGTAACTTCATCCACATGCTTTGTGTTGCTTGTTAGTATTGCAACTCCGCCGCTTGCGTTGTTTGCATTTTGTCTATCTTTTCTAAATATTGTAAAGTGTTTTAGTGTGGCTTTGTGATGGGGATGAAAACGAGTTTCTTGTAAACAGATTATTTGTGCTGTTGTGTCTGATATTAATTTTTGTAGTTCTGGGAGGTGTGCGTGAAATCCATTTATGTTCCACTGTATAATATTCATTATAAAATTAACTTTACTTTTGTTTTTCTGCGCTCTCCTCGTCATCGGCTAATTGGATAGTGATTTTATTGTGTATTCTAGTAAATCTGTTTTTGATAATCTTTTTCTTTAAAAAAGGATACAGGGTGTTTATCATAGTGAGTAGGTCTGTTGTATTTTGTGTGTAATTTTTTGATATTGCTAGTGGGTCTGGGCTATTTGTTGCATTTTCGATGAAGTCTTTGAATCTGTCATAGTTTAGTGGATATTTCTCAGTGTTTGTGTTTATTTCTTCTTCTAATACATCTATAAGTTCTTGGGTTGTAAAATTATATGAAGGACTAATTGATCTCGGTTTTTTAGTTTGTTTGGTACTTTGTTTTTTATTTATATCGTTTTTTTGTTCACTACTGGGTTCATCGTTCTCTGCCGGGCGTTTCGTGCTAGTAATTTTAGTTTGTTCGGTTGTATTGGTATTGATATTTTCGGTATTTGTTGTTTGTTGTTCAATTAAATTGCTCTGTTGGGTTCTCTGTTTTTGTTGCGATTGTAGTGGGTTTTGAGCGAACGGATAGAAATTTTTTGACAGATTTGTTGTTATAGTCTGTGGTTCTGGTTGTGTTAGAGATTTTGTTGGTTCTTGTGTTGTTGTTTGTTGGTTTGTAGGTGTAATTGGTACCGGTTGTGAAAGAGTGCTTATGGCTTGTTGTTGCTTCCATGTTGTTAGTGGGAGTGTTGAGCTTGTGCTTGGAGTCGGGTTACGATCTGGAGCTTGGCATTGGGTTGCAGTGTGTCCTTTTTGTTTGCATCTATAACATGTCGGTGTATCATCGGATAGGTATATCCTATACTCGGTGTTATCATGTATGATAAGTAAGGTTTCTGGTATGATAGTGTTTTCTTTTTCTGCAATAAATGTTTGTCGACGGAAGCTTAGAACGTGTGAGTATTCACTGTCTAGCATTCCTACTCTGAGGAACGAGATAGGGGATACAAGTTTCAAGTTTATTTCGCGTAATTTTGTTTCTATAATTTCATGCGGAATTGATGGGCTAACGTTAGAGATGATTAATCGTTTAGTGGGGGTAATAAGTCTTCTGATTTCTAGGGTTTTGTTTTCGATTTCGATTGATTTATGTTTTGAGATAAGGTTGTCAACTATTTCTTTGGTTAAAAGGTATATACATATTCGGTTTTGTGAGATCCTGGAAGCAAATATTACATTTTGTGCTTTGACTATGTTTCCAATTGCTTTTATATATGATTGTATTGGAATTTCATTTACTGCTGTAATTACTATTGCTTGATCTTTTTTTGGATATAGGTTAATGTTTATGTTTTGTTTCACAATGTTGGCATAGTTGTTACCTGTTTGCGTTTGGTTAGGCATATTGTTTGTGGTTGATTCCATGTTTATATTTGCTGTTTTATCGGCATTATAGTGTATAAACAATACGAGTAGATGTCACTGAAAGTATGAGTTGTGAATCCAGTTTTATTTTATTGGGTATTTTAGGGTATTGGTGGGTTATAAGGGAGGGTTAGGGTTTTACGTACAGTAATGTGATTTTACTGTACGTGGAAATTTAGGATTAGATTGGTTTACTGACAGGAGGTATAAGTAATGGGTTTACCTTGACCTTCGTTTCTTATTTACACTGCTTAGCACGTCTGCACTATCTCAGTTGTCTTTAAGAACTGTTCATACTTTTCTTAATAACTAAAATGTAGAATAATATAAAAAATTCTTTTAACTTATTATACTAGTATACTCACAAATATATTTTAGTCATTTTATTTAAACTGCAGAAGAAGATATAAAGCATATTTTACTATTGTCACTGTCATGTCATAATCATTTAAATTTTACATAGTAACAAATGTTAATCGATCATGGACTACAAGATACCGAAATACTAAATTATAAATATATACTTTAATTATTCTTAAATGATACCAGATACAAAAATATTTATAAAATACCGATTGTAGGTAATAATCACATAATCTTTCATTTAAAATTAAAAAATTTGTCTTAAATTAAATATTTATCGAAATTTTTTTTAAATTTACTACTTCCGGTTTGTAGATTGAAACCAAAAATAGGAGGTGCACAACTAGATGCTATAACAGTCCTAAATACAAAATTTCAACTTTCTACGTCTAACCGAATTTGAGTTATGCGACATACATACGTACAGACGTCACGACGAAACTAGTCATAATGGATTCAGAAAAGGTCAAAACGGATATTTCCATCAAAATCTGAAAACCGAAATTTTTCGCGATTACAATACTTCCTTATTACTCCGTACAAGGAAGTAAAAATACTGTTAATTTTTTCAGCAAGTCTATACGGACTGATGTCTTCTTACAGCATTTCAACAGGAGCTCACAGATTATGGACACACAAAACGTATAAAGCTAAATTGCCACTCAGAATATGGATTATGTTTTGGTACATGGGATCTGGAATGGTACGTAATATTCATATCATTAAAAGTTTAATCTGCAAAAGACTTTATCTCGCGTTTCTCATAGCTATACAATTTCAACAATTTTAGCTCATTAGTAAAAAAAATATATATACGTAATTGAATTATGAATATCTCCATCTCCATTATTCAATTATGGATAGTACCTCTTCTCCATAATTATTGTTCCGTAAAGCCCTATCCACACAGGGACACAAAAACAAAACGAACGCATAGAAGACACACACACACGCACGCACACATAGAGCTTTGCCCTGTCGGCTCCTCCCTGGCTACGGCCCTGTGTATGTCGTCATCAATGAATATTTTTATTTTGTTTATACATAGATCATAATCATAGAGTCATAGCCATTTATAGGCCATTTCTTTTGAATCCCCACCACTTCTGATTCCGTGCCTCTATACTACACCAACAAAACTTCAATTTTTTTATAATAACTTATAATGGATGCAATTAAAATCTTAAATGTTGAATGTCACTAATGGCTGCTGGCACTGTGACATTGACAGCTGACATTTTGACATTGACATTTTGACATTGACATTTTGACATTGACATTGACATTTTGACATTGACATTTTGACATTGACATTTTGACATTGACATTGACATTTTGACATTGACATTTTGACATTGACATTTTGACATTGACATTTTGACATTGACATTTTGACATTGACATTTTGACATTGACAACTGTCACCTTGATATTGACGTTGGTTACTTTACGTTATTGCAAAGCCTGGAAATACTTCGCACAAAATTTATGGTTGATGAAGTAGGTACTATTGTAGATTTTTATTTTCCCATTGCACATAATTGTGTCTAGCAGCACGTTAAAGTAATCACTGTGTTATGTTTTAGTATGGGGTGGTGCAATGGGTCCGAGACCACCGCACCCACCACAAGTTCGCGGATACTGACGCAGATCCCCACAACGCGAGCAGAGGTTTCTTCTTCTCACACTGCGGATGGCTCATGATGAAGCGGCACCCGGAAGTCAAAGAAAAAGGAAAACTGATCGATGTCAGCGATGTTATGGCAGATCCCGTTGTACGATTTGCAGAAAAGTAAGTATTACTATTTACAAGGAAACGGTCTATTTATAATATTTCTATACGTATATGTTCAAAACCCGCGGTTGTATGGTAGTGCGGAAACCTTGCCCTTTGTAAATAAATGCAACCGTTCACATTCCGAATTAACGGTAGTGGCGTTGCATGGTAGTGTAGAAATGTGCAAGCTTTTGCTTTTCCAAGCACTTATAACGAGCAATCAGAAGTAGATATCGCGGTATCTTTGAAACTGCAGAAATGCGAAATTAATGTCAAATTAATATTTTGTCATTTTGTTGCAGCTGCGCTAAACCGGTACCTAGTTTAAAATGTCTATTGATGCTAAATTTGTAAAACACGATTATTTACTATTGACATGTTCACGTCAAAGTTCACATTTCAGTTGAACTACTTCCACTTAAATATTCGCTGTCACTTTAGTAATAAAAATCGAATCGAACTCATAACAGCAAACAACAATGTTAGTTATATGTTTGACACTTAGATTTCGATGCGATATTGTTCATTTAAGGAAAACTTGAAATTTAAGTGAAAGCGGTGAAACTGGCCTTAAGTTGAAACAATAATGGATATTTTTTAATTTACATTTCTTTCAGGTATTTCACTCCGTTGCTAATATTAAACTTCATAATAATTCCAGCAGCAGTAGGACATTATGTTCTCAATGAGCCTTGGACCGTTTGCATCGTTGGTATAGTTATGGGAAGACTAGGCACCGTGTTAAACTTAGTGTGGTTGGTCAACAGTTGGGCTCACATGTACGGTTACAAACCATACAACAAGTAAGTTGATTGTTTGCGAATTCAAAGTAATAACTTCAAATTGCTGCGTCATTTAAAAAATGGTCAAAATTCTTATATAATAGATAAGAACGCAGTAAATAAGTTGATAATTCCTAAAAATTTAGTTTAAATATAGGTATTTCGCCTGCGGTGCACTTTTCTTGTTTGTATTCTTATTTAAGTTTACTACACAACAAAAGAAAATATGACACGGTATGATGTTTAGTTCCTTATCTCCGGAAACTCAATTTAAATGCAATCGACCTTGAACCATACAAAAATAGCCACTGGCGCATCTTTCTTAACCCTTATATCCGGGCCAAGGTGAGTCCAACGGACTCATTTTAACATATTTAACTATTTACTCATAATCCGGTAATACATAATATTCTATAGGTACCGCTTTTAGAATTCTTATTTATGTGTTATGTTGTATTTGACGGTATTTGATGATAAATAAACATGTTCTTTCTTGTTAATTATTTATAAATAAACAATTTCAAAAGTAATGCAGACGGACCAGTGAGCCTATCGGACTCATAATTATTATGTTTAAGGCCTACAGAAGTGTACGTAAATTTTATTGTTTGATATTTAGATGTGTATACTTGTCTAGTTTTTTTTCATTAGGAATCAAGATCAAAATTCATCGTGTAAGAGACGAACCAGCAGAGATGGCCATTTGCATGCATTTGATGAATGTAAATTCCAGGGCTGGATCCAAGGGAGAGGCCATTGGCCCTCCTTGAGACTATATTCCAAAATAAGAACTAAATTTTGTAATTTATTTTTATTTGAGAATAAATCATTTTTGCCGTTCTACAAATTGGCAACACTCATGATTATTTAAATAAATATAGACTCTCAAATTCGGCAACAGGGCAGTTCATTATATTAGCCTTTAAATTTCCATATGATTTAAAAGTTATTCTGCCCTATGAGTCCTGCTAGCTTATAATATTAAAAAATGCTAACCTTTGGTGTACTCCGACCTCTGACGATGGTGCATCCCATATAAATAGGTGTCTTTAAATTGTTTATGGCACTACACTTTAAATTTAAAATAGTCGTTATTAAAAAGTTCAATTACACGCGATTTATAGACATTACTATAATTAAATATATCAAAATATGTATACACAAAACACAAAATTTTAAATTTAACCTTATAAACATTGATACATGCACTACGACAATCCACAGTATACTGAACTTGCAAACATCGGTTCCTAGTTCAGCGCAATGTTTCGACAGGTTTCATTTATATAAGAATATTGTACACAAAATATTATTTGATTTTAGTGGAATAAATCAGTGATACCCAAGCTGTTTTTTACTTCCTTGTACGGAGTAATAAGGAAGTATTGTAATCGCGAAAAAATTCGGTTTTCAGATTTTGATGGAAATATTCGTTTTGACCTTTTCTGAATCCATTATGACTAGTTTCGTCGTGACGTCTGTACGTATGTACGTATGTATGTACCTACGTACGGGCGTACGTATGTGTGTCGCATAACTCAAATTCGGTTAGACGTAGAAAGTTGAAATTTTGTATTTAGGACTGTTATAGCATCTAGTTGTGCACCTCCTATTTTTGGTTTCAATCTACAAACCGGAAGTAGTAAATTTTAAAAAAATTTCGATAAATATTTAATTTAAGACAAATTTTTTAATTTTAAATGAAAGATTATGTGATTATTACCTACAATCGGTATTTTATAAATATTTTTGTATCTGGTATCATTTAAGAATAATTAAAGTATATATTTATAATTTAGTATTTCGGTATCTTGTAGTCCATGATCGATTAACATTTGTTACTATGTAAAATTTAAATGATTATGACGATTATGACATGACAGTGACAATAGTAAAATATGCTTTATATCTTCTTCTGCAGTTTAAATAAAATGACTAAAATATATTTGTGAGTATACTAGTATAATAAGTTAAAAGAATTTTTATATTATTCTACATTTTAGTTTTTAAGAAAAGTATGAACAAACAAGGCGTACAAGGAAATCATGTGGTGTCCACGTCAGATTTTTATGAATATTGTGTTGCTGTTGACAATATGACTTTATTTTTTACATTCTAGACCCTCCTCTGTTAAATAAATTCGAAAGTAAAGTAAAGTAAAGTTAGATATGTATTATATACAAAAATGTATGCTTAACATAACAATATTTGTATCTATAACCTAAATTTTATTTAAAATGTTAAATAATTGCATTAATACAAAACAATAAATAATATGAGTCTGTCAGACTCTCCGGTACGTCTGAGTTATTAAAATAGCTTGCCCGGATAAGGATTAAGATTTGTATTTTCTGGTGTTGAACCAATTCTTTTTTTCTAGGAATATAAAAGCAATAAACAACAAACTCGCAGCCTTTTTCACATTAGGTGAAGGATGGCACAACTTCCACCACGTGTTCCCATGGGACTACAGGATTGGAGAATATGGTCAAGCATTCCAGTTTGGCGCACGTTTAATTGACTTTTACGCTTGGTTAGGTCTGGCATACGATCTTAGAACAGCTCCCGCCGATATGGTCAAAAGAGTTTTAGAGAAAAATGGTAACCTGAGACAGAATGAAGAAATACCAGAAATTGAAGTTAATACCAATGTAAATAAAGAATTGAACTACCTGAAAGAACATAATGTAAAACATGGAAAAGTCAAAGCTATACGCAAAAAACAGAGGCGGACTGCGGGCCAGTGTTAAATATAGAAAATCGTGTCTGATCCGGAAAAGGTGTGAAAAACAGTAGCCAATATTATTTTATTTTGTTTTTATCTCTGTTTTTTAAATTTTATACATTTATTTATTTATATTAATTTCTTTGCCTATGAACAAACTATTTCTTTTATATATTCACACGTATGTAAAAAGTAACATACTAAAGTGATAACGAATGAGAGAAGTATGACATTTCATTTATGACTGAAAACGTCGGAAAACGTTTATTAGGTGTATGTAAACTAACCAGAAAAATTTTCTCCTTTAGTATGTATTTTTATTGTTTCACTATTTCGTGGACATTTTTTTTTAATTTAAAAAATACCTAGCCGGGTGTTATATTTTCTACTGGGCAAAACGTTGCCAGTCTGCCTCTGAATAAATTATTTATTGTTGGATAATTATTGTAAAATAAAATAGATTTAAGTAATATTATTGTAATGTTTGAAAGAGTGATATGCTGATATGAATGTAATATTTTATAACTTATTCAAAATACAAAAATAAAATGAAAAACAAACAAGAATATTAATTAAAATCCTGCCAACCAACAAAATTGTCTTCATTTGCAATCTTTTATTTTTTTTTCTTTATTTACTTTAATAGCATCCTGCACCTCCGCAATGTTGAATCCGAGTAGATTTTGGTAGAAGTAAATACCTACCACAAAGTATAGTACACTAGAGCAGATGATGTGTGGCCTTTCTGTTTACCTTGTTAATTTTTAGAGGGAGACGGAAAATACAGGCCAGTTCGGACAATGCATTCTATGACCATAAACAACGGTAACGATGATAACGCACGGGCCCAGTTAATATATCTCTCTCTTTCACACACACACACGCACGCACGCACACGCACACATATTTATTTTTTATTGAAATATATTCCATGACGATAAACAGCGGTAACGATGGTAACACACGAGCCCAGTAATAATCATATACAGAGAGTTTTTTTTATAAGTAAACATAGGGCATGTCATTACCATAGTTACAGTGTTACAGAATGACAGCAATGCATTAGAGCGTTTTTTTTATCATTAAACATAGGGATAATTAACATACGAAAATAAATATGAAATATAAATTAAAGAAATGATAAATAATTTATTTATGTTTACTACACTTAAGAACTAGGTAGATACATTAAACTAATGAGAATTTAAGAACTAGGTAGACACTTAAAAAATAATGTGTACAATGGTGACAGAATGAATGTTGAACAATTAAAAAATCGAATTAGTGCTGTTTCCAAAAATATTACTCCCCAGCAAATGCTATAAATTATTTTTATAATCGTTTAGGATATTGTTTAGAAGTTAATGGTTCCAATTTTGAGCATTTAATTCGTTTAAAAAAATTCTCAATAGTTTAATGTAGGTATCTACCTATTATAGTTCTTAAGTGTAGAAAATACAAATAAATAATTTATCATTTCTTTAATTTATATTTCATATTTATTTTAGTATGTATAATTATCCCTATGTTTACTGATAAAAAAGACGCTCCAATACATTGCTGTCATTCTGTAACACTGTAACTATGGTAAATGACATGCCCTATGTTTACTAATAAAAAAAACTCCCGGTATAATACCACTAGTGTTCCAAGTTATGTCGACAATTTTTGTTGCTGTATCACGAACGGTTATTACGCTTGATTGAAAATTGCACGAGTGCTATTTTCTCAAGAGTAATAATCATGAGTGATGCAGCCACAAAAATTGTCTACATAACTTGGAACACGAATGGTATTCGGAGGACAATTTACCGAATAAAAATGTATTCTTTCTTTATGAAAATGATTTATAAATAGCTTCACTTCCATTACAACAGTAATAACAATAGGATTTTGATTAATAAAGATATATTCAATTGTTTAAAATTGTCGATTGGATCACTAGTGAAAATTTTCGAAAAATTATGTCGCTGCGAGCACTAGTGATAAATTGTCGAAAAAATTCGTTTCATTTGGTGTAAAATTTATAAATCCTCAAAATTGATTGGTCCATTTTTGACAGATGACACATGAGTTGAATTGTCAAAATAATCTCTCTCCCACACACACACGCACGGTAAACAGAAATGCTACGAATCTACGCCATAGTATTCAGTATTGCTTAATTAAATAACAACAAGCAACCATATTGGATGACACGATGCATTAGAGCACTGCAAGACCGGGCCCGGGCTTTATTTCTTTTAAGTATAGTGGGCTTCGGGCCTAGCCGGGCCTACCATATCACGGGCTTGGGCCTAACCGGGCTTACTATTTATTGTACTATAACGGGCTTGGGCCGAGCCGGGCCTGTTATGTTCCGGGCTTGGGCCGAGCCGGGCCTGTTATGCTCCGGGCTTGGGCCGAGCCGGGCCTATTATGGTACGGGCTTGGGCCGAGTCGGGCTTGTCATGCTACGGGTTTGAGCCGAACCGGGCCCGATATGCAACGGGCTTGAACCGAGCTGGGTCTTTTATGCTGCGAGCATAGGCCGAGCCGAGTTTTTTAAATTAAAATCTTATTTCTAAGTTATATATTACAATAATTTCCTACAGTTACTAAAAAAATTTGGAGAGCATTACACTAAAAATTTTTGTATGATATGTAACACGATAACACGTACACAAACTAAATTTTAGAGGTTTAGTTAGACCGAGCCAAGTCGGGCCGGGCCGGGCCGGGCTTCAAAAAATCATGGGCTGACAGGGCTGAGCCGAGCCGGGCCGGGCCGAGCTTCAAAAAATCATGGGCCGGGCAGGGCCGGGCTTCGAAAAACCATGGGCCGGACGTGGCCGGGCTTCGAAAAACCATGGGCCGGACAGGACCGAGCTTTAAAAAATCTCGGGCCGGGTAGGGCCGGGCTTTGTTTTTATTTTAAAATATCGGGCCGGGCCGAGCCGGGCCAAATAGCAGGTGGGCTTCGGGCTGTCCGGGCTTTGGTAAAATTAGAAATTGTCGGGCCGGGTTGGGCCGGGCCTAATAATAGTCGGTCTTCGGGCGGGCCGGGCTCCAAAATTACGGCCCGTGCAGTGCTCTACGATGCATACCTACATCATAATATCTGTTTAAAAAATACCAATATTATAATGTAATCAGTTCAACAGTTTATGTTCATTGGGGGGCGGTAATTAATATTTAAACAGAGTAATAAAATTCGCATATTAATATGCAATATTAAAATAATTTTGTAATTTCGTTCAGTTTTAATTAAATCTGTTAATATACCAATTAATTTTCAGCTCAATATGAACAACAATTTTATTGCGTAATTTCAAATTGCTGCTGCATAAAATAATTATTGTTCGAAATACGCGATTGTAAAAAAATTAAACTGCGCTTCAAAAACTTGTCTTTAATTGTTTTTCAAATAATACAAATTGCGCAGTTACTATACTACAAATTAAAAACTATTTTTGCTTACAGTATAATCATTATTTTTTCTACTCCTGGAATTAAAATCACAGGCTGAACATAGCAACTGACAATTAAACACGGGGTGAAGTTGGCTCCTATATTTGACATTTAATTTTTGTGAAAAACTGAGTGAAATTAATGATTTATTTCAATTATTGACATTTTTTCCAATATAACAGAAATTATATACTTGCCTAACCTAAGAAGAATTTTATAGCACGATTTAACCTAATTGTCCGAATTATTTTAAATTAGTAGGTATGTGACTAGTTTATAAACTCTCTAGAAGTACTCGTTTTTTATACATTCGCTGCGCCTAAAAAACTCGTGACTAAAATAACTATTATATATAAAACTTGATACATAATATACTTACTATAAGTCAACGTAAACAGATAGACATATTTCTGAAACTATGTGTTTTGAATAATTTATTCACAAACTTTACCTTACCTTGTAATTTTACTAGCATTGCACGAAATTTCACCTTCACAAAAATGTCACCAGCTACCTATCAATAATATACCGAAGAAAATTCGTTTCAAAGAAAGAAAAATACAACTATTTACCCGTAATTTAATGCTAATAATCCAATTTTTTAAGGTCATGCTACACCACAACACAGATGCCTGTAATACATTTAGCTAATTAAGAAAATTACATTCTATTCATTTATAAGGTTGCCATTACCGTATGAGTAATGAAAACAAATATTTTATAAAAGCATGTGTAGACGGTCAAAAAAACTGTTAATGTCTTAACGTGCGTGATTTTGACATTAGTAAATCAGGGTAGAATGTGTGACTCCAGGGGCCGTTGACAAAATTCATTCCTCCATTTTGTTTTAATATAATAGTGATTGATAATGATCGATGAATCGTAGGGTAGGGAGTAGGAATGATTAATTGTGGGTATAATATGTATACAAGTATATAGTATGGCATTATGTTATGTATGTAGGGTATGTAGTGAATTGTTTATTTGGTCTATTACTATTCTGTAAGTTTTAATTGACTCCTGGTGTCAAAGAGCTAGATTCAGTTGAAGGCTGTTTTTTCATAAATATTTAAATATTACAATTCAACGACATTGTTAATTTAAATTTTCTTAAGACTTAAAAATGATGTATCTTTGTTTCTGCTTGTATATCTAGCAAACTAAGTACCTACTACGAGACAACATAATTCGAAAGTGAAACTATAGCACTACCCTTAACGAGATTCTAAATATAGTCTCGGTCGCAGCAAGGATGTTAAAGGAGAAAATTAATTAAGTTGTCTCTAATGAGCCGTTGTAACTGGCCAGTCTCGTTCTGTTTTAGTCCTTCGCAACCCTTATCCTTAGCGAGGAAGAACAGGATAAACACCAAGATGGACACAAGTTTCTGAGATTCTCAAACAATCGATAAGAGGATAAAACCGGTCAAGCATTAACATACTTCATGAGCCGAGTTTTCCGGCTAATATTGTTTTTTTCTATTTTAATCTTTGTCAATGAATTACTCGTACTCGTACACACATCGCCTTTTACCCAACTAAGGTATATGGGCAGAGACGTAACTAAGGGTGGGCCTTGAAAAGTCGGCTCGCCCAGTGGCCCACCCAAAAATATTACAATATATTTTCATTAGTTTACAGAAGAGATATCTTTATTTAAAATATTCTATACTTAATACCTAACATAATACTAACGAAGAGATATAGATTTATACTTAATTGAGACAAAAGAAATATTTATGAATATGAATAGCGGATAGCTATAGATTTATTGCTGGTAAATGTTGTATTTTTGAATAGCCATAAGGTATTAACTTGTCACTCTGAGTGCTCGTGCAATCTTTATCTATGAATAATCATATTCAACTGGGATTGGGTATTTTTTCTACGAAATTAATTTCAGGAGGAACTAAGACAAATTCCTTCAGCAATGAAAAAAAAATTCGCCTCGCTTCGCTCGACATACTACTATATATTTCAAAACAAAAATTTTACTATAAAAAGTGTAGCCCACTTTAATTTTTTACTGGCCCACCCGTGGCCCACCTAAAAAAATTCTAGTTACGTCCCTGTATATGGGTCATTTAAATAGTTTAGAATTTAGATTATATCGTTTGTGCAGTCACAACTCATGTTTATTATCGGAGAGATACGCCCTTGGTTATCCATCTCATAATACCAGTATAAGCATGCAAAATGGTTTATTGTAATACAAGTGTGGAAAGAGCTTCATTGAAAAACTAGTATGACAGTTGGAGCACGAGCGATAGCGAGTTCTCCTATCATACGAGTTTTTCAATTACTCTTTCCGCAAGTGTGTTACATACCTACTATTTTTTCTACGAAAGTAGAAAATATTTAAAATAAATAAATAAAAAATTGAAAATAAAATATTTACAAATTTAAGAAAAACAAATCAGATAGTCTTGCTGTCAGAGATGAAAACAATAACAATATCTAAAAACTGACAGATCAATTTTGTAATTTTGCATTTATAATATAAAAATAATGACATTTCATGCAGAATGTTGTAGTTATAGTGGAAGTGAGTTTATTTGTACCCCTTCGGACATTTTAAACTTTGTCTCTGAGATCAAAAATATCCTGACAGTTTTGACCTTCCAGTAACTGGACAATTTCTAGTTCAGCAAAATTATTTATATCTCAAATTCAGTGAAAATCATCCATTTGAATACTGATAACAGAGATTACAACAAATGTTATAGGTATGAAAAATGTATTTTTTGAAAAATTCGCACTCTGTGCTCAAAATGAGTGTGGAAATTATCTTCACCATCAAACTTAATAAACCTTCAACACGGAGAGGGTGTTCATTCTTTCACTAACGCAGACACCATAGTTCCAGTCGTGTATGATCCGAAATGTTTAAGAAACAATGAACTAAGCGAAGCGTTCAAGTCGTAAGGTAAATGTCAAGAGGTCACCTAGGCGGTCAATCTCAGGAGATATATTACATAGTTGACAGCAATGTTCCTCTCCTGCGTCTGGGTGTAGGTTTATCGAGTTTACTATAGAATAATACAGGTACGTATTCAGTATTCTAGTCTAGTATCTAGTTCATAACAGTTTGCTTGCTTTGTTTTGTAGTAGCGTAAATACAACCCCCATGTCCATACAATAGCAAGGAGTTTCCCTTTTATTTTACAATCTCAACATTATGTATAGAACATTATAAAATATTTAATGTATTGATATATAGGTATAGTATTATTTTCAACTTCAAATAAACCATCTCTTCAGTAGATTCACATTTTCAGCAATACTGATTATTTGAAATTTAACGCGAAAAAAAAATTTTCATTATTTCGTCAAAAATACATAAAAACAATGACAACTTGCCACTGACGACTACTTTGATTTTCTTTTTTGTTATGTCAAAATAAATTTATAATTCATATATTTGCAATAATTTCGTCAAAATAATAATTACGAAATAATTTTGTCGCACTCCGAAAGCACGTTGCTTGGTAACCTAAGAGACGTCAACAAGATCACTATCCTGTGAAGATTTGATTCGGCGGCGGAAAATTGTCACATCTGTAACGGGGTTCCTCACAAGCTCCAAAGTAAACATCGCGTTGTTTTCCCAGATAGTCCATTGCACTCACAGGTTATTAGTCCGGCGGCTTAGTGAAATTATTGTGCACTTCGAGCCAAAAGCAATTTTAATTTTTTTCTTATTTACCATACCTTATTGAGTATTTTAAGGGGTGGAGGCATCACCGGAAGTGTCCGTGTCAGCCGCCATTTTGAAAAAATTGACCCCGTTTTTTGTTTTTCGCGTTTATCTTGCAAATGGTTTACATTACGATGAAAACTGTTAAACGGAATTGTAGAGCATAAAATTCTCTACAAGATAGATTTATATAGATTTTTTTGTAAATGGTACTGTTTGCTAGAAAATCAAGAAAATAAATTTTGTATATTTTCAAATTATTTATAACGTCGTTTTTTGTCATAACACAGTATAATGGCTGTAATATTTTATCGGATAAAGATATCGACTTCCGGTTTTAAGCATTCGATTTCTGAACCAATTTTCAATAAAAAACATAATTTTCAAAATTTTGGAGACTCTGGTGTAGCCACAATTTAATTATATTCTACGAGAAAACAAAATAAATATTAGTCATTTTTGTGTTTTTTCTTTTAGATGCATTATTTGAAAAATTTAAGAGGGCCTTGTTGAGCCGAAATTTAAAGAATGTAGATATATTTATTCATATTTTGAGTTTAATTAGCTGTGGTTTTCGAATGGATTTATTTCTGGCTTTCAGAAATCGAATGCTTAAAACCGGAAGTCGATATCTTTATCCGATAAAATATTACAGCCATTTTCCTGTGTTATGACAAAATAACGACTTTATAAATAATTCGAAAATATGCAAAATTCATTTTCTTGATTTTCTAGCAAACAGTGCCATTTATAAAAAAAATCTATATAAATCTATCTTGTAGAGAATTTTGTGCTCTACAATTCCGTTTAACAGTTTTCTTCGTAATGTAAACCATTTGCAAGATAAACGCGAAAAACAAAAAACGGGGACAATTTTTTCAAAATGGCGGCTGACACGGACACTTCCGGTGATGCCTCCACCCTTTAAAATACTCAATAAGGTGTGTAAAATAAGAAAAAAAATTAAAATTGCTTTTGGCTCGAAGTGCACAATTCACATTATATATTACTGTAAGCCGCTGGAGGCTGGACTATATGTTCTTCTTCCAAAATCAATAAATTATTGAAAATAAATACCATTACAATACTGATCGAGAATTTAAGAAGAATTCCAATTTTATTTTCGTTAACCTGCCTTACGGGGCATTTAAAAGAAATAATCAAGTAAAAACTGCAATAAAGAAAGCAACTGATTTCGAAAACGGCAGCCATTAGGTTAGACGTGTGTCAGACACAATGTCAGCACTGATTCAGCACTGATTCTCTTCGGCTGTGATCGAAAAACGCCCGAATTCCATTCATGCAATAAAGTAGTGAATTTGTTGCGCGTAATATTATTATAATATTTCATCTAAATTGCATAGGTAATTAAATAAAATGTAGTAATGTAACGTTACGATTGACAGTGAAAATTGAAAAACCAAAATCATCACTAGCCACTGTTTACATTGTGAATGTGCGGAGAGCCGTAGACGGCCGAATCGTTCAACTTTCATCAAGTTACACGAGCAAAAAATCAAATGAGATACTTGTTGTAGTTTAAATATTATCTTTTATTCGAAATTTGTATACCATTAAATCATATATTTTTTTCAATTATGAGTTTTATATCAGTAATGTCTAATTCTTTTATTATCATTGTCATTAAAATTTTAATGATTGACGAGCGCCTGGCATGGTCATAATACCTTAAATAATTTATTATTTATTTATTCTTGAATAACAATGTTAAAACAATAATCAATCTAGTGTTCCAGTGACACGAAAATATTCTTTGAAGATACGTTGAAAAATATTTTTGAAATTTTTGAGAATTTCATTTTGATCCGTGTAATGAGCATTATCTATACCGGGTGTCCCAAAAAATTGTACGCTCGAAATAACTTTTATATTAATAAAGCAATCGCAGTAAAATTTTATATGGGTAAACTAGCCATAAGGAGACATCAAAATATATATTATTTACAAATATATCACTTCCGGTTAAAACGGAAATCGCATCAACTTTTTTATTTCAAATACCCTATATATTTTTACATATTTTAATTCTACATATAATTATGAATATTGCATTCATAATTATGATGTATCACAAAGTCCAGATTTCATGCAAAATATCGCACAAAAAAAATAAACTACCAAAAGTATAAATATTATTCATTCAATTTTGACGTTTTAAACTGCTATTATTAACTCCATAGCAACAACTTTCGATAAATGTTTATTCACAAGTGAATTAAAACTTTTCAAATCACTCAAAACATTTTTAAATCACTCTGATGTCATTATTTCGTCAAAAATACATAAAAACAATGACAACTTGCCACTGACGACTACTTTGATTTTCTTTTTTGTTATGTCAAAATAAATTTATAATTCATATATTTGCAATAATTTCGTCAAAATTGAATAAAATATTGTATAAATCACGTGAGATACGAATGTTTATGTATTTCACTTGGTATAAGATAAGATAAAAAATTTAAAAAATATAGAAGATGTATGAGGTGGCCACCATCTCCGTTTACACACATTCTAGACCTAGACAATACTATGCCTATTGTTAAAAATTATTTTCACCTATCGCATATCAATTGTTTTTACAAATATCAAATTTTGTCTAGTATATCATTTAGCTCGAGCATTAGCTTATATAGTGGAAGTCATGATACATCCTGTATATAGATTTCGCATTATAAAATTAACATCCGTTGGGCAAATCTGATTTTTGAAATAAATTATTTTAAAAAATTACGTCATCAACATTGTGTTAAAGTTTAAAGTACACCAAAGATTGCAGTAGGTATTACCAACCGTAACAATTTATTAATTAATGGACGGAATCATTAATTTGAATACAATCAATAGATAGACTCCTAAAACGTATTATACAATATGGAATTTTTTATGAAATGCCGTATAAATATCAACATTTCAATAATAATTGTCCAGTTTCTTTTAGACTCCATGAAAGCAACATCACGATGGGCGTTGTTTCAAGAATAGAAAAGTATTTCGGATTTCAACAGCCATTAGTATGGCGAAATGTCATCGGAATTTTTATCCTTGATGTAGCTGTAATTTATACGATAGTAGTTTACATAGCATATGAAAGAAAGATTGGCACCACAGTTTTCGGTAAGCATGAAATTAAATTAATCAAGGCAGTTCAACACTGAACCAAGAAATTACAAATCTGTTGTAGTCAACACATGACTTTCTTATACAGAACTCAATACAAAACATTTAAATCTTAATTTTAATGTACCTATAACAAATTTTTCATAATATATTATGTGAGGCTACTATTATTAATGTCCTGTTCACACGAGGCAAGTTTTTACTAAAAAGATATTCCTTTATATATTAAAACTATTAAAGAATAATTAGGTTTGCCAACATGACCATTTCTAGCGGTCAAAAGGTGTAATGGGATCTAGCATGATCTAGATATCTCTGGCTGTATCAGGGCTACTATAATTTACATGGATTTAAATGTATAAATACCTACACTTTAATACTAAGTATAAATAGTAACTAAAATTGAAATTTAGATATATCTAAGTCCTTATGTTCCATAATTTATATTTAGATCGAAAATATTATGACAAAACGTGTTTGAAAATACTCTATTTTCTACGAGAGCGATCGTCGTTGTCAATAAATAATTTCACAATATATGAACACAGTCTTGTAGTGCATCTATTCATCTTCATTATTCAGTTTATAAAACATCGATTTTTACTCATTTCTCCTAAAATTAAATTAACCTATTGATAGTTTTTCTGAAACACTTTTCATTAATTTACAGCAATATTTACCTACCTGTTACTTTTTAATATAGGTACTAATAAGTTTACGTGTTCTTTATATTTTACATATATTTCTTTATCACTATATAACGCACAAATTATTAACTTTAAAAAATATTATACAGTGCCAGCAAGTGACAGAATGAATGTATATCGACAGTGACCAGCAGAGACACCTAAAAACTCTAGAAATATACCTATGAACTACTTACAACTTCTGACCGGGGTTGCAATGCAAAACGTAGCAAGTCGGTAAACCTAATTATTTCTTAACCGTGCTTTTAAGTGAAAACTTTCCTCGTGTGAACAGAACTTATGTTGGGTAAAAATATAGATAATGTATGTATGTTATTATTGCACTTGATACACGTTTTGACATAATACAAGAACTTACTGACATAGTAACTGACTAAGCTTGTTGGTTTTCAATATAAAGAAACTACTTATACTATGATCATGTATTTATGTATGTATTTATTTATTATAGCTATTAATATAACAAAAATATTATGTTATTTACATCCGAAATGAAAAGGAGTTAAATCGCAATTATTCGCATTATATTCAAAGATTTATCGTATCATCGACGACAGCGATGTTAAAAGTTAAAACAAATCAACAATATCTCTAAGGGCAATTGGGAAGAGGTGCCAAATGTAGTATTAAAGAAAATATATTGTTTCAATTAAGAATGAATTGGAAATTTAAATCTAGAACGGTATTTTGTTTGGTGCTAGACATACTTGAAAATAATTTGAAACATCTAAAAAGACACACCAGCACGAATGCACAAATCACAAAATCGCTAGTGTAAACTTGGCTCTCGGCTAAATGCTAAATTAGGACTAGACCACACATATTACAATTACATATGAAAATGACAAATAATTGATTGGATTAATTATATTTATATCAAGCATTGTTTATTAAAAAGTAAGGTGAAAGTGTGAAATGAAAAAAACTTCTGTTATTTTATCAAAAATCGCTGGCGGTACGTATATTTTCATTACCAACTTTATCCGTAGCATTTATGAATTAAAAAATTTTGATGATTCTAAGTCTAATAAAAAAGATATTGATAGTAAAAAAAATCGAATTGATTATTCACTCGATTCAGAACCACTCTGAAGACAGTCAAGAAATTATATTAAAATAATATTTTTCTTTCTTAATAAAAACTTTTTTTTAATGTTTCCAATGTTTCCGAATATTTCCAATATATGTCCGGCAATATTTTCGGAAATATGTCCGGAAATATGTCTGGAAATTTTACATCACTACCTACTCCTAACTCCATTCAAACTGAAACAGAAGGATACGAGTATAATACCCCATCCATGTAAAAATATATAATTTCAGCTACAAAGATTCTAATAAATTTTTCAGCAAGTCTATACGGACTGATGGCAGCTTTAAGCGTTACAACAGGAGCTCACAGATTATGGACACACAAAACCTATAAGGCCAAATTGCCACTCAGAATTTGGATTATGTTTTGGTACATGGGAACTGGAATGGTACGTAATGCCTTATCACACCGGCGCGGCGTGGCATGAAGCACGGTGCTCGATGTGGCATTTTGCTAATGCAAAGCTGTCAAAGGGGTGTCACACCGGTCTAGCAAAATGCTATACGAAAATTTGGGACGGAATGTCATATAAGTAATATTCTTAAAATGCGTTTTTTAGGAGATGGTTTATTATGCTAAAATATGACCTAAAAAAGCAAAATTATAGAGCGCGGAAGAGTGTTTTTAACAAGATTTTTTGAATAAAATGAATTTTTTTAGATTAACCTCAAAATGTCAAAATTGCTAAAAATTGAGTAAAAACAATAAAACTAGAAAATATTCTTGCCTAACATTTTTCTGAACTTAACCCCATCATACTCGAAGAGTAGTTTTAACAAGATTTTTTGAATAAAATGAAATTTTGGTATGTAAACCTCAAAATGTTAAAATTGCTAAAAATTGAATAAAAACAATAAAACTAGAAAATATTCTTGCCTAACATTTTTCTGAACTTAACCTCATCATACTCGAAGAGTATTTTGTACAAGATTTTTTGAATTTTTTAAAACTGGAAAATATTCTTGCCTAACATTTTTCTGAACTTAACCCCGCATCATACTCGGTTACCAATAATTGGAAAAAGTGCAAATATTGCATATCTAAATTATACTCATTTCCACACCACCCTTGAGGTAGAAGTACAGTAGTGCGTTTTTTTAAATGGTATCCCCAGTAGGCCTAATATTAATCTAAAACAAATGTAATATTGTCCATGATAGATGTCAAATAATTTCAAAAACTAACAAAAATAGGTAATAAAAAGCCTTATATCTGTGAAAAATGTATTTCTTTATTGTTATCTCCGTTACATAAATGTATAAAAACGTTAAATCAAATGTTTAATCTGTTAATTTTCAGCATAACCAGTGTTGACAGTAACCTCACATTTTACCCTAAAAACTAAGAAAATCGTAATAAATCCTTGCTTCCACGGCCTAATTATGCTTTATTTTAGGTCAGAGAATATTACTGAACCGATAAATACCAAGAAAAGTAAAATTTAAAAATATTACTTATTCGTCACTTTAGCCAAAATTTGTATATTACTATAATCAGTTCGTACTTTGAGTTTTTGAAAATTATTTTTTACAGCTGAGAATAAAATTCATCAATTTTTTGTGTTAATTAAATCAATAATTAGTTCATACATTGACAAAAGCTTAAAGAGTTTCTTATTATCTAATTATTTACAGTTATTATTTTAAAATCAATTTTGCACCAAATGTCAAAAATTATATTGAGGACTCACTATGAAATCAGCAACAAATTTCCATATGTCAAATGCTCGATGGAATAGCGGCGGTACAATTTTTACGTTATTCATTCGTTCCATCGAGCACCGTGCTTCATGCTATGCCAGTGTGACATAGGCATTATATTCATATCGTTAAAAGTTCAATTTACGCTGCCGGCCCCTCCCTGGCTACGGCCCTGTGCATGTCGTCATCAACGAATATTTTTACATGTAAAATTTTTGTTTATGAAGACATAGATCATAGTTATAGGTCATAGCCGTTTATAGGTCATTTCTTTTGAATCCCCGCCTCGTCTTAAATTTTTCGCCAAAAAAAACAAGAAATGTGTTTATTTTAAATATATTTATTTTTGAACCGAAACTCGGAAAAACCTGAAAAAATATAGGTTATTGAACCCACATATTTTAAACTTCTTGAACTTAAACCTAACCTAAACCAATTTTTACCTTCCGCCATACCTGTAAAGGAAGGTATTGGAATCATGCAAAAAATCGGGTAATGAGTTTTTAGTGGATGAGCACGAATTAGGCTCCTTACAACTCATTTTTGATAGTTTCACGATGATGATATATGTGTGTGTATGTGTATGCGTGTATGGTGTATGTGTGTGCGTGTGTGTGTATGTGGTCAAGGCCGGGGTGTAAGTCGAATAACTCAAATACGAATTACCCAAAAATTTTGATATTTGGTATTTAGCATTTGTATATAAATGGGAAGAGCTCATTAGATTTTGGTACAAATATCTTTACTTACCGGAAGTGATATTTTTTTAAGATTGAACAGGTTTATCGTCAAAAATTTCTATAAATTTGGATGGATATACACTCGAGGAAAATAAAAACGCATCAGTTGAAAATGCACCAAAAATGACAAAATTTCAAAGTGCGATATCTCGGCTGCATTTCGACGAAATTGAATGAATCTTCGAGTTCTGAAAACGTTGAAGTCTTATCTTTAATGTGATGATAGCCAATGTTAAAAAAATTCACTCCACCTTCTCCCACCCCTCTAAGAAAAACGAATGTATCTGATGTCCAAAAAAGTCCAACTTTGACAACTCATACGGACTGACAAAAAAATCGTGGACCTTATTGGCCAACAGGTTAATATAGATCAGACCTTTCCTGCAAGGTCCGCAATAATTTAAAGAACTTACGACGATTTAGCGCGAAGTTATGAATTTTTGGAAAAAAAGCGCCTTTTTCAGGTTTTTGGCCATAACTTAGCGAATTTTGCAAGAAAATCAATAAATTTTGGATTTACGAGAACGTTGAAGGTTTCTCTATTCGGCCCTGTAAATTAATCTGCCGCCAAACCCGATCCACTCCCTGCCACCCCCGGATAAAAAAACATGTTTTTTACTGAAAAATGTTCAACTGTAGCAACTTGTAGCGTGAGTAAAAAAAATCGTGGACCTTATTGCCCAACAGGACAATAAAGTTCAATCTTTTTCCTTCAATTTTCTCAAAATTTCAAGTACGTGCGATAATTTGGCACGAAGTTATGAATTTTTGAAAAAAATTGGTATTTTTGTGCTTTTTGCCCATAATTTGTCCGATTTCGTACCAAATTCGTTTATTTCTTAAAACATCTAAAAAATAAAGGTGTTTAAAGAAATAAAAATTTTAAAGTCACTTTTAAATAATTGGTAATGAAATTCAGAAACCTCAAAAAGGCACTTTTTTTTCAAAAATTCATAACTTCGCGCCAAATCATTGTAGGTCCTTGAAATTTTGTGGACCTTGAAGGAAAAAGTCTGATCTTTAATATGACTAAAAATCCACTCCACCCCTTCCCACCTCCCTTAGATAAAAAATGTACCTGATGTCCAAAAAGGTCCAACTTTGGCAGCTCGTACGCAGTGCCAAAAAAATCGTGGACCTTATTGGCCAACAGGGTATTAAAGATCAGACTTTTTCCTTCAAGGTTCGCAGAATTTCAAGGACCTACGATGATTTGGCGCGAAGTTATGAATTTTTGAAAAAAAGTGCCTTTTTGAGGTTTCTGAATTTCATTAACAATTATCTAAAAGTGAATTTTTATTTCTTTAAACACCTTTATTTTTTAGATGTTTTAAGAAATAAACGAATTTGGTGTGAAATCGGACAAATTATGGGCAAAAAGCACAAAAATACCAATTTTTTTCAAAAATTCATAACTTCGTGCCAAATAATCGCACGTACTTGAAATTTTGAGAAAATTGAAGGAAAAAGATTGAACTTTATTGTCCTGTTGGGCAATAAGGTCCACGATTTTTTTTACTAACGCTACAAGTTGCTACAGTTGAACATTTTTCAGTAAAAAACATGTTTTTTTATCCGGCGGTGGCAGGGGGTGGATCGGGTTTGGCGGCAGATTAATTTACAGGGCCGAATAGAGAAACCTTCAACGTTCTCGGAAATCCAAAATTTATTGATTTTCTTGCAAAATTCGCCAAGTTATGGCCAAAAACCTGAAAAAGGTTTTTTTTTTTCAAAAATTCATAACTTCGCGCCAAATCGTCGTAATTACTTGAAATTCTGAAGTCTGATCTTTATTACCCTGTTGGCCAATAAGGTCCACGATTTTTTTGTCAGTCCGTATGAGTTGCCAAAGTTGGACTTTTTTGGACATCAGATACATTCGTTTTTCTTAGAGGGGTGGGAGAGGGTGGAGTGGATTTGTTTTAACATTGGCTATAATCACATTAAAGATAAGACTTCAACGTTTTCAGAACTCAAAGATTCATTCAATTTCGTCGAAATGCAGCCGAGATATCGCACTTTGAAATTTTGTCATTTTTTGTGCATTTTCAAGTGGCGCGTTTTTATTTTCCTCGAGTGTAGTATTTATTTGTAATAAGAATTAGAGAAAAAGTTATTTGCAACTTAAGTTATAAAAAAATTGTAGCATTAAAAAACTGTAATACATTTTTTTTTTAATCTGACGTGGCCACCACAAGTCCTCCCGCCATACCTACTTTATTCTTTTTACTTATTACCTATACAAATATATTAATATATAAGTACTATTACTACTGCTACTTCTCACAAATATATTTTAGTCATTTTATTTACACTGCAGAAGAAGATATAAACGATATTTTACTATTGTCACTGTGACTGTCATGTCATAAGTCGTAATCATTTAAATTTTACGTAGTAACAAATGATACGATCATGGACTACAAGATACCGAAATACTAAATTATAAGTATTATACTTTAATTATTCTTAAATGATATCAGATACAGACAAATTTATAAAATACCGATTGTAGATAATAATCACATAATCTTTCATTTAAAATAAAAAAAATTGTCATAAATTAATTATTTATTGAAATATTTTTAAAAAATACTACTTCCGGTTTGTAGATTGAAACCAAAATTATATTGGGCTTTTCAGAATCGTATTGAAACCTTAAATACAAAATTTGATATTTAAATGTTTGATATTTTTGGAGTTATCGTGTCCGAAAAAATTGTAACATACGCACGCACACACACGCACACACAGACATCATCTCAAAAATGTGTAATTCGTATTCTAGAGACCCTAAAACGTGCTTATCTGCTAAAAACTCATACTCGAAAATTTTGACCCATCACAATACCTCTCTTATAGAATATGAGGGGAGAGGTAATAAATTTAGCAAATCAAGCGATGAAATCTTGTAAACTATGATCGGTTGATTTTTGTTTCTGCGTAAAAAACATTGACAGGTGAGACGGTTGACACGTTGGCATTAACGTCATATACTTAAGTCATAAGTAAGATATTAAATGTAGTAATTGAACGGAGGAGAGTTTTCCTGTGAATGAATTTTTTGATTCAGGTGATGCAAATTTCTGTGTTTAAATATGTTATTTCTACGTTTGACAATTTTTTTGATTTGATATTGTTCATTTAAGTGACATTTAAAATTTAAGTGGAAGCGGACCAAATGGCCATTAATGTCTGTTACTTTGACATTGACAGCTGACATTTTGACCTTGACATCTGTCACTTTGACATTGAAGTTGGTCACTGTAACACCAGCTTTGTTCGATGACATGAACTAGGTTGTTTTAGTGCACACTTTTTTGCACTGAAGCGTTCGATGACGCAAAGGTCCAGTTCATTCAACGTGTTCGATGAGAAAAAAGTGTGAACTTGAACACACTTATTTGTACTGACTCTTGAGGTGGAGTAAGTTAGTGCAGGGTGTCGGAGTGGGGATGAAACGTCAAATTTTAATTATGCGCATAAATAAATAAAGAATAAACTTTACTATCATCTAAATTTTTGAATTGATTTGACTCCTTAAATTTTTCACTTAGGTATTGAAATTATTATTTATTCTAAAATGTCTTATACATTCGTTGTCCGTGTATGACGGAACAGGGAACATGTTCAAAATAATTTTTTATTCAATTTCGTTATTGCTTGTTGTTACATAATAGTTATTTACGAACCAAATGCTGGCAGATTTTTATCCTACATGAGCGGTTTTTTATAATAAAACTATAATCAAATACGTTCAAGTTGTAGTTGTAGTCTGATGAGTCTGATCATTAAATTTGAGGTTACGATGTTTTTTCTACTGCATACAAGTTTTATTTATAAATATTGGCGGTTTTCGGTGGTCTTCATTTTACTCTGAAATGTCTAGAAAAGCCAGTGTTCTTTGCATTTTTCCTGATTGACTACATTAGGAAATTGACATTTCCGATTGTCAATTGCGTGTTTAATATGTCATTTTATAGATGATGAGTACAAAAATACATTAAAACTTCTTTCGTATCTGAATCAGATGAAGATTCCATGACTGACACTTCCTCTTAAATCAGTAAAAAAAATTAAAGATAATGCTTTGTATATTTTCTTTTCCTGACATCTTGTCACGTACATGATGTACAAAAAACAACAAAAGTCATGAACAAACCATGGTAACCAATCTAAACTAAAACAAATTATGTTCTAATATGCACTACTGTGTTTTTTGAGAATCAAAGATCTAGAATACACTATTGTTCACTGTACTTCACTGCACTGTTCTGCACTACACTTCCAGTTTTTTTCATCGAACAGACCTAATGCCTACGTTAGTGCAAAGCCGGGTTATGGTTGGTGAAGTAGGTACTATTGTAGATTTTTATTTTCCCATTGCACATATATTGTGTCTAGCTGCACGTCAGAATAATCACTGTGTTATGTTTTAGTATGGGGTGGTGCAATGGGCCCGAGACCACCGCACCCACCACAAGTTCGCGGATACTGACGCAGATCCCCACAACGCGACCAGAGGTTTCTTCTTCTCACACTGCGGATGGCTCATGATGAAGCGCCACCCGGAAGTCAAAGAAAAAGGAAAACTGATCGATGTCAGCGATGTTATGGCAGATCCCGTTGTACGATTTGCAGAAAAGTAAGTATTACTATTTACAAGGAAACGGCCTATTTATAATATTTCTATACGTATGTCAAAACCCGCGGTTGTATGGTAGTGCGGAAACCTTTCCTTTTGTAAATAAATGCAACCATTCACATTCAGAAATTAACGGTAGTGGCGTTGCATGGTAGTGTAGAAACGTGCAAGCTTTTGTTTTTCCACTACCACTCAGAAGTAGGTATTGCGGTATCTTTGAAACTGTCAGAAATGCGAAATTAATGTCAAATTAATATTTTGTCATTTTGTTGCCGCTGCGCTAAACCGGTACCTAGTTTAAAATGTCTATTAATGCTAAATTTGCAGAATTTCTAGGCAATTTGCAATGTTTGCATGTAAAACACGATTATTTACTATTTACATGTTCAAAGTTCACAATTCAGTTGAACTACTTCCACTTAAATTTTCACTGTCACTTTAGTAATAAAAATCGAATCGAACTCATAACAGTAACAACAGCAATGTTAGTTATATGTTTGACACTTAGATTTCGATGCGATATTGTTCATTTAAGGAAAACGGTGAAACTGGCCATAAGTTGAAACAATAATGGGTATATTTTAATTTACATTTCTTTCAGGTATTTCACTCCGTTGCTAATATTAAACTTCATAATAATTCCAGTAACAGTAGGACGTTATGTTTTAAACGAGCCTTGGACCGTTTGCATCGTTGGTATAGTTATAGGAAGACTAGGCATCGTGTTAAACTTAGTGTTTTTGGTTAACAGCTGGGCTCACATGTACGGTTACAAACCATACAACAAGTAAGTTGTTTGATTGCGAATTGTTAAAATTATTATATAATAGATAACAGTAACAGGATAAGAACCCAGTAAATTCGAACTTTTCTTATTATTCGCTCTATAATTTAAGTTTTATATAAATATTTCTACACAAGAACTAGTATGACATGATGTGTTGTTGTTTATCTCCAGAAACTCAATTTAAAGGCAATCGACCTTGAACCATAATAAATGGCCACTGGCGCATCTTTCTTAATATACTACCTATCTCTTATTTTAAAAATATTGAAACTCTCTTCTCTTGATAGAATTCTTATTAATAATTATTTTATCCATTCAACATCAGAAAATATAAATCTTGAATGAAAATGAAGTATTTGATCGATTGATTTGGATGTATGATGGGTGGAAAATATTCAGGACTGCAGTCACATTACTAATAGTTAGTAATGATTTGTAAATAAGTACATAAATATTATGAAACATAACAAAATTTGTTAGTTGTGTCAGAGTCACAATAAAATAAAACACACGGTGCAAAATATCACATCTATGTTCGGCAAAAGTCTATAACAATATCACATTGTTATAAAATTGTTGTTGATGTTTTAGATTTTTATTTTCTGGTGTTACTTATCAATTTTCTAGATTTGCATCTTCTGGTGTTGCATGTATGAATTTTCTAGATTTTTATTTTCTAGTGTTAAACCAATTCTTATTTTTTCTAGGAATATAAAAGCAGTAAATAACAAAATCGCAGCCTTTTTCACATTAGGTGAAGCGTGGCACAACTTCCACCACGTGTTCCCATGGGACTACAGGATTGGAGAATATGGTCAAGCATTCCAGACTGGTGCACGTTTAATTGACTTTTACGCTTGGTTAGGTCTGGCATACGATCTTAAAACAGTCCCCGCCGATATGGTCAAAAGGGTTTTAGAGAAAAATGGTAACCTGAGAATTAATGAAGAAATACCAGAAATTGAAGTTAATACCAATGTAAATAAAGAATTTAATTGAAATGTTGATGTTTTATTAAATTTTATACATTTATTTATTTATATTAATTTCGTTGTCTGGACAAACTATTCCTTTTATATTCACACTTATGTAAAAAGTATAAAATACTTAAGTGATAACGAGTGAGAGAGTATGACCTTTTCATTTATGGCTGAAAAAAGGGTATTAGGCGTGTGTAAACTAACTAGGAAAATTTTCGCCTGTAGTGTGTATTTTTATTTGTTTCACTATTTCATGGACATTTTTTATAAATTTTTAAAAATTTTGGTACCGGGTGTAATTTTCTACTGGGCGTAACGTTGTCAGTCTGCCTCTGGATAAATTATTTATAAGTTGTTAGATAATTATTGTAAAATAATAGATTTAGGTAAGTAATATTATTACATTATTTCAAAAGAGTGATATACTGATATGAATGTAATGTTTATAACTTATTCAAAATAAAAAGTAAAATGAAAAACAACAAGAATATTAATTAAAATTCCACCAACCAACAAAATTGTCTTCATTTGCAATCATTTATTTTTTATTGATATACAGGATGAGTCAGCTAACTATTCCCTATTTTGATTTTTTATAACTTAGGCAATTTTTATCAGAAAGTGACGAAATTTTTGCAAAACATGAACTATCTAAAGGAATTTTTACTGCCGAAATTTCAAATCGATCAGACAAAAACTTCACGAGTGGTTCACTTCAATGTGAAAATTGGACCAATTAATCCAAAATCTCCAATTGCAGCCCAAACAGTCGTTCTAGGCGAGTGCAAGGATTGTTCAGCAATCCAGTGGGGATTTTCATCTGACCAATACCGATGATTGTGTCTATTAAATCCACCACCAAGATGAAAATGTGCCTCATCAGAAAACATGATGTTATTCAGATGACCAGGGTTTTCATTCATTCGTTCAATTTCGTCTTCTGCAAATTCCAATCGGTTTGCTTTATCCTCTTCAGAAATTGCCTGCAGAATTTGAATCTTATAAGGATGCCACTTAAGGTCCTTTAAAATCCTACAAATAGTCGTTTGACTAATCATTAATTAATTAATCATTATTTCAGTCACCAATTAGGAAGCAATAGAGCAATAATGATAAAACTTTGCGAACAAAAACTCAAGTGGCTACTGTATTTACAGCAAAAATTTGGCGGACTTACACAAAAACTTGAGACTTTACAAACAAATGAAATAGGGAACACTTAGCTGACTCACCCTGTATATTCCATGACGATAAACAACGGTAGAACTCACGACCAAAAATATCAATTATTCGGAATTAATATTCATTATACTCGTGTATGTGCTACCAAAACCGTATAGACACAATAAAATAGAAATAATATTATTAAGTAGTTATTTTGTACTCAACATCATAAAAGTAAAATAACAGCAGCTGTTGAATTCACAATAAAAATAATGCTCTTACTTTTTTGAATGTTAAGTGACGGCACAGATTATACAGGATGTTCATTTTAAGTGGCGCACCATTGCTAACTCGAGAACTATAAGAGCTACGAAGTTGTTTAAATTAGCAAACAATTTCTATTTTATATGACTACTTTAATGAACGAAAAAAAAATTAAACCAGTGGTTCTCAAACTACGGGGTGCAACTTTCTTATTACAAATAGGTACCTACTTTTTTATTTTCTTATTCGATTCAGTATTTTTTTCTTAATTCAACGAGATATTATTTTTATACCCTTGCATAACAAAAACATAAGAAAAACGCTATTGAAAATTATAATAATTTAATTAAAATCTGATTGTTAGTTAGTGTTATGGAAGAAAACAATTGAATAATTTTATTTCATATTAATTGTAAGTGAAAAATATTTTAGTATACTACACTGATCAGACCAAATAAGGTCGAAACACGTGTCCGTACTTAGTACCCTGAACTCATAATAACTTAATAAATAAATTAAATTATCATAATTTACAATAGCGATTTTCTCATGTTTTTCTTATGCCAAGGTATGAAACTAATATCTCGTTGAATTCATTTAAAAATACTGAATCGAATAAGCGAATAATAAAAATAGGTCCCCATTTGAAATAAGAAAGTTGAACCCCGTAGTTTGAGAACCACCGGTCTACAAAAAATTTGTTTCATTCATTAAAGTAGTCATAAAATATAAATTGTTTGCTAATTTAACCAACATCGTAGCTCTTATACTTCTCGAGATAGCAATGGTGCGCCACTTAAAATGAACACCCTATAGTCCAGTAACCTAGTACATCGTAAGTTGCATCAAGTGGTGGTAGTAGGTTTCTATTTTTTTTCTTGTATAGGATGTGACTGAGATGCAAAATCCAAGTTTTCGACCTCGGCAACCCTCCGGAACACTTTTGAATATCTCAAAAACTGCTAAATTTTTGCACTAATTTCGGTTTCTTACCATTTTGACTATGAAGGAGCACGATTTCGACAAAAACCATTCTATACATTTTTAAACTAGATTAAATTGTCTACAATCTAAGACCATAATGGGCTCGGTAGCCTTAATAGTTTCCGAGATACAGCTTTTCAAAGTTTGGCAAAATATACAGATTTGAAACACCAACCGTTTCTCTTCTACAAAAATTTTACTATATTCTCTCGCGGAAGAACTTTAAATTTCAGCTCAAGGAAGACCATTGAAAATTTTTGACAGAATGTATCTTATAGAAAAAAGTACGAGGAATTCAGTGCTGGTCTTTCTTGAGCTGAAATTTAAAGTTCTTCCGCGAGAGAATATAGTAAAATTTTTGTAGAGAGAAACGGTTGGTGTTTCAAATCTGTATATTTTGCCAAACTTTGAAAAGCTGTATCTCGGAAACTATTAGGACTACCGAGCCCATTATGGTCTTAGATTGTAGACAATTTAATCTAGTTTAAAAATGTATAGTATGGTTTTTGTCGAAATCGTGCTCCTTCATAGTCAAAATGGTAAGAAACCGAAATTAGTGCAACAATTTAGCAGTTTTTGAGATATTCAAAAGTGTTCCGGAGGGTTGCCGAGGTCGAAAACTTGGATTTTGCATCTCAGTCACATCCTATACAAGAAAAAAAATAGAAACCTACTACCACCACTTGATGCAACTTAGGCCCATTATACCATGACAAGGGTACTGGACTACTATAAGTATCTGAAGTAGAAACTAGGCCGACCGTCGTGGTTTCATATTCAAAATAAAATTTATTCGACATTGTTTGGTGTAGTTTTCTGATTCAGTTCCAGGTTCCAGCTTCTCCTGCAATCTGTGAATATTTCATCCACAACGGCAGCTTTCAAAAATAAATCTTGGGTAGGGTTTATTGCGCACCTGAGCCTAAAGCTTAGGTTACAGAAATATCTGTTACGGTTCGGGCAAAGGACATAATTTTGTCGATATTGGGTTAAAGTTTATAGAACCGAGCTTTTGCAGGAAGGCCGCAAATGATACTGTTGCTTTGTTTGCAGGAAACACGGACCAACGTTTTTAAGCAAAACTTGTAAAGTTATGTTCGCAAGAAATCTTACAAATTATGGGTATCAACGTTTTATGGAGTAAATTATGTTCTTGAATGGGCTATTTAAAAATTCGAGAGATCTGTTATATAATTCTTGAACATTACACTCTATTATTCAGTCAAGAACGTCAGAGCAAGGAATAAAGGTTTTAACAATTTTTTATGAAATTCGGTAAAATAATAAAGTTTTAACCTAAACAATCAAATAATATTATATAATTATTTTTTTAGTACATGGTCTCTAAAATCGTTACTTTAAAATAATTTTAACGGATCTGTAAAAATTTCTATTCTGAAGGACATGTTTTTACGGACACGTTAAAATAAAAAAAAATTAAACGGACTCCATTTAGCTCTACTATATGAACAGAGATGTATATTTCGTTTTGTAAACAATGTTCCCAATAATTGCTGTTATTTACATTTTATTAGTTATTTAACTATCTAGTGTGTTAATGGGGGCGATTAATTGACACTTTTTAACACATGAGTTAGTTGCAATATTTTTCCGTTGATCATACCATTTTAAATTGGACTAAAACTAATTTTATTTCATGACAAATAGAATAATTTCAAATAGTTACTAAACAAATTTGGAGATCATATACTAACACATTTTGCATGTACATACACAAACTGAGTTTTAGAGTAGGTACTCACCTAATTTAAAGACTCTGTTTGAGCCTCGTCCGTAAATAGATTCGTCCTCTAAAACTCTATTTTGCGTACTTGTTACTTAAATAACTATTAAAATACTTTTAATTAGATAGATACTACAGAAAATCAATATTCTTGAAATTATTAAAATCTCACAAAAAACAGGTTTTTAAATATTATAATAACAGCAGCATAATCATTTGAATTAAAATTCATCAATTCTTTGTGTTAATTAAATCAATAATTAGTAATAATTATAATAAGAATATAACCCTTTAATAAACTAATTATTGATTTAATTAACACAAAGAATTAATGAATTTTAATTCTCAGCTGTCAAAAATAATTTTCAAAAACCTTCAAAGTACGAAGTGAACATAGCAATAAGCAATATACAAATTTTCGTATGGCATTTTGCTATACCGGTGTAACATCCTTTTGACAGCTTTGTACGAAGCAAAATGCCACATCGAGCAACGTGCTTCATGCCATGGGCATAAGCAAACCTGTAATATCGAGAAAATTTAAAAATAAAATTGAAAATTTTGTGTAACTCAAATTGTCTAAAAAATTTGAAATTTTGAAGGAAAATATCATTCGTGAAAAAAACAAACTATTTCGCCGAAAAACTTCCGACTTATGAGTCAAAAAATCACAAAATGCACTTTTTTTCAAACGGCCATAACTTTGTGCCAAATCGTCGTAGAAACTTCGTTTTTTGAGCCCAACACAGGTAATTGAACAAGTTTCAATGCCTTTTCTGTGGATCGAGCAGACAAATTTTTTCCAACTCGGTACACATCGCCAAAGTTAGTCGTTTTTTTGTGAAAAAACGTGTTTTTTTGTTCGGGTTTTAAAGGGTACAAAAAAAGATCATCCTAATCTGAGATTATCCCCTTAAAGTACACCCACAATTTGGTTTTTCCCCGAAAGAATCGTCTAATTTGGTTGAAAAGTCGCTGAGTTATGTGCAAAAAACCAAAAAATGCCCTTTTTTTAAAAAAATTCATAACTTTGTTCCAAATGATCGTAGGAACTTCGTTCTTTGAATCCTGCACAGGGAATTGAGTGAATTTTAGTGCCCTTTTTATGGATCAGGTCCAAAAAAAAAATTTAAAGTCCATAGGCATCGTCAAAGTTGGACATTTTTAAAATTAAACTTTATTATTTTTCACCGGGGTGCTGGAAGGGGGGCGGAAGGGGTTGCGCTAAAATTAGCAGGCATGACTTTAAAGTAGACACTTCAAAGTTTTTCGTCCACAAAGATTCATCGAAATCGATTGAAAATACGCCGAGTTATAGCGGTTTGAAAATGGTCGAAATTTCACGAATTTCAAAGTGTTTCATTTTTTTTCCGCCAGTATATGTTTTTTAAATAATTTTTTTGTATTTATTTGATGTTTATAACCATGTCAAATTACATTGTTGTTTATAACAAATTAATTCAAAGTTTATTGCACCGATTGAGTTCAAATTTGGTATGGTAAATAGCTTAAGATCTAACTTATAACATGAGCGGACTAAAATGTCAGTCCGCCATCTTGAAACAAAATGGTGGTTAGCTACCTCAAAATATACTGCACCGATTGGGTTCAAATTTGTAATGGTTATAACTTATGTTCTAACTTATGACATGAGCATACTAGAATTTCAGTCCGCCATCTTTAAACAAAATGGCGGTAACCGATTGGGTTCAAATTTGGTATGATACTGCACCGATTGGGTTCAAATTTGTAATGGTTATAACTTATGTTCTAACTTATGACATGAGCATACTAAAATATCAGTCCGCCATCTTTGAACAAAATGGCGGTAACCGATTGGGTTCAAATTTGGTATGGTACTGCAGCGACTGGGTTCAAATTTGTAATGGTTATAACTTATGATCTAAATTTGGTATGGTATCATGGCCGTAGTTAGAATTGTCACCATGTATGGTATGGTAATAACTTAGAATTCTTATAACGAGATTCCTTTAAATTCGAGTTGGAGGCGTAGCAATATATATATATATATATATATATATATATATATATATATATATATATATATATATATATATATATATATATATAGTTATACTGTTGTGACGTCAATAATAATTATCAAAAATTAGAACTAAATCTTACCATTTGATAATCAGATAACAGATAACTCGTGTTTCATAATGGCCAAAAACTTTTCTTGCGATTAATATTTACATTATATTTCGAGCCTCGTTCTCGTAATTACAACTATGTAGTAACGCTTTGCCGGTACGATTATGTCACAATGTTTAGTAAAAACAAACAACGTAATGTGTTACGTCCCCCTGGATTCCTCTGTCTCCGATCTCCGTGATAATATTTAATCATTACGCTTTCTTGTGCGGTTGTGGTCACATCGGCTCCGATTAATTAAATGTTATAAAGTTAGTGTACAGTGTTCTGCAATTATTTAAGAAGATTGGAAAAAGAAGAGAGGATAGAGACTCGCGGATAAGGAAAAATGGAAACTCGAAAGGAAAATAGCGCAGTCCTCGGCAAATTCAAATTCTTCTTCCTCAGAGGAAATTTTAGAAAATAAACAAGGTAAATTATTACCGGTGGTGGTCATGATTTTCGAATTTTGTTTTCAATAAGTAGATTACTGCATTTATTACAAGTCCGAAAGTTGGTTATACACTTATAACTATAACAATTAAATTGAGGGTGATGCGGTTTTGCATATTTTTTTATTTTTATAATATTGCATCGGTATTTTTCTTAGAGGGGCAAGAACCCTTATACTTCGAAGTCTTAGTTTAGCACTGTTTTATTTGACTTCTTAGTTAGCATAAAGGGGCAAGTACCCTTATAGAGGGGCAAGTACCCTTATACTTCGAAGTCTTAGTTTAGCACTGTTTTATTTGACTTCTTAGTTAGCATAAAGGGGCAAGTACCCTTATAAAGGGGCAAGTACCCTTATAAAGGGACAAGTACCCTTATAAAGGGGCAAGTACCCTTATAAAGGGACAAGTACCCTTATAAAGGGGCAAGTACCCTTATAGAGGGGCAAGTACCCTTATACTTCGAAGTCTTAGTTTAGCACTGTTTTATTTGACTTCTTAGTTAGCATAAAGGGGCAAGTACCCTTATAGAGAGGCAAGAACTCTTATGGAGGGGCAAGAACCCTTATACTTCGAAGTCTTAGTTTAGCACTGTTTTATTTGACTTCTTAGTTAGCAGTACGAGTTCACACAAGAGGTGAAACATCTGCAATTACATAACTGAAAATCACGCAAGTAGTGAAGCAGTTACATAATGGATCTTATCGATTTCAGTTTTATAAAGATTAAAACATTATGCATATTACTCATCCCAAAAGGTATATAGTTTAAGTTAGCAGCTGGATTAATTTAACACGAGAGATTAAACAGTCTGTTTTAATTGACCTCTTAATTAGCAGTACGAGTTCACACTGGTGAAACATCTGCAATTATATAACTGAAACTCACGCAAGTAGTGAAGCAGTTACAAAATAGATCTTATTGATTTAAATTTTATAAAAATTAAAACATGCATATTACTTATCCTAAAAGTAAATATTTTCAAACTTCTTAAAAGAAGAAAAATATGCAATTAGTCATTCGAGAAGTAAATTACTAGCCTTGTCAGACTAATTAGCATCGGAGATTCTCGTATCTCCGAAATAATTACCCATTAACAAATTCGAAATCGAACCACTCTGCATCCAGATGCTGAAAAACAATAGAATAACTGGACCAGGACAAAGGTCGGAAAGGCGACTAAAAAATTATAACTTCACAAGATACGCGTCTAGCGAAGTTTCCTACTTTACCGCACCAAAACTGAAACCCGAAATAAAAGCTCTTTTGCCAGATTAGTCTCAAAAGAGACAATCATTTTCTGGACTCGCAGAACCAGTTAGGGACTGCAATAACTGTAATTGGAAAAACTCTATCCAATATTTAAACAGAAGAGGAGTGGGTTAAATATTTTATAACTTGAAACGCTCACCACCTCAGGGCTACACAGGCGCAGATGGGCGCTCGAGGTGCGACAACATAGGCCCAAAAACCGAGTTGTAGTTTCGCAGATTCACAACCGAGCTGCAGCGATACAAACAAGGTTCAGGTTTTTAGCGAAAACTTAACGCAGGTCAGCTGTAAACATGCAGTCTCAACGACGACAACACAGCAATATTAATTCCAGAGGTAAGTGCTGGTCGTCTTAAAGTTTCTAACAAATATGGAAATTGTTTACAAAGGATACCTTTGTAGTTGAGCTGCATTAAGGGTTACGAGTTGCCCTTCGCTAAAGCAAAAATTTATTCCAAAGGTAACTAAAAATAACTGAACACAGTTACATATTGCTATACAGAATTCAATAAATTATTTTCACCAACTGTTTGTAAATGGAGAACACCAGAAAAGCGACTAAATTACTTAGTCCCGGTTCATTTAGATGCCCACTGGGATCTAAAGGATGTATATATTTTTTTAAATTTCCACTAGCTAGAAGTAGCAGCAAATATTGAGTTTTTCTTACAATAACAAATTGTATCAGTTTACTGGTTTGCCGTTGGACTTTGTACAAGTCTTTTTCATTTTACAAAAATTATGAGGATAGTAGTACAGAACTTAAGATAGCAAGGAGTTCTATAACTTTTATTTAGATGATTTTTTGTATTTCGTCAATTCATTTGAACATTTGTTTATCTAATTTGCGAAAGATTATTGATCGTTTACAATACCAGGGTTTGTACTAAATATTTGAAAAAAGTAGTTTAACACCTAGTACTAAAAATTATATTTAGAGTTATTATAAATTCTAGTAATTACCAGAACATAAGAAAATTATGTTAATTAACAAATTAAAATTTTTGTTGGGAAAGAAATTAATTTCAATCAGTTCTTTCGTACAGCTGGCTTTACACAAAAGCAGTTGGAGACAGATAAAAACATAGCTCTGTCTAAAAGTAACGGCGATTTGGATAAAATAATGTTTTTACCCGAAAAATTAAACACAAAATTAAATGGTCGATAAATAATTTAAGTTCTAAAAATCCCATAACACATTTCAAATTCGATTTGAATTTAATAATTTTTCCTGATACTTCGAAGCATGTTTCGGGTATATTTTGTGCAGGTCAAATTGCACAGGGTCTTTGGAATCGTGCTTAAAGAAATTTACTGGCAATTTTATAGAGCTTCACTGATTTGCAAGAGTTAAAGTAAATTGCGAAAGCTGGTTGAGAATAGACAATACAACAGCGATCTCATATGTTAATAAAATGAGTGGAGCGCAACTTAACAAATTACATAATTTAGCAAAATTGTGCGAACAGAAAAATATTTGGCTTTACACCTAGTACATACCATCCAAAAGAAAATAAATGCTAAATGTGAAAAGTTCTGTTCATGGCATAGTGATCCTTATTGTTTAATTATTGTTGATGCACTCACTATATCATGGAAAAACCTATATAATTATGCGTTTCCACCGTTTGCTATGATTTTAAAGGTCTTACATAAAGTTATAGAAGATTAAGCAGAGGGAATTTTAGTATATTGATAAGCAACCTGGTTTCCTTTTTTTTGTTAATTTAAAAGATAAACCATTAGTTTGTCACTCTGCTAATACATTATTGTTATCCTCTTGCAGAACATAAGTTCACCCATTTGCAACCAATCTATCCTTAATAGCAGGAAGATTGTGTGGGAAGCGTTCGAAACCGAAACTCTAAATTATTCGCCAACCACTGTTGATATTTTAATATCTTTTTTATCGGGCGCAACGCTAAAACAATATCAGGGGGTTTTTATAAACTAAAATTTTTTTTTTCTGTGATAGTCACGGATATGAGTTGTTTATGACGACAGAATATAACTTATAGTCCAGTAAATGAAGGGTCCAACCTTGACAAAATCGCTCACCAATGTAATTTGTCGGGATTGACAGATAATTTAAAAAAAACAGTTCTATAAAAAATTTTCTTGTACGGGGGAGAAAAAGCCCCAAAGGTTCCAAAAATCGTTTTCCCGCCAATATCTGCTAAAATATACAATTTAGAGAATTTTTTGTTTAGAGAAAAATCAAGATCAAAAAATGGTCCTTATGATTTTTCTCTAAAATTTGACCGTTTTCCGAGATAAACGGGCCCAAGCGCACCCTGGATTTTGAGCTTCTGCGCTGCATGCCGGAGAGCATGCTCCATGCATCTACACCAGGAGCGGGCGGACAAAAGTCCAATAACTTGGGTAAAAATGTATATATATATATATATATATATATATATATATATATATATATATATATATATATATTTTTTTTTATTCAAAGTTTCGGTGAAAGGGGAAATCTACAGCTATCATACCCGGTGACTCTAGTCACGTTTTGATTTTTTGATATTTTAGATATTTTAGTATTTCAATTTATACAAGGTGCGGTTTACGGCAACCCCAATTCAGCACGGTCGGCAATTTCCTATATTGTGGGGGCCTATTAACAAATAGCACTTTTATAAAGAGATTTTTTAAGGGAATATTTAGATTGAAACCATTATTTCCTAAGATTCAGTAAAATATGGGATACTAATATCGTAGGTATTAGACAAATTAGCAACTGAAAGTCATTTAGATAAATTATCATTAAAAAATCTAACAAAAAGATTAAGTACCTTATTTGCACTAGTTTCAGTGCATAGAGTCCAAATTTTAGCAGAAATTGAGATAAATAATATTCATCAAACACAGACCGGCATTGAAATTGAGATAAATTCTTTCATTGAAACCTCAGGACCAAGCCGAAATCAATTTTTTCTAGATTTTCTTAGAAAAACCTAATTTACGTATGGCTAGTACTAAACCTTTATTTAGATAAAACCAAATTAGTGCGGCATACCAATAAATGGTTTTATTTCCTGGAATAAACCACATACAGCTGTAGGTGCACAAACTTTTTCTAGATGAATTAAAACAGTTTCAGATGAATGTGGAATTAATATAAAGCCGGTTTCAGCGCATAGTACAAAACATGCGTCAACATTAGCAGGGTGTAAGAGGAATTAGTTTGGATGTAAGTAATAAGAAACACAGCTGGCTGGTCGCGGAATTGTCAGATATTGCAAAGTGTTATAATAGACAAGTATCTAATTATAATAAGGAAAATTTTGGGGTTACAATCCTAAATGGATAACTATAACAATGCTGGTTTGTTATTAAGTATGTGGTTGGTTTTAGGGCAAAATATAGCAATAAAATTTCAGCTTTTTCATAAATTTAAACATCTACATAGTTGTAATTACGAGAATGAGGCTCGAAATATAATTGAAGATTAAACGAACTTACCTGTAAGTGAAGTTCAATCGAAATTATATGAGAGCCTCGTTCGAAGTAATTACAACCTCCCACCCATTTCCCAACCCCATAGGAAAATAGCAGAAATTTTCTTTCAGCTCTAAACGAAATGATTAAATATTATCACGGAGATCGGAGACAGAGGAATCCAGGGGGACGTAACACATTACGTTTTTTGTTTTTACTAAACATTGTGACATAATCGTACCGGCAAAGCGTTACTACATAGTTGTAATTACTTCGAACGAGGCTCTCATATAATTTCGATTGAACTTCACTTACAGGTAAGTTCGTTTAATCTTCAATTATTATAAAAACTGAAAATTATTTGTAGCATTCACCTATGTAAAGCAATTTTTACAAATAAATTGGCAAAATACTTTATTACATTACATTTAACAAATCTCTATATATCTGTCTAAAAGTATACCAAACTATTTAGATTTTTCGATTCTCAATTTCCAAATGCGTTGCTGAAAACAACCAAGAGGGAATAAATAAAACATTGGTAGGTATAACATGATACATTTTTCACTTAACTAAATTAAATTACTATCCATTTTGGTTTTTCTGATACAAATTATTTTGAACGCAAAGGTACATTTTCATTACTATTAAGCATTATCTAGTAAGCATATCGTACCTACCTAGAATTTTAACACCACATATTTTCACAATACGTGTTGCTAGAAATTTAATTCTAATTAAAAACATAACGCGAACACTAGATAAGTTTGTAACATGAAATTTCCGCGACAAATCGGATTACAAGAGATAACATCAAAATTAAATTTTCATGATAATTTAACGCGGACTTATCTTCACGAATACTCGAGAACTAAAATTTGCTTATTTATAAAACAAACGTAAAATATTACAGTTTTTTAATTTCCTTCTTGATCGTTTTAAAAATGCGAAACAAGAATTTTCAAATTTAATCGTTTTAAAAGATCCTGCGATAATTTACATAATCTAATGAAAATTTTATGCAGATTAATGCAAAAAAATACATTATTTAAAAAAATATAAATCAAGGTTTATTCATGTGTTGCCTGTTTAGGTTACAGGAAGAATATGCAAGGAAAACTGAAAAGAAATTGAAAATATCAAAGTGTATGGGGAATTCAAAGGTTTTGTTTCATATATATTCGTAAGAGAGGTATGAAAATAAATTAGAATTCAATACTTCGAAGAAAAATCTTTCCCAAAACTTTCCCAAACGTGTGTTTTGACTTACATATTTCAAAATAATTATTATAATTTTGAATGAAAATTAGTATAATATTGGATATTCTTTAGCGGAATATTCACGCTAAGAGTCATAGATTCTATTGTTGCATATGTAACGGGGGTGGGGGGAAGGGTAATGTAAAATCGTATTTATAATAATATAATGATTAATAATTGATTGTTTAATAATAGTAATTTAAGGAATCTTTTATAAAATTGGATATCAAATATTTTAACAAATGGTAACATGTACACACAAAAGATTATAAATTATCAATGCAAAATAACAATAATTGGAATGATAAAAATTACGTGTTGTTTACCTTACCCAAACTTTGATGATTACCCACACCCCGTTAGCTATGATCATGCTGTTGATGATGCATCCCGAAACGCAAGTTGCGCTCGGGATTCGAACACGTGTGTTCGATGGTCACAATGAGACAGTAGATGGTCGACTGTCTGACATACAGGTCTATGATTGAGTTATGAGTGTCGAGCCTTGAGTGATGAGTCAATGAGTGATTTCACACAAAACAAACTAAGCTATATATACAAAAATAATAGTTAAAAATAAAGTAGTTTCTAATTGGAATACATCCTCAAGCATAAAACTAATTGAACTATTTGCAAAACAAAAATGAAAACCTTGAAATTTTCAGTATTCACAATTAGAATGTACTTTTTACAATTTATTTACAAACAAACAAAATACCGATAATTTTTAGATGTTAGCGCACTGCTACACATAAAAATCGGTAAGTTTTATTTTCTTATTCACAAGCAACGAAGAAGAGAGATAATTATTTTTCTCGATTTTTTTCTATAACTTATCTATAATTTGAAGAAACAATGTAAAAAAGATATAGTACCTACCTACTTTATCTACCCTTACTGTTAAAGTTTTACTTTATCTTTATCCTTGCGTTAACGTTACAAACGTATATTATATGCCCCAACTTTTATAATAATAATTATAATGTATGTATAATAATAATAATAGGAAACTTTAAACTTCTTTGTAAAAATCTCTTTTTACTAGTCTCATCATGAAGTTCATTAAAACATTAAAAGCGGACATTGCTGTATATTATTTTCAACAGTTGCGTAATTAATTTTACAACCAGAGCAAAAAATGTTTCGTATGTTTTCATTAAACTTTGTTTGAAAATTTGTAAATGCACGAGAATGTGTTATAAAAATTCATAGAAATTTTCTACGACAACAACACTAACTTTTTCTTTGTAGATATTTCCATGTAACTTTAATTGTGCACTTACACGCGAGTATAAACTTATTTCATATAAAAATAAATTACATTTTTTCCTCGAAATATAACACATAATGGTCTTTACGATTATTTTAGTGTCTTTTATAAAAATTGTGCTGCCACCAAAATTTTATTACATTGTTATTCTACCTCGTAGTTTATATATACGGACAACATAATTTTATGATGGCACCTTTTTATTACAAGATAAAGACACATCATTAACCAAAATCAGTCTTGTCAACACCTACTGAAATGCTGTCATATTAATTTTAGTACCTCCCACCTCATATAAAGGAAGTCAGTATCCAAATTTTGCTATATAACTTTTTGGTGGATAAGCGCAAAGTTGAATTTCTAGCTTCGATCTACATGGACTACGTTCAACCCTTGTTATTTTTTATTCAATACAAATGGTATGTTTATACAGGGTGTTTCACAACTTCAGGATGAAAATTAAATGCCAGATTACTACATGATGTGTATTCATATTTTTTTTCAGAATTCGCAAAATTATTCTTGATTCATGATCAGCAACTACCTATTCTTCGTTTTTTTTTTAAATTCTGTAACTGAAAATCTTTCAATCTATAAAAAAAATTTGGCGCTAAATTCAAATACCAAGTACTGTTTTCAAATAATAATAATAATAATAGTCATGTAAGTGCATGTGAATATAAAATTGGTAATTATCTTATTTATAAATTATAAAATCTATTTAAGTTTTATTTCTGAATTAAAATTTTTTGACAGATAACAGATGTAAACGATTGTACGACACATTTTTCAAACCATTTTTTTCAGTAATTTTTTTCCAATACTTTTTTCAAATGGCATATTTTCCGCGAATTATTTTTTCCAATATCAATTGTTTCCAGTGGTTATTTTTTGACCTAACCTAGCCTAAATTAAATAATAATTTCATTAGAAAAAATGTCTCATTGGAAAATGCATTATTGGAAAAAATTATCATATATAATACCATTAGTGACTATGATTTTGCCGGCAATTTTTGCCGTCTGGTCACGACTGCTTGTTGCGTCGAAAATAAACACGAGTGCGTAGCACGAGTGATTATTTTCTAAAGTAAAAAGGCAGGAGTGACCAGACGGCAAAAATTACCAAAAAATCATAGTCACGTATGGTATTCGGCTTGACAATTTCTCGAATTATTTTATTTATTCCAAAAATAGTAATGTATTTTATTTTACTATGTCAGTTGATGATTGTTTTAATCATAAACTGACATAGTATCTAAGCAACGCTTCGCGGCAATTTTCACTAGTGAAAATTGTCAGTGTAATTTTCACTAGTGAAAATTGTCACTGTAGTTCGTCTGTGATTGGTACAATGCAGCAAAATACTGTGTTTTGATTGGATGAAAAACTATGAGTGGAATTGTCATTGGAAAAAACTGACAGGAAAAATAGATTGGAAAAAGTGAAGGAACTCCCCACCGATATGAACGTATCATGGTTTTCCTTGATTGTTTCATTAAAATTATATATAAAAACTATATACCTATCTACTTTAAAAAATTCGATCGCGTATAAAATTAAATATAAACTTTTTAGTCTAAATAACAAATCTAATTTGTTGTTATAATCACACCTTTAAAGATCGAAAAAAAGTAGAACCACATATATGTTCTATAAATAAAGTATTCAATGAAGTCTGATACCTCACATGCAGAACATATCTGCATTTCTATTATTCGTAGGTAAGTATATCATTTTCGATTTAAGCTTCAACAAACCACAACAACAGTTTTAAATAAAAGCATACGTCATAAATTCCAGTTAACTCGGAAGCTCGCTACCGGTGCTTTAAGCTCACAACCGCAAAGCTCACAAGAGTATAGGTCACGCTCGCGGTATCAAATGAAATGTACAAGTTCGCGAACACGGAATATAAAATGAACCAAGTGTTAAACAACCTCACCCTCTAGATGATATTTCATATTTCAATTCAGTGATAATGGAACATATACGTCTGAAAGATATTTTACCACTGCTGGTTTAGCTACCTTGCCTTATTTTTATTTTATTTTGATGGTAACCATTCAACAGGATTTGCTTCCAATTACAGAATGGTAGATTTTTATAGTGGAATTCAAACACTTCGACTGATTCTTCTTGGTGCAGTCAGAACTCAATCCGTGCGACGACCTTTGAAAGCGACAATGGCTGGCTAGATTCTTTATGCAACCAAGACTACATTTAAGATGCTCACGTGGTCAGCTTGAAACGCCCGAGTGAGATTTAATTGTAAGATGTTTTTACAATTTGAACGACAATCTCACACTGCGGATCGGAAGATTTGAACCACGGAACTCCAGGTTCATAAGTCAGCACATGCAGAGAGCTATGTCGTGCCTAAACCCGCGCAGCTTCTGCGTGGACCACCAGCCGTATCCCTCATCAGAGATTTCTCAATGATAATGATGTTAAGTAAATAGGTAAAAAATATTCAAAGACTTTATCTAAGAAAAAATTCAAGTTCCTGAACTTATGCAAAAATTGAACATGTTAATGTTGAAACTCTCTCCAAACATTATTCCTAGTTACGGTCATGTATGTATCTATTCATTACAAAAAATTAATCAACTAACCTGATAAAACTATACCAACTTATTATCTGGAATTTACTTTTTACTCGCTATCTACCCCTAAGTTACCCTACAAATTATTCGTTACCCAACATCTAAAAATTATCTTAACATTTATTATTTTTAAACCAGATCTTTATTAATTTAAAGAAATACAGACATACCATACTATACCGTGTTAAGCAAGAAGGTCGTATCTACATAAACTATAGTTTTGAGTTACAGAGATTTTTACATATTGGGTTTCTTCTTTTTATTCTTACAAATAAATATGAGACTACTACGACTTTTTGTAAGCAATTTTCTTTGAGTTACGTTGATTTTTCATACAGATTTATAGTGGTAAATATATAAATACGACTTCCAAACCAAGTGCAGAGACGACCTTCTTGCTTAGCACGGCAGTATAGGTATAATATTAATTAATTTAAACTTTGATTAACAGAAATTATTTTCTTAATTGTTATAAATTAAATTACTGAAGTTAATAATTAATCCAAATTTTAAAGAATTATAAATTAGTAAACAGGAGTTATTTACATATAGTAATTACCAATATCATGTTGAATATTGTTGTTTAAAATGTAAAACTATGACACATCTAAAATCAATAGGTATACAATTCATTGTAAATTTACATAGATGCTAAAAAACAATACGTACTACCCTATGCCAAGATGATTTGAGCAAAATTCCATTTAATTGGTTTTGTGTACACAGAATTATAGTCGTTTGTAATATTGATTTAATTAAAAACGTTATTTTTGTTGGTCCGATTTCAAAATGAAATTTCAACTGTCAGAAAAATATAGCATAAAGTGGGTGATAGAGAATGTCAGCATTTAGTAATAATATTTATTGCAAAATAAATTTATATATGACACTCATTTAATCCACGTTTTACGCCACAAATTATAATAGATTAGGTACTTGTAATGGGCTACTTGCATGGTAGATATGTAAGAATTAAATTTAATAAAAGAAAAATTATAGGTTTATTAGTAAATTGAGAAAGATAATTTTCTGTCATTATCTTGAACAGAAAGAGGGACGCATATTAAGAATGTAACCTGTGGTTGGCCGTTTTAGCTTCCCGCACCAGACGTTGATATAGGGCGTTCACTATTTGATTCGTTGCTACGGCTTTACGGCCATTCATTAATTCTAGATTACTATACGTCATTAATATTTAATTTTCATTTTATTTGGGTTTGTTACCAAACATTTTGTCGAAAATAAAATATACGTGTTCCAAGTTTTTATCTTTTGTTTCAAAATATTTAATTAAAAAACATCATGCAAGTAACCCATGGGCTACTCAGGGGTAATACCATAAGAGATGATAATTTTTTGAGAATTGTTTTGTCGTTTCCACGGCAACTTATTTCTAACAATTTCACGACACAAAACATCATCTATCAATTTCCCGAAACGAAGTTGAGGGGAATTGTCAGATGATGTTTTGTGGAGTGAAATTGCAATAAGTTGCCGTGGAATAGACAAAAATTCTCTCAAAAAATTATTATCTCGTATGGTATTTAGGAAAACGACTCATTTTGCTAAACATTTTTGACGTTTCATGTGACAAATTAATTAATTTTTTGTTACTGACGTAACAAAATAAAACCTAATCTACAAAATTATGTTGTCAGATACATCATTTTACATTTTCAATTCTATTGGTTGCATTACGTCATTTGACGTCATCATTACGCAATATGATTGGTTAAACCATCTGTCAAAAAATATTCATTGAAATCATGATTTTAAATACCTCTCTCAGAAACTTTTACAGATTTCAATTATTTATACTTCACCATTAACAAATCAAAAACTTTTGTGCAAGTTTGGGGTTAAAAAGGCAGATGCAGAATTAAAAGGTTCGTTTATAAAGGCGGAAGTTACCCCGAGATCACGTGACGAGTTCGAGTTCGATGTTCATTGTCGGAATGTTTGAGCACAGATCGTTCAAATAGATAGAAAAATGTAATTCCGTTTCATGTTTCATGTTGTACTCGACCAACGTTCAAGAGAAACTTTTAACAGAGTTTAATGAATTGGTTCGATATTCAACTGTTCATTGCTATTTGCAAAAGATATGAAGTTAGAAATAATTAAAATACTAGACATTTTTATCTGCGGCCTTATAAAAAATGTAACATTACATTTCAAAACCCTACAGATTAAATTATGAGATATGTTGAAGTGAGAAGTTTCTACATTGAACCATTTTCGTTGTACCTGCCACAAAACTATTTTTCATTTTAAATGATTTATGAGACTCAAATTTTGAAATATTAATATGTCATCCATTTCAAACATAATTTATTAAGGGACACTGATATTAGCTATGCATATGCAACTCAACTTCAAAATATGTAGGTATTTTTAAAGTTATGTAAATTTTAAGGAATAGTAGATAACGTCAATTTCCTCATTTTTTAGTAATACTTATTTGGAATATTTAGGATGACCGGTGTCAGAAGAACTAAATAAATAAAATATAAAAAATAAGGAATTCACATAGTACCAAATACCAGTGGCGTAGCCAAAGGGGGATTTTGAGGTCCGGACCCTCCCCATAACGGACAAAATATTTATACATCGCGGAAATTCTATTGATTAAAAATCGCAGGACGTTAAAAACATCTAAATAAAATACCTTGTTATTGTTTGTTTTGTGTTTTATGCCCAGTTTTGCCTGAAAAGTTTTATTCAAAAAAAGAAAAATAAGCATGCTATAAACTGTCATTTTTCTATTCCATTCACACAGGGAAACTAATTATTTTATAAAATATAAAAGGTAAGTGATCCTAAAAAATATATTTTATAGTCGTGAGGATTATCAGAAGAGGCGAAGCCGAGTTTGATAACACGATGTGTACCATAATAATTTATTACGATCCGTATTGCATACAAAATTTTATCTGCTGGCGTAAATTAGTCAAAAAGTAAAATAAATTATTTGGTATTGAACAAAAAAATTTAAATCTAAAAAAATCAGATACCTATGCTATTTTTGAAATTTCCTTATAGTAACGGGTTGTTTGTTATTTCATTATAGTATCTTATCTACTGAGTGCCATACTGGATTCATTATGATCCTTGGCCTATAATGAATGCTATTATAGTCCTCAAATTGAGGCTTATAATGTTGTCATTTGACACGACATTAGTTAATAGTTATACCAAAATTTTGTAATACATATTTGCAAACTTTTGCAACTTATCAGTAAATAGACTAGAACAATACTTTACTTTTCAGTTTAAATTATAAATTTTCTATTTAATAAATTTAGACATACCAATATTTTGTAAAGTTACTTTGTATTTGATGAGTTGATGTATGTATGTACTACATAATAATATCAAATATTTTTTAAATTAATAGTATAAGTAACTAAAAGTTAAACAAAGGCTCAATAAATTCCTTGCAAATTAAACAAAGTAGGTATGTTACTAATTGTATCCAGTTAAATTATTTAATTCAGAAATTTAATTTTTATTCTAACCAAATATAATGTTAAGGGTTCTCAGTAAGTATGTCATCAACGTCCAAACATTTAAAAGGATGTAGTACCTACCCCAGAAATTTTTCCCCCTCTTTCTCTGAAATTGTAAGAAAATTTAAAGCGGGTGTAGGTAGGTATATTATCTATTCCACAGTAATGGTAACCCCAATATGTAGCATGTGGTAGCGTGTAACATGGGTTTGTATTATAAATGAATAAAATTGATTGAAACCAGCAGAGAATAGTCGAAAAATAAAGTGTAGTTTATATCCAATTGCGTGCGACAAATGTTGAAACATTACATTATTTTTTAGGTTATATTGAGTCATATTAACCATTAATAAAACGGACAATAATTATTAGTTTCTCTAGAGTCTACTACCGGGTACTAGACAACGTGAATTGATGTGTTTACTCAAGTATTAAATTCAGTTTAAGAATTAAATTACTTGCTTTTGACCTTGGATATACCAACCACAAATGTTGGAGGGGATTATACGCTGGAAAATTTATTCGTATTTGCATAAAAATTACATAAATTTTATGGTTTATTTTAATAAAGTATTGATTCGCCAACGTTTAAATCAATATTGTAAATTATTGTCTTGGAAAACAGGTTGTTGAAATATTTAAAGGGCACGCATGAGGAATGCTACTATATTTATTATAATCTTGAATATACAGTCAATCAGTTTACCATCATGTATCAATAACTTATATCTAGACTAGATAGAAAGAAAACAGAATTCATTTATCAATAAATTATTTATTTGGGTTTGGTACTATTTATTCAAAATATAACAGAACTAAACACTAAATCCAAATAAATAATTTATTAACTTTGAATTTGTTTTGGGGGCTTATTTGTAAACTGTAACTTTTTTTGTGTTTCTACCAATATTTTTTTATTTATTTTAAAGCAGGCACGTATACAAAGAGGTGTTCAGGGGGATAACTTTCAATTATAAAGCATTTGACCTTGAATGAAAAAAAAATTCGCCTACGGTGCATATTTGATCCATTTTTTAAAGTCTTTATTATAATATGACACATTACCCGTCAATGATTTCTTTATATCCTGAAAATTATTGACATTTTTCAAAGGGGGTTTAAAGGATCAAAAGATGCTAGTCCGATCCTGGTTGTAAACTAACAGTTAAGGCCGGAATGTAGCTGTCCACGATTTCGTCGAAAAGAAGGAGAGATATAATTAAATTAGACAAAAAATAGAACTGTTATCGCTTTAGATGTATTTAACAGACAAATTTGATCAAGGATAACTTTACTTTACACCTAAAATGTTAGTATTAATTGCAATACAAGCGTTTTAAATATGGATATAGCCGGATTTGAAACTAACTTATGCAAACTGCCGGTTTTGAAACTCATTGGTTTGGATATAGCCACTTTTGAAACTAATTTAATTAATATTTACCTTACGCATATTTTGATTCTTATAATTATTGGAACGAAGGAGAAACAAGTAATTTCTAATTTTAAAAAACAACTTTTATGTATTTATAAAAATAATAAAACATTTTGTTTACATTACAAAAATAACATAAAAATGTGAGCATGTGGGGTACGTTTGTAGATTTTTAGGAGCATATCTACAAAAATTATAAAAGATTACTTTCATTTGGATTATAATTAGTAAGTAAGTAAAAGTAATTTAAAATAAATGAAAATAAATAAATTTGGCGTAGTTTCTTTCTAGCTCTTTTGGGCTATTGACAGGTGCAACATTAGTTTCCATATCTACAAATTAACTTAATTGTTAATAAATCTATTATTATTTATGACATTTTAGCTCTATTCTTACCTACGGAAACAAAACAAATTTTCTTATTGACAGTACAAATTCACATTTGACAAGAGACGTCATGTGTCACGTGTCGCAGATAACTAGCTTCCTATTGGCTGAAATGGATATAGCCCTTTTTGAACCTAAGCCCCTACTGGATTTAGTCGGTTTTGAAACTAAGCTCATATTTTATATTAAATTATTACTGGATATAACCGCTTTTGAAACGTACTGTACGGATAAACAAAAAGAATTCATTCTTACGAATCCAATGGTGTGCATAACTCCATTTTTTAAAAAAGTGGATATAGCCGGTTTTGAAACTAGACCCCTCTATACAGATATAGTGTGTCGAACAAAGGCTCTAAAAGTGGCATCGTATTTGTATGATATTGTATTTATAAGACAAAAGAAATAATCAAACGCGTTATTTATATACTGTATAACATGTTACCTACAGTGCTACGCATGAATTTTAATAGATTTTGTATTTAAAATGCCCTAAATTAAACATGTAAAAGTAGTATTTTTCTCTTTATTCGGCATTTTTTTAAAACAATGTAGACTGAATATTAAATATTGTCGTAAAAAAATTGCAATGATCTTACGTTAGTATTAGATTCAATATTATACAAACCGTAGAGCACTGTTTTACCTCTTTCTCATACAGCTACATTCCAGCCTTAACAAACGCAACGCAACCTTAAAACTCTGAACATATTATTTAAAATTCCATACAAGAATAAGGATACTTGAACGTAAAATATTATTCAATGATCAATGAGTGTTTCGAATGATTACGATACTCGCCTCTGTGACTTCAGTAGGTACTAAGGTACTACTTTATCCACACTATACATTAAATATTAAATAATCATTTGGTTAGATAACTTCGAAATGCAGCTATTATCAGAAATATTTGACTTCAAAGAATTATGTATATTACACAAGTAACAGACTTACCTTTATTACTTGGATATGCTACGAGACTCAAAAACCATAATACAAGAAGTTTTATTAGTCACAAAGTTAATTAAATTATTTAAAAATATTTGCTTTAGTTAGTATTTAATATTTAATGGCATTATATTATTTAATAATAGTAAATTCAAATATATTCTAGCTATTTAAAAATATCGATAGTAATGTTTATTGCTTTTATTCTCTACGTCAAGATATGTTTGTTGATAAACAAGAAAAAAGCAACAGAAGGTTGGCGAACATCGTTTTGATTTTATCGGTTTTGTAAACGAAGCAGGAAAAATGCCGCTGTCTTATCTCTGAGAAATGGCAGTCGTTGACACTAAAGAGTGAAACTGGTTGCAGTGCAAAAGACAGATCTTTTTATAAATCACTTTGAATTGAAAGACTTTTTGACATTTCAAAAAGATGCTAATAGAGATGCAAATGCGAAAACTTCCACGCACATTTCATACTTGAATAAATAACAAAGTTAAAAGTATTTTGCGAAAAAATGAATTATTCCACAACTTACAATGGAGTGCTTTTCTTTAATCAAGTCTTATTATGATCGAGCTGATCGACAGTTTTCAATAGGGCTTTTTGTTGAGTTTACACTTCAGGTAACACATCTTTCGAGAAAGCTCTCGAAGAATTCTAAAAAGGTAATTCTTTTGACAAGTAATCTAGATATAATATGCCTATTGATTTCCAGTAAACTCCAAAAGAACGACATTCTAAATGTCATATTTTCCTTCATAACCACGAGCGCGACCCGAAAAACAAAATGATAAGTGACAAGCGCTTCCTGAAAACAAAACACACCTGTTCGGTAAATTTTTAATAACTTGTATAATCATCTCATATTACGATTGTGACGTCAATATTAATAATTATTCTATGAAATATTTGTGTGCGTATCTATTATCAATACTTAAACCAAAGCGCGCATATATATAAACAATATTTGTTGACTCCAAACAAGAAGCATGACTCGTTTGTTATATTGCAATTATGAATTCGCCGAACTATTATTAACCTGATTCTGTTAAACAGTTAAGACAAAAATAGCGTCTGTAATCTACTTTACTAATTGTTTTTGGTTAGGTTGAAAGCAACAAGCGGCAACAAACAAAAATTATAAACGATACTCACCGTGCAAAATTCAGGAAAAAAGCACTGTGTCACAGTAGCACACCAATAAATAAATAGCACACGTAATAAATTAAGGTGACAAACTAAGGTAAGCAATACTTCGCGAACTGGCAGACGGCAAGACAGTAATACAAAACACGTTGATAAGGGGGTTAAAACGTGTGTTTCCCCCACCGTATCACGCGTAAACTTTCCGACACTGCGCGTCGTCGAGCGTCGACCAGTTGATAAGCTGATCGGAACGCAGGCGTCGATATTGCAGAAAACGACAAACAATAACAATTTTTTGAAGAAACAACTATAATTAATTCAGGAAAAAATACAGCGATGTTTCGACCGTTAATAATTTAAAATTGTTAACATTTCAGTTCATTTTTGGTTTTAATTTTAGCCCAACAAAAAATTTTAATTAAAAAAGTTTTATATATCAAGGTTGTAACGAAAGATTTTTAATAACGAGGCGCCAGCCGATATTATATTATATATTTTACGAAATCGCAAAATAATATTAAAGTTAAACAAAAAATTTCTTGAAAAAATTAGAGCGACGTTTCGACCCTGGTAATTTTTTGTTTGGTAGGTACCTACTAGAAAACAATTTCTAAACAAATGATTTCGATCTGAGTAAGGCTGCAAAATTAATAATCTTTAATAATCCTTTATTATTGGACTTGGGGATGGCTTTGATAGCAAATAATAAAAATGACGGAAAGTTACAATTTGTTTAAAACTTTTATATTTCATCAAAAGTACATAAATACATACAAACAATTAGCGTGATACCTATCCATTATTAAAAATAGCTTATACTGAACACAATAAAATATTCAGAGATCAATGTAAAAGATTCCATACTGTGAATTTGGCATTTAATTCGTATTTTAACGATTTCGTGTAAAATAAAATTACAGGCAAGTTTCAACGTCTATAAATATTAAAAATATATTTTTATCTTTGGCCAAAAACGAATACGACTAATATATTTCAACAAGGAATTAATCTCCTTAAAATATACAATTAAAAAAAGGTACAACTTGTAAGATAATTATTAAAAGTTTGTTTTCAAAAATTGTAAAACTTACTTTATAATGATAAAATTTAGTCGAAAAGAGTGTGATCGTAAATATAGTTTGGTGTTATTATTTGTATTGATAACGCGCCTTTTCTCGCATGACTCACACACGGTAAACTTGGGCATTAACACTTAGTGACACTCAAAGTATAATCCACTTATACATAATAATAACGAGCAGCATCCTGGAACGCAGAACAGAACATAGCACGCAGTTCGCCTAACCGCACGCAATACGATATCACATTTTAAAAACTCAAAATAAAATAATACTTACTAAATACTACTTCAACGCATTAAATACTGGCATTCACGACAAAAAAAATACAGTAACTATGTACTTTGATATAACTTATGATTGAAAATAAAATATTCCCATAATACATGTTTTGTGCGTGAAATATTCAAAAATTGCGCTTTTTATGACTTAAAAATGAATATACTATACTACGTTCAAAAACCAGATTCAGTAATGCCCCGCCTACAATCGAGTGCTAAATTTGAACAATATATTCCTATTGGTAAGTCACTTTCAAATAAAAGATAAAATACTTATACAGAACCAAAAAATTCAAAATGTCTTGCATGAAGAGAAATGAGTTATTGCGCGAACTGTACTGCGCAATTTAAGCCCTTTCCACGGAATCTGTTAGTTAAACGTACTATAGGTATATGTGAGAATCATTATTATGAAGAAGAAAATAAAATGAATCTTCTCATAAAACAATAAAAATACTTATGTTTAAAAATGTGCTATATAAATTGTATAAAATTCGTTGCATATTTCATTTGTATAGCGTGTTAAAAAGAAGTAAAAATACCGACGGGCGTAATACTGACAAATGTCTTAAAAACCGTGCGAAACACGAAATAAAATTGATATCGTTTGCATGCGAAAGGTTACCGTGCCGTTCCAACTCCACAAAGCAATGAAACTCGTAAATATCCACATCAAAAGATTTCAATTCAAAGCGAGCAACAATTAAATGCATCGTATCTCCCTATGGTTAATTATTTGGAATGCAGTCTTCGTAAAAATAGTAAAATAATATTTGGTCTTTTTCTTGGTGAAAAATTTTAGGAAAATCACTCTTCAACCATCGAATACATACGACGATGGCTAATTCTTATAAATATTTTACATACATAACAACGACAATAGTAAGTTATCGAGGACACGGAATTATTATTTCTATGTAAAACATATTCAGACCGGTCCCAGTGAAAAGTGATTGCTGATTTTCATTTTCGAGATACCCTGATAGAAAACGTGGCAAACGGTCCTGCACACATCTATTATTTAGCTGCTTTTGTGGAAAAACTCATATTTCATCATTATACCAACATACAATCTTTCTTTTTACCTGGCAAAATATTATCAAACAAAAAAAAATAAAGGTGCAATAGAACACAGTTTTAAATGGGAAAGCGCGCACATGCGATTTAGTCGCATTGTGCGCAATCTTCCATTTAAAACTAAGAGTAATAAGTAAAATGGGTTAAGGTACAGGCTGTTTTTATACTTCAGGTAAAAAATTTAAGAGTTTATTCACATGATGTACTGAGCGTGGGACAGAATTAATTTTTCACAATTCACAATATAGGGTAGTTTATTTAAAGTGAAAATTTTTCTTATCACTGGTTGGTAGCTATTTTATTTATTTTTTATCTGTTAGATTAGATTTTGATAATTAGTTTCAATTATGTTGATTTGAATATAATGCGCTACTCCAGTTGTATTAACAATTTTGGAGTAATCCGCCCTAAATTTTGCGAATTTTTCAAAAATTATTTTTGTTCTACTTTCAGTACATCATGTAATATATACACATATATTTTTTTCTTGATTATAAAAACATCCATTGTAAGATTTTGAATAATCTTTGAGCGAACTACTGAATCAGAGATTTAGTTTATATGGATGTAACCGGATTCTTATTGTTTTCTGTAAAGATGAACTATAGACGATTTCTTGTTAAGGCTGGTTTATGAAGGATGTAACCAATTACTTATGTGTTCTGTAAAATTGAACAAAGGTATTTCTATGTTATGATCCGTATAATTATGAACAGTAGCATAGAAATGCCTATAGTCCAACTTTACAGAATATAGAAAAAGTCGAGAAAAAGTAACCGGGTATATCTATTTTAAACCAGCCTTTACGGTTCATAAAGACACCTAGCCGTAATCTTAAAATATAGGTGTTCAACTTTACAGAATACGGAGTAAATAATTGATTATTATTCTTTCGATGTCTCACTTTAAAATAAAATTAATTTAAAAAAAAACTTATGCGTTGTTGTTGATATAAAATTGAATACGAGTAAGCATGTAGAGAGTCGTAACAATCACAGTGCAGGAGGACCGCCCATCAAACAAAACTCAAAACGGTAAAACAGTTGCTTCATATTCTCGGTTTGTACGTTAAGGTAACATGTATGGTTTGTATCTGCACAGGGGGAGCGGACGGATCCCGCGCGTTGCTATCCTTCTCGGGGGTGGCAACCACCACCTCCTCAGCCTTGACGGGCTCAGGGTGCGCGGGTGTGACACACGTACACAACTCCCCGGTGCTCTTGAAGCTGGCAGACCGTGACGCGGATTTCATTTTGAAGCTGCCGGAACCGCGTCGCTCTACCACAGATGTCGCTGCCTTGTAGCTGTTTGTGCGTGATATGCTGTCCTTCTTGGTCTTGAAGCTGCCTGTGCGCGATCCACAGCCGTTTTCTTTGTTGCGACGGCTGCCGGACCGGTGGAGGTAGTAGCGCTTGTCGCGGCTATTGGAACGACGTACACTAGGCCGGCGTTGGACTGATTCTGCGCTCAGGGAGAGACCCATTGCACCAACTGTAAATCAAAACAAATATTTCATTACACTAATTTTTATATTAGTTAAAAGGATCGTCGGATGATGGATAATAATAAAGGATAAATAAATTACTCCTAGATGCAGACGTTTCAGTTATTATTTAACAATCTTCAAATGCTCAGAAGATGTTTTACGACACTGTTACGAAATGATACCAAAATAAAACATCTAATTTCTATAAGTAACTCATGCTTTATAGATCATGTGGGTTTGAAAAACTGTAGACAGATATGGAGAAAGTTAGTCATCCATGGAAGACGCTAAGTGGTGGTGTAAAGACGGCGAAGAGAAAGAGTGTAACCAATAGACCTATCCTGTTGAACTTCGGTTGCGCGCGCATGCTTGGGCAATGGACTGCCGGTTACAGGAAGTGAGTACGATAGATACAAAGTAACATGTATAGAGTGAGACGGCAAAACTGCTGCGAAGTACGCTATGACAATAGAAAGTGCGGTTAGTTGAAGTTTGAGACGAGTTTGACATTTCTTATTTTAAATTTTGTAAATGTAAAGCCTCATTCCCACCTCTATCATAGTCGTAGTCGTAAGTCGTTAGTCGTAACCTTGAGAGTTTGACATACGAAACAACGTTACAGCGTTTCCACCTCTTGTCGTAGTCGCAAGTCGTTAGTCTTTAGTCGTTAGTCGTAGTCGTAAGGATTTGGCTCTGCCAAACTTTTTGTCGTAATCATAAATAGAAAGAGATGGAGATATGTAGTGCTGCTGGTTTCACTACTGTCACTGCACTACTCGTCGAAAGAAAGGTTATAGAAATATAAATATGAATAAAAATAATACTGTTTTAAATATTTCTGAATGTTTTATAGCTTTTAAGGTAATTCAATATTACTATGATTTATTTCATATATCTTATTACACATTTTTTTAAATCATGGTATGTTCACATGCAATTGAATACATTTTATGTATACATTTATTTTTTATTATTTGTCCTAATACTATAATTTTCTTCCTGGGCAAATTAGTATTGTTTCCGATATAACAGTAAAATTTAATTATCAATTATTTGAAATGTATTTGACTCATTTATTAGTTTAGTTGTGAACAAAACATTACCCTTATGATAAGAGCTGGGAACGGTCGGTTTTCCTTACGACTACGACTACGACTTACGACTACGACTATGATAGAGGTGGGAATGAGGCTTAAGGGAAAAGTTTAATTCAATTTAATGACATTGCGCAATTTAAAAAATTTAGTACGCAACAGGCATGAAATAAATTAATAAAATCGTGCAAAAAATTGAAATTAAATTTTGACATTTGTCCAAATCTGTCAAAATACGCGCGCATCACCAGGATTGGTCAATTGACGTCACTTCCTTTTGCCACAAGCATGCGCACAGCGTACTGCGCACCAGCTTGCGTCTCACTCAACGCAATGTTACTTTGTATCTATCGCACTCACTCCTTCTGACAGGATAGGTCAATTAATCTAGCTGCCATTTATTTCTAAAGTTTCACAATCATGTTGAATAATGCATTTATTATGCAATTTGTTTGCAGTAAGTGCGATAGATACAAAGTAACATTGTGTTGAGTGAGACAGCAAGATGGTGCGCAGTACGCTGTGCGCATGCTTGTGGCAAAAGGAAGTGACGTCAATAGGCCAATCCTGGTGCTGCGGGCGTATTTTGACAGATTTGTACAAATGTTAAAATTTAATTTCAATTTTTTTTACGATTTTATTAATTTGTTTCATGCCTGTTGCGTACTAAATTGTTCAAATTGCGCAATGTTATTAAATTGAATTTAACTTTTCCCCTACATTTAAAAAATTTTAAATAAGAAATGTCAAACTTCAACTAACCGCACTTTCTATTGTCATAGCGTACTGCGCAGCAATTTTACCGTCTCACTCAACACATGTTACTTTGTATCTATCGTACTCACTTCCTCTAAACCGGATGCCCAAAGCCCAAGCATGCGCGCGCAACCGAAGTTCAACAGGATAGGTCAATTCATACGAGTGTATGTGTATGTAATTTTTCTACCCGCATGCTTTCATTAACTAAAAACTCGAAAAAACCATTCAATTGCATAATATACTAGGGTGTTTCATAATGTAAATCTGTATCGAAATAAAAATCGGAATCAAAATGAAAATCTGAATCGAAATGAATGTCATTTAAGTACAGACAATGCATATTTAATATTTATTCGTATCATCAACTGTTATTACCTTTTAATATGCAACATTTATTGATAATTATAAACAAAATAATACGTTAGTTACTTATAATACGTTAGATACTTACTTATAATTCATTAGTTAATACGTTAGATACAACCATAATAACATCAAATCCTTCCATAATATGCGAACTGTCAACTGATTGACAGATAAAATTGTTGATTTGTTTTAACATCGCTGTCGTTGATGATACGATTAAGCTTTGAATATAACGCGAATATATGCGATTTAAGCCCCCTTGGATGTTCAAAGAGACTCGGTTTCACCTCATCGCTTAGCAACATCCTCGGTATTATAAATCGCATAATATTCTTATGGGAGCGCTTAATTTTTCCTAAACGCCATTCTTCCTAACCGTAGTTATTCCTAAAAATAACATTTCAAGCCGCCGTTATTCCTACACGTAGTTGTTGCTAAACGCAATTTGACCTAAACATAGTTATTCCTATTCGCAGTTATTCCTAATCGTAATTTATACTAAACACAATTTTTCCTAATCGATCGTAGCGCTGGTGGCAAATTATTGTACTACCAAAGTTTACCGACGGCTGCACATCTGTTGTGAAATAGATGAATGAAAGTGGATGGGGATGGTACAAACATGTGTTTATGTTAGGCTCAATTGCCGAATTCGGCCATTGTCCGAAAAAAACGGCCACAGCGCGATCTGGCAAATGCAAAACAGCCACAACGCGTTGTGTATTTTAATAACTATTAGTTTATGTTAAAAAAACGGAGTTCTTTTGGACTCAAGAAGGGTTTTGTTAGCATAGATTAGTTTATATCAAAAAAACGGAGTTCTGTTGGACTCAAGAAGGGTTTTGTTAGCATAGATTAGTTTATGTCAAAAAACGGAAAACGGAGTTCTGTTGGACTCAAGAAGGGTTTTGTTAGCATAGATTAGTTTATGTCACAAAACGGCATTCTGTTGGACTAAAGAAGGGTTTTGTTAAACGGCCACAGCGCGTTGTGGCTGTTATAAAACGGTCACAACGCGTTGTGGCTGTTTTGCGTTTGCCAGATCGCGTTGTGGCCGTTTTTTTCGCCCAATGGCCGAGTTCGGCAATTGAGCCTAACATAAACACAAGTACCATCCACTTTAATTTATCTATTTCACAACAGATGTCCAGCTGTCGGTAAACTTTGGTAGTACAACAATTCGTCATCAGCGCTACTGTCGATTAGGAAAAATTGCGTTTAGTAAAAATTACGAGTAGGAATAACTGCGAGTAGGAAAAATTATGTTTAGGTCAAATTGCGTTTAGCAACAACTGCGTTTAGGAATAACGGCGGCTTGAAATGTTATTTTTAGGAATAACTAATAATTGCGTTTAGGTAAAATTATTGGCCGCCATTCTTATTATATTAGTAGCTATAATAAGTAAATGAAATCATGATAAATGTTAGTAGAAAAAAATTATTTCTAAACCATTATTTCACAATCGCTGAAAAATTCCACCCCTTTCATCTAGATTTTATGTATGTATGTATATTTTTTCTAAATGTTCCTTTTCACGCGTTTTCTACATCCGTTGGATTCTAAACTTGAATTTTCTAATTATGCATTTTCTTGCCTCTTAATTTTCGAGTGTTTTATGATTCTACGCAAACATATTTATTTACTAGAATTTTCACACATTTTTCGCAAATTTTCGCTTCATGATTAATTTTCTAAGTCTGAGTTTTCAAGAATTGTGTAGGCATCCTAATTTTTGTTTCAAATATACCTGTCTCAGTCTTATAATCATGAAAGTCATGTGTTTGTAAATTCAATTTATCCACGACTATTGAATAATGTATTCGTTATGCAATTTGTTTGCATTGAATAATGTTCCCAATGAATCACTAGTAAGTTTTATAATATTTCATCTGGCTCTTTGACCAATAGAACTTCTTGTATTAAAGCATATTCAAACATAGTCCATTGCCAGGTAGAGTATAGAAACTTCGGTTCAGTAACTAGTTTCATGTTGGTGTTTGATTAACATGTCTTGACATGTACGTTACATTATAAAAAAATTGAACAACGGGAAAGATATTGAAAATCAGGAAATATTACAAATAACGCAGTAACCGAGACAGTAAGACATTATTTCAGTTCCGCTGATTTCATCGATTAACCTTAACATTTCGAAAAAATATGGGTGTGTTAATGGTTGTGTGTACTACGTATAAAATAAATAAAGTACAAAAAGAATAAACCTACATCGACGAAATGAACAAGTCTTCGTACCTATAGTGCCAGAAGACGATCGCCTGAGCAGTTCTCTTGCAGCAATGACCACTTCGCTTACATCACTGGCAATGCTTCCTCCACAGCTGGTGCACTCCACCGTGGGCGACAAGAACCACTCGCTTCTGGTCCGCATCCTGGCGGTTTGTCGCTCATGAACCAGTGGTAAATACGACAAACTCTTTGTGCTTTCAGCGTATCTATTCACATCTCTTAATTCATCCAGAGTCATCCGCATCATCGTTACGGGCGTAGTTCCACCAGCAGCAGCTACGCCAGATGTGGATGACCGACTTGCACTTGACGACCGGCTCGAAGGACCGTTTCCGGCTTTGAATAGGCCATTCTGTTCCAGAGAGATGGATAAACGAGTACATGACTCCAAAAGGGTGTGTTCGGGGATCATGCCCAGTGATGTTGAGGTTACTGTTTGAGATGGAAGGCCAGTACTCTCCATCAGAGCTGGCGTGGATTGGCATTCGTCTTGGTTGCCCATTGCTGAAGGTACAGACCATTTTAGTTTTTCTTCTTCCTCTTAAATACAGAATGACCCAAATAACGTGTTAAGTATATTTGTCAACCGGTAATACGATATCGATAAAATAAACACTATTTAGAAAAAGTACCTCAATTCACAAAAAAATGAAATTGATGAAATCTTTGTACACTTTGACTGAAATTACTATAAAATTCCATAATCCCATTAAAATTTTGACCTAAAGTGAATCAAAAAACATGATAGTTATTTATATTATATGACGTGTACCATAATGATTGGTTACGATCCGTATTGCATACAAAATTTTATTTACTGGCGTAAATTAGTCAAAAAGTAAAATTAGTTATTTGGTATTGAACAAAAAAAATTGAATCTAAAAAAATCGCTAACTCACTAACTTTAAGGAGTTGTTTGTTATTACATTGCGGTACAGAGTACTAAGTACGATACTGAATTAATTATGGTCCTTGGCCTATAAAGAACGCTATTATGGTCCTCAAATTGAGTCTTATAATGTTTCCATTATGACACGGCATCAGATAAAAATATACAATATAATCACAAAAATTAGTTTATTCGCAAAATAATAAAATTTATGTACAATAATATTAAAGTGGTTTACTCTTTGATGCAAACTAAAATCTTACTTTTTAGTGTTAAAAAGTTTTCTCAGTGCAAGTGCAACCGAATATTTTGTGGTTCTTTAGACATACTACTTTATTTGGATCAAGCTGTATTTATATAAATAGTAGTTTCAAATTCATTTATGAAGAAATTAAATCATTGTTTAATACATCAAACTTAAAATGTTGAGTCTAAAAGCGTTTCAGTTATCAAATTTCAATTCTAGTAATTCTAAAATTGTTTTGTTATTGAAAATTGACTAGTAAATTCTTATCAGAAATATTTTTATTGCTCAGTATGTTTTCGTTTTATCATTTTACAATATTAGTCATTCGCTTACAAGTTCTTGAATTATGTTAAAGTGTTCTATTTAGATTAAAATAACAATAATTACCTTCTAAATTGTATTTCATATGCCAACGTGCACACTCGCATTGCAACCATGTTTTTTCAGCCTCCAAAGAAAGCTGGGCTGTTAAAAGCATTAGTTAATTAATATAAGCTATTATGAGTACCTCAAAATTTTATTTCAAAATAAATTACAACACTACATAACTAAAATAATCATTCACGCTATCATAAAAAATATCATTCACATGGGAATAGATAAGCATATAATTGTAACAACAGGAGACTATAGTATTTTGGATGGGAGGTGACGAGGAATGGATTTCAAGGGGATCATTTTCGCCTACAAATCAAATTAATATAAATATAATACAAATCATGCAACAATAATAAATACTAACTTGCGTATAATTGTTGTGCGGAATTTCCTCTAGGGGGTGGAGGCGGATACTGGAAAGAGCAGATCCACTCGCCTTGCACGCGTAACACACGGCCGGTCACGCGTGCGTAAAACTCGTAATTGTCGCGCCCAAAAAGGTCTGACGACGCAAACTCTTCAATTAAATGCTTCATGACCCGTGTAGCCACCTGCACATGCCATTATTATTAAAATACCGTAAATACAACACTTTCAAACTAATTACAAGAGTAAAGAAAACTTTTAAAGAGTCTGGTCTACTCAGTGTCAAGTTTTATGAATTTTATAATACAATTTCCAAAAACATTACATTTACTTTATAAAATATATAATTCATAATTTTAACTGAGGAACATCGTTCTAGTCTTCTAGTACTTGCATTTATTGATCTTTAAAGGTAATTTTAAAGATAAAATTTTATTTTTATTTTTTTGAAATTTATTTTAATTATATGTGTTATAAGCAATTGCAATTGAACGTTCAATATTTATTATAGCTTTATTTGAAATTTGGAAAAATAATATTCCTCAACTTTACATTCCATATAACATTAGTAAAAAGAATGCAAAATTGGGTATAAATAATCACTTTGGTCATGAAACCAGTAGGTAAACGATGCTTTTAACAATAATTTTAAAAATGTTTTCTTGTTTTCTTTACTTAAGTAATTTTATTTAAAAAGTAGAACAAACGGCACACACTAAGAAGCAAATTAATTTACAGATTTAAGAAAAGTATAGTACATTACTAGTGCTACTGGAAAAAATAAAACATTAATTTTTTTAAGAGTTAAATACCAGATAACTGTTACTTATTTCTAATCAAAAAATGTAAATATGCAATAATTAATTTCCAAACTAATTTGGTGCGTAGTTAACAGTAATAAAAATTAGTTTTCAATTTACATTTAAATTTCTATCCTATAATCTGCATCTAGTCACACAATTAATTCAATCGAATTCAATGAAAGTTAGATTCAAAATTAAAGATTACTTTTATTTTCGCAAAATTTGAACTAACCACTATTTTTATACAAAGTGCAAAATAATACAGAAAACCATTGATAAAATTAAATTCTATCTCTAAATAAATAGGAAAAATAAATTGCAAATCAGAAAGGCAAACAAAGACAATAACAGCAAGTAAATATGTACTTACGTTAACTTCGGCCTGATAAACAAAGAAAGCAGTTTACAGCAAATGTTCCCAAAAGCAAATAAATTAATATAAAATAATAAATAACTTAAATAACTCATTCCCTACTTGATGGTCTAAAGTGTATATTACGCAGTAATTGAATAAGTGGTTGCAATAGATGTACAATGGACACCAGCGTAATTTACAGTAATTCAAGGAATTAATTCATAATTGGATATCCCTTTTCAAGTGATTCAGTTCATTATACTAGTGTAAATTTACAATGAATGGAATTGACTGTTTAACAGGTTTCGAAATAGATGATTTTCCGCTTTCTAGATAAGTTTTGTTTGCACTAGCGATGTTTCACTGTACTTATTTATGTATGTGCGTAACTATTTTATTCATGCTTCGATTATTGTGCACCTGTTCGCATAATTTTATATACAAACAATGAGTATGATGAATAATATGAACTTAAAATTTGGGCAATGATTTTGTTGGACTTAAATTAATATTTATTTATAATTTTTATTAATATTGATAAAAAATGGAATAAAATTTACCTTAAAGCGTAATACATCTTCCATTTTGGCGGTTTTACCGTCACTGACACATGACTGAAAAAAGCTAGGTGCCACACTGACTCCAAGTGCTTCACTAGACATACCGGTGCCGGCCCGTTCACTATTCGATGCAATCACTCGAAACGTACCAAATAACAACACAAGCAGTCGTTGGGTGTATACAGGCAATGACATAATGATCCTAATACAAAAAGAAAGCATAAGCAATGTTCAAAAAGCAGAAATATCATCCTACTTGTAGATTTCATCCCGTTGTTCCTGAACATCAGACATTTCAATGATGTGGAACAACTGTTGCTCAATTTCCCGGCCAAATACTCCTCCGGGAATTTTACGAAGAAATTTTTTCAAAACACTCGCTATTGTATACACACTAAAGTTATCCATATTCACCAGCCTTCCAGTTTGTAGAAAATGTATTAATTTTTTCATCGCACCTTGATGACCTGGTGCTCGGAAAACATCTTTCCTAAAGGGCGCTTCTTTATTAAGTTTTAAAATGAGCACCTGCATAAAGAAATTTAAAAACTCAACAGCTGTAAACTAATGCTTGAATGCCAACTATTTGTGCAAACACAAGATATTTGTGGAACAGATGTGTTGTACTTACAAGAAGTGGTCCAGGAATGTCATTTTTGCAAACTTCTTCCAAGGGTACACCAAACTTAACTTTTTCCAGTCGTCGAGGATATGGACCGGATGGGTGACCACAAGATGTAACAACATTGCTAAAAGTGGCAGCTCGCCTATGCATTCTGGCAGCCCAACTAGTCATAACGGCCGCTCACCCGACCATAACCTTAATAAAATTATCACCATTAAACAACAAAACACTCAACCAAAATTGCTGCACTATTAACACAATACTAACGGTCTTCTATTGCTTTCTTCGTCACATGAGCATTGTGATAGATAAAGTTATCAAAGATGTTTATGATAAATATTTAAACCACACCTTCGACGATCCAAAAAAAATCGATGGAAACAAACATATCGTCTAGGGAAATTTGACACGAGATACGTGCTGACAACTTCACAACAAAAGGACAGGACCGGACTCGACAATTTTATATAAGATTTGGATTTGGATAAGAAAATGGGTTCAACACCAAAAAATAAATTTCTAGGAATATTCATATTATAGAAAAATGCATGCACAAGAAGATTCAAATCTAGAAAATTCATAAATAATATAATACCTGCATCAAGAGACTAATTTACAGGAAAATTCAAATTTAGAATGTTAGATTTGGCAATAAATGCAAACACAGGAAAATGCAAACATAGGAAGATGCAAATTTAGAAAAGTAATCATAACCGTGTATGTGGGACTAAAGAATGGTATTGGGTTGTTCATTTAGTTCAGTTCAACCCAATTTATCCCTGTTGTGCTGAAGAGACAAACTGGTTTTCTAGTTTTGCATCTTCCTGTGTTTACATCTTCCTATGTGTACATTTAGGCCGAATCTAAATTTCTAAATTTGCATGTTCTTGTGAATGAATATTTTATTACGTATAAATTTTCTAGATTTGAATCTTTTTATGTATAATGTTACGGTTACCAGTTAAACCCGAAATCAGTCAATTCTAGTTTTAACTAGTGTTGACTAGTCAAAACGCGAAGTTGTTAAATGCTTTTGTAAAAATCCGAATAAATTTTGTTTCAAAGGGATTCACTTCACAAAAATGACATGAGGTGAGTTAGGTAGGTATGGTTAGGTAAGATAAGGTTAGGTTAATTTTAAATCCATTTACTGTTTGTTTTCGCGAGAATTTACTAAAGCACGTACTTTAATTTGGCTTTTTACTAACAAATAATAGTTAAAATTCTTACAGTTATTTTCAGTTACAACGTGGATTAAAGTAAAACAAACAAAAATTATTATTTCAAAAATTCAATGCGCATTTGCAAAAGTTAAACAGAGACAAGAAAATGTAGTGCCTTATACCCATCTTTGTTTGTCTGTTTATGTTATGACAGTTGAGATGAGACTGAGAGTTTGAAGGATTTTGTAATATTGTTTGGTTAGTTTAGTGAAAACTGTTGTGAAAACTTTCTTCGCGTAAACAGGGCAAATAGTAATTATGACGGGTACAATATGATGCGTACCTGGTTGTACCAACAACTCGAAAAAAAAAAATATCGTTCCATTTTTTCCACGAAATGTGATTAAAAGAAAAGAATGGATACGTAGGATAGGAATAATTTATTTTTAATTTTGTGTGTGTTGTGAAGCTATATTGCAAGATGGCGCATCAATCACTTGTAGTGGAGGCACTAGATTTTTTAGTTTAAAAACTAACCACCTAGAGGTCGCGGTAAGTTATGAAATGGCCTATAGAGATTAGCAACTTCGCGTTTTAACTAGTTAAAACTAGATTCCACAAATACCCTTGGTAATTTCGAGTTTTAACTAGTTTAAACCAGTTTTTACTGATTTCAGGTTAAAACGGTAATATATACATCAGAAGCACCAGAAGTTGCAAATGTAGATATCTAGATTCATACACAGGAAAATTCTAATCTAGAATTCTAGATTAGGCATAAATGCAATCACAGGAAGATGCAAATTTAAAAAAGTTATATATACACCGAGTGTATGGGACTCAAGAATGGTATTATGTTGTTCAATTAGTACTATTCAACCTAATTTATGTATTCCTCTTGTGTTTAAGAGAAAACCCAGTTTTCTAGATTTGCATACTTTCTGGTTGCATGAATGTCGAATCTAAAATTCTATATTTGCATTTTCCTGTAAATGAATCTTTTAATGCAGGTATTTTATTTCGTATAAATATTCTAGATTTGAATCTTCTAGTGCATGCCTTTTTCTGTGTACGAATATTCTAGAATTTTAATTTTCTGATGTTGAGTGGCCACCCTAATAATACACAAAATTATTGGCTAAATTTTATTTAAACTAAAATAACGTTTTAGTTATTATACGTACATTTAACAGTCTATCAAAATTTAAAATTAATATTATGAATACTAATAAAACATTGGTCTTACAAAACTAAAAAAAAATATAAAACATTTTAGGCACATGGTGATAGGTAAAGGTATGTATCAAACATTTAAGTTAGGTACACAGAACACATCTTCATCAGTTAAACAATTAATCTACATTTAGGACTCATAGCCGCGATATGGCGTCGACGGAACAGGCGACGGTGGTGGGGGTAACGGACTAAAGTAAGTCGAAGACCGAGAACTCGGCGAGGGCGGGCAACTTTCACTGTGACAATGAGATCTTGGTGTTGGCGGTGGCGGAAACGGACCTCCATCATACCGACTCCTCGGTGGGTAGTTGCAGTCGCTCTCATCGCAGACATCCGTGGAGCACGGTGTCGGTGGTGGTGGTTGATTTATAGATCTGTAATGCCGGTAGGGTCTATGTCTAGGCCCTGGGCTTGATGCAGCGGTTGTAGCAGGACTCGGTGGAGGATTTAAAGTCTCCCGAGGATAACAAGCCAAACTAGAACCATTTGTACTACTGGATGCCCCAGTTATATGGCATCGTTCATAACATCCAGAAGAACTTTGACTATGCCCTTGATTGTGACCAAGCATTGACATCCTTACAAGATCTGGCTGAGGTACATTTCGCATTTTACTATTTGCGCGTAGGAATTGTGCAGTACGACCTTCTGGTTTCGGACTTAATGGATCTGAGGCTTGATCATCAAGCGGTAGAGTGGCTCTACCTGCTAAATTAGCACCACAACGACGTTTTACAAAAAGGAAAATTAAAATAAGAAGTCCAAGAGAAGCAGTAGTACCCATTACTAGCGCTACGACATAAGTTCCCCCGGTATTTTGTTTAGGAACAGGAAGCGGACGCGAACAAATCACTTCAGATTCATCTGCTCCATCTGCGCAGTTATCAGTTCCATCGCATAAAGAAGTCATACTTATACAGACATCAGTCCGCGGGCATTTAAACTCTTCTTTAGTGCAGCATCTCATTTCATCTGATGAATCAGTACACTGCGGTATGCCATCACACACAGCACTTTGTTCAACGCAGTCTCCATTTTGGCATTTGAACTGTTCTGGTCTACAAGTAGGACAATCAACTTCATCGCTTCCATCTTGACAGTCTGACTGGCCATCACATCTCCACGCAGCTGGTATACAATCATTATTACTTGCTGCGTAGGTGTATCTGTTCCTCCCGCAAGTGAAATGATCTCTGCCGCATTCAGGAACAGCTGAGCAACTTCTGCGGTCATCTTGAAGAGCCAATCCTTGGGGACAAGCGCATTCAACGGTTGTTGCATTGCCGATGCAAATATGCGAGCAGCGATGAGTCGCACAAGAATGGTTCAAAGGTGGAGCACGGACTGACACTAGATCTGTTAGAGTTGTTGTACCGTATGCTAGTCGAATTTGGTCTTGATGAGTGCTGCTGAGATTTCGTTTACGGAGTTGGTTTTGGTTACGTTCAAGCCAGTACATGAGGCCTCCGTGGACAGCTAGTTGACTCACTGTTGCTTTCATTTCCGTCACTGAATGTCTAAAAACAAAACAATATATTCCTTGAACTTTCAATTAAAGTAAAACTTACTTATTGTCGCCATCCATATTGCACATATAAACATGATATCCTTTAGCTGATCCTTCGGCCCAAACAACCATATCCGTATCCAAATCCAGCGCAATAGCTGTGATGTTCTGTTCAGTTGTAATCAAATCTAAGTGTTGTGACCCGTCCAGTCTAGCTCTGGTTAACCGTGGTTGTTCTCCATTATCAGTCCAGAATAACCACCGTTTTGTAGGATGAATCGCTAGTAACCGAGGTTGAATGCCAGGACCTCTAACAACAATACCAACGGTTGAACCGTTGTCTAACCGAGTAACGTTGATTACATTGTGTGTAGAACAAGTCCAGAAAAGTAAACGTCCTAGAGCGTCAATGGCTAAGTCGTACGGTGAGCCATCGTTGGCGGAATTGCCTGGGACGATTACGCCCGCAGAGGAGCCGTTATCCAACGCGCGTTTTATTGAATGAGTTTTACCATCAATCTATAAAAAAATTAAACAAAAAAGTGTGCTATAATTTTTAGATTAAAAAATGTTCTTACCCAGTATAAATAATGTGAGACAGGATCAAAATCTACAGCTTTAATTCTATTCAGTCCTTGTATAGGTAACACAGCTTCTGGATAATCGGAAGAATCAGGTACGAATCGTACGACTGAATTACGTTGGCTATAAATAATAAATGAAGTTGGTGCTGAAAGATAAACCAACATTAAAAAGTGTAATCATGTTAATAAATTTATCACTTACCTATACAAGAATTATTCACTAAAATATAGTGTGTAGGACACGAACAAATATGCGACATGCTATTCGAATTAATATTGTTCTCTGGTAAAGCTAAACACAGATTTGAACAGCCACCGTTTTCCACTGAACATTGATTCGATTGATACTGTCTTAAAGAATGTACAACGACTAAATCCGATAAACCGTTTACTTTAGATACTACAGCGCGATCTCCTCCAGTAGATTTGTTTGCGGAATAGATTTCACCTGAGAAATAATATCAATGAATTTAATTCTACGATTATAAATAATTATTATGTACCAGTTTTCCAATCTGTCCAATATATTTTATCTTTATACATCGTCAGACCCATAGGTAGAATAATATTAGTTGAAATAATAATTTTTCTATGTTTTCCGTCTAAACTTACTCTATGTATACCTGGATTTAAAAGATCTGCCCAATATAAATATCGGTCGTCGTAATCTATTGTTAAACTTTTTGCATGTCCAGTATTACTTATAAGAATAGTTTGTTTTGATCCATCCATAGCGGCTCTTTTAATACATTTTGATCCCCATTCCGACCAATACATTAACCCATAAGCAGGATCCAAAGCTAAACCTCTAGGTTCTTCTAAATTCTTCCATAATAATGCTCTTCTGCTAGATCCGTCCAATCTAGCAACTTCTATTTTATTCGCAGCAGCATCAGTCCAATAAACATTATGTGCTAACCAGTCAATCGCAACTGTTATTTGAGAATTCGCATCCGAAACCGATGAAACCCTTGCCCCAAGTTCTATTACTCTATGCGCATCGGAACCATTGATATAAGCTCTGTAAACTGATCTTCCATCTGCCCAGTACATACGCATCCCAGGCCCGTCAAAATCTAGCGAACTCGCATGTTTGAGACCGGAAATCGGAATCACAGCGTCGTTTTTGTTATCGTTTCCGTTTTCTATACTTATGCGTCCTATAGATTGGTTGCGCGAGTAAAGAAGAAAACTTTCCGGTAATACACAAGTACGGTTATCTGTTCGTAGTTCATAAGTCATTTGGCAAGCGCAGACATATTTTTTATTTGGGCGGTTGAGGCAAAGTTGAGAACAACCGCCGTTGGAATGTCGGCAAGGATTTTCACCGCGCGTGTCGTTAAGTCGAACGGCTTTAACACCCATTACATTTGCTGCTTGGTCTGTTATTACAGTTCTATTCGCTCCAGTATCTTTTAATACTCTGTCAATTGCTCTACGTTGCCAGTCAGTCCAATAAATATAATCCCCCATCAAACTAAGCCCAAACGTATGAGGTAAATTGTCATTAATTAAAACAATTCTGTTTGTACCATCCATGTTCGCAACTTCAATTTTATCAATTTTTGCGTCACACCAATATATTTTAGATTGCTCCAAATCTAAAGTTAATCCGTTTGGCCAACCTAAACTACTATTTATTAAAACTATTCGTTCAGATCCGTCTAAAGCAGCGCGTTCTATTTTAGGAAGTTTATCGTTCCAGTCAGACCAAAATATCCAACCATGTTCTGGAGCCACAACGATGGCTCTTGGTTCTCCAAGACCTTCATGTACTAAAACTCTTCTGTAACTACCATTCAGTCTGCTGACTTCAATTCGATCAGATCCAGTATCCGTCCAGTACAAATTTCCAGCAACCCAGTCAATAGCAAGGCCATCTGGATGGTGTACATCATTCACTACGACATCTTCTTGTTCAGATCCATTCAATCTTGCTCTTCTGATTACTTTTTCTTCATCATCCGTCCAGTAAATGTAACCATTTACTGGATCATAATCAATCGCTATAGAGTAATTAATCCTTGATAACGGCAGTACACGATGAGTATAATCATCAGAATCGAGATATAAAATTGAGATTTCCGTCCTAAGGGCGTAAATAAGAACTTCTTCGGGACCCGCAGCGCAAGTTTTATTGTTTATTAATCGAATTCCGATTGGACAAGCACAGGAGTAGCCAGGAGAATAAGGTGCAAGCAGGCACAAATGAGAACAACCGCCGTTATTGTTGGAGCAAGGATTTTCTCCCGGTATAGGTTCTGGTTGTCTGCTAGCATCCCAAGTTTGAATACACATCGGTACTTGGTTTGAATGAATTAGTTCTTTTGGTTCTTGAGCTGTCGAGTTTTTATCAATTTCTAAAGTATGTATAAAAGATGTATGCCAATCAGTCCAAAACAATTTCCTCTGATACTGTGTAAGAGCAAAAGGATAATCAGAAGCATCTGCAACAAGTCTCCGCCGATTTTTTCCGTTATAATCAACGTAATCAATAAATTTTAACTTTCCATCAATCCAATATAACAATTCAGCTTCATAATCAACAGTTAAACCATTTGGCCAGAAAATATCGGTTGAGACTATAAGTTTTCGAGTGGATGGATCACCGTTCATACCGGCGCGCTCTATCTTTGGTATTTCTCCCCAGTCTGTCCAAAACATTATTGCACGCATTGGAACCAGAGCAATCGTACGCGGTTGATCTATGTCTGTCCAAATTAAAACTTTGCGGTGTTCACCATCCATGGTAGCTACTTCAATTCTGTTTGTATCACTGTCTGTCCAGTATAATTTATTGGTAAACCAGTCACAAGCCAAACCTTCTGGTAGTATTACGTCTGTTACTACAACTTCCACCTTCAAAACAGTATTATTTTATTGTTAAATAATATTTGTGTTATTTGTTATTATTTACCTTGCTGTCTACTTCTGCTCCATTGTAAGACACACACTGGATTGTTTCCAGACCCTGGTCAGTCCAACAAAATTTTTGGGCTGCGTAATTGATGTCTAATCCGGCTGCTTGGGTTAAATTACGGACTAATATTTGAACTTTTGGCTTAGTATTTGCTCTGTTAGTACTAACTAATCGTATGTCTTCTTGCGTTACAAATATTAGTGGAGGGACATTCCCGAAACCAGTACCTCCTACAAAAAACGATAATAGTAACGTACATAAAAACTATTCTATTGTTTTACTAACCACTTGCGATGTCGATGTGTAGCCATAATGGTAATAAAATTTGTATTACTTGTATAAATAATGAAATTTTAATGCGAGATTCACGCATTTGAAATATCTTGTGTTAAAAATTAAATTTCATCTAATGAGTCATTATTAACAATTAACAAACAGTGCTGTTATCAAAACAACCGGAAATTAGACTTGCTCTTTTTTCCTTTATCATTTGTTAAACATATGCAACAAATGAACAATTTTACACAAACAAATTCATTACAATAAAATTGAAATGTTTACATGTTTCACATAAGCTCTAGAATTTAACAATGGACACGATAATAAGTCAACGGTATAAATTTTTTACTATTCCAACGTTAATATCAACTTCAGATTACCCATAACTTTATTTTTAATACAAAACTATAAACAAATTATTTTTACACTTGCACTGATAAACAACATTTTTTTATCATTTTGATCTAAACAAACTTCATGTTGTAGATACCGATACCAACCTAACAGTAAAAATTCTCATTCAATATTTTCTTTCATTCTATTTAAAATAAAAATATATCTGGATATGTTTTACTGTATAATAATGTTAAATTATATTATAATTGTATTCAAACAAATATTTAATAATAAAAGAATATATTTGAACATATAGCACAGGGGCGGCTTCAAAAATTTAAACAGAAATAACTTCACTAAATACCAGTAAAATAGTCAGTATGGTTTTATTACCATGGAAACGTATTCGCTAAGTGCACGACGACAATGCTACCTAGCGTTTACAATTTTGTAGGCTCTGTCAATGCTGTGTCTGTAAGGATAGTCTTGGGGGAAATGCAGAAAAAAATCCAATAATTGTAGGTATATAATAATTTAATACACTTTTACATGAAATCTTTTATTTTATTAAAAAATTATTTGTGTGATGACAAACTTCTTGTGATTGTTTTTATATAATTAACTAAGCATTAAGTACTTAAATTTTAAACTAGTAAACGCTATAAATTAATAATTATCGTGCATTCAGAAAACATAAATATGAACTAATATTTAAATATTACAATTTAGTTAACATAAAAAAGCAAGCGTTGATATTACTAATACTACAAAGTATATAATCATTTAATTCTATTCAGTCCTTGTATAGCTAACACAGCGTCTGGATAATCGGAAGAATCAGGTACGAATTGTACGACAGAATTACGTTAGCTATAAATAATAAATCAAGTTGGTGCTGCGTAGGTGTATCTGTTCCTCCCGCAAGTAAAATGATCTCTGCCGCATTCAGGAACAGCTGAGCAACTTCCGCGGGTCATCTTGAAGAGCCAATCCTTGGGGACAGGCGCATTCAACGGTTGTTGTATTGCCGATGCAAATGTGCGAGCAGCGATGAGTCGCGCAAGAATGGTTCAAAGATGGAGCACGGACTGACACTAGATCTGTTAGAGTTGTTGTACCGTATGCTAGTCGAATTTGGTCTTGATGAGTGCTGCTGAGATTTCGTTTACGGATTTGGTTTTGGTTACGTTCAAGCCAGTACATGAGGCCTCCGTGGACAGCTAGTTGACTCACTGTTGCTTTCATTTCCGTCACTGAATGTCTAAAAACAAAACAATATATTCCTTGAACTTTCAATTAAAGTAAAACTTACTTATTGTCGCCATCCATATTGCACATATAAACATGATATCCTTTAGCTGATCCTTCGGCCCAAACAACCATATCCGTATCCAAATCCAGCGCAATAGCTGTGATGTTATGTTCAGTTGTAATCAAATCTAAGTGTTGTGACCCGTCCAGTCTAGCTCTGGTTAACCGTGGTTGTTCTCCATTATCAGTCCAGAATAACCACCGTTTTGTAGGATGAATCGCTAGTAACCGAGGTTGAATGCCAGGACCTCTAACAACAATACCAACGGTTGAACCGTTGTCTAACCGAGTAACGTTGATTACATTGTGTGTAGAACAAGTCCAGAAAAGTAAACGTCCTAGAGCGTCAATGGCTAAGTCGTACGGTGAGTCATCGTTGGCGGAATTGCCTGGGACGATTACGCCCGCAGAGGAGCCGTTATCCAACGCGCGTTTTATTGAATGAGTTTTACCATCAATCTATAAAAAAAAATAAACAAAAAAGTGTGCTATAATTTTTAGATTAAAAAATGTTCTTACCCAGTATAAATAATGTGAGACAGGATCAAAATCTACAGCTTTAATTCTATTCAGTCCTTGTATAGGTAACACAGCTTCTGGATAATCGGAAGAATCAGGTACGAATCGTACGACAGAATTACGTTGGCTATAAATAATAAATGAAGTTGGTGCTGAAAGATAAACCAACATTATAAAGTGTAATCATGTTAACAAATTTATCACTTACCTATACAAGAATTATTCACCAAAATATAGTGTGTAGGACAAGAACAAATATGCGACATGCTATTTGAATTATTATTGTTCTCTGGTAAAGCAAGACACAGATTTGAACAGCCACCGTTTTCCACTGAACACTGATTCGATTGGTACTGTCTTAAAGAATGTACAACGACTAAATCCGATAAACCGTTTACTTTAGATAGTAAAGCGCGATCCCCTCCAGTAGATTTATTTGCGGAATAGATTTCACCTGAGAAATAATATCAATTAATTTAATTCTACGATTATAAGTAATTATTATGTACCAATTTTCCCATCTGTCCAATATATTTTATCTTTATACATCGTCAGACCCGTAGGTAGAATAATATTAGTTGAAATAATAATTTTTCTATGTTTTCCGTCTAAACTTACTCTATGTATACCTGGATTTAAAAGATCTGCCCAATATAAATATCGGTCGTCGTAATCTATTGTTAAACTTTTTGCATGTCCAGTATTACTTATAAGAATAGTTTGTTTTGATCCATCCATAGCGGCTCTTTTAATACATTTTGATCCCCATTCCGACCAATACATTAACCCATAAGCAGGATCCAAAGCTAAACCTCTAGGTTCTTCTAAATTCTTCCATAATAATGCTCTTCTGCTAGATCCGTCCAATCTAGCAACTTCTATTTTATTCGCAGCAGCATCAGTCCAATAAACATTATGTGTTAACCAGTCAATCGCAACTGTTATTTGAGAATTCGCATCCGAAACCGATGAAACCCTTGCCCCAAGTTCTATTACTCTATGCGCATCGGAACCATTGATATAAGCTCTGTAAACTGATCTTCCATCTGCCCAGTACATACGCATCCCAGGCCCGTCAAAATCAAGCGAACTCGCATGTTTGAGACCGGAAATCGGAATCACAGCGTCGTTTTTGTTATCGTTTCCGTTTTCTATACTTATGCGTCCTATAGATTGGTTGCGCGAGTAAAGAAGAAAACTTTCCGGTAATACACAAGTACGGTTATCTGTTCGTAGTTCATAAGTCATTTGGCAAGCGCAGACATATTTTTTATTTGGGCGGTTGAGGCAAAGTTGAGAACAACCGCCGTTGGAATGTCGGCAAGGATTTTCACCGCGCGTGTCGTTAAGTCGAACGGCTTTAACACCCATTACATTTGCTGCTTGGTCTGTTATTACAGTTCTATTCGCTCCAGTGTCTTTTAATACTCTGTCAATTGCTTTACGTTGCCAGTCAGTCCAATAAATATAATCCCCCAACAAACTAAGCCCAAACGTATGAGGTAAATTGTCATTAATTAAAACAATTCTGTTTGTTCCATCCATGTTCGCAACTTCAATTTTATTAATTTTTGCGTCACACCAATATATTTTAGATTGCTCCAAATCTAAAGTTAATCCGTTTGGCCAACCTAAACTACTATTTATTAAAACTATTCGTTCAGATCCGTCTAAAGCAGCGCGTTCTATTTTAGGAAGTTTATCGTTCCAGTCAGACCAAAATATCCAACCATGTTCTGGAGCCACAACGATGGCTCTTGGTTCTCCAAGACCTTCATGTACTAAAACTCTTCTGTAACTACCATTCAGTCTGCTGAGTTCAATTCGATCAGATCCAGTATCCGTCCAGTACAAATTTCCAGCAACCCAGTCAATAGCAAGGCCATCTGGATGGTGTACATCATTCACTACGACATCTTCTTGTTCAGATCCATTCAATCTTGCTCTTCTGATTACTTTTTCTTCATCATCCGTCCAGTAAATGTAACCATTTACTGGATCATAATCAATCGCTATAGAGTAATTAATCCTTGATAACGGCAGTACACGATGAGTATAATCATCAGAATCGAGATATAAAATTGAGATTTCCGTCCTAAGGGCGTAAATAAGAACTTCTTCGGGACCCGCAGCGCAAGTTTTATTGTTTATTAATCGAATTCCGATTGGACAAGCACAGGAGTAGCCAGGAGAATAAGGTGCAAGCAGGCACAAATGAGAACAACCGCCGTTATTGTTGGAGCAAGGATTTTCTCCCGGTATAGGTTCTGGTTGTCTGCTAGCATCCCAAGTTTGAATACACATCGGTACTTGGTTTGAATAAATTAGTTCTTTTGGTTCTTGAGCTGTCGAGTTTTTATCAATTTCTGAAGTATATATAAAAGAGGTATGCCAATCTGTCCAAAACAATTTCCTCTGATACTGTGTAAGAGCAAAAGGATAATCAGAAGCATCTGCAACAAGTCTCCGCCGATTTTTCCCGTTATAATCAACGTAATCAATAAATTTTAACTTTCCATCAATCCAATATAACAATTCAGCTTCATAATCAACAGTTAAACCATTTGGCCAGAAAATATCGGTTGAGACTATAAGTTTTCGAGTGGATGGATCACCGTTCATACCGGCGCGCTCTATCTTTGGTATTTCTCCCCAGTCTGTCCAAAACATTATTGCACGCATTGGAACCAGAGCAATCGTACGCGGTTGATCTATGTCTGTCCAAATTAAAACTTTGCGGTGTTCACCATCTATGGTAGCTACTTCAATTCTTTTTGTATTACTGTCGGTCCAGTATAATTTATTGGTAAACCAATCACAAGCCAAACCTTCTGGTAGAATTACGTCTGTTACTACAACTTCCACCTCCAAAACAGTATTCTTTTATTGCTAAATAATATTTGTGTTATTTGTTATTATTTACCTTGCTGTCTACTTCTGCTCCAATGTAAGACACACACTGGATTGTTTCCAGACCCTGGTCAGTCCAGCAAAATTTTTGGGCTGCGTAATTGATATCTAATCCGACTGCTTGGGTTAAATTACGGACTAATATTTGTACTTTTGGCTTAGTATTATTTGCTCTATTAGTACTAACTAATCGTATGTCTTCTTGCGTTACAAATATTAGTGGAGGGATATTTCCGAAACCAGTACCTCCTACAAAAAACGATAATTCAAGAAACGTACATAAAAACTATATTCTATTGTTTTACTTACCACTTGCGATGTCGATGTGTAGCCATAATGGTAATAAAATTTGTATTACTTGTATAAATAATGAAATTTTAATGCGAAATTCACGCATTTTAAATGTCTTGTGTTAAAATTAAAAATAAGATTTCAAATGAACAATTTCACACAAATAAATGAATTACAATAAAAATAAACACGTGCTCAACATAATGAAATGTTTACATGTTTCACATATGCTCTAGAATTTAACAATGCGCACGACAATAAGTCAACGGTACACAGTTTTTACTAATCCAACTTTAATAACAACTGCAGATTATCTATAATATAATTTTTAATACAAAACTATGAACAATTTATTTTTACACTATGTATTTTCGCAAAAATGGCGGCGCTCAATTGGGAACGCACCCTAGCGGCTTAAGTCCAATCTCCGGTTCCACTGATATAGGTAAATGCTGATAAACAACATTTATCATTTTGATCAAAACAAACTTCATGTTATAGATACCAACCTAATAGTAAAAATTCCCATTCCTAATATTTTCTTTCGTTCTATTTAAAATAAAAACATATGTGGATAAGTTTTATTTTTACTTTATAATAATGTTAAATTATGTTATCATTATATTCAAACAACTATTTAATAATTAAAGAATATTCTTGAACATATAGCACAGGAGTGTCTTCAAAAAAATTAAACATAGAAATATCTTCACTAAAAACTACCAGTAAAAAATCGGCATAGTCGGTATGGTTTGGTTTTATTACCATGGAAACGTATAATAACAACAAGGTTTCTATGGAAATTACGTGTGATCGTACTTAAAAAAAACAGTTGAATTTACATTATATGAATAATTCAATATTATTTTAAGCCGCATTCACAGCTCGAAATTTGTGTGTTGGCTGTTTGTCTTGTCAGTGTCAGCAAATACACACATTGCGATTATGACAAACTTCACAAATTTCTTGCGCTGATTTAACAAAATTTAAAGTTGTGAATGCAGCTTCATGCATTTAATACACTTTTACATGGAATCTTTTATTTTATTAAAAAATGATTTATGTGTGATGACAAACAAACTTCTTGTAATTGTTTTTATATAATTAACTAAGCATTAAGTACTTAAATTTTAAACTAGTAAACGCTATAAATTAATAATTATCGTGCATTCATAAAACAAATATGAACTAATATTTAAATATTACAATTTAGTTAACATAAAAAAGCAAGCGTTGATATTACTAATACTACAAAGTATGTAATCATTTTATTGCATTTCCCCAAAGAATAAATGATATGATGACCACGTTATATTAATGGTGCTGTATCTTCTATATCAATGTCAGAATCAAAGTCCCCTGAAAAATAAATAATTTGCATGCATTTGCGTACAGGATAAAACATTAAAAGCCTTATAAACTTATTATTTAAGCTAAGCACATGCGATATTGCAAAATGAGACACTAATAATACTACAGGGTTAATTTATTATAAAAACACACATACAAACACTGTTTGACATAAAAAAGATTTGTTCTGTTACAAATTTCATTTATTTTCAAACAATAACTTACTGAAAATTATTTTCAGATAAATGATAATTTTTGGTAAATTGATATTGTATCGTACGTTGATAAAAATGCTTATATTGGAGCATTTTCAAAATAATCTGACAGTTTTCTTTCCATTTAATTATTAACAAAACATTAGCATTAATTCAATTACATTAACTGAATTAAGTTAACAATGAAATAACACATCTATAGGTACATAATTAGTATTATTTGAAGAAAATAGATCTCATTTTTATTTTCATGGACATGACATGAAACGTAATTGAAAATTTTAACAATCCAATGTACGATAGACAAGTAACAATAGTACATACACACAATAAAGTAACATATTAACCGATTCAGGTATAGATAATCACAATGAAAGCTAGATAGATCATAAGTAGTTACATTGAATGCTTTCTATTTATTAATATACCTTTTACGTGCTAAATTAACAGTGACTGCAGTCCGTTGACGTTAAACTATGTATATTAGAAATATAAAAATATATTATGTTGGCGACAGTCGAATCTTGTTCACATTTCATAAGTTTCGTTAGAGGTGACCTTTTTTTGGGGGGGGGGGGGGGTGACAATTGACTCCAAAAGTTTACACATCAAGGGCGAACCGAGAAATACAAACCTAGAAAAGTTTAGTAATAAATATTTAGTAATAATACTTCCTAAATTTAAATATTCACTGAAACTTCTCATGGTTTTATTTCAAGTTCCATAATATCAAACCTGTGAAATCAATTGTTAAATAAAATATTCAAAAAATGAATAAAAGAATCGATATTTTTTATAAAAGGAAGTATTCAACATTGTAAAATTCTTATATAAAATCGATTCTGACTAGATGTTAATTTAACACTACATCTAAAACACTAAAGTTTTTAAAATTTTATCACTTTATTTTGGACTATAATAATCATTTCACAATAAGTATTCACCTCGGTATCATTCGCTAACATATAAAACAGCTTTTAACAAATGTTAAGTGAAATTTTTTTTACAAAATTTAAACATAAATGTACCTATACAGCGAAAACCCACCACCATGTCAATGTCTTTCTATAAGTAATGCCTCAAGCATCCAGTTCTTGGATCTTCATTAAAGAAAATAAAAAATTGGTTATAAATAACAGATAATGAACAGTGATTATAGATAGAGTTGCTATATACAGTGCTGCGTGAATAGTTTGTGTGCAAGAGTCAAAAGGTTTGCAGAAAACTAACTGTGATCTAAAAAGGAATTTATCATTAAACATGAATATTATATGAATGTTGTTATATTGTTTTTTCTATTTAAACATCTAATCGTATTTTATTTGTTCATGAGCTGACTAGCATATTTAATTATAACTTTTTATAAATGTTAGAGAAACCTGACCCACTAAAGCTAGTGTACAAGTATAATATTATTATTACGCAAAGTAGGTAATATAATACATTCTTTTAATTAAATAATGATAAATTCCTTAAACAGTCTTAGAAGTGTTAAAAGTGCAAATAAAAACCCGAGTTTATTATCATTAAAATTAAAGTTTGTTCGCACAGAAAATTAATCAAATGTCGAGTCAAATGTATTACTACATAAACGAACATAAAATTGTTCTACAATTAGATAGATAAAACTACTGCCAGCAGTTAGTTTTATTCGAGACTAAAAATAAACTCGGGTGTTCAGAAATTAGTTTTTTAAGGACGACAACTTCTACAATAAAATTACTAAAAATAGTACATTCATTTAAACTACTACATTATTTATTACAATTTTTAATGATTTTGGCTATATTATTGAAAATATAAAACTAAACTAAAAAATTTATAAAAAAATAATTATATTATAAATTATAATAATTACCTTTTCAACTTTAATGTATATGAAAAAATAAATAATTGCGCAAGAATTTCATATTATTTTAAAAGTTTCCTGAATTCGAATTTCATACGAAATATAAAATTTACTATTTATTGTGTATTATAAAGAAAACACTAAAGCTAGCAAATAATGTTCATCCAGTTTTTGATAATGTATAATTTGAATGAAATATTTGTAACTCAAAATATTTATTCCACTTCATAGAACATGTCAATCCACTGACAATTTTTCTTTGTAGAAGTTTAAGTTTCCATAATTTTAATATTATTTTCCAATAAATCTACGTTTGTTTTTTTATGAATTTTAGTGCCGAGATGTCGCCCATATAAAAACAGACACTACACGCATACCCGAAGTCACATTTACACTAGTGTTTATGAGTAGAGGAAATGGTAATGGAGTCGGCAGTTAATGGGAACACTAATGCCAGCCGAATCAAAACAGCGACGAGCACTTGATTGGTTTAATAGTGGTGTTTATTTCGGGTGCGGTTCTTGCCGAATCGCGTATTCGTACCATTCTTTTCCACGGGCGACGTAGCAGTCGCTACTGTGTTCGTCCGAAAGGGTGGCCCGCCTGGATACGGAATTCGGAACAGATCTATATGGAGATGATCGCAGATTTCCAGGCAGATTTGCGATGAGTAGCGGATTAAATCGAATGTCGCCCAAATCTGCGAAAAATACAAAACATTTGATGAGAGAATACTACACCACCTTCTTAGAATGCAGATAATATGTTGGAGCAAAAACAGCAACGATCAGAGCATGTATGTTAAATCTTTAGAGGCGCGTTCGGAAAATACCGAACTGCTTAACGAAAGTCATTTCCAATGTAGTAGGATTGAGGTAATGATAAGCTCCTCTTTTTTGTAGGTAATTGAACAAAAAATATAAGAAAAGAATATTGAACATAATATAAAGTCTAGCTAACTAGAGAAAATACAATTTCAACAGCGAAAGCATAGCACCGTAGTTCCATCATAATCTCATTTAATTTATAACAATGAAAAAAAACTTCTTGTTAAGAAATTTTAAATTTATGTTCCTCTGTTTTCAGAAATTAAAAATTGCTTTTTGATCACCAGAAAAAATTTATAATAACTAGAAAAATGGCTGACGTCAAAGTCATTTTTTTCCAAAATCATAATTCAAAGAAGAAGAAAATGAACCCGTAAAAACAAAGTTTTTCACTATAAATCCTTTTAAATGAGACTCGATCGAAATTTATTTAAATTTTTATATTAAATTAGATCTTTAGCTGTTACTGTACTAAATTTGAACCAGATCGGTTCAGTACATTTTGAGATAGCTAGCTGCCATTTTATTTCAAGATGGCAGACTAACATTTTAATATACCTATGTTTCAAGACAGATTCTTAGCTATTACTGTACCAAATTTGAACGCAATAGTTACAGTACATTTTGAGATATCTCTCCACCATTTTGTTTCAAGATGGCGGACTGACATTTGAATATATCTATATCATAAGTTAGATCTATGGCTTTTCTGTACCAAATTTGAACGCAATCGGTGCAGTACATTTTGAGATAACTAGCCGCCATTCCGTTTCAAGATGGCGAATAATCTGAAATTTTGCCAAAGTTAGGTGACAAAAGTCTATTTGCAAAATTTCAGCTCGATAGGATCTCGGGAAGTGGATCATTTTTTACTTTTGTTTTTTTCAAGTAGACAAGACGGTGAAGTTAATATAAAGGTTTTAAAAATGAAAACAGACAGATCTTCTAACATATTTTGGTAACATGTACATATATTGTAAATAAAGAAAAAAAACTCAAAATATTAAATGACCATGGCACCCGCACATCTGTTTTGCCATAAAATTAACTACTAGGCAACCCACTAAATATAAAACATTTATTTTATCTTTGCCTACGGTCTAATTATGTACCTTTGTAGTATTTTTCATGCTATTAAAACATAAACATACCTTTACCCTACTAAAAATATGCGTTTGATTTCAACGCTTCGCTCGTATCATTGCTATCTTTGCTCCAACATAAGCATACCCGAAAACATTTAAATAAATAAACTGAAAACTCAGGGTGCCTATTCTAATTCATATTAGTCCAGTCGAGATAGACATAAAAATAGCCTTAAATAGAAAAAAATTAGGGGGAGCGATTTTTTTTTTTAACTTCGGGGGGGATGGTTGGAAGTCTAAATTTCGATTTTCGAACTAATCCCGCCATTGCGTTCGCCGCCATCTTGATTTAAAGTTCAATTTTTTCGTCTTTCTGAAATAACTCGTTAATTTACAACTTTAGAGCAAAAATGGTAGAATCCAAAGTTGTTGGAAATTTAATTTCGTCCAATATATATATATATATAGTTGTCACCGAATTAAGACCCAGGGGAAGGAGGAGCCTTTGTGAGAAGGCCCTCTTCGGTTTGGCCGAGCAGAGCGTCGGTTTAAATTAGTTGCGTATAGCACGTTCACGTTGTAGTGGATGGACGTTTCTAAAATGGAGGAGTGTTTCGTGTGTGGAAAGCAGACAACCGAAGACGCAAAATTCCCTTCCACATTCTCCATTAAATTTTATTATCAATACACTAGATAATAAACGAGATATTTGAAAAATAAAAAATACACAACCAGATGTAAAAGATACAAAATTCCCTTCTACATTCTCCATTACAATTTTATGTCAATAAACTATGTAATAAACGAAATATTTGAAAAAAAAATCACCTCCGATTTGAGTATAAATCCGAAAATATTGAGCGTGGAGTAAACAAAAATGCGAAAACAAAAGTTGAAGGAAATAAAATTCCACCCATTACGATTTTTTTGATAAACTTGATAGTATAACTCTGCAAAAAATATTGATCCTAGCGTAAAAATGATAATGACCAAACTTGTGGGAAATTAAATTTCCAACAACTTTGGATTCTACCATTTTTGGCGGCGAACGCAATCGAGGTTTAGACTTACACACCCCCCCCTCCCGACGATTTAAAAAAAAATCTCTTTTTTCTATTTGAATGTCTATCTCGACTGGACTATACATATATCAACTTGACAAACCAAGAGGATATTGTTATCCCTCTAGCGGATTATGTTAGAAAGCATCATAATAAAGCATGCTCTAGACGATTTATATTTCGCTGCCAAGTTATTATGTTTTATTTTCTGGGACAATTTGCAATATGAACATAATCTGCGTTTTCACATTGTTAATTTTTATTAATTAATACAATATTTTTTATAAGCACATTTATAAATGTTTTGATTAATAAAATAATATTCGTCTGAAACGGGCTTACAAAAGAACTTATATCAAGACTAGCCAACAGATAGCGACCCGACCCGACATGTCGCTATGGATTAGAATTTAGAATAGGAGACCAGGTTCAAATTCAGTCAGGTAAACATTCCAGTTTAATTGCACAAAAATGTCCCAGTGGTACATACTCTTCAATAACAACCATAAATCATCATATTAAAAATACTTTGTTGAGTTATCTTGTGTTATGTACAGTGAGACGTGTGTTATTATTTTGAAATTTTATTTTGTTATGTTGAACTCTATTTGTAAAAGTAGGTTACTTTTTACTTTTTTTAGTCATTTGCACTAAAAAAGTCAAAAGTGTTGCTGAAACGTCGGTTAGTTGATGAATAAAAACATCTAAGACTGCAGTTCTTAGTAAACACTACTCTTCATATATCTAAGCCAGTTGACCAAAGGCTGCCATACCCAAGTTAGGTAGAAGGCGAAACAGATGTATGAATGAGTTTTTAAAACTTCTTAAACATGGAACATTTATTGATTGGTTTAACAAGTAATTAACTTAAATGTAGCCATACCACATAACACATCAATATCTAGGTGATCAAACGCGCAACTATGTCGTTTGTGTTTGGGTTTGGACGGTGGCACAACAAACATTCATGCAACATAATGGTACGTTTTACCACCAAGAAATTGCTGTTTTTGAACCATTTACACATATAGACTCATTGTGAAAACGGAATAAATGTATTTCGGCAAAAATATCAATATCATAAATAAAAGTATAGTTTATTTACTAACCATGCACATCCACAGAACTAGGTATTCGTTGATAAACGTATTAAAATACTGGTTAAGGAATAGCATAGCCGGACCAAGGAGCGACCAGTCCATATACTCCATTTCGCTTTTCGTCATATGGGCAACCTGTAATAAATATTTCATGTTTCACAACAAATAAATCATAAAGAAATCATAAAACCTTACCACTAATCGATTGGTGACTTTGGCAGCAACCATCCCAAAAGCCAAAATGTATAAAGATGGGTACAATTCATATATTTGTTCATTAGATTTTCGGTAGATAATGAACGCTGGTACCAGCACCAATGAAAACGGTATTACGGGAGAAAGAACACTCGTTCCCTGTTTTACAATACAGAAAGCATTGATATTTATTGTTAATATGAAATTTTATTATGAAAATTATATCATTTATAAACACCAAACATTTAAAAACTCAGAAAAGTGAAATTGTAGGTTCCAACGTTAATAATTTTTGAAGACTTCAGGAATCCATGTGACATTAGTTAATTCTTAATTTATTGGATGTTTCGGAAAGAGTACTCTTCCCGTCTTCAGCTACAAGATATTTTAGTTTAACATAACATACAATACAGAAATTATAACGTCCAATAAATTAAGAATTAACTAATTTCATATGGATTCCTAAAGCCTTAAACATTCCTTTAAAAATTTAAAAAATCAGTTAATAATTTGGACAAAACTACCTCATAATTAGTATTTGAAGGAAATAATATTAATATAGATTTTATGGCATAGCAAATACAAAAATGTACATGCATCATAAGCGTAAGCCAGAGGAATATTATTAACAAACAGAAATTAATAGGTAAAAAGCATAATATCTACTTTAAACATGCATAAATAATACAAGATAAAATGTAATGTAAGATACTTTGTAAAATATAACTAAGCAAACGTTGATTTAAACTTTTAAACATTAGTTTATTAGTAATATTAAAAGAATATTTTGAAAAGAAATTTGGATTTTCAAAAAATAAAAGGCCCTAATTTAAATTGGAAATAATTCAAAATAATCTTAAAGTGATTAAAGTTACCTCAAGGTATATTAAGATTAAGAGGGATCATCGGTTGTTATATTTTTATCAGATTTTCGACAATTGTGACTTTATATTGAAAACAAACTAAATTACAGGAAAATTAATTAATCATTAATTAAATAATATAGCCAAGCGATGCCTTGCTTTAACATTAATTTAAAAAAAATAGAATTATTTAAATGCTAATAATGTATTGCACAACTGCACATTTTCTACACATACATTTATGTTAAATTAATATTTTATCAGTTATTTTATTTTTGTCTAGCAAACATAACAGTAATAATTGTATAAACACGTGCTAAATTGTCGTGAAAAGTATGATTCATGTATATTGTTTTATACAACGATATGAATAATTAAACTGGTGATCCCCCTTAAGATCGACTTCTTATGTTAAATTTTATATTTTACAAGAGTATGAAAGTAGAATAAGCTTATAAATACAGCAAAACATAACAGAATGCTTAAAAAGCGTGAAACAATAGTGTACGCCCACGAAAATGACTGAAGGTGCTGATAACTTTCTACAATATATTAGATTCTACGAAGTGGCGTAGTGGTATCGCGTTTTAGCAATCAGGCACCGGGTATGAATAAAACGCTGAACAACGCTGATCAGCGTTTTATTTTTTCAGCGTTGACCGCTGATCTGCGAAGAAATGCATAGATGGACGTAAAAACCTGCTGGTCTACTTTTAACTTAACCAAATAAAGAAACAACACCTGACTGAACGTAATTTATGTTTTTTTTGTTGTTAATATTCCTTATTTCGATTATGGTGGAGATGCCTATTGAATTGAACTATATAAATATACCTTCTTGAGCCCCACATACTCGGTTTGGATTGATTTCATTCTTTCTTACGTGCATTTGTGAATTCCTTTGCAGATCAGCGTTTCAGCGATGATCAGCGTTTAATTTTTTCCCTCAGCCACCAGTGGCTACCACTTATCTACGTATCGGCAGCGTCTTACAGCAACAGTGGATCCATTCTTGCCAACACCACCGGTGAATATGACGGCAACATTTGCCTGCGCTAGCATCAGAGCCATCAATACGGCCACAGCCATCGGCACCAGTTTCAGCTCCATATCCAAAGCGGGCAGCTTGCAAACGGTCAAACGTTAGTCAACCGGCGCACCCGTATTTATCTGGGCCTCTCTAACGGATAGTTTTATACTTTTTATTATTAGACTCATTTACAATCATCTAACAAATACTTTAATATTATTTGAACTCACTAAAATACACAAAATTCATGTTTATAGTTTTTTTTGACGTTGTTATGAAATTTAGAAAACTGAATTTTATGTAATCTAGAAGTATAAATAACCCTTTTATACAATATTTACAAGTACAGGTCCAAATAAGATAGACACAAATTGTAATATTGGAAAACTAAATGAGCTACGAATTTGGTTTGAATCTTTGAATAAATATAGAATTTAGATCAATAAATATGGCAAGAAATTTTTAAGATACAAATTATTTTAATTTTTGCTTAAACTTTCATATTTCAAAGAAAATACAATTTAGAGACAAAATAATAATATCTTAATAGCCCAGAAAATTGCTTGTAAATATGTGCCTGTAGAACGAATGAACCAAACAATTTTTTATTCAAATATAAAAATTTTAAATAATTTAAATAAAAACATAATTATTTATTTTATTTATCTGAAGAGGCAACTTTATTTTTATTCAACTGAAGTCGTAGTTTCTACAGTTTAAGAAATCCTAGTATTTGTCTTATTTGGGGCACCTGTATTGTTTAAAAATAATACGGAAATTATGATTTTCCCAAATAAATACAGGGCGGATTATAATGGTCACCCGTCACCTAAGCTTCATCTAAATTGCTTGTGTGTATGTGGGGTGTTTATGTTAATATTTCTTACGGATTCATGTTATGTATGCTGTATAATTATTATATTACATTATTCGTCAAACGTTAACATATTAAAAGCTAACATATATACGGTTAAATATCATATAAATTATTATTGGTTTAGGGTACATTCTCAACGGCTTTTATTATCTCAATATTACCATCAACCATAAGATCGCAAATCTCGAAAGCTACCAGGCTGTTTTAAATGAGGGCAGTACACCGAAATGACAGAAGGAAAGGTATAAGTAGAAGAAGAAATTGTGTTGTTCCTTACGGCGACTGTAGACCCATTTTTGCCGCATCCCCCTGTCCCAAACGACCGGCAGAAAGTAACAAATACTTGGACGTAACCACCGTAGAATATGGCAGATGCGACATTCGTCAGTGTATATTCAGAACCGAATACCTATAAGAAATAACTAAACTAATCCACGTACACACAATTGCTTACTACCAGCGCAAGGAACGAGAAATCATCGCCATTACGATATCATCGCCGCTGACTGCTGAGATGAATGTATCCCTGTATTCATGCGTGTTATGTCTGTGGCTTTTTATCACTTCACTTACTTGATATCTTGACCAATTAACACGGTTTCCTTCCTTCGGTGATTTCTAAATTTCTACACATATCAAAGAGTCGTTCGAAACTATACATTTCCGTCAAAAGGTAAAAGTTAAGGGATGAGTTTCTCGGGATAGAATCTGTTTGATTTCAATAATATTTTATGAAGTTTTAAAACAGTCATTAATTTGTTAAACATAAAATGTCTGATAGAGGTCAAGTCCTGTTGTTAAAAAAAAACATTTCGTGGTTTATTAATACCAATTGTATTTAAATCAGTACGAAAAAATAATGCGCCATGATGCCATATTGATTTAAAAAATGCACGATTTATATTTTATATTCAAGTACTGCGATGTACTTTAGGATGTACAAGTATTGATAAGAAGTTAAACGAGTGCAATTTAATTTTCATTTTGACTTGTTTTTTTTATTTAACAATATGTTATTGTCATTATATCAGCAACTAAAAAGCTCATTAATTAAGTTTTATCAAAATACTTTTAGTAAATAAGTAAATTATAAATAATGAATATAGAAAGTGGTATAAACTTTCCTTCAAGTTCCTTTGCTTAAGGTGCCCCACAACCTTTTTTAAGCATATTATATTTCCAAATTTTATATCTTTCTTAAGCAAAAGAATTCTTAGGAAACGTTCATAATACGAGCTTTAGTGTTTGTTATGTGGTAATCCAACTACTTTTAATATTTTGAAAATTATTATGTCGCAAATTATACGGAATTTGTAATCTGCTTTATAATATATTATACTTTCAATTTTGCACGTACTACCTGATAAATATTAAAAATTAATGTAACATCTGCCAATCATTGTGTTCTTTTGCGAAAATTACGACAAAATAAGCCAATTATCACAAAAATTAACGCGTAGTATGTAACGAACGTAGTCCTTGTCGTTATATTTATTAGACCATCACCGAGAAATGTTAATAAATCAAGAGGACAAGTAAGTCAAATGATAGTTATGAGAGTTCGAACATATCCAACTAGCATCGAGGCACGAAGACGTCACTGTAAATGTCTGCATGCAGTTCCCAGAGGATGATCTACTGGACGTCATGTTAGTTACACGCGGTCAGGACTAGGAAGGGTTGAAAGGTTCTGACGAACTCAGAGAATGTTAGGCCATGCGCGTCACCACCAGCATGCCGCCGGCCCGACCCACTCCCGCGAAACTTACTGCGACTGTGGACCCGTTCTTGCCGACTCCCCCCGTGAATATGATCATCATCGTGTAGTACAGAGAGTACGATGTACATACGAACGTTGACATTGGTATCAAGTACCACAACTTAAACGTATCGCTAAAAAACTGATATGGAAAGATATTATGCATTGCATACTATACTCTCTGCATTCACACACACTATTCATAAATTTATATATTTTATAGGTGGTCATTAAACACCAGAAAATAAAATCTAAAATATTCATACACAGGAAAATGCATGCACAAGAAAATTCAATTCTAAAAAATATAAACGTAGGTAATTGCAAATTTATACGCATTAAAAATTCATTTACAAGAAAATTTAAATCTAAAATTATAAATTCAGCATAAATGCAGACACAGGAAGATACGAATCTAGAAAACTAATTTGTGTCTTTAACATAGGGAGATACACAAATTATGTTGAACTAAATGAACAAAACAATACCATTATTGAGTCCCATATACTCGGTTTTAACTATAACTTTTCTAGATTTGTATCTTTGCATTTAAGCCAAATCTAAAATTCTAGCTTTTAATTTTCTTGTGAATTAATCTTTTAACGCATGTAGTTTATTGCCTATTTTATGAAGAACTTCGAATGACCAGTCAAGTGAAATACAATTTGAAAACAAATATAATTCATAGAAAAGTTTATACATAAACGTATAGCTAAAAACTGATATAAAAATAGTATGCATTGCACACTATACTCTTTTACATTCACACACACGCCATTCATAAATATATAAAAGAAATGAATCACTAACGATTAAGTTACATTATTATTCACAGAAAAGTTTATAGTTTTCTTGAATTTTGTAATATAACATTCACAATTCTGTTTCACTAATTAAAAGACAGGGTAGATTTCATGATTTACTAATTATGGAATTTATGTTCATTACTTTCGTAAAATCACGGTATTTTGTACGACTTAATTAACATAAATCAGCACCAACAACAAAATTTAAATAATTTATTTATTACACAATATTAGATATTACTGTTTATTGATTATTTTTTTAATAACTATTGAAATAGTAACACGGTAATTCTAAAATGTACAATTTGTGTAAACTATATTTAATTTCGTGTTTCTTTAATCAATATAGAAACACCCTGTAATTGAATTTCAATTTCAATCAAATTTAGCATTTATACGTCATTCAATTTGACCTCACACACGCAAACGTGTTTGAAATTTATTGCAAATACAAATTCCTATTCCATATTATTGACATTCATACAATTGATACATTATGCATTTATTCAACACAATTTTAAGTAAATTCTCCACACTTAAATCACTTTTAATTACTCCTTGATATGCTTTTATAATATAAACAACGAAATATAAAATGACTCATCGTTTTCAAACGATGAAATTATAGAAAACCTACTTTGCTGGATAAAACATTTTTTATAAGAAATATTAAATACTTTCTAAGAATTAACAATGCAATAAATTGTGAAGAAACTTACTTTAGTAGTCCAGACATTAGATCCAAATACTGCTGAAATCATATGAATGCCCATTATGGTAAATTGCGCTTCGGTCACATCGACTTTCCCAAACCTTAAAGTTCCGGAAACATAGGTCTGCCAGTGTGCACAATAGAAGAGAGTTATCGCACAGAAGCACTACAAATTATAAATATTAGCGCAAATTTATTTTGCTGAGTGATTGCCTTACTTGGAAAAACATCCAAGAAGGATAGTGACCCAGCTGGACAGCAATACACGCAGATAAAGCCACGAAAATCGTGGATATTGAATCACATCCATGATCAAATAATTCTCCTAAAGGACTTGATGTTCCTGTACGTCTGGCTTGCTTGCCATCTATCGCATCCAGACTTTGATATACAAATAAGCCGAGGCCGCATAAGGCACAGGCCCATCTTGGAGCGTCTTGCCTGGCATCTGGTGAATACCTAACAACCAAATATTAAATAATTATAATAAATAACCTAACTTATGTTATTGATGTTAATAATGTATGACATAAGCACATGTGACACATAGTGGAAATATTTACTTACCATACTAATATTAAAGTTGTGAGGATATTGATAGCTAATCCCAAGATAGTTATAAGATTAGGGGCTAGCCATAAAGGAACCCTTGCGACTAACCAATTCCACCAATATTGTAAAAGGGGGTCTAATAAACTCGTACTGGATGTTGAATATTTATGATCACTAAGTCTTTTTAACTGTGCAGGGCTTAGAAGTCTTTCTTTATACAGTTTCATTTTTATAAAATTTGTACACTTTCACACAACAAACTATACAATATTATTAATTTTAATAGGTAGCAAAACGCCACATTTTTCTATAAACAACATAACAAATATACGTCACACATCTTCCAACAGACACGTTGTGTTGCAGTCGATTTTGACCTGTATTTATTATGAGTATATGAGTTACTCCTTGAACATGAAACGATACTACTAAAATTTTTGTCGTTGCTGGAAATGTGAAAGCGGACAGAAAGGTGGTGGATCATACGATTCCGTGACATTCAGTGTTACCACATGTAGAAAAAACAATTAGATATATTTAAAATTTTCCACTTTTTATACAGTATTTAGTTCATATCTGATTTAATTTATCTAAACATGTGATATATAATTTAATTATTATCAGAAAATACTATTTTGAGTCTAAAATTTAAGCAAATACATTTGTTTTTATTTATTTGATATTTGTACAGTTGGCAACACTTATTTACCAACATGATTCTTAAAATAACTATGATAAAAATGATTTGTAATAATAATTATTGTAATATTGCGATGAATTAAATTGTTCTACATTATATACAATTAAATGAACTAATTTATAATAGAAAATTTATTATGAGAACATATTTCATTACAGAAAAAAGAAATACACAACCAACGCTTGGACATAATATTTAATAAATCAGGACTACTGTTACTAAATAAAATTTCATAATTATAAATAAATTAACTAGGATGCAAATTAGTGTTAGTACACGTATAGAAAAGTATAAATAAATTGAAATAAAATTTAATTTATGTTCATGTTCCATTTACTATTTGAGAAAGTAATCTGCGTTTGATTTCAGCAACTAATTCTGTTCTTGGTACTTCTAGTTCTGTTCTTGTGGTAACTTCACGAAGTTTTACAACTCCTTTTTGTATTTCTGATTCGCCCAAAATGACGGCAAAAGGAATTCCGTTCTCCTCGCAATGTTGCAGCTGAACAAGTAATTTCGGATTTTTCTTGTATGATTGTTCAACCTTTAAATAAATAAAATATAAGTAAATACACACATTATAATATTTATAATTTTACTTTTAAACCAGCGTCCCAGAGTTCTTTGCACAATTCCATTCTGTGCTCCAAAAGATTTTTCTGAGCTGAAGCAATATAAACTTCAACTTCAGTAGTTCTAACTTTAGTTTTTGAAGCAGCTAATTTAGCTTCAATAACTGAGAAGATTCGTTCAATTCCTATGGAAACGCCAACGCACGGCACTTGTTTGTGACGAGGATCAAACATTCCAACTAAGTTGTCATAACGACCGCCTCCAGCAATGGATCCAACAGCAACATCGTCATTGTTTGTGCTCTCGCCTAACAATATTGCTTCGTAAATGATTCCAGTGTAGTAATCAAGTCCTCTAGCTAGACTCAAATCGAAAGAAACTTTGTCCAGTACACCGAACAGTTTGCAATATTGAAGAATTAGTTTTATTGCTTCTAGACCGTCAACAGCAGATTTATTTTTTGATAAAGTCGGATCACTTAATAATTTTTCGGCTAATTCAGCAGATCCATTTAGTCGGACATATTCTCCGATTCTATCGGCTATTTCTCCTGTTAGACCCTTTTCGTCAACCATTTCTGTGCGTACTTCGGCCCATGGTGACTGAAAATTGTCAAAATATAGTTGTCAGAAGCATATCAGATAATAAAACTAAACTAATACATAAACAGTTTAAATTTTTACGCCACTAATTTTATTATTGGATGAGTTTTGGTTGTAGACTTAGACTCTATAGATAGATTCAGATTTACCCAATTATGAGAGTGTAAGTGGCTAATTTTACCAACCAGCGTTCAACGTTCGCACTTATAATTGAAATTGGAGTTTTGTGGAAGCGGTGATTGGTTAATTTAGCACTTATATTTATAACTGAGGTAGATCTGAATCTAGCTTGTTTGTCTCGAAAGCAGTAATTATGATTACTGCTATGCATATTTAGTGTTACATTTATTTTTGACTTCGTAATGTAATTTGACTTCAAAATTGTTTAATATTGCAACATAAAATTTATAATTAGACTTTATAATGGTCAAAACCAATGTACCGAAACGTCGTTTCTAAAATTAAACATTTAAATATTATATTTTATATTTACATCTACATCCATAACTCATCCAATAATACACAATCAGTTAATGTAAGATCTATATTAGTATTAGATAATTTTTTACTTATTGCGCAAAATATAGTTCGCAAGGTCAGAATTTGTGTTACTCAACTATTTTTTATCATGACTATAAATAATTTGCGTGCAACTGTTCTTACCTTATCCAATTTATCGACTGCAGAACAAATAGAACGGAATTTGTCAGCCGGAACACCGCAGGCTTCAAACATTCCATCCAAAAGTTGTCTGTGATTTATTTTAATAACAAAATTACCAATGTCAAGCGAACTTAAAATTTCATACACCACTCGAATGCACTCTGCGTCCGGAATCATTGGGTCATATGTACCGGCAATATCAAAATCCTGCAAATAATTAGAAAGTTAAGTGCATATAATTATAATGAAATTAAACATAACTTACACATTGGTAAAATTCACGATATCGCCCTCTCGCAATAGACGGGTTATCTCTACGGTACACTTTCGCAATGTGGTACCTTTTAATATTACTTATTTTGTTCATAGCTAGATATCTAGCGAAAGGCACGGTTAAATCATAACGTAAGGATAATATTTCACCGCCTTGATCTTTAAGATCATAAATAAGTTTAGAGTCTTCGCCATACTTTCCGGTTAAGACTTCCTTTAACTCGAACACAGGGGTATCAATTGTTTCTGCTCCATGACGTTTAAAAACTGCTATAATTTTTTCAAGGGCAACTGAACGCATAGCCATCTGCTCAGGAGCGAAGTCTCTGGTTCCTTTCGCAGTTTTGAGAGTAAATTTTTGGGGAGCTGAGGAGCCATCTTCTTCAGTTAGCTGAGTTTTTAATTCCAGAAGTTTTGCTACCTCTTCGGCAATCTACAAAACAAAACAAAAGTAAAACAAGTGAAGTGCTGGACAATCGTTTCAGCTAAGACTAAGAATTAAAAGAAATGTTAACTGATGAGTCACTGACCTGTGGATGGTTAGAAAAACGTTGCGAAACCACCGAGAACAGTTTCACATTACCAGCAGGCCGTGACGAACGAAGTGTCCGAAGAAGACAATTGACAATCATCCCGGTGTCAAATTATGAAACGGATGAAACAAGCCTCTCAGTCAACACTTTAACACGAAAACCAACACCAAAATATTTTACCTTATCGTCCAATCTTGCTTTAGATAATACTGTAACAAAGTCTGACACGAAATCATCGCTGGCAGATGACAGGGAGAGCTTCTCTTCATTTGAGAAACTTTTTAAATGAGTATACCAGCGATTTAAATGCTCATATTTTATTAACAATATATTTGTCTCTTTGGTAATTGTTTCATACAACAAAGTGTCGATTGTTGTTGGAGAAAAGCCGCATAAATAGCTTGCAGTAGATAAATACTCATTTAAAGTTATGTATTCTTTATCAGTTAATTTTATGTTGACCAGAAGATTACTATTTCCATTCACTGTTACCTAAAGTAACAATGAACCTTTACTTTCGGTATCAAGGTAATTTTAAATGCAAAACGTGACGTAAGGTGCAAAAGGAAATTTAGAATAGTGCACACGTCAAATAATCTAACCTCAATATGTTCCAAGAAATATTTTTAAAACTTTACCACATTAATACAATTAAATTAAGTACTAACACCAGCTACATTACTTATACAAATTATCTTCCAGATGTTTGAATAAAATCTATTACATTACATCAGCAAATTACTGACAGATAAAATACCTTTTCTTTGGATTCCTTTGCTGATTTTAATTTTCTTACAAGATCTCCCTGTTCCTTGATTTGTTGTTGTAACTTTTCTTTTACATCTGACATTGCTATTGCAGCACTCACAGACACGTGGTAACTCAAACGATATGGAAATAAAACTAGAGCGGCTCCAGCGGCTCGATTGGTGAATTGCTGTGATATCGGAATGTACTGTCTAATCCACTTGGATCGCGGGAAATTTGCTTTCACCCACTCAAGGTCTTTCCTCCAAACTAATTACGACAAAAAAACTACGGAAAAGGTCTTCGCCTTAATTTATGACCCAATTATGATCACCTTTAACAACAATATTGAAATCAGAATACAGTTGAGAATAAATAAGGTTGATTTAAAACTGGAAGGGAGGCTGGGGGCATTTGTATTTTGTAAGATAAGGTTGCATTTCCGAATCTGATTACATAAATCATCGTCTGCATTTCATTAATTTTATTCGGTTTTAGTTTTATGCCCTGTTCACACGTTGCTACTTTGAAGACGCATACGTGCTACTGTAGCATGAAAAGAAATTCAAATTGAAACAATTACCGCAAAAAATCGCTATCTACACACACAACGATCAACGATGTGAAATTATCAACGAGTAGTTCTTGATACTTTGATGCTACAAATTAGCAGCGCTGCTATTTGACAAGCGACTCAGATTTTTTCATGCTACAGTAGCACTGAGTAGCACGAATGTGTCTTCAAAGTAGCAACGTGTGAACAGGGCATTAGTTTAGTGTTTTGTTTTAGTTTAGTAGTTCAACTATAAATCAACAGATGTCGCAGCATGTCTACAAGTGGATTCATCATGAGCGATAGTTACTCAAATATTTTATCAACATGGATCAACAAATGTATTCTTTATGAATGGAATGACTTACTCCAGCAACCCCACTTTCCGGTTATTCCCTCATTTTCATTCCCATGGTTACGTCTGTACAGTCTTGCTTAGAACTTTTCTATTTTGCCTAGGTAGCACTATGGTAGCTAGTCTTGATGTTCTGATGATATTCGGACATCGTACTCAATGATTTCTGTTCTATTTTCTCTTATTTTCTGACAGAGATTTTTTTCAATTTAGCAGACACCTAGGCACCTGGGCTGCGCGAGGAGGCGAAGCTTGTCATGTACTATTCGTTTTACAAAAGTGAAACTAGGGACTATACAGAGTTCGCGCAATCTAAGAAAGGACACATGGCCGCTACCGCGCAGCATGTACTATCCAACTTATAAATATTAGCTATAATCTCCGTATTTGCATGTTCGAAATCACTTTGAAATACCCTTACCTTTTTGAGTTGGACTCGTCCAAACGAATATTTGTCTCTACGGAAGTCCTTTCTTAGATTGCGCGAACTCTACTTAGTGAAGGAAATTGCACAGAAATCAATATTCGTCAGGACAAATCTAATTCATATAGGTTATGATTTTCTGAAAGTTATTGTATATTTGAGTATAATTTGTATAATTTAATGTTGTTTGCTTAAGTTTATAGTACCGCGCATTATGTGCAAGCGCGGTATGCGTATTCTGCACTGTATTTTTCTAAATGTATGTATTGTGTATATTCTTTAACTTAACTTATTAAAGCACTTTTTTCTAAATAAACCAGTTCATAATAGTTATTTATGTTATAAGGATCGTAACGTTGGGTAACAATGCAACACTCGAAAATTCTAACGCTGCTTTATTCATGCACTGCTTCATTCATACACCGATTTCTTCTAACACTGCTTTATTCATCGTCCTAAACTCCATCGTCCTTAGTCTATGGTCCTAATGTAACACAGAAACAAACCTAAAATCTGTAATGCCAACAACATGGTGCTTAGGCTTCGTATCCGTAGATGTCGCAGTAATTTATTGGAAATATTGCTAAAAACAGCGGACAGCAAATGGCATGAATTTTAAATTATAAACTTTTTTTATAATATTGCTTATTCAGTATTATGATTTTAGGTTTGTTTCTGTGCTACATTATGCCCTGTTCACACGTTGCTTCTTTGAAGACACATTCGTGCTACTGTAGCAAGAGTCGCTTGTCAAATAGCAGCGCTGCTAATTTGTAGCATCAAAGTATCAAGAACTACTCGTTGATAATTTCACATCGTTGATCGTTGTATGTGTAGATAGCGATTTTTTGCGGTTATTGTTTCGATTTGAATATTTTTTATTATTTGCGTCTTCAAAAACTTCTTCTTTTCATGCTACAGTAGCACGTATGCGTCTTCAAAGTAGCAACGTGTGAACAGGGCATAGACGATGTAGTTTAGGACGATGAATAAAGCGGTGTTAGAAGAAATCAGTGCATGAATGAGGCTGTGTCTGAACAAAGCAGTGATTGGAGAAAGCAACGTATGCATGAAGCAGTGTATGAATAAAGCAGCGTTAGAATTTTCGAGTGCTGCATGCGTTCCTCTTAGTAACGAGTTGTTTGTTATTTCATTATGGTATTGAGTACCATACTGCATCCATTATGGTCCTTAGCCTATAATGAACGCTATTATAGTCCTCAAATTAAGGTATATAATGTTGACATTATGACACGGGATCAGATAAAAAAATATAGCTAGGGTCCGTGCGCTCAGAGAAAAAACTTGCGCAGAGACAAAAATTCGACCGGGCGAGTTTAACTTGTGAAAGTAGGGATGTAACGATGTTATGACAGATAGCAGCTGTAAATTTTTTAGGTTGGGTAGTACAACTTCTACAGTTTAATAATATTTAAATTTTTTATAGTGTTCTGCAGAATAGACAATAGCGTATTTGGTCTCTCTAAGACGAGAATTCTTACTTTGCGCAGGTGTTTGAGTTATCTCTACGTTTCTGTTCTAATCTGTTATGAACTTTTCAACCCTAATGTACCAGCGATCCCCACCATTGAGCTGAAGCGCGTAGTCGCTGAGAGCAACGGGACTGCGTGTATCTGTGTGAGATTTGCGTTTGTGTGTGTACAGCAATGTTGTTGCCAGTGACAGCGGCAAGTCGACAGGCAGCAGCAGCACCACATCGCAAACACGGAATAGAAGTCGATGCGTGGTTGCTTGCAACAATGTTCAGTTGATTCATTATCGTGACGTGTGGATTGTTGAGTGTAGTGCTATGTTAACACTAATCAAGACTGGTAAACTAAGCTGGAAAAGATGCAGAACAATAATAACAGTGGAACGATAACATCAATGAGTGCGCATTGTAGAAATGTAAACAAAAACAAGGGTTTTTGTCCTCGAGATCGATAGATGTGTAGTGTATAGTGTAGGCTAGTCAGGTACAGGTAAACAAACACTAACTATGGATGATAGCTCGCCGGACTTAAGCCTCAAGCTGAGGAGGGGCTCGAGTGACTCTCGCGACTCTTTCTACATGGATTTCGCTCAAGGCATCGACTCGGATATCGAGGAAGTGGCCACCACGTCCGCAGCTGAAGTCGGTGACACTGGGGGTGACACCACTGGGAGCCCCACGGTCATGGGGGTGCCCAGGGAGGATGGTCCACGCAGGTAGAGCAAATCATTTTATATATTTTATCAACGACTATTGAATAATACATTCATTAAGCACTTAAATGTTTACAATGAATAATGTGCTCTATTATTCACTAGTGTGTTTTAAAAATAATTATTCAACTGGCTCTTTGACCAATAAAAGTTATTATTAGGGCTTTTAACCAATATTACTTGACTTCTTGTATATTCAAACAAAATAATCCGGTACTAATGACTAATAGGTAACGTACAAAATATATATTTATCTCCGAGCTATTTATGTAACAAGTAAGGAAACGAAAGTAGTTTAGTTATAATATCTTATGATGCGAAATTTGTAGCAACGAGTCGTAGCCGAGTTTCTTTATGTGGTGCACATAATATTTTTTCTACTTATAATAATAAGTGCAATTTTTTTAAATATTTAATGACACTTAATATTTTTGACATAAAACAAAAACATCCAAATTAGGTTAGGTATTTTTCTTGGAGTTTAAAAAAATTTAAACTGTATTAAATATGCGATTACAAGTCAAAACCATGTACCTAATATGAAGTTTCTTTACAAAATGGTTAGTGAAATAAAGACCATTGCATGAAATAATAAAGTTCATTAGGTACCTAACGCAAATTAGTGAAATAAAGTGTCTATTACCTAAGGGGAATAGAAAAAAGAATTTTGAAAGATAGTGTGAATCTGTCATTGAGATTTGTTGAGATTGAGAGTAACCTACCTAATAATCCCGGTTAATATTGTTGAAAAGTATCCACAAAAATAAAATATAAATAAACATTTGCAAGGAAAATTGAAAATTCAAAGAAATATGCGTGCGACAACAAACTATAATTTTTAAATTCAAATCATAAGTAAACAAAATAACAATTAGTTCATTAGTTGTCATTTGTTACAGGCGACTATTAATATATCTTACTGCCAATATACCACACAGTATTGATGTGCGAACTCATATATTTGAGCATATATTATTACGTGAACAGAATGATTGATTGATCTGTCTGAATTTCGCACATTCAGAGGGATAATAATTGATTAATATTCTTGTTAATACCCCATGTAAAATAATACCCGTTGCTGGACCTATTGTTTCTTTTGTGATGTATGATGTATTGTTTTTAGATTGGAAAATATAAAAATAACGTAACAAAAAATAAGAGAGTATTACAGTTTTGAATATTTTTAATCTAATTACCTATGTATTATTTGAAGCTATTTAAAATCGGATTTCGGATATAAGGTTCGGAGTAAGGTTCAAAAACAATTAGTGAAGATATTGCCCTATTTTATTTGTTAAAATGAATATTGTCTTTTCATTCCGACTTCTGACCACTCTCACTTCTATCAGTAATAAATATCAATATTAAATACCTACATGCTACATGCTAATGTATTGTATCAATTCACTATTTTTATTTTGCTCTAAAATATGTTCTAATTTATTATCTTATGTTCGTGTTCACTGTAAAACCTGTAAAATCAGAGGTACTGTAACGATGAACGATGTGATAATCAAGTTATAACTGAAAATTAAGTTAATAACCGTTCAATCAGAATAGCAAAATGATTTAAAATTAACTTACGTTTGTTTGGATTATCTTCTGCTTGACATTATACAGAACATTCAATGCCTCTGTAAGTAATGGGAGTTTACTAAAATAGACGAATGTGAGCTATAAAATCGAAATGGCTTTGTAATAACCCAAATCTGTATTCCATTAAGACTTTAACGGGTCTCAAACTTGATTCTAACATTCTAAGAACTCGTATCTCCACAATAAATTTCTTAAAATAGTTTCAGTACAATGGTGAACCATCATAAATAAATAATATTGCTTCATCTACTTCAATGAACTCATTTAAATTTTAAAATATGTAAATTTACCCTTGGTGTCAATCTTTGAGATATGACAATTTATCTTGGTATAGTCGGATCTTAAATCAAGAATACAATATCTTCAGTACCTTGAGTGCAGGTAATTGACAAAAATATTATTATGATAAAAAAGATTACAGCGGATAACACTTTATGTGTTTACAAAAAGTGATATATCAAAATAAGTACACATGACAATTAATAGTACATTAGATAGTATTTTACTTGGTATTTTATGATAAAATAAAAATAAGGATATCACAATTGAGAAATAATATCAGAATCTTGATTAGAATATACCGAGTAATATACTTTATATACCTACTTCTAATTTTGCATTCAAAGTCGAATTGGATATAAGTAGTAGGTACTGTTAGAAATATAATTAAATACTTTACAAAGGTAATCGTTGTCGAAACGAAGAATTTATCAATATATCTACAGATATTAAACCCAATCAAAGCTTATTAAAAATTGTACCTAAGTTTGTTTGTTAAAATGATAAAATATACCTACAGACATTAACAGGATGAGGTCAACCAAAGAAAAATCGAGTAGGTAACTAATTAGCTATGCTATGATCTTTGTTGTATGATATCTAACTTTTTTATTTAAAACATTTTCCTGCATTTAAGAATTTTATAAAAAAATCTAAATTAGTTGCCTGCAGGGTTGGCAAAAAACATGTTTTTTTTATTTTAAACAAAAAAAACTGTTTTTTTTGTTTAAAACTGTTTTTTTTTGTTTAAAACGTGTTTTTTACTGATTTAACATGTTTTAAACACACAAAAAACAATGTTTTAATCAGCAAGGAGTTCTGAAATATGCATCATTACGCAGTATGGCGATAAATATGCTGGGGATTCCCCTACCTATACTTATTATTATGGTTATGGGTGACAACAATAGTGAGAAACAGTATATGTTATAAGTACACTATTATTAGCAATATGAACTTTGTTTTGTTACGTAGATAAAGTATTAAAAATGTTTAAAACGTGTTTCAAATATATGTTTAAAACGTGTTTTAAACATGTTTAAAACGTGCTTTAAAAACTTGCTTTGTTTTAAACAAGTTTTAAACATTTGTTTAAAACGAAATGTTTTAAACGTGCCAACCCTTTGCCTGTTGCCATGAAATATTAAACAATATTCGTCCATTTCAAGTTCCATTTTAACCGAAGTCAGCTCTCAGTATCAGTATACAGTAGTTCTCGAGAGCCCAATTTTGGCGCTCTGCTTTGTAATGATCCGATAATTATTTAAAAATTACCAGATGTAATTATTATAATAAATTATTTATATAAAAATCTGACAACCTTAAAGGAATTAAATTAAAATTTGCTTAATTAATTAACAGTTTTTGTGCGATTTTACGCTTTTTTTAACCAAATATGAAATGTAGGTACACGCTAAAAATTATGTTTTACAATTTTTCCATAACGTTGTTAGGTAGATACCTACTGCACACAAAATGAAATACCTTGGAAGTACCTAAACGTACACGTAAACGTAAAGTAAATGATATGAGGATCGTATTGAGTTCAAGTTTAGTAGAATCCTAAGTGAAGCAAGCAGCCTACAATTAGTAAATGTTATTTAATATTTAGTGTATAAAAATATCCGTGTACCGAGCCGTGTAGCTACACACAGCCTATTCACAATTATTTTATAAGTATGACTCGGTATTTTTTTAAAATAAAAAAACGCTTGTTATAATCAATAACAATTTATTTACAAAATCAACAACAAAAAATTAAGAGTTATCCTTCATGGTCTTCTCAACCCAGTCAGAAAAACTAGCAACCCTGGTGTAAACATTAGGATACCCCCCTCCACACTTCTTCCCCCAAGAAGACAGTCCAGCAACCTTTCCATCCAGCACCAGGGGGCTCCCAGAATCCCCTTTACAAGAGCCTTCGCCAACAGTGGTTAACGTGCACATCATGTAATCCCTGACGATGTGCTTGTGGCCCGCCTGGCACTCCTCCTGGGTGATGGAGGTCAGGTCGATCCAGTGGAGGTCATCCACAGAGTGGCCATCATCGTCGACGCGGCCCCAGCCGGCTAGCTGCAGCACGGTGGCGGGTTGGATGTACTGGCGGTTTATGCTGATTGGCTGCACCAGGTCGCTGAAGACGATGTCGTCTGTCACGTGGAGTAGCCCGATGTCGTTACCGAAGTTCGCCGCGTCCCATTCTTTGTCGTGCTTGATGGCTTTGTCCACTTGGTAAAGGTCACCGCCGTCCGAACGGCGGGTTGTCCCCGCGAGGATTGTCATTGTTGCAGGATCGTGACTGGAAAAATATATTTTTTAAAATTTGAGTTGTTTTTAAAATTGATCATTTTGTAAAGAGTACACCACTTTTTATGCAGTTGATATCTGGCATGCGTAGGCAGTATGTGATTGGATTCGAACCTGAGTTGCTAAAACCACAGTCTTCAACCGATAATATAACATAACACACTTGGCTGTCTACCCCCTAATCATTTAATTAGTAGGTATAATTGCAATATTCCCAGAATCAATTCATCAAAAAATATTTCTCTAAGACGAAAATTTATTTATAACAAAAGTTTAGTTGCTCTTGTTTTTTGTAGCTGAAATTTTCAATTTATAGTAATTATAAAATTTGTTGTGTTTTTATATTTTATACCAACTTATAATTTATTATGTTAGTGCAATAATTAAAAATATAGAATTGAAGGTGTTACTCTTGTTAACATAAATAAAGTATCGAATGCAGAAAACAGCGATTTTTAAAATTTTTATTACGTTCAGAAATTTGTCGGAAATATGCCAGGTAGTCAGTTGATTAAATCATTTAAAAACTAAAATATCTCAATAATTTCTCGGAGAAAATACTATTTTCAGCTAAAATAACGCCACAAATTGTTTAAAGTTTTGCTTAAGAATCTTATGTTTAATTTAATTTATTGAATCAATCCAACAGGATACAAGATCCCAATTACAGGACGATTATAGAAATGAAATTACAATATGATTACAAAAAAAAAGATATACAATCTAAATAAAACAATAGATGCTAAGGCAAATATACAAGAAATAAATCAACCATCTATGTACATAATTATATAATCCATAAGTAATATAAGCTAATAGTAGAAAATGAATAATTAAATATGAGCAAAAAGTAAATTTCTAAATTTGAGTAATGGTTCACCAAATAAGTCAATATTATATGTGACATTATTGTATGCATCACACATTTGTCTAATAGGACATTTAATCTGGTAGTTTGTTCTGACTGTTTTGCAGGCAAAAGTAGTTTTACTTCTGGATGAAATGCGTGGTATTTTAAACGCTATGCGCTCTAGTGTGCAAGGATCAGAAATGAGACCGTTTATTAATTTATATAAATATAGACAGGAAAGTATCTTCCTTCTATTAACTAAGGACACAACATTTAATTCAGACAGTAACGTAACATACTTAACATGAAAACTTGGGTAGTGTCTATAAATTTTAAAGTAACAGAATTTTAAAAACTTTTTTTGTATTGATTCGATAACATTGACATACTTGTTGTAGATCGGGTTCCAAATTTGTAGATAGTACTCCAGTTTACTACGTACAAATGTATAATACAGAGATTTAAGAGTCGAGATTTTATTAAAAGACCTTGAATTACGAATTATAAAACCAAGACTCCTGTATGATGATTTAACAATAGTATCAATATGTGCATTAAAACTTAATTTCTCATCAAACAAAATACCGAGGTCTTTAAACCGTGAGACTTTTTCAAGAGTATAAGCTTCCATGTGATATGGATAAGTGTAGACGTATTTTTTGACAAAATAACTCATTATTTTGCATTTACTATAGTTAAAAAATAATTTAGAAGTCTGTGACCAAGCAAGAATATTTTCAATATCTTTTTGTAGAAGAAAACAGTCTTGAATAGAGTTAATCTGTCTGAAAAGTTTAAGATCATCTGCGTATACCAGTATATTAGAATGCTGTACCGTTTGAACAATATCATTTATAAATAAGTTAAACATGTTGAAAACCAAAAGTCGAGATATTCATCCGTTCAGATTCAGAACCAAGCTTAACCTCAACCAAGGCCTTTAAAAATTTGAATAACAATTAGAAAAGTATATAAATAAATCATCGAAAAAAAATTTATTTTCAGCCAACTGAAATGAAGTCATCAATTTTTTAAAATAAATTGTCAGGGTTAATACCATAAGAGATGATAATTTTTTGAGAATTGTTATGTCGTTTCCACGGCAACTTATTTCTAACAATTTCACGACACAAAACATCATCTATCAATTTCCCGAAACGAAGTTGAGGGGAATTGTCAGATGATGTTTTGTGGAGTGAAATTGCAATAAGTTGCCGTGGAATAGACAAAAATTCTCTCAAAAAATTATTATCTCGAATGGTATTTAGGAAGAATATTTTTCTTGTTAAAAATACTACCAAAACGACTCATTTTGCTAAACATTTTTGACGTTTCATGTGACAAATTAATTATTTTTTTGTTACTGACATAACAAAATAAAACCTAATCTACAAAATTATGTTGTCATAGATACATCATTTTACATTTTCAATTCTATTGGTTGCATTACGTCATTTGACGTCATCATTACGCAATATGATTGGTTAAACCATCTGTCAAAAAATATTCTATAAGTATAAATATTTCAAAAATCTAATGCTGAAAACCGAAAGTCGATATTTTAATTCGTTCAGAAATGAGCAAGCTTAACCTAAACCCAAACTTTTAAAAATTTTAATAACAATTTGCTTAAGTATCTACATAAGTTTAATTTGAACGGACTGATAATAAAATATTGTAAAATATTAATTATAATGTAGCAAAATATGTGTGCCAGAAATCAGTTGATCGTTGAACTGTCATCCTTAAGGACGGCCATTAAAATATAAAATTAGATATAGTAAATTTTCAACTCTTATAAGAAACAAGTAGGATATGACGTGTAGATGGAATAGGAAGCAATCTAAAAATATTTGTAATGGTTGATAGTTCAAGTTCACGTCTAGAACAAACTTTTGATGAGATCCTTGTAAACTTTTCATTGTGTCTGCGGAAAAAGATATGAAATGAAGAAAAGTTTGATGGATAAAAGCTTTTGAAATTGATGTGTCAGATGAAATGAAATGGATAGCTAGCTGTTCAGAACGTTTTAAAGAGGGTAGTGACCTTATAAATCGCCTTAAACTATTAGAAAACCAATAGAAATTCAACTAACCATAAATAATATAAAACAATAAGAACAAATATAAGAAAATATCAAAATATGGATGTTGTTATAAGGTATATTTTGATAACGAGTATCTATATTTTAGGGTGAAAATTTTTAAAACATTTGTGCTGAGAACTATTAAACTACTCAATATGAATATGAATTAATCAATTAATTTTGAAGATTAACAACTTATTTATTAACATAAATAAATTGCTTACTAGCTTACAAAACAAAGGAGTTATGTTCTCAATTATTTTGAATATGGCACAAAGAATAATGATAAGGTCGATAAATTCCAATTTCAATGAAATAAATTTTCCGGTATACAATATTTAACATTCAACATGTCCCAATATTTTTCCATTAAAGACATCTTGTGGTTAACCCTCTTGAAGGACCCCTCGGTCATAAAAAGTTTGGATAGTAACCGTATATTGTAGAGAAAATATATCACATGTCACGTGTATGAAAGAAAAAATAGCTAGTATACACGTGCAACTTTTTTACAATTTATTATTTTATTTATCCGTATTTATCTATAATAAAACTTAAAACATGAAACAATTATAAATTATTTATCACATTTTTTAAAAAAGATTAAAGATATTAATTTTTCTTTATTTTCCTCCAATTATTCGAACAGGTGGACAGATTAAGACAGTAGGTGAGGTACTTCAATATATTAAAAAAAAACTTTCGGATCTTTTGATAATAAATTTACAGATTTAGAACAGATTATATCAAATAAAAATTATATTAAAACAAACAAATAGTGTATTAAGTATTATCTTGTATTATGCTAATAAATAATTTGATCGAATTTGATATATTGTTTTTAAATAACGTTAAATGAATGGATTTTACAAAGGGGGTGCATTGGCCCTGGTTCAAAAAAAGACTATAGCACAAGAGGGTCTTTTGCTGACATAACAACCAACTTCCAAATAAAGAGAAACCGGTTTTTCTTTAGTTACTTGCTTACAATTCTAACTTACGATAATAGAAATCTAAATACAGCCTTAAGCCTTCAATAAGTGAGTATAATGGAACTCAAAAGAAATAATCATATGAGCAAAAATAATTATTACTGAATATGAATCAATAATTTACGCGGGCGAATTAAATAAATAAATAATATTATTTCTTTTTCTCGAGACGAGAGGTTAAGATCGCCCTGATAAATCATTGATTTTACACCCAACACAATATAATGTTTTAGTTTTTTAAAATACTTATGTATGTACCTACCTACTTTTTATCTTTTTGTATATTGAACATTGAAGTGCCACATGTTCTAGTACTTTTTTGACAATAAATATATAATGAATCTGGAGTATTTGCTGGTTGCTGGAACACTGATTTAGTGCTTGCTTTAAAATGAAATAAGTTTGTTTTTATTACAGAGATGTCCTATTTTATAGCTATTAATATAACAAGAATATTATGCGATTTATAATACCGAGTATGTTGCTAAGCGACGAGGTGAAACCTAGTCTCTTTGAACATCCAAGGGGGCTTAAATCGCATATATTCGCGTTATATTCAAAGCTTAATCGTATCATCCAATCCGAGATCCAATCGTATCATCATGTTAAAACAAATCAACAATTTTATCTAGCAATTACTTGACAATTCGCGTATTATGGAAGATTTTGATGTTATTATGATTGTATCTAACGTATTAAGTTCGTAACTAATGAATTATAAGTATCTAACGTATTATAAGTAACTAACGTATTATGTTGTTTATAATTATCAATAAATGTTGCATATTAAAAGGTAATAACAGTTGATGATACGATTAAAATATTAGTATGATAGACAGATTTTTAATCTGAGGCGAGAGCATAAAAATAATTATTGTCTTATCTGTAATCTGATATAATTTGGTCATCAACAATAATAATATACCATGCAAGAAAATTGAGATAGAATATGATTAAAATTTAGTCTAAACTCTAAAGTAAAAAGAAAAACGAATCTAAAAATAACCCTAAAGGCGACCTAAAGGGGTTGCAAATAGAAACATTCTGCCATACTGAATTTATTTTTAAAATCTCACAATGCCACTGAAGTGCCAAGGCTTCTTATATACTTCATTATTAGTACATCTCGTAGTACATATTTATGTCAGCAGGCTCATTACCAGAAGCAATCATCTTAAGTATTCTAGGTCGTTTTAACAGGATATTTTAATAAACTGTGTTATTAGAGGCGGTGAGACTTTACTAATTAATTATTTTGCTAGACGCTGGAAAATTATTGTTTCATAATTTAATTATAACAAGCGTACATTAATTATTGTAACACACACGAAATAGATAGATTAAAAAATGTATTATTTAAATTTTCTGTTTTTGTCACTTTAATAATTAATTTAAAAGCAGACTTGTTACACATTTTACCGACATTTTATACATCCCAACTGAGAAAACTGACTTAAATGAGATGGTTTATATGATATTTGCAGTTGTTTTGTTTTCTAGCTAAGTTTAAGTTATCATGGTCTGAATATTTGCCATTTTTCGCCAAATATCAAGTGTTTCCCTATTTTTTTGACGAGTGTATATGATGTTAAAACTTTGAAATCTATGAATTAGAAAGTTGATAATTGGGAGCACACAATTTGGACAAATATAATTTTGTCAAAGTGTAGCTTGACCAATAATAATGAAGCCAAACTGTATTTTAGTCAAACTGTAATTTCACATTCCGTAATTTGACCAAACCGCAACTTCGTCTAATATTATTTTGTAAAATCGTTTTCAGGTAAACCGTAATTTAGCCAAAACGCAACTATACCTAACTGGAATAATTCAACACGGAATTTATCCAACACGTATTTTTGTCAAATCGCAGATATGCATAACCGTAATCTTGCCAACCGTATTTTCCTCAAATCGTAATCTTCCCAACTCTATATAAAGACATACAGTTGGGAAGATTACGATTTGAGTAAAATGCGTTTGGCAAGATTACGGTTATGCATAACTGCGATTTGACAAAAATACGGTTTGAATAAATTCCGTTTTGGATTATTCCAGTTAGGTATAGTTGCGTTTTGGCTAAATTACGGTTGACCTGAAAATGATTTTACAATAAAATATTAGTCGAAGTTGCGGTTTGGTCAAATTACGGAATGTGAAATTACAGTTTGACTAGAATACAGTTTGGCCAAATTACGGGTTGGCATATTTACGGTTTGACAAAATTCTAGTTGAACAAATTACAGTTTGACTAAAATACAGTTTGACTTAATTATTTTTGGTCAAACTACGTTTTGACAAAACTACGTTTTGACAAAACTATATTTGACTAAATAAGCGGACGCCTGATAATTGTTAACATAAACCAGTAAAAAAATAAATATTACTGCGTCTGCAATGACGTATAGGTACTAAATTTCGTAATTCGAACTATTATTTTGAACTTACCGCCCTCGACATACAAACAGCGGGGGAAAATTGATAACTGAGCAACGATCAAACGATAAAGTTCCCTTAGTGAATAATCCATAGCTTTTATTGAGATAATCTTGAAATTGACAGAAGTCAATAAGAATGTTTTAAAGGACGAAATCAAAGCAACTGTATTGTTATAACGTAAATGAATAGTTTGTGAAAAATTCGAAGGAAAAACCAATTAAAAATAATTATGATATTTGAGGCTACGTGTTGTTTTGTTCAGTGTGGATTCGTACACCTAGCTTAATAGTGCTAGTTCGTACGCTCGAACCCTTTTACTTGTAAAACTTTTAATCCATTGTAATGGGGGGTTACCAAGTCTTTCCTAGTTCGTACAACGTTAATCGCACACAAATACTTGATGTAGGCGGGGATCCACTGACCCTAGTGCTCATGCTTCGGCTACGCTATTATAATTAGGTATAGCTTAATTTTTAAATATATTTGTGGAGAACAACTAATAGCAAAAACGAACTAGTATTTTCGCATATATTTAAAACTGGTCATTCTTCGTCTTATATATCAATATAAATAATCCAAATAAATTCTTATTTTAATTTGTTGTAAACTGAAGCTTTTTTAAGACATTTATAGACATAATTATTTATTTATTTCTCCACAGACAACCAATTAGAGAGGATTAGGGTTTTCGTGGTTGGACAATTATTTTGGCAGAATTAAATAATAAGTAATTACCTACTCGTATTTTGAATAAGTAAAGTAAAATACTAGTTCGTGACTATTAGGGTCGGTAGATCTCCGACCACATCAAGTATTTGTGTGCGATTAACGTTTTACGAACTTGCACGGACTTGGTAAGCCTCCGCTGCGACGGATTAAGACTAAGAGTTTTACAGGTAAAAGGGTCCGAGCGTACGAACTAGCACTACTACGCTAGGGAAACGAATCCACGTTGTACAAAACAACACTACACTCCACTATATTCGATAGATATTCGTGTATGTAATGTTAGTTTAAAATGTAATTATTAAGCAAAAAGTTCTCACTCTTTAATGCAATGGGCAGCAGTCAGCACCCATCGTTGATTAAGGATAGCGCCGCCACAGGAATGTTTTCCTTTTCTCGCTAAGGACACCACGTAAGGAAATTGTCCTTCCGAAGCAAGTTCTCCTCCAGCTATTCGCTCATTCGGTGCTTCAGGCACTACGCCACCTATTGATAAAACATTCTATCAGCATTTTCAAATTGATTTTAAAATTGAAAACCTTTAACATATTCAAACAGCAATGTGTTGCGAAAGTGAAAAATAAAAGCATATTATCTTGCTGAATATTGCAGTAAATTGAAAAATAATGAAGTATGAAAGCTTTGAATTAGTTTTGAAAAAGGAAATTAAAAAATGTACCATAAGCTACCGCTGCTAATACGAAAAGAACAATACAAATATTCATTTTGATACAGTCACGACTGACAATAAAATGTTAGTGTACGTCTTTATACCTACTTGTAATATTGTTATCTACTATAAAATAAAAATATCTCTATTGTTATATCGTATCAATGTCATTGATGCAGTGTACTGATATAAATTTGTTTTTAACACTTTATGTATTATTTTCGCACTTGATGTGAATTTTGTAATATCTAAACATAATTTATTTAGAATATAATGTAATCTTAACGCAATAATATAGTGCAGGTTATATAGCTCAATGTAGACAGGTACAAAAACGGAAATATATTGGAAGATTTTTGTGTATTTTACGATTTCATAATTATTAAAGGTTCCTACATGAAATATATCTTATTTAAACAAATTTCGGGATTTACTTATTGGGCAATGGATAATTATACCATGGCTGTGTGTATGGCTAATAATTTCTAGTACTCCTCGTAGTACTCTATAATAACAATCCTAAATTCGATTCCAGCAACTTTGACAAAATACCACTTCGAGTTATTGGGTTCCACTATAAAAAAAACATTCACCATTCTGTAACAATGTAAGTTGGAGATGCAAAAAAAATAATTTCAATATAGGTAATTAAAATATGTCCTTATATATCCACAGACAATATTGTTATAATGCTTTATTATTTAAATATTGGGATATACTCGTAAGTGTAATTTTGCATAAATATAAAGTACTTATAAATACATGACATAGGATAAATCATATGGGTAAGTACTTCAGATTATAAATCTTTTTATCTTCACTACCAGTAGGTCAGTAGGTATACCTACTCATTTGATAAGCAAGCATATCATTTTTAATATTTGATAACAAATTTATATTTATCATTATATTGTCCAAGAAGGAATATATAAGGGAAATAAACCCGTCTTAGTCTTCACTCTCTTATATTATTTATCAGTAGGTACCAGTTTCCACAATTTAGATTGTCATCATCGGGTCTATTGATGACAATCTAAATTGTTGAAACGTACTGGTAAATAAAAGAGAGTGAAGACCAAGACGGTTCTTTACGTTATTTATTCCTTCTTGGACAATATTAATTTCTCATCTTCGCTGAATTTCCAACTGTATCAAATTTATATCATACCTTCATACGTATCGCATTGATCGTTATACAAAGTGATCATAAATGATTCACCGTCACTTGACTTACAAACTAGATTTTTTAATCAAAACTGTCTTCCGCAGAATAAAGTATTTATTTCCAGCCAAACCAACGTTATGTAGTGTTATTACGACAAAATTGCAGTTAATCTTGTTTTTTAAAAACATACAGCAAAGCAGAAAGTAGGTAAGTGTATTTTAAAATAATTTTGAAATTAAGTTTAGTTTGTATAGGGTAATCCGTGATTTCGTGATTGGGATTATGATACCTGAGTGTGTAACGTTTTCGACTGAATTCTGACAACTCAGATTCGAATGCAGTCCATTCCAGTTTAATGGCACAAACATATTCTCTATGGTGTACTCTTCACTAACAACCATGAGTAGGTACCCGATGACTGACAATATGTTTGGTAAAAGCTAAGGCGTGATATGTTATTACGTTTTAAGGCTGGTTTATAATGTATGTAACACTGGTGACATCTATGTAATGACACTGGATTTCACGATTACCTATACTGTAACAGTAAGGTTCGCCATATTATTTTATTAAAATACAATTTTATTGAAGTCAGCCATACTTAGTATAAATCCACTCTTTTCCATACTTCACTCTTCATACTCTTTTCCAACAAATAGCAAGCAAGTCCTATTTCTTCTTTGTCGATCTTTGTTTACATTTTGATGAGTATTTTATATTTCGCTACAATATTTATTGTTATAAACTTTGCAGATCCAACTATGTAGTTTTCAACAAACGGACCCATTTCTGACAGTTATATGACAGGTTATGTTAAGGTTAAGTTAGCAGATTACTGAAATGATTATGAACCACACACTTCTTATTCACATCACACATATTACAGATTACAGAAAAAGTAACCGATTACATCCATTATAAATCACGTATGATATACCGTGATTCCGTGATTGTCCCTTCCCTACCGTCTCTTATCTAATCATTTATTATAAAGGCACCGCAAACCGCTCTTAAATATTATATTTCTTAACCATATAAAGTAACAAAATTAGGCAGTCAAGTAGAAGGAAGTCATTTGCATTTAGAATTCAGCGTGGATTTTGGTCATCCGGTTTATGTTTTCAAGTAACTTGAGCTTCTAAAACTTCCCTCGAGGTTTCATGGCGATGGCTAGCGGCTAGCTGCTTCCGTTGACCATGCGTGCACGCACGTGCGGGTGCACGTGACCACTTGTATGTATGTACCAGTGGCGTAGACAACATGGAGGATATCCCTCGGGTTAGCCATTTTATCTCTAACACCCTGATTCAAAAGTATTTTTAATAAAATAACATCAACATCATTCAAATATATGTACTTCTCTTCTACCGAAGGTCTCTTTTTCATCACTCACTGCTTGCTTTGAAAATCTAAAATTGCAAACGTCACAAAAGGCACCAATAGGCGTGCTACAATATGATTTATATTTGGAAACACTGCAAGCAAACGCAATAAAGTACAGAAATGTACGCTTACCTCTCTATTTTGATATCGCGTTATTCATCACAATTGAATTATATATGGATATCACATCTCCATAATTGAATTATTGATATCACATCTCCATAATAATTACTACTTAAATTAAGGATTCGGGATATCACATCTCCATAATTGCATAATTGAATTATGTATATTACTTACATCTCCATAATAATTGAATTAAGGATATGACGATATCCATAATTAATTCATGGACTTAACATCTCCATAATTAAATTAAGGATATCCCATCTCCATAATTGCATTAAGGATATAAAATATCTCCATAATTGATTTAAGGATTATTTGACATTTCCATAATTGAATTATTGATACCATCACATCTCCACACTTGAATTATGGATATCACATCTCCTTATTGAATTAAGGATATGACATCTCCATAATTGAATTATGGCTATCATATTTCCATAATTGAATTATGGATATCACATCTCCATAATTAAATTATGGATATCACATCTCCATAATTGAATTAAGGATATCACATCTTCATAATTGAATTAAGGATATCACATGTCCATGATTGAATTATGGATATCACATCTCCATAATTGAGTTAAGGATATTACATCTCCACAATTGAATTAAGGATATTACATTTTCATCAATGAATTATGGATACGACGATATGACATCACCATAATTGAATTATGTGTATCACATCTCCATAATTTAATTAAGGATATCACATCTCCATAATTGAATTAAGGATATCACATCTCCGTAATTGAATGAAGGATATCACATCTCCAGAATTGAATTTAGGATATCACATCTTCATAACTAAATTAAGGATATCAGATATCACTATAATTGAATTTAGAATATCACATCTCCATAACTAAGTTAAGGATATCACATCTCCATAATTGAATTAAGGATATCACATCTCCATAATTGAATAATGGAGATGTGATATGTAATAGTCTATTCTCGACTCGTCCCACGGTATCACTACAAAAGACAGTACAGTGTACACAATATGTATTCACAAAAATCTTCCTGTGATGTTCTCTGCACTTATAGTTATAACCATAAGTAGCTAAGAGTTAACGGCAGGAGGCCCGGCAGGAGGTAACCCGCACACACGGTAAATAGGTACCTAATCCGCCTATATCTATACTGTGTGTAACTGTAAACTCTCAATATGTGAATTTGCCACACCCCAGTTGGGTTAAAGGCGTGAAAGATATGTGTGTGTATGTAATTTTGCTGGAAGACTGTATTTTAATTCAATAACGTATTGTCCGTTTATTTGCAACCCTTCTCTCTACGCCACTGGTATGTCCGGTTCTTCGATTCACTTGGTGGACAACACAACAAGACTCGACTACCTGAAATAATAAAAGAAAGCATTTGTATGGCTTCCATTATGATGCTAAATTAGATTCTTCAAAAGACATTCTGTCTTTTCTTCATCGTTTATAGTTCATATTTTGTGGTGTAAATTTTAAAACGGTTCATTAGAAGGTTTGAAGACTTTATTCAAGAAGGGAATTATGTTGAAATGATGTGGAAATTTAAATAAGAGTGGTTGAAACTTTTTACTTTATTACGAGCTTTATTACTTCTTCATAATTAGTACCTACCTACTTGCGTAAATTTAATTAAGCATTCTCGAAGATCTCTTTTCTTAAAAAATACGAAACCATTCTACCAACCATTCTACATCATGATAATTTCCAAAAAAATTCCGTCATCCTGAATTAATTTTATTAATTAAATTTTGAAAAGGAATCATTAAATCAAGTTATAATTGACTAATTATTATGAAAGATTAATTATTAGAAAATTAGATAAATCCCGTTTGAACTTGGCCATTAATAAAGATTTGTCTGAGATCTAAAGTTTTTAATGTATTCACTTATAACCGAGATTATAATCTAATGAAATTGTAATTATTTTTAATTTTTAATTACTTATATCAAATTCTTAAATACAATATTTGCAAGTGTTCTTGATTAAAGCTACCTATAATTTTTAATGGACTACTTGCTTGGTATTGAAAATGAGATTTTTATTATGTCCCTGTGAGATGGAAAAATTATTATGTTTTTTAGTAAATTGAGAAAGAAAATTTTCTCTGACGTCATTATCTTGAACAAGAGGACGGAAAACATATTAAGAATTTGTCATCGCTAGGTTTACGTATTTAAAAAGGAAGGCAAATATAAATAACAAATAATTTTATTCATAAAACGAAAAACAAATCTCAAAAATTCCTAATATTTATTAGTAAATACATATTGATCACTGGTTTAACAATGTAACAATACAAAAGAAATACAAATTTAAAAAATTATATTCTAAATAACGAGTACTCGTATACGAAATATACATGCATCGTGGTAAAATTTATCAAAATAGGTACCTAAAATAAAATTGAAACTAATATCAAATTTAATAATGCACTCTTTATATTGTGTTTGCAAGCTACTATTTACCATGAATTCTTTTCATATTGTAAATTTTGTTTTTCCCTTGGATTAAAATACTAATTGCATTCTTAGATAATTTAACTTTCTGTTACGAAAAGTAGCATTTTAAATAATCCCACCCTGACGTACCAGGTAAGAAAACTTCTTGCTGTTTGTGGTAAGCACTATGCTAAATAAACGAACTTTAATAGATTAAAACTTTTTTTCTCTCTGTTCTGATAAAACTAAATGCTTCTATTCCTAAAAATAAAACATTTTCTTAGAACCAACCCTTTGACGTCAAGCATCTACTTCCACTTTCTAGTCTTGTAAACAATGGAACTCGACACCGGTAGCAAACCACCATAAGGGTAGACAAGTGACCATCGACAACAAACAAGCAACGATCGGACAATTCTATCAGCGCACACTGGCCGTAAGCAGGGGCAATCACGTTAATTGCCTCTGGTAATTGGTAAACGATGCGACAAAGGGTGGGAGGGGGGCTGGACCGTGGATGTTGCTCATGGATGATGTGATTAATATGTGTAACAAGGGCTCATGTTGAAATTTTGGACACTTCATCGGATATTTACTGGTGGAGCAGTATGCGTGAAATTTTGAATGGCGTATTGGAAAATGTCATGTCAGCTGAAAATATACACAAAAATTATGATATTTCTATATACAGGTTGACACGAATTTCGTAAAACAAAACGTGCACTTTTACTTTTATACTTACAACTTACTTAAAGTATTCACTACCTACAACAATCAATCACACTTTTTGTGCTTATACGTACATGATTATTTTTATACAAACATTCTAGTTTTTTACAAAAAAAATCTGATGTGGTCAGCACATGACCTCTCGCCTAATTCTACTTATTCTACTTATCTAATAAATAGTTTCACTTACATTTTAATAGTTTCATGTTCATTGTTCATTTACTTAGGTAATATGTAAACGATAATGTAAACCAAGATGCAAGCAAAAGATGTCTGTAATAATAATTCAAATTTTGTGTAAAAACAAATTTTATATGATCATGGACAACAAGATACTGGAATTTCAAAAAAATAGAATATTAGTTAAACTTTATTTTGTTGTTAAATACCACCAGATTCAGCAAATTTTATTTAAAACTAATTTTACCCATTTTCTTTTTTTTTAATTGCAAAAATTGTCATAAATAAATAATTTACCAATTTATTTAAGGAAAACTATATCAAGCTTTAAAAATTACTACTTCCGATTTGCGGATTTCTACTAAAATCTTATCCGGTGTTAAGATCCTTATTAAAACCGTAAGTAAAATTTGGTTATTAAAAGTTTAATACTTTTTAACTTTTTAAGTTATCGTAAATGAAAAATCGTCATATAAGTCCATATGTCCATACGCACACACAGACATCATCGTGAAAATAGTAAATTCGTATTGTAGAGACCATAAAACGTGCTTACCCACCAAAAACTCATACTCGAAAATTTTTACCCATTACAATTTTACAATACCTCTTATAGAATATGAGGCGGAGGTAAAAAAACTCCCTGTATATATTTTCGAATTTTCGATCGCTGACGAGTATTGCTGAATTGACCCGAATGTCAATATGTACTGTTGTAAGCAAACCGTAATGCCATTTTTGTTTGTGTTGACATTTTGTAAATTATGTTGTTAAGTTAGTATTATTTTGCAAATTCATAAAAAAAATTCATTTCATTATTCACGTGGTTATTTCTGCGGATAACGCCTGCACATTTGTAATAAAAATTTTCTTTAGAGCCTATAAATAATAACAAGAATAATAATCTTTAAAAACCTATATGCGCATGTGTCAGACTGTAAATATTATTTTGAATGTCAAACTCTTAAATGTACCTCAATACCGATTTGAAATTTTCCATAAAATAATCGTTAAATGTGGAGTTTGTTTCTGAGTTTGGTTTTTAAAATATTGGCAGTTTATTGAATAAACTGAGTAGATTTAAGATTTTTCTAAAATATTTTCATAATTGTAATTTGTTTGATATTTTTGTATATCTACTTAATTTGAATGAAAGAAAACAGTTTTTATATGGTTAACGTGTTATGTCTGTATATTTCTGGTAGTACCGTCTATTTCGACATTCGACAATTAATTCAGTATTTTATTCTAACACACCACAAACTAAACTAATCTACATTCCACATGTTAACAAACATTGTTTTAATTTATGCAAAGAAACTTCAAGGAGCACCTATCTAATGTCTAATTTAAAGTTTTTGATGTAGGGACATTATAGGGTTTGAGTTACGGCGTGAGGGCGTGCCCTGAGACGGAGTATGTCCTTAAAGCTTAAAGTTTCGGTTGGATAAGCTTTGTGTGTTTAGGACGAAGCTCTGTTTCATAAACGGCTTTAGCTTTAAAACTTTAACTTTGTGCTTCAAATGAATTTAGATGAGGAAAATTGCTAAGAAAATAAAATAAATTTTATTTTCAAAAAATACGAAATTAATAACACATACGAGTAGATGCCTAAGAATGGTGCAAGCTAATAAATGAACCAAATTAGTAAGTTAGTATAGTAAGTATAAGTATCTATTAGATATTTTCTTGAAGAATTTAATGCAGGAAAAAATACTAAAATTTCTCTATTGTCCCTAATGAGCTATGTTTGAATTGTGGCCGAACTAGTGCTCCCGAAATATTGAAAATTATGTATGTAACAAAAAATATCTAAAGCCCTGTTCGCACTAAGATTCTGAATCCTGGAAAAGAAGTTTTCTTTTGTCTAGTGAGAATTACCTGTTAAATTGCGCTGCCGCTGAATTGAATCTTCAGTGAGTCTTGGAAAAGAAAAATTTATAATTTATTGATTGTTTTAAAACCATGATTTTTTTAAAGATTCGGAATCTTGAATCTTCTTCTTTTCCAGGATTCAGTAGCTTGGTAAAATCTTCAAAGAACCGTGCTTAAAAAGTCGAATGTTGAAGAACAGAAGTCGAGATCTTGATTCATTCGAAAATAAAAGCTGTTTTTGTTTGAAAAGGCAAAATTACGCTTTTGTTTTTGTCGAAAATGACTAGAAATTGCTTAAATATATTTTCACGATTTTCTCGAGAACTTATTACGAAAAAAATGATTACCTATACCATTTTATAGAAAATTTTATGCTCTACAATTTTTCTCGTAATATTGACCATACGAGATAATGAGATAAATAAAGAAAACTAAATTTTTTTTCAAAATGCGTCCGTTTCTGGTAATTAACACTTTAACACCACTTCTTATATGAAAGAGAATAGTTTAATTAACATGTATGCCAATTTTCACACTTTAATCACGAAATGTCCTATAACCGCCAGACTACTATGGTTTTTACTTGAGTTGAAAGTCACTATATGGGAAATTTTTTGTGCAGTTTAACTGAAATGGGTACCCGTGTTTACCTGACTTGATTTGAACCTGAGTTTTCAGATCCACACAGTCGTTCACATAACACATACACAGCTTTCCGCCCTATACAAAGATTTAATCAAAGTGTTGAATTGTAAATATGCGTTGTTGAAAGGGTACATAACATAAAATCATGTTCCAAATCCACTAAACGATTTTCTTCTTACTAATTTGACATTGTTAAATGACCCCTAATCTAATTCCGCAAGCTCTGCAAAAGCAATTAACCTTAAAAAAGCTCAAGGCTCGAAATCTAACACATAAATCATTGCGAGCAGCAACATTGGACATCGTTTGTGGCTGCGATGTTTTCTCGTGGAAACGAACAGTGAGTCTGTGATGATCAATGACTGGGGGGCAATAAATCACGAGTTTTATAATATAATGAATAGCGGAGCACAGAACGAGTAGCGCTACTCGAAAGCTGAAGGTGAAGGGTATTACAATCAAGGACTTTAGCAATTCGGACTGCTAACTGGTTCGATTGAACTGGATAAGAGGAAGGGTTTGGTTTTGTGGTTTCTGATTTGAGAGGCCCGTCTACCTCTTATAATTCAGCATCAAATATAATAACGTAGCGAGTGTTTTGTGGCCAGTAGGTACAGGAATGGTAAAATTTCATTCCAATAACGATTATATACTTAAAGGATGAATTTACAGTTTTTACTTCCTTGTACGGAGTAAGGAAGTATTGTAATCGCGAAAAATTTCGGTTCTCAGATTTTGACGGAAATATCCGTTTTGACCTTTTCTGAATCCATTATGACTAGTTTCGTCGTGACGTCTGTACGTACGTGCGTACGTGCGTACGTGCGTACGTGCGTACGGACGTATGTGTGTCGCATAACTCAAATACGGTTAGACGTAGAAAGCTGAAATTTTGTATTTAGGACTGTTATAGCATCTAGTTGTGCACCTCCTATTTTTGGTTTCAATCTTCAAACCGGAAGTAGTAAATTTAAAAAAAAAATTGATAAATAATTAATTTTAGGCAATTTTTTTTATTTTAAATGAAAGATTATGTGATTATTATCTACAATCGGTATTTTATAAATTTTTCTGTATCTTCTATCATTTAATAATAATTAAAGTATATACTTATAATTTAATATTTCGGTATCTTGTAGTCCATGATCGATTAACATTTGTTACTACGTAAAATTTAAATGATTATGACATGACAGTGACAGTAGCAGTGACAATAGTAAAATATCGTTTATATCTTCTTCTGCAGTTTAAATAAAATGACTAAAATATATTTGTGAGTATACTAGTATAATAAGTTAAAAGAATTTTTTATATTATTCTACATTTTAGTTATTAAGAAAAGTATGAACAAACAAGGCGTACAAGGAAGTCATGTGGTGTCCACGTCAGATTTTTTTAATAAAAAAATTGTGAGTAGATACATGATTATAAAAATTACGAAAAATTCATAAGAATTTCCAATTTATACAAACTTTACACGGGTGTACCTCATGACAAAAATTTATTTTCAAAATTTTAAAAAGACAGATTCCCCTTTAAATGTATAAAAAAGCATAATCTTGAGGTCAATACTAAACTGACAGTTTACCCGCAACGAAAATACTTTTACAGTATTTTTCAACTTCATAGCTATAGGATGCGGCAATGTACGAGTTTCAGGTTGGTTTCGGGCAGCTGCAGCAGCTGGGAGTGGAATGGGAGAAAAAGTAAAATCGATAGTATTTTAGGAATTCGGAAAAAACCTAGACGGGTTTTATTTATTTTAGGAATTTTGCAGAAGGAATAGTAAATTAATATTCTAGAATCTATAAACAATTAGACATAATTAAATAAATATTTTTAAGGCTAAATATATCTACAAAATAAGTGCCTACCTACGGAGAAAAAAATCCTTAAATTTGAACTATTTTGTGTCATACAACATATATTTTTTATTTCTTCTTTTTTTTACAATCGGCATTCACTTTACTCATAAAGCCCAGTTTACATTATGGACACATAGAAGATACACACGCAACAGTAAGAAATACTGGGTGTGTTGGTTGTGAAATAGAGAGATGCCGCTATTTTGTGGCTTCTATGTAAGTAAAGAAAATATCAATTTTGACGCCACAAACGTTCCACACGTTCTTCATTTTGCTTTTATTGTCTAGCATGTTGTGTGTGTCTTCTATGTGTCCATGTGAGAACAGGGCTTAAACCTTAAACTTTCTATAGGGTTTGTAGGATTTTACATTACGTATCCGATTCATTCCTGAAATACATTCAGTATAGTAGCATTTTGAAGTTGGAATTGCATTACTTAGGTACCTTTTTACTAATACAAATTAATATAAACTATTTATATAACTTCCTAAAAAAACAATATTCAAGCAGTACCAGTGGAGCATAAACACTTTAACTATAAACTATAATATTATAGAACTAAAAAACGCAGTTTCTAAATTTTTAGTTACCTACTATTTTTTGAGCACTAATGTTGTCTTATATTTTATAGAACGAACATACATTTATTTTTCTAGGATAGTAGTAAAAATTGGACGCATAGAAAAGGTAAAATTTTAAATTCTCATGTAAAATATGAGATTACTGTATTTTTTATACATTTAAATTTTTCTGTGCTGTGTTAATGAGTTTGCTAATTGTTTGTAAATATGAAAAAAACGAAATAATTAATTTGTTTTTCGTTCTGCAGACTGTTTCCCCTGTGTAATTAAAACTTCAGGAAAATTAACGTTTTATAAATTCCAGTTTCAGTTTCAGTTGAGCAAAAAATTAAAAATGTTTCATCTCCGTTCCCACGAGAAATGTTAAACCTCTTGTAAATTAAATTCCCATTATTTTGCATAATACGATAAAGTAATTATGTGCTTATATTTTCATCTTGTAGCTATTTTAAAATCATACAATACAACATTGAAACCGAAGATAGTAGTTGAAATTCATTTTATCATTTTGTATAAAAATTTTAATATATCCTTGTTTAAAGTTCAATTTAAGTTGAATAATACATAGATCAACTTCAGAAATAAGGTTTTTCATAATAAACAATTTTTTTTTATTTTCGTAAATTAACTTTATATCATTTGTATATTTACAAACCATTCAGACAGTAAAAAGACTTGAGTATGGCGAGAGGTATTGTGTGGCCACATCAGATTTTTTTTAACTTGAATTGGAAAATGAAAAAAAAATTAAACTAAACTTAAAATAAAGATATAGAAAGGACCTCAGCTAAATTTCGGGTCCCGGTCTGTTAAACTCCGAAGACGGCCCTGACTTTAAAAATTATCTCCCATTTTTGTAAGTTCCCCCGCCATGTTTCTGCGGGAGCTTAACTAGGTAATTGGTGTCTGTCATGGTAAAATATCCCTAGGAAGTGACTAGGGGAATGCAAACAAGCAGCAGTTGACAGACTGTTTGGTGCCGGTGCCTCGTGTCTTGGTCTGCAATATTCCGGTGTTGATTCAGGACGCCTACGCCGGTCGTGACGAGTAGATTTACGAGTCACCCTGAGCCTGAAGCCTTCGAGGTGCTAGGTAAATATGTGCAGAAAGTCAAGCAGTTGTAGTTGTGGATGATTTAAAGAGTGGAGAGAAAGTTAATATATGGTGGGTGGAATCGCGAATGTTTATTTAAACAAGATAATAGAGTGTGTGTATTCTACAATTTGTGCCAATTTCAGGCTTTATTTTACTATTAGTCTGAAGTAGTTTAGTCCACGTACGATTATTAAAAAGAATATATAATTTATGTGTCACGTGACACATATTTGACTAATTTGATTGGCTAAAATAGGGCAGTAAGAGGCTATCAAATCGATGATATTTTTATCAGCGCTGTTACATGTCAACTGTTTCTGTCAATTAATTGCCTACTGTCAGTTCCATATTTAAATATTGCTGTTTGTCAAAAATAAGACTTAAATTGAATAAACCTGATTGTATTCGGTGGGGAAATGTCAGTGAAGACAAAATTGAGAAAGGTAAACAGAATTTAAAACGTTTTTGATAGCTATTGAAAAAATATAACCAAACATTTTGGACTCATTCATTATATATTCTCCCCAAATATAACTCGGGCTATGATTAATCATAGGTGATAGCATTCGTTACTCTTCAGAAAATTGAACTCGTGCTGCGCACTCGGTCAATTTTCATCGACTAACTCATGCTATCACCGATGATAATCATAGCACTAGTTATATTACCCCCATAATTTATGTGTTACATATTTGACTAATTTAATTTGATAGGGCGGATAGGGCAGTAAAAGGCTATCAAATCGAAGATATTTTTTATCACCGCTGTTGCATGTCAATTGTTATGTTTATTAGTTACAAACTGTCAGTTTCTCAACATGAAATTAATGTTTGTCAAAAATCAGACTTAAAATGTGCCAGGATAGAGATAATAGGGAAGAACACGCCAAATTGAGAATGGTAAACAGAATTTAAAATGATTTTGACGGCTATTGAAAAAATATAACCAAACATTTTGGACTCATTCATTATAATATATTCTCCCCAAATATAACTCGGGCCATGATTAATCATAGGTGATAGCATTTGTTAGTCTTCAGAAAATTGAACTCGGCCAACTCATGCTATCACCGATGAAAATCATATCATGAGTGTTCCATTTTCCCACTGTCTAAATTCTAAATCTGACCATACACAACCGACACTATGGGTTATTCAATCACTAAGAAGCTATAATGTTGTGTCGTGTTGTGTTTAGTGGTTTGAGTATCATTCTATTTAAATCCATTGCTTACTAAAACCGACCTCTAGTGGTCACAAAGTGGAAGACTTGTAAAAAATGTGCAATTAAATTCCATAGAGGGATGTAACAAGTAAAGAAATTAACCATGCTGAATTTAAACAAAATTAGTATGATATGGTATAAAATGTATTTTTATTTGACCTGAAATCTGAAATGAATAATCCGAGAATAACCTGAAAGGAATGTATTGTCACAGTAATAGATGATTGTATCTTTTGTATATCATTCTATATATTGAGTAGAGATTGAAAAACTATTTGTTGATAATGTCGGAACTGGAATCTTTGATCTTTATAGCTTGGACTTTTTTGGTGTGGTCCAAATTTCGATAGAATAACGATAACTCTGCAATAAAGAACAGGAACTAGTTTTTTTTCATAAACAAAATATATACAGATTACTTTTTTGAATCCAGCTGTGAGAAACGAGACATAATGAATGGCGAGATAAATGAACTCGTAAATAAGAAGTATCATCCTGACAAACATGTTACAAACATTAGATTCTGAATTTATTTACCTCCCGCTTACCTGTAAGGGAGGTATTGGAATCATGCAAAAATCGGGTTGTGAGATTTAAAGTGGATGAGCACGAATTACGGTCCTTACAACTCATTTTTAATAGTTTCACGATGATGTCTGTCTGTCTGTCTGTATGCATGTATGTATGTGTGTGTGTATGTTTGTGTGTGTGTGTATGGATGTGGTCAAGGCCGGATTTCTGGGAGGTCGGATAACTCAAATACGAATTTCCCAAAAATGTTAATATTTGTACATTTGTATACAATTGGAAGAGATGCTAAGATTTTGGTATAAATACTAAGGTATTTAATACCGGAAGTGGTATTTTTTTAAAGCATTCTAACATTTTTGCAAAAAATATAGCAAATTCTGCGATAGTTACAATTTGTCATAAGAACAAATTACATCTTACAATATTTATTTAACATCTTTTTTATATCTCTTACCAAGAAAGGAAAACTATTATTTAAAGTATGTAATTTTACCTACCACGATTTGTATATAACAATATAGGAAAAATTTAAAATCAAAATGAATAAAGTCCATACACAATTTCTGAAATGTTTGTGTAATAATATAGTAAAATTTGTATCTATATACAAAGAGCTAATTAAAGAACTAAGAACTATAAAAAAATTTGCAAAAAGTTTGTGAATTATGAATAGGTATTGCAAAATTATAATTTAAGAAAGCCTAACTAAAACCAAATGCTGGCCACATCAGATTTTTTTACAGGGCATTTCACACCTTCGTGCATTATTTTAGTACTCAACCGTACTCAACTGACTTACTGATCGCGGAATTGGTCAAACCTTTCTAGTTAACTGTTAACTAATTGACAGATAAAATTGTTGATTTGTTTTAACATCGCTGTTGTTGATGATACGATTAAGCTTTGAATAGGTACAACGCGAATATATTCAAAGAGACTCGGTTTCACCTCGTCGCTTAGCAACATCCTCGGTATTATAAATCGCTTAATATTCTTGTTATATTAATAGCCTATAATCGTACAAAATATGGGCATGAAATTGTGATTCGTTCTGTATATTTATTCTCACAAAGTTACTCTTATACAACTCTTATATGAAGCGTCTAAATACCTACCTCTTTGAAGAAGCATCACTTAAAATATTAAACTCAGTTGTGAGTAAACTCGGCAAACTTAAAACGTCTCAACGTTTGATATAAGATAACTCGGAGTCAAGGTTTATGTTTCTTCTTCTCCATCCAAGTAGAAAGTAAATTGAGCGAGTTGAATACCAAAAAGGCTTCCGTGAACCTAAACGCACTGTAATATTTCACCGAGGAAGACCTGCTGTTTTAAAACAAGAAGCGCCGTTGCGTTATTTTAAGAATTTCCACAAAACCGAGGGAATCGCGATTCGGAAATCTTCTTTGTTATCATCGGTGAGATGTGGAGAAGAATTGAATTACCTCCCGTGGAATACGAAGTGCCAGGTAATAAATTATAGCGAATAAAGCATACACACTGCCAAAGTGGAAGAATTTTTGCGTTTTAGACTGAGTTTCTTTGTTTCAAATACTGAATAAATGGACTGAGTGATTTGAAATTCTAAAGGAGTAATGGAATGAATAGGTACAGTTGAGAAGATTTAAGTGAGGATTTGAAAATAAATAACATATTTGTGGATTTATTTTTGAAATACCTACCTTTACATATTACTTTAATCACGTGTTTATATTTAGGAAGAATAGATGCCATTGTCATTATACATTTTAATAATCATTTATTGTATATCAATACAATTTAAATTTTGAATATTAAATGTAGGTACAGTTTTGAAAGATACAACGTCTCATGTAAGTAATTTCCCCATTGTTTCGAATAGTTATAAACGTTGTAAACCTATATTTGTGACTTGTGATAGTTGCAAAAAATAATATTTTCATACATGCTCTCTAAAATCGTTACTTTGCGAACTGTTTTGACTTCGCAATACTATATTAAGTATCAAGAACGGTAAGGAGTAAGGACAGTTTACCGATGGCAGACAATGTTTAAGACTGAGCGAAGCTTTTATCATTTTTTGCACGATTGATATTTTTTATCCATACGCAAATATTAATTTCTTCATAATTAATATTAAATTACTTACCGTTCTGTTTAATTTACTTACCATTCTGTTTCTGAACTTACCGTTCAGTTTTTATTTACTTATTGTTTTGTTTAGCTTAGCAACCGGTAAGATCAACATACCGTCTTGGAAACAGGCATGGTAAGTTGATAAAAAAGACCAATCGTGCAAAAAATAATAATAGTTACAAAACAAATTTGGAGAGCATAAATACCTACTACATTTTTTTGTATGTAACACGTACACAAACGAAGTTTTAGAGGACTCACCTAATTTAAAGACTCGGCTTAATAGATTCGTCTTCTATTTTGCGTACTTGTTACATAAATAACTATTCTGTTTATTTAAATGATTTTTGCATTATTACGTAAGTTGCTATTAGATATACAAAATCCTACTGCGGAAATAAAGAAATAAATCTTGTCATGGACATACTATATTGTCACAATTTCTTTGGTATGTATGTATGACACACAGAAGTATACACAGCGGTCGTATTATGAAGCTATAATATAAATATAACTCACTTCAATATACCAACTACAATTATCTGTTATCATCGTCGAGGAAGTTAAATATTACATCAAATAGGAAGCAAAATTACAAATAACATCTTGCTGATTCCAAGAATATACTCGAATTATCGGCAGCACAATAAGGAAGTTTTGTTTGCTTTAAATTTAGATTTAATAAACCTTTTCAGACGACCACTACGGAAACTTGCCATAACAATGTTATAAACTACAATGGAAACAAACAAATAACACAAACTAACATGTTAGTCTAACGCACACTTATAACGTAACGCTTCGAGTTACACTATATGACAACAGATGGCGTTACGAGTAAAAATCAATTCAAATAAATGGAAAAAAAGTATATTAATGCAATAAATTGACATTTTGACACAGTCTGTAATATTATATAGACACAAGTTTTCATTTTTCAATTTAATAATAATTATTTATTGGCTAATTGTGTATTCTTTAGTATTTTTGACATTTCAGATTATAGTTGCACAGTTGGTATCGAGGCATAACCTAACTTTTAAACGTCAGTGCTTCAACTTCAACAGTTGTATATAATTTAGTTCATTGAACATTTTTTTAAATATTTTGTGGTCGTCTGAAAAATAGTGTACATAACTCGCTCAAAAGTGAGATAACAGTGCTCGTGAAATTGAACCACTCGGCGCTATGCGCCTCATTCCTCAATTTCACTCGCTTGTTATCTTACACTTTCGATGCTCGTTATGTAATATACTATTCTTGCTGTTATGAACCTGTCGAATGTTGACATGGAATTCATTATAGAAGATTGCCGGCTCGTTGGGCACGCAAACACAACTTGAATAAGACTTCCGTTGCATTGTTCTGTCTTCTTATGATATTAACGCCTGTTTTCATTCATATTTGATTCGCTTGCTATTGTGATATTCATTTTAAAGGGTTCAAAGCAATGCTGGGAAAAGTTTCAAGCAGACTTTTGCAAGCTTTATTTGTATTCCTCAACTAAATCAACGGGTAAAGCATTTCATTTGGAGGCGTATTTATTACAGAGACGTGATAATATTACAACAAAGCTTTTAGTATGCTTTTTAATTAAAAGATTCATTAATACCTATGCATTTATAATTCTCTGGCGATTTTATAAGCGGATAATCTTTCTGTAAGAGAATTTTTGACAATATTAAATTTGTAATTATGTGATTATCATTTTCTCAAAATTAATAATATATTTTTTTAAATGTTTATTTGTAACAATTTTATTATTTAATTGTAATTCTAACTTAAAATAATTTAAACTCCTAAATACAAACTTTTTCCAAATTTTTTATTTTGCAAAACATAAATGTTATTGTAGAATATGTTTATTTGTGGCAACTTAACTTCTTAATTTTTTTTGTTAAGTTTTTATTCTAAATATAAAAAATAAATCTCCTACACTGAAAAAAAAAAGTTCTTAGGGCAAACTTACAAGCATATTTGATAATGAATTTATTGCATCAAATTTAAAATGTTTCAGCAAATTAAATATTAACTGTTATCAAAATCTTAGTAAGTTTAAATCAAAAATTCCGTTTGTTTGAACAGTATTTTTTTCATCCAATTATTTATTTAATTTTCATAAATTTATTGACTTCGTTTGAGGCAACGAATAATATATATATTTGCAATGAATAATTTTTTGATTCATGCAACTACATTATTGTAAATTTTCGTAAATAATTTATTGTTTCATGTCTAATAAATATATATTGACACAAACTTAAATGTTTGTCTCAAACATATCTGCGATTGCATGAATAATATAAAAGATTCCGCGAAATAAACAAATCTTGATAAAATTAAATATCTATTTGTCACAAATAAATGATATTTCCGAAGACTAAATGAAACCCTGAACATCATGCTAGAACCTATACGAACGTGGTAAGCATCGTTGAGTTGTATGAATGCGTGTACAATTAATACTGTTCAAGTGTTCTCAGTGGCAAAATATCGCAGTACCTATACTGTAGTGTTATATTAGTGTTATTTGTCGATTATTTGATATATTAGAATATTACAATTAGTAGTATGGAAGACGCTAATTTTGAAAAACTATTGGAACAGTGGGGTTTCGGAGACATGATAGAACATTTTCGTTTCGAATGTTCCAAACAACATACACAAATCTGGTATCTGGTGATGGAAAAATTAAAATATGTAATTTAAAACTTAATTTCGTTACATAGTTTTATATAAGAATTGTTTTTTATTTTTAAGTCTATGCATATGTGAAAAAATATTATCTGTATAAACTAATAATTACTATATCATAAAACTATAAATAGTTGTTTTTTTGTTAACTGAAAAAGTAATTTATTTTTATTTTCGTTTTTTTTTTGTAAGTACTACTTTATTATAATAAGGGTAATAACAATATTATAATTATTTATACAGTTATATTTAAATAAAAGACTGATTATTTTTGTTAATATATATTATACTTAATTTATATATTTATTTAGGATCAGGAACTGAGATACCTACTTTAAATATGTGTAGGTATTTATTTGGCGTGAAATATACAATAAGAGTTAATTTCAATTTTTTTTTTTGTGGCAAAAAACCAATAATTTTCATGAGGTAATACAATATTTTCTATAAATAAATATTAACTGAAGGCGATTATATATTTTTAAATATTTATTTATCACAAATAAATCGTAAATTTGTGTACATTATCATTTACTCTCTTAAATTCAATATTTATTTACCACAAAGAAATATTTTTTTTGCAGAAATAAACATTTCATTCAAATTACATTAAAAATTATTTGTGTGAAACAAATTGATTTGAAGATCTGAAAGATATTGATTTTTTCCCGTAATTATATGTTTATTTCGCCATATCCAAATTTATGATTTAATTGCTACAACTTGGATTTATTCTTCCCAACACAACTGTTTTTTCAGTGTAAAAGTAACCTTTTTTCAGGATCTTGATTATATTTTTCAATATACAGGGCGATTATCAACTTTGTGCGTATATTTTAATGGCAACTCACTTAATAATACGGAACTGAAATAATTTTTTTAAAATTTGCAATAAATTTTAGTTTACAGGTTTTTTAATCAAATGGTTTTGGACCACTGTTTTCAAATGGAATTTCATAAATTTATACCTCGATTTATACTTCATGCCATTGCATAATTAATTAAAATTTAGTTTTATTTCATTTATAAATAATCACAATTCATTATACAATCAACAATCCAGTGGTTTCAAAAATGTTCTTGTTGCAAAAACTATGCTTTATTAAATTAACTAACAAATTTCTAAAAAATATTTTTGTTCCATGATAAGTAAGTTGGGTACTATATAATGCCATTAAAATATATTTACGAAGTGAATCATCCTGTATATTATACATCTTTTTTATATTAAGAACTTATTGATAAACAGTTTTCAGAAAATTATAATACAATTTAGAGGTAGGTACCTAATTTAATTAAAATAAAAGTTGATTACACTTTGATCATGTTTAAAAAAAAGTTATGTATAAAATTTATTAGTGTCATTTATAATAATGATATATTTTCTTTAAAAATAAGATCACGATCGAGCAAGGTACAATTTGATTCACCTTAACGTATTTACCAACTTAAAAAATCTGACGTGGCCATCACACAACCTTCCGCCATATCTAGACTTTAAACAGAAATGTATACGTACAATCCGGTGCCCATTTAAAATATACAAATAAAAATCTAAAATATTCAAACACAGAAATTAGTATCACCTGAATCAAAAGATTCATTCACACGAAAACTCTTCTGTGTTGAAGCAATCCTCCGTTCAGTTACTACATTTAATAGCTTACTTATGACCAAGCTTATGACTTATATAGCTCTAGTATGCCAACTTGTCACCCGTCTCATCTGTCAATATTTTTTATTCAGAAACAAAAATCAACCGAACATGGATTACAAGATTTCAACGTTTTATTTGATAAATTTATTTTTTAAATTTTACTGCAGTTCTTTAATGCTATCAGATAAAGACAATTTTTTTATAACGTAAATTGCAAATAACTTTTCCTCTTATTCTTATTACAAATAAATACTATATTTATCCAAATTTATAGAAATTTTTAACACTTAATCTTTTCAATCTTCAAAAAATATCACTTCCGGTGAAGATATTTGTACCAAAATCTAATGAGCTCTTCCTATTCGTATACAATTGTAAAATACCAAATATCAAATTTTTTGGGTAATTCGTATTTAGTTATCCAACAGACGGCATCGGCCCGGACCACACACATACACACACACACACACACACGCACACACACACACACACATACATACATACAGACATCATCGGGAAACTATCAAAAATGAGTTGTAAGGACCCTAATTCGTGCTCATCCACTAAAAACTCACTACCCGATTTTTTGCATGATTCCAATACCTTCCTTTACAGGTAAGCGGAAGGTAAAAATTGATAGAATCCACAGAATCGAATTAGAATTAGCACCATAGCGTAAAGTATCCGGAAATAGTAACATCTTGATTCGGCGTCAAGTTCAACAACCTCCCGAGAAATAGAAAAAATCTCTTCAATTATCCAACACAAAAACCCAAACCCGTCGTTTCATTTAAATCAAGGCATCTAAAACTGTTCCTCGCTCGGGCCATTACCACCAGAAGCTTAGCAACGGTTCGTATTTCGTTGACTTGTTTAACAAATCACACAGTGCTGTAATTCGTTACGTTTTACGAAACGGAGAGAATACGAACAACCCGCTGTGAACAGCAGACTTTTACTTTTTTGAACGCGGCGACGTGAATTAGGGGCATGAATGGGCAGGATGTGAGACGGGCGCCCATGGGATGTGGATTTATACACAGTGGCGTACGGATTTTTTTTATTTGCTCGTCTGATTAAAACAGGATGTTAAAATTATTCATACTCACTCCCATTTATGACACACAGTACTATAAGTTACTTTCGTAAATGCTTCAATTTTAGACTTCATTCAGAAAAATTTTCATTTTCCCCGAAAGATTTAATAACGTGATTTAATAATGTTGTTTTTGATTCTTCGACTAGAATTCTTTGTACAATAATTATACACAAATTTGAATAATTGTTGGAGAAACAATTGTATAAATGTCATTTTTTACATTTCTCCTAAGTTTATCTATTTGATTTGAATAATTTATTTAAAAAATTGCCAATCGTTTATATGCTATTTTTATTTTTCTACTAGAATGGATTACTTGCGTGACTTTTTTTAATTAAATATTTTTAAAGTAGAGATTAAAACTTAGGACACGTATTTTTTCTTTTGACAAAATTTTTACCAGACAGCTGGACCAATAACTAGCCCTAAGACATAAATATAGTACCGACACAACTTGTGCGGTAAGCTTAAACGGCCAACCACAGGTTACATTCTTAATTTGCTTCCTTCCACCTGTTCAACATAATGACGTATAAAATTTTCTCTCAGTTTATTAAAACACAATAATTTTTAAATAAAATTTCGATAGTATTTTAATAAGAATTAAAAAAGTTCTGTTTATAAAGTTGGTGGTGGTTGAATAAAGTTCATTAACGAAGTTGAAGTCAGTTTATGGATAAAGATCTTAAATATTAAATATATGATATATGTCCAAAATTCCAACGCGTTTTTAAGATATCCAATATGCAAACAGACCAACGGACCCACAGATCGACTTTTTTTAAAACTATGATTTTTGGGTTCAGTATGGTCCAAATCGTGAAGATTCATCAAAATCTCGAACTCACGATTACAATATTTCCCTCTACATAGGTCGGGCAAGTAAAAACGGATCATAATAAATTATTCTAATGGACTATTAAGTTTTGATTAGATTATAAAAAATATTAAAATATTAAAATTTTTATAATAAAAGTAAATCAGTTTCAAGCTTTAAACGATAAACATTTTAATTGTTTAATACGTCCTCAGATCTGCACGGTTCTGCATGTAAAATTATGCCTTTTCTTTGTTTGAAATTCGAATTTATAAAACGAACATCCGTACATTTTAATAACAGAGTGATTTTTTTGCAGTTTTATCTGTTCGCGCGTGAGTGCCGCTTATGAATAGCCCACGAACGCCTATGTACTTTCCACAAGAGTTGGTTGACAGTGGCGTGCAGGTCTTTTTATTGTTGCTCTTTGACTTGTGCAACTCTTTTGTTATTTAGATACAACGGCGCCGATTTTTTGTTAAAGTTTTTGAAACAAAACTTCAAAAACAACGGGCGCCTATGTCTTGAATTTATTTTACACTTGGTTGGTTATCAGAGGCGTCGAGTTTGGGTTTTCTTTTTGTGAAAAACGCTTTTCAGTCTGAAGTGAGGGATAACAGTGTTGAGTACCTATCTACGTTTTTTCTGCTTCTATTTGTATTGTTGGATCGATTTAAAGTGGTTTGTGACTTTTGTCTGAAAAAACTGGCAACAAATGCTACTAGTAATGAGTAACGGGTTGTTTTATTGGTCGTTTGCTTGTTTAACCCTTGGGATTTGTCTGTTTTTATGTTCAATGTTCCAACACTTAACTGGGATAAAAATAGGCTTCTGTTATCACGACAGGCATTTGTTTTCATTCGCTAATAGCGGCATTAACAGACTGTTTACTAAATTAACATTTTAAGATATCTACTGTTTCACTTGTACTGTAAAGCATTACATGTAGGTACTAAATTATAAATTACAATATTTACAATAGAAATCAATAGTAAATTATTTTGTTGCTGTCAACGCTAATTCCATTAACTATAATTCGAATTGATAAATTAATAATTTGGTAGATCTGCCATTGTCTGAATTTGTAAATACAACAGCTTTAAAAAGATACATGCTATTTTATTATTATTATTATTATTACTATTATTAGTATTATTGAATATTTCTACAAAAAGTCATTACAATTTTACATACAAACATACTACACATATCTATCACGCTTTAGTTTATCCTAATAGGTGTGTTAGCCTCACATGCTGTTAGTCATATATACAGCGTGTAACCCAACCAGTGCAACAAAATTTAAGGTTGTATAGTATTCGACGCACTGATTATGAATCAAAAAGAATTTTGTTGAAATTCGCAAATTAAAAAATAGGTCCAAGCAAATGAGACATTCTGTAAGAAGCTACAAATTTCATTTTTTCCTGTTTGTAAAACTATTATTACATTAATGTAATTACGCTAACAAATACTGCACAACTATTGTTTAACTTTTTTGTATTTAAATGTGACAACCAGTGGTACCCAAAATGATATTGTTTTTTTGTTTTGCTTGCAAACTACTGTTAATTTTACGAATTTCAACAAAATTCTTTTTGATTCATGATCAGTGCGTTCAATACTATACACCCTTAAATTTTGTTACACAGGTTGGGTTACAGCCTGTATATTATACAGGTTGGCACGTTTTAAACAAATGTTTAAAACTTGTTTAAAACAAAGCAAGTTTTTAAAACATGTTTAAAACACGTTTTAAACATATATTTGAAACACGTTTTAAACATTTTTAATACTTTATCTACGTAACAAAACAAAGTTCATATTGCTAATAATAGTGTACCTATCACATATACTGTTTCTCACTATTGTTGTCACCCATAGCCATAATAATAAGTATAGGTAGGGGAATCCCCAGCATATTTATCGCCATAGTGCGTAATGATGCATATTTCAGAACTCCTTGCTGATTAAAACATTGTTTTTTTGTGTTTAAAACATTTTTTTTTAAATCAGTAAAAAACACGTTTTAAACAAAAAAACAGTTAAACAAAAAAAACAGTTTTTTTTGTTTAAAATTAAAAAAAAAAGGAACCTGACGATTTTTGGTATTCAACTACAAATTTATGTAACAAGATATTCATTTTCACATACAAGTAATCGATAGTATATTACATGCCATTTTATTTGGAAAATAATTTTTCTTAAATGATGTCCATCACCGCGTACACACTGTTCCAACGTTCCAAGCGGTTTTGCAAATTGATCATTACTCGCTCTAGCATATTCCTAGGAATTGCACTAATTTCATTGCGAATGTGTTCTTTTAATTCCTGAATTGTTTGCGGTCTATGTCTATTGAAATACACCTTGCTCTTCAGAAAACCCCATAGCCAATAATCACAAGCGGTCAGATCGGAAGACCGTGCCGGCCAAGGAACATTCCCATTTCGCGAAATTACTGCTGCTTGGCTTGGAACAGTGTGTGTGGTGATGGACATCATTTAAGCAAAATTATTTTCCATAAATAAAATGGCATGTAATTTACTATCGATTACTTGTATGTGAAAATAAATATCTTGTTACATAAATTTGTAGTTGAATACCAAAAATCGTCAGGTTCCTTTGGCGGACCCTGAGTCATTAACACACCCCTATATATTTTTGTACTGAAGTAAAACAGTGTCTTGTTATAATTCTGTTTATTTCGTAACAAGAATTTTTATGGACGATATAAATTATTCTTGCCCTTTCTTCCTCGAAAAAGCTAAATTTGATATTCTTTAACTGTAGTTCTACCGATGACAGTCATTATTTATCTTGTACAAATTTAAACCAATTATCGAACCCTAGTAAATAGATTGCTACCCACATAATTATAGAGCCAGAGTGCTGACATATTTATAGCTATCGAACCAGAAGCATTTGCTTTAATACATTGATACACAATCAGTAAGTGGAAATAGGAGTCTGGTAGAAATTTATGACTAAATCTGTGCCACTAAATTGTTAAGCACCTAAATAGCAAATAATAACATAATTGGCACGGCGATTTGACCAATCTATTTCTACAAACTACAAAGAATAGTATATTCAATAGGTACAGGTAGATATTTATATGTAGGTTTTGCGTTTGGAAATGACAAAAATCGTTGACAATATCATGTAACGACGTAGGTAAGTCATTTTTGTTTATTTTGCAGGAGCACGATTTAAAAATATTCATAGATTTGAAAAAAAGCATTAATATTAAAATGGTAAAGTATGCCTTTAGCTTTTTTTTGTTATTGAGGGATGCATGTATTTACTTTCTGGCAGGGTTGGCAAAAATCATGATTTAAAAAAAATCAAAAATCATTGATTTATTTGAACTAATCATGATTTTTTTTATTTTTAAATTAAAGCACTAAATATAGTTAAAGTAATTACCTATTATTTAACCATTTATATGAAAAATTCCTTTAAAAAATATGTAGTTTGTATTATATTGCACATTTCAAGTTTTAACACGAATTTCTTAAACTATACGTTCGACGCCTTGACTTATGATTCCATTTTCCATTGAATGGATTTTGTTTTTTGTATAATATTATTTCATTTAATAAATAAATATTGAAATTGAATTAAGACACTTGTTTTGTTCTGTACCAGAAATATAATTAAATTAATAATTTTTTACCTTCCGCTTACCTGTAAAGGGAGGTATTGGAATCATGTAAAAAATCGGGTGGTGAATTTTTAGTAGATGAGCACGAATTAGGGTCCTTACAACTCATTTTTGATAGTTTCACGATGATGTCTGTGTGTATGTGTGTGTGTATGTGTGTGTGTATGTGTGTGTGTGTGTGTGTGGTCAAGGGGTGTTAGTCGCATAACTCAAATACGAATTACCCGAAAATTTTGATATTTGGTATTTAACATTTGTATATAAATAGGAAGAGTTCCTTAGATTTTGGTACAAATATCTTCATCGGAAGTGATATTTTTTGAAGATTGAAAAGGTTAATTGTCAAAATTGTATATAAATTTGGAAAAATATAGTATTTATTTGTAATAAGAATAAGAGGAAAAGTTATTTGCAACTTACGTTATAAAAAAATTGTCTTTATCTGGTAGCATTAAAGAACTGCAGTAAAATTTAAAAAATAAATTTATCAAATAAAACGTTGATATCTTGTAATCCATGATCGGTTGATTTTTGTTTCTGCGTAAAAAATATTGACAGGTGAGACGGGTGACAAGTTGAGATACTAGCGCTATATAAGTCCTAAGTAAGATATTAAATGTAGTAATTGAACGGAGGATGGCTTCAACACAGCAGAGTTTTCCTGTGAATGAATCTTTTTATTCAGGTGATGCAAATTTCTGTTTGAATATTTTAGATTTTTATTTGTATATTTTAAATGGGCACCGGATTGTACGTATACATTTCTGTTTAAAGTCTAGATATGGCGGAAGGTTGTGTGATGGCCACGTCAGATTTTTTTTAAAATCATTTGAAACAAATGATTTAAATCAAGCCAACCCTGCTTTCTGGCAGTATGAACATTTTTACATAACTTTTTTCACTAAAATTTCAATAATTTAAGGCATAATTAAGATACATCCTTTTGTTAAATTTATTCTGGATCGAGTTCTGGATAATGAAAACTATGAGGAATTTGACATACGACGCTTCGACGGATTGTAAATCTCTTCATTTTATGCCTATCTCAATTTTCGATTTTTTTGAGTTACGTCGTTTCGTGTTATTCACAACGGAATATTAAATGTGATGGTTTTCCACTAACAACCATGAGTATCCATGAATTGACGGCTGGTAACTGCATACGCGATAAAATATACTTGTATACTGGATGATTCACAATATATGGAGGCTGTCACACCCAATTAATAATTAGGTGAAAGGTGTGAAAGGTATGAACGTAGGTATGTATATGTAAAAAAAATATAATAATAAGATGAGACAGTCAATAATGTTAAGAGGCTCTTACATGAGGTTACTAATACTCGTATTTATAAAATAGAAGTTAAGAACAAGATTCATTAATATAAAATACTGGCTGATTTATAACTTTCTGCCGTTATTTTAATGTCAGTACGTACTCAAATTACTGATGACGAAAGAGTGGACCTTCAACTCTAGAAAATAAAATTCTTGAATACCTACTTATAAGGAAAATACATAAACATGCACCAAATATTCAAATGTTGGTCATTTGTAGGTTCGTAATAAATACCTCCATTAAAAGATTCATTCACAGTAAAATGAAAATCCATAATTTTTTATTCGGCATAAATGCAAACATTAGGACGTTGCAAACACAAGGGATATACATAAATAACGTTGAAACTAAACGAACAACCCAGTACCATTCTTCACTCTCACATACTCAATTTTGACTATTACTTTTCTAAATTTGTACCTTTCTGTGTGGCTGTGTGTGCACTGTGCATCTACCTGTGATTGCATTTATGCCAAATTTAAAATTCTAGATTTTAATTTTTCTGTGAAGATATTTTGATGCAGGTATTTTATTATTTATAAATTTTCTAGATTCGCATCTTTTGGTATTGTATTTTTCTGTGTATGAAAATTAAGGAATTTTATCTACAACAATAGAATAATGTATTCATTATATACGTGAAAGTAGTATAATAAATCCCTCCATAAGGACACATTATGAAATAATGAATTCATTATTTCACACTGTTAAATAATGAGTACTTTATTCTCTCGAACTGTCAAACTGCCATCACATCTGTTTTAATATTAGTGTTACATCAAGTTATCATTTTATGACGTTGTAAGCAGAAACAGTAAAAATAATAAAAATTTGTAAAACGCTGTATATGACTAGCCCATAATAGTTCTAAATTACTCGGATAAATTGTCATCACACAAAAGTTTGAGGTTAAGTTAATATCAATACAAATTTGTAGTAAGAAAATGTTGTTTTATTTAAAAAGTTGTAGATAAAACGTCGTATTTGACTCGAAAATAATGGCTATAATTAACTCGGATGATTTATACACTCGCCTTCGGCTCGTGAACAAACTTTCATCCTCATTAATTATAGCCTACATTATTTACTCGTTAAATAATATACTATTATTTCATGGTGTTGAATCCTGTTGAACCCATTTTTATACCACGACGGAATCTTCAATTTAATTGTACCAAAAATGTACTTAAAAAACCCGCCTTTAAATTTATGAATTTGAAAGATAATTCGATTTATTCCATGCTCAGTAACCCGAAGATGATTACTTTATACTCGTATATGAAAATATGTGCTCGAAGCTGTGAATCATTATATAAAATGATAACATTTTTAAGAAGCTACTTTTAACGTAATATGAAAGAAGGAAATTTTGGATGAAATTTTCATCAAGTGTCAGCAATCAGTATTCATATTCCCGGATATTATATTAATGTTCTGAAGATGTAGCATCAAATTTATTAGCAGACTTTTCAGTTCATAAATCTCATTAAAAATGAATTGCTACTGCTCTGGCTCTGCAGCAATATAACGTCTACCGATATTAATTTACGACAAAATTATTTAAAAATTGTGGGGAAGATTCTTCTAAAATGATGCCCGTAAAAAGCGCTGAGGTGTGCACCGTAGCTTTAATCAACTTTCCATTTAGAATACTTCAAAATGTATACCCACTTAATGAGTTTTAGAGTTTTAATTAAAATTTGCATTTGCGTTTATTGAGGTATTAAAGTGAAATGTCAGTGTAATGTTTTTGATGTAAAATTCAATTACTTCGAACTTGTTACGAGCTTTTTGAAGCTTCATTGACCTTGATAGCTTCAGAACCAATTTCTGTCATTTTAATTTAAACTGCAGTTATCTTAAAAGAAGCTTGATCTGTATACTACCTAAGCATTTTTTATTCTAAAAATCCGCAGATTATTGAAATACGATGTATTTAAGAAACTGAATCGATCATTGCCTTAAAAATTTAAAATAATAAAATTGTTCAACGAGTTGACAACAATTTCAAATTAAAAATAACAGTTTATTACTAGATCTGTAGAAAAGTTCCATAATCATTCGAATAATATTATTATTGTATGTAACAAGTGTATTATTCTGTAATAAGAGTGGAATGTTTGTGACACGAGTCGTAGGCGAGTATGTTGAAGACGTTTTTACGTCTGTAAATTTAATTGAATTTAAAAAGAATAACCTTATAATTTTTTTTCATTACCTAAATATATTTATATTATTATTTTATACAGTTAAGTTATTATTACTCGTCCTCACATTTCATTCCATCACTATAGTGAAATAATTAAGTAAACCCGAAGTAAACCATTCCATCACAAGTGATACACTTTCTATAATAATGTTAATTTATTATATTAGAATAATAATTATAGAGTAGTAGTACTATAACAGCTTTATAGAAAAATTATTATTTACAATACAGGCTATTTGAATAACTTACATTAACTAAGTATAGAAGGTCCGTTAACCAGTTACTGTTACTATAACCATAATACAAGAAATTTTAATAAATTTTAAAATAAAATTTCAACTGCTCATGGGTTTATTATTTAAAAAGCTAGTTTGGTAATTTTAAAATATTGGCTTCGCTACAATCTGTATACCTATATAAAAATGAATGCCTGTTTTTCTGGTAACGCCATAACTTGAGAACGACTTGATCGATTTGAATATTTCTTTTTTTGTTTTGTTCGCTCTAATACAGCGGTGGTTTTAAAACGAAAAAAAATTGAGAAAACCCAAAAGAATAGCTGAAAATCGAAAAATTCAAAATTGTTTGTCACTTAATGAAACAAAATAACAAACAGATTAGATAACCAGACAAGTAATTAAACTACTATGTATTAGTTGTTGAAAACGAATTTCGAATTAGGTTGGTCTAGGTGTTTTGAAACAGTTGTGGATTGTTAGTATTGGTTAGCATTACCTGTAAAGGAAGGTATTGGAATCATGCTAAAAATCGGGTAGTGAGTTTTTAGTGGATGCATGATCATGAATTAGGATCCTTACAACTCATTTTTGATAGTTTCACGATGATGTCTGTATGTATGTATGTATGTATGTATGTATGTATGTATGTATGTATGTATGTATGTATGTATGTATGTATGTATGTATGTATGTATGTATGTATGTATGTATGTATGTATGTATGTATGTATGTATGTATGTATGTATGTATGTATGTATGTATGTATGTGTATGTGGTCAATGCCGGGGTGTAAGTCGGATAACTCAAATACGAATTACCCAAAAATTTTGATATTTGGTATTTAACAATTGTATATACAATGAAAGAGCTCATTAGATTTTGGTACAAATATCTTCACCGGAAGTGATATTTTTTGAAGATTGAAAAGGTTAATTGTCAAAAATTTATATAAATTTGGTCAAATATAGTAGGTATTTATTTGTAATAAGAATAAGAGGAAAAGTTATTTGCAATTTACGTTATAAAAAATTGTCTTTATCTGGTAGCACTAAAGAACTACAATAAAATTTAAAAAATAAATTTATCAGATAAAACGTTAAAATCTGGTAATCCATGTTCGGTTGATTTTTGTTTCTGCGTAAAAATATTGACAGGTGAGACGGGTGCCAAGTTTGCATACTAGCGCCATATAAGTTATAAGTAAGATATTAAATGTAGGTAGTAATTGAACGGAGGATGGTTTCAACACAGAAGAGTTTTCCTGTGAATTAATCTTTTGATTCAGGTGATGCAAATTTCTGTGTTTGAATATTTTAGATTTTTATTATTATTTGTATATTTTAAATGGGCACCGCATTGTACATATACATTTATTGTGTGCTGATGTTTAACGATGTCAAATTGCATTGTTGTTTATAACAATCTGTTGTGTACCAAAACGCATTACAATATATGTTTTTGAAATAGTTTAATTTTTTTATTTGTTTTTTATAACAATGCCAATTTAACATTGTTGCCGGCGGCTATCTTATTCAAAGTTTACTGCATCGATTGAGTTCAAATTTGGTATGGTAATTGCTTAACATCTAACTTAGGTATAACATGAGCAGACTAAAATGTCAGTCCACCATCTTGAAACAAAATGGTGGCTAGCTAACTTAAAATGTACTGCACCGATTGGGTTCAAATTTGTAATGGTTATAACTTATGACATGAGCATAACTAAAATATCAGTCCGCCATCTTTAAACAAAATGGCGGTAACCGATTGGGTTCAAATTTGGTATGGTATCATGGGCGTAGTTAGAATTGCCACCGTGTATGGTATGGTAATAACTTAGAATTCTTATAACGAGATTCCTTTAAATTCAAGTTGGAGGCGTAGCAACGCGCGCCGGGTCCGCTAGTATTTCATATAATTTCTTAATTGAAAACAAACGTAGGTATAATTATTGTGTTATTTAGTTGTAGATAAATAATAAATATTTGTACAATACAAAAATGGAAAAAACATATTTAATATTTTAAATTTACTTTTCACGTTTTCATGTATGTTTTTAGTCGTTTTGAATGGTTCATTTTGCAAGTATTTCTATGAAATGCAATATGAATGTAGATTGTTGAATAGTAAATTTTGGGATGAATTCATTGCTGAATCTCCTCGGACTTTAGGATTCCACACAATTCAGAATTCACGCAGCACATATTGAAGAGGATGAGGGTCTGAGGGTCGGCTAAGCTCAAATAAATCGTATAAGTTTGAATGGTCTGTTTATGTGACTAGTTCACAGAATACGAAATTCATGGATTTAGGGATTTTGCTATCGTTGCTTTCCTTTTCACACTGAGTTTGTATTTCTGTCATGTGTTATTAGAAATATTAAATTGAATTCTATATGAACTTTTAAAATTTAACACATAGAAGTTAGTCATAAGACAAATTCAATGCGAGAAGCACAATGCCATGAACTACAATTATTTGATATCTTTTTTTTACCTACACCTGTGCAGACATAGTAGTATTTCTATCGTTTGTTTTTAGTTAAAAAAGTATTCGTCTCTCTTGAAATAAACACTACGATTTCAGAGAGATACTTGATACTTGAACAAGTTGCTTACTTTGCAGCTATTTAATGTAGACACCAACTTTCTTCAAAATCACTCGCTTTGAGTATTGGATTTAAGCGACTTGACCAAGTTACTGGCACTGTGTAACGCCGCCTTTAGTAATTGTTTCAAATGATTAACATATATAAAATAATTTAGTGATGGAACGAAAATCTGGCTTTGATACCGAATTCCGGCGATCCAGCTAAATAAGAGTCCGGAATTCCGGAATTCGATAATCACGCCAAACGACCGACAAACGACTATCCGTTCCACCAATAAAAACAATAAAAAGAAAAGTAGAAAATTGCAGATTTTACCGGCTTACAAAATATTGTTAATGATTGTAGCAAATTTCATTTAATTAAAATATGAATAAATATAGAAAAAGAAAAAAAATATTCATTTGAAGATTTTCACGAAAACATGCTTTGTTTGGGAGATATTTAATTTGCTTCTGAAGTTACAAATAGGAATGTGAATAGTTTTGTAAAAATAATAACTTATTAAACAATGAGTAGTACCAGTACTACAACAGTACAAGAAACATTTGTAATAATAGTAGAAAGAGAGTACACAGGAATGCAGTCAAATTGAATCTTTATTGATCTAAGGCCAACGTTTCGCCACCTCTTGTGGCATCATCAGGGCAAACTACGAAAACAAAAAATATCACATACACAATTTGTAAGAAATATACAATGTAACACTTACAGATTTAAAAAATATACAAAAATTAATCATCAAAGAGATGTTGTCAAATATAAATCAAAAAATCGAGCACTTCTCTCCATGCACTCACAGAAAACAAGAAACATGAAAAGTGAGGAACAAGTGGAAACTAGTCATTACCAAGAATCAGTTAATCATTTAAACAATTTGCAGATGTGACAGTAGATGCTGTTGAGGTCTTCTACATCAGTCCTAAAATTTACATTATTTTTATTTTCCTGTATGTGAAGCATCTCAAGAAAATAAAAATAATGTAAATTTTAGGACTGATGTAGAAGACCTCAACAGCATCTACTGTCACATCTGCAAATTGTTTAAATGATTAACTGATTCTTGGTAATGACTAGTTTCCACTTGTTCCTCACTTTTCATGTTTCTTGTTTTCTGTGAGTGCATGGAGAGAAGTGCTCGATTTTTTGATTTATATTTGACAACATCTCTTTGATGATTAATTTTTGTATATTTTTTAAATCTGTAAGTGTTACATTGTATATTTCTTACAAATTGTGTATGTGATATTTTTTGTTTTCGTAGTTTGCCCTGATGATGCCACAAGAGGTGGCGAAACGTTGGCCTTAGATCAATAAAGATTCAATTTGACTGCATTCCTGTGTACTCTCTTTCTACTACAACACGCACAGTCGCTTAACTTTTTCCTTCATTTGTAATAATATCACAAAAATATTTGCCAATACTTTGACTACGAATGGTATACAGTTATACAGAGAGGACTATTCATATTCATTGAATCTGATCCAGTTTTTATATTAACATGATATGACTCTAAATAAGGTATCAATTATTTTAATTTTACGTGTCAGTAAATACATTCATTTTTATAATTTTCATGTCTTCATTGTTCAAACAATAGTTATTTTTGTATTAAATAAGTTATTCGAACGCACAAAAACATTTCACTCTCGGAATACAAACTACATTTTTCTACAACTGTATTTTAATTATACATTAATATTAAAATTTGTAAAATTCATTAAAATTTTAATTATTTTCAATACCCGTGAAAAAACGTTTATCAAAAACGTGAAAATTTTATTTTTCATGGTTTTGAATGGTTGTTAAAGAAACATAACAAAAAGAAGATTGTGAAGAAAACAGCAAATTTGCGCTTTGTTAACTATGGGAGTTTCCAAGCTTACGGCTTTTAAATAAATAGGTACTTATTATATTGGATATCAATTTTCAGCATTATATAAGTTATAAGAAAGCGATAATAATTGTTAATTTTGATAGATTTATTACCTTTTTATCGAAATGAAAATGTAACTCTTTTGAAACGTGCATTAAAATGCGCCATGTGTGACGTAGACAACATTGAAACCAAACCGTGAGTAAATTTGTTCGTGTAAAATAGTTTTTTATCGTTTGACTACGGAATGGACGACGGACCTTTGTTGAAATAAGGTAAGATCTACGTATCGTATTCGGTCCTTGTCAGCGCGGTAAACGTACATTATGTTCTTAGGACCGGTGACGACACACCGTCACACCTTACATATTTATCTAAATGTTATTAATTTTGTCTGGCTTATTAGCATCTTTTTGGCAAAAAGAAAAAATACGGGTCTAATATTTTAATGTATAGACTAAAACAACAATCATGGAAACACCCATTCAAAAATGTCAACATTTTTTGGATTATATTTGAATGATATGTTTTGTTGCAGGCCTGTAGACGCCGCGCTCCACCACCACCCCCTGCCCTCGTGCTGGCCGTCGATCCCGCCGCACAACACGTCAGGCGGGAGCCGCAGCTCAGCACTAGGAGGCGGCGACCCGCTGCTGCCGTCGCCGGCGTCGCACAGCGCCGTCATCGTGTCGCCCGAGACGCTCAGCCACCACTCGTCGCCGGCGAGGGCGCACCCGCCGCCCCTGCCCCACGTGGCGGTGCTAGCCGCCCCCATGACCTCCATGGGGCTGCCGCACAGGCAGGCCGCGCATGTGCATGTGCAGCATTCGCCTATGAGGTGAGATCATTCAAAACTTACAAATCATGTTCTGAGTTATGTACTATTTTATCCCAAAGATTCCAGTTTGGAAATTTGGAGAAAATAGTGTTTCGTAACGAGTATCGAAAGTGAGAAATATCGTGCGAGTAATGCGATACTTTCGAATGAGTCATGAACGCTATTTTTAAGACGACCACAAAATAACACATAATATTTCACTTTTTAATACACACAATTTTCAAATGACTTTTCTACTGTCATTTTAAGCAATCATACATGCATGTGTGTGCAACATTTGCCTATGAGATGAGATGATTGGGAAGTTAGAAATAATATTCTAGGCAGAGAATCGAACCGCACAAAATAACAGATCGCGGTTCGCGATTCACTGTGCTTTATAGAGTTCGGTTTGGTCTCGGTTTTCAAATCTTTTTTCTTGAAATAAACCGAGACCGGTTTTCAAAAATGCGGTTCTCGTTGCGGTTTCGGTTCTATGATTTATTAAACAGCAATCAATTATTTAAATATATTTGTTACAGGTTTAGGCCAAACCTGTAAAAAGAAATGAATTTTTAAAATCAAACAAAATTTGACTAAACTAATGAAAATACAATAAATTTCAAACATTTTAAAACACGTAAAATTTGAATAAACGCTATAAACGGTTCTAAACCGGTTCACAACCATCGGTTGTAAATATCCAGGGTCGACCCGTACTAATTTTCTGCCTGAAGCGAGCACAAAATTTGCCGCCTTTATTAGGAAAGATAAAAATCGGATATTTTATTGAATATATTTTTTTTAAATATGCATTATCTTTGTAGGTAATTTTTCTATCATTATTTGTAGTAAAATCATGAAGCAGGTATATCGAAGGTATATCATCAAATTTATTAATTTCGTTATCTCATGCTCAATCAGTGGCGGGATTTTAGCAATTTTATTGGGGGTGAAAATATTAGAGTTTTTATATCAACTTTAGAAGACAGGCTTATAAAAAAACGAAAATGCGCCGCAAGTGAAAATTTTTTAATTCAAGGTCAAATGTCATATAATTAAAAGTTACATTTTTTATTGAAGGATATGAAGCTTCAATCTTTTCCCTCTTTCATACGCAATTTTTTTTCCTGTTCAATAAAATGTTTCTTAATGGAGCCTTTATCGGTACATTGACGAACGTAAATAATTTATTATCAAATTTAATTTTGTGGCAACTGTTGTTTCAAAAACAATACTTTCTTCACTCAACACTAGTATCCTAGTACCCAATTAAGTTTAATTGTATTGTATAAAAAGATTTTTTGATCTCAAATACGGCCCCCAAAAATATGCCGCCTGAAACATTCGCTTCAGTTTCACCCCTCGGTCCGGTCCTAAAAATGCCGATACGGTTTACGGAATTGTTTCTCGCATTTATTTTAGAATGTAAAATGTATTTACCCGTGGGGATAAATGACTTATCTTTAATAAGTATTAATACATCTTAATAATGTCCGGTGAAAAAGTTTCAGATAAAAGCTGCCTGTTAATGTATATGAAGATGAGTCCGATAAGTTTTCTACGAGTTACGGCCCTGATAAATAAGGAAGTTGGCGAGCTGCAGTTACTAGCTGACATAAATTCAGTGCAGCTTATCAAACTGTTGATCGAACAATACTATTCGCAACCCACATTTAAGAGTATTTATACCACATATGCAAACATCGCACAAAATCATAAAGATACCGTTTATTGACATGCACGTTTTATTACCGGTACCGAGAGTTTCTAAATCTCGCACATACATAATGGATCAACAGGACTCGGTCGAGCGCTGGGCTGTACAAACAGGAAGTCGTGTCGCCGGTCCCGCTGCACGTTGCCGCGGCGGGAAATCACAGCAAACGAGAAATTACATCACGAGAAACTTGATCGAAGTTTTGTCCCTTCCTTCGTGCTGATCGGCAGCAACAGGGAGATTTCAGATACTGTGCAACAAGATTGATTTTTGTCCCGTGCTGATTTGTACGGGATTGAATATTTGATGCTATATCAGAAATAATTGAATACGACTGATGATGATTATTATTATAATAATTAGATAGATACGGGTCGCCAAATATTTCAGCAAACACAAATCCATGAACTACAAATATCGACAAAAGTTCACTCATTTTAATTTTATTAAAGAAAATTATCCAAATTAGTAATTGAGCAATTCCAATTCTTTAATGGAAAATGTAGTTAAAGGCATTGGCAAGTTATTTTCGATATTTTTAAATAGTATTAATAAATAAATTATAAAATTAGAAGTTGAATAGTTTTTGTTTCAAGTCTGTAAGATTACTTATTACAAAGTTACAGCTATTTGAAATGACGTCATCTTAGCCGAGTACCGCAGTCGGTCAGTTCACTGTTCGTTTGGCTAGGCACAACGCGTTTGTTGTTTTGCTTACAATATTAGGCAGAGCTATTGTAATGACGTCATCTTGTCAACTTTAACGGGCTTATATCTCGGTAACTATGACCAGTATAATATTTTTGTATTCACTATGTTTCTAAACGTACAATGTAGTTTTGATTTCTGTAAAGTCAATTTTTAACTTGCCAATGCCTTTAAAACGTAGTACTTATTTTTACAGGAGAAGATTGTCTCATCTCAAATAAAACATAAGAAATTAGTATTTATAACGTTTTAGTTGAAATATGTATGTGAAGAGAGTGAGCCTAAAGACGAGTTTTTTCCTTATTTATTCCTTGGAAAATATTATTTTTCTCATCTTCGCTGGATTTCCAACTGTATCAAATATGTTGAAATCTACATTTTATGTTTATTTTGAACAGTTTAAACAGTAGCGCACCCAGGATATTTTTAGGGGGAAGGGGGTTGAGATTTTGAAAACATAAGTACCTATTTATAAAGAAAATACGTCGCAGTCAAAATTTTTGTTTGGTTTATTCAACTAGAAATCAATGAAGGCACCAACGGTAATTTTGTTAACTGTTCTAACAAAAAATTATGTTTGATATATTATAATATAAATATAAACGCACATAGCGTTAAATAATATGCATAATTAATACCAGCTTACAAACTTACAGTTTTCAAATTATGTATAGTGAATTTTATACCATTTGTAAAACCTAAACACATTTCACAGTTTTATAGTTAAATTTTGCCCGAGGGGGCATCTTTTTCTGTCAATCTTTATACTTTATTTTTATATTGGTACACAATGCAATCTTTGTAAGAATACTTTCAAAACTTGCCACAACTCTGCAATCGCTGACGTCACCACGAATATCGTCTATTAACAGTTTATTGTGCACAATACGCTGGATAGTTCATAGAAAACACTACGGATACTATAGTTTACTAATTTACCTAATTTTTGTTGAATAAATAAAATTAATTAAGTAATATGATTTTACTGTAGGTACATTTATTTAAAAAAATATTGGCATTTAATATTTAATCGTTAATCTACGTGCGCCACTGAGTTTAAATACTTATGTTCCCATAAGAATAGCATGCGAACGTTTACATTAGTAGAAACAGGTATAGTTTGAATTTGTTACCAAAGAAATTACTATTACACTAACGTGGTCTATTAGGGAAATTTTTTGAGTGTAGTTTGATCTCTTAATAATGGGGGTTTCCACGATTTTTTGTTTTTTTAATATGTTAATCTATACATTAAAATATTAGACCCGTATTTTTTGCCACAAAGATGCTAATACGTCAGAAAAAATTCATAAAAATTAAAAAAATAGGTGCTGCAAAAAAAGTTGCTGTGTGTGACGGTGTGACGTTGCCGGCCCTGAGAACATACGTTTACCGCGCTGACAAGGACCGAATATGATACATAGATCTTACTTATTTCAACACAGGTCCGTAGTCAAAACGACAAAAAACAATCTTACACGAACAAATCTACTCACGGTTTGGTTTCAATGTTGTCTACGTCACACATGGCGCATTTTAATGCACGTTTCAAAAGATTTACATTTTCATTTCAATAAAAGGTAATAAATCTATAAAAATTTACAATTATTATCACTTTACTATAACTTAATAATGCTAAATTGATATCTAATAAGTATATCATTAAAAGCCGTTGGCTTGGAAACCCCCATTGGGATGACTCCGCACGGTACGAAATGCCCAGCGCAGCGCCACGCAGTCTACTGCGTTCAGCAAATGAACCGAGTCTCAGCGGTGCTGTATCGATTGATTGTTGCAGGAGAAATAATGCCGTTTCGTCTTCCGAGGCAGACAAATCCGATCTAGAATTGGATGCCGACTCAGGGAGAATTAGATTTTTTGTCCGGATTAAAGTAGTAACATTCGGTCATTTAATTAAAAGTTTATTTGAGAAATTCAATAAGCTTTTTATAAGTTTTTGCGATTTTCTTTTCGTGCAGAATGTTGTCCAAGTAATTGGTTTGTTCTTGAAGAAAGTGTTTTTTGTTGCTCAATTTAAGAGAAAATTTAATAACATTTCCCGAACATTTCCGAACCATTTACAATATTTTTATTTGAAAATCTGTTGTATACTTAGTATCTATAAAAATTCCTGATAATATAATTTATAATTTTTATTCAGGCTATAATTTTAATAATTTCTATTCATTAAATCAAATAGAAACAATTTGTTCTCCTAGCTTACATAGGTATATTTCAATCAATATTACGATCTTTACATGGTTTTTGTCATATCTGCACGAAAAGTAACCTTTTTGTGCCTGTTTTGCGTGCGCAAAGTGGCTCATTTGTTAATTATGCGGTGTTGTCGAAATCTGCGAGATCTGAAAAAAATAATATCTAATTTTCTCTCATATGTTTTTGTAAAAAAAATAATTATTTATTCTTCAGATAAACATTGGGACAGGATTTTCAACCTTAGATAATTTATTATTGACAGAACAAATTATTTTTTTTATTAGACATTCAACATGTTTCGTACTTTGAGTCCTATTTCTTGTATAGGTACCTATATTAGAAATTATTTTAGTGAAGTGTTAAGAAAATTTATTACTTATATGATGTTTTGTTTAACATACATACATACATAAAATCACGCCATTTCCCTAATAATGATCATTCTTAAATTTACCGTGCGCAAAGTAGAAGCGTGCGAGAATAGGCGCGCGGAAAAATTCACTTTGCGCTTTGAAATTTAGTCACATAGGTACTTATAAGAATATTATGATAGTGCATTTTTAAATATATACCTTTTTTTTTGCCAAAAGCTCAAAAGCAGCAAAATTTAATAGCAGAATTTTCTACTTATTGTACCTACTGCTTACTGCAAAACCTCTATTTCTTATTTCAAAATTTGTTGTCTACAGTTGTTCATCCTGTCAATATGTCATCATATTACCTAATGTATAATAATTCATCCATTCATTCATGATTGAATGTTTGAAGCACCTGTTAATATAATCCATTAAAATGTATTACACTGAACTGACATAGACTACAGTCCGCGTTAATATATTAAATTATTACAGAATATACGAGTACAAGGAACAGGAGAACAATTATTCATGTCTAGCGCATTACATTTACAGTATTACTGTTTGGATGGAATGTGTGTTTGAATGTATGTCTGTTATGTATGTTACGTATACGTATCCCTTGTATTGCTATGCGTTGTGGTATGTTGAATTATGTTAAACATATAAGAGTAGTTCCTTGAACATTAGAATCTCTATGTTCACATTTTGAGCAGAATTATGCAAAATTGAAGTCTAATAAATAAAATGAACATTATTGCGTATAATAAAGATAGTGTAGTACAATACAGGAAATTAGTGTGTTTGTAGGTATCTATAGACAAAAATCATTATTCGCCTATTCGCATAAAAAATAGTTAGCTAAAGATTTGTTACGTTAAGTAGGCAGATTACATTTATCAATTATTTAATCAACTTTTTTATGAAGAAAATCGAAAATTTATAAACTTGATGAAGTTAAGCAAAGTTGGTGTCAAATTTTTACGTTTTGACAGTCTGTACAGTTAATTATTTTCAGAAATTGACCCGAATATCTCCACGGTATCATTTTTACTTTTGATTTAAACTTGACTTGAGACTTGAACTATGAGTTTAATATATTTAGGCAATAAATAAATTCAGGGTTTAAAAAAATCTGATGTGGCCAGCGCACGACCTCTCTCCTAATTCTGCTTATTTTACTAATCTAATAAATAGTTTCACATACATTTTAATAGTTTCATGTTCATGTAATATATAATTATATTTTCTTTTATTTTAATTGCAAAAATTGTCACAAATAAATAATGTACTTACCAATTTATTTAAGGAACACTATATCAAGTTTCAAAAAGTACTATTTCTGGTTTGCGGAAACCTTAATTATGAAATTTGGATATTAACGTCGCGGGATTGCAGTGCTATTTCGTTTCTAGACCGACTGATGGCAGCATAGTATAAAATTTGTACATATTATACTGTATATACGCTTGTATTAGTGTAGCCAATCGCAACATTGTTCCCCCACTCATAGCCACTGTACATTTCGGTAAGAACATTTGGATCGTTTTCGTTTCTTGATTCTCGAGAGAAATTCCCGTATGAACATTTTTTGAGACACGTAAGAAGATAGGTAAAAATATTTCGAACAACAAACAACATAAATAATGTAATGTTATAATAATAATTAATAATAGTTTTTACTTTGTATGCCATGAATTTTTATTTTATAGAAAAATCTTGACATATTTTTATCCATTTAATTTATAGTCCCGATTCGTCAAAAAATTTCGAAACTTGAGAAATGAATATAGGTGTACCCTTTCTGAAAAAATTATATTATATTCAGATTTTTTTCTCTTTCTACATATAAAAAGATACGAAAATCCTAAATTGTCATCAACCCGAAAAATGCATTATCTCATTTTTTTAGAAATTAAAATTTTGGTGATTTTTTTTTAACTTTCCGACTTACAATTGTAATTTCTTGTGAACTAGTGAAGATATTTTATTCAACTTATTTTATACAAGCAGTACTTATTAAGTACCTATGTATGTGTAGGTGTAATACATTTATCAAGAATGACGTATTGTTTATAACAAATGAGAAAGTAATAAAATTCAACGTAAATTTCGTGTAGTGAAAAATGTAGTCTGCTACTAAATCTCGTTTTGTAAGGAATTTTGCAGTACATACTGCAGGAGATATATAAAGGAAGGTTCAAAATTATTTTTACTAAGGAAATCAATATAATTGGTTGGCTAGATAACGAGTTATGAATTTTATAGTGTATGAAAGAAAAATACACGGACCGGTGCCGGTAGCACTTCGTAGAACTTGCAACCTGTGCAAGCTTGTCAAGAAGTGTCGGGCGGGACAACAATGTAACGTAAAGCAAAAATTATATAATTATACGACGGCGTAGAAGGGTCAGGGTAAATATTTTTTTATATTGAATTCCCGACTTTTAAACTCGGGATCCCTACTTTTAAACTCAGGATCCCGAGTTTAAAAGTCGGGATCTCGAGTTTTAAACTCGGGATCTGAGCTTTTCAATCCCGAGATTAAAAGTCGGGATCCCGACTTTTAAACTCGGGATCCCGACTTTTAAACTCGGGATTAAATAGCTGAGATCCCGAGTTTAAAAGTTAGGTTCGTGAGTTTAAAAGTCGGGATCCTGAGTTTAAAAGTCGGGATCCCGAGTTTAAAAGTCGGGAATTCAATATAAAAAAATATTTACCCTGACCTTTCTACGCCGTCGTAGAAATTATACCTATTCATTTCTCAAGGTTCTAAATTTTTTGACGAGATAGAAGCGCTTGGCGCTCGGGTTTGTGGCTCTGTAAACGCACAACAATACATGACAACAATAACAATTACTAATATTTTTTATCATTTAATTATGGATTATAATAAATTTTGATAGTTGCGCAAAAATAACATTTTTTCCATTTATTTCCAAATCCTGTTACCTATACATAATTATTTTCTATAATTGTAAATTTTTTTATTAAATAATATCATTGTTTAGTAGGTACATATTAACAAACATAAATAATTATCTTGTATATGTTTAATTCAATAATGAAATTTTTTACATTAAGATTTTAGTTTATATCCGGAATTTTGCTAATGTTTTGGTACCTAAGTATTTTTAGCAAAGTCTGAAAATGTAATAATTTTTTATTATATTGGTGAGTTTAATTACTTCATATTTAAGAATCATTTGAAAAAATAAATTTTAACCAATCAGGTAACAATAATTTTTTAATAACAATCAAATATCAGTGACTATTTCCGTCATTATATATTTTAACCAATTAAAATGCACTATTTTTCACAAAAATCATAGAAACTATCTATAAACAACATTATTCCAGTGCATAATTTTTACTTCCTTGTACGAAGTAAGGAAGTATTGTAATCGCGAAAAATTTCGGTTCTCAGATTTTGACGGAAATATCCGTTTTGACCTTTTCTGAATCCATTATGACTAGTTTCGACGTGACGTCTGTACGTACGTACGTACGTACGTACGTACGGACGGACGGACGGACGTATGTGTGTCGCATAACTCAAATACGGTTAGACGTAGAAAGTTGAAATTTTGTATTTAGGACTGTTATAGCATCTAGTTGTGCACCTCCTATTTTTGGTTTCAGTCTACAAACCGGAAGTAGTACTTTTAAAAAATATTTCGATAAATATTTAATTTTAGACAATTTTTTAAATTTTAAATGAAAGATTATGTGATTATTACCTACAATCGGTATTTTATAAATATTTTTGTATCTGCTATCATTTAAAAATAATTAAAGTATATATTTATAATTTATAGTATTTCGGTATCTTGTAGTCCATGATCGATTAACATTTGTTACTACGTAAAATTTAAATGATTATGACATGACAGTGACAATAGTAAAATATGCTTTATATCTTCTTCTGCAGTTTAAATCAAATGACTAAAATATATTTGTGAGTATACTAGTATAATAAGTTAAAAGAATTTTTAATATTATTTTACATTTTAGTTATTAAGAAAAGTATGAACACACAAGGCGTACAAGGAAGTCATGTGGTGTCCACGTCAGATTTTTTAATATTGACATAGTATGCGTTTATCCACCGTAACCAGGACACAACAAACAATAATATTTAAAATTAATTTAAAAATTATGTTAATAAATAAAATTGTTAAATTTGTTTTATTCGTGAAATTGTATACCACTTGATCATCAAAAATAATAGAAAATACTTTTGCCTCCTGCGGTTCGACGTAGCTCTTGTGGTATAATAACTGACTATTTCCCTCGAAAATTTTCAACCAATCAGGTTACAGTATTTTTTAAATTTCGAGCCAAAACAATCAAGTATCAGTGAGTAGGTATGTGCACAAATGCAGTGTACCCGCGAGTATTTGCACAAGTGCATACCAGCATACCCGAGTATTTTTGACAGTTGTCAACACAAGAAACAAATTTTTATTATCTAAATTTCTAAATTAAAATATAAATATATATAAATTAACAATTTTTTTATAATTATATAAAGCATCGTTAACCTGAATTTGAATCTTATAAGATTACCATAGTAACCAATAGTTTCACATTAACTTATTTGATTATTTATAACGAAATATAAACATAAAAAAAATTGTCAATAAATAACAAAGCTTATGGCTACATATATAATTTTTTTAAATTATGTTTATTGATATACACACTTAAAATATCCACTTGATACAAAAATTACTAATAAAATCAATAAAATAATTTGCCAAAATACTCAATTTATTCTGATTGGTCAGTTTTGAGAAAGTTAATCATTCTCGAATTCTTCGAATAGACGTTGACGATATCAGATTTATACAATACAAACTGATTGTTGACAACAATGTAAAAAAGTAGGATAAATAATAAAAGTAAGTGTCATTTTTGTATTCAATTATTTATCTTTCGTTTACTGGAAAAGTGCAAAAGTAGAAACATGTAATATACGTTAGTCCTAAAAAAATTCAAATTTTTATGTACTATTTACCTACGCAATTAAGTTTATTCCACCTTTTTCGAGCGAAAGATCTATTATTTTTCTTCTTTTTACTGTGCTTCGTACTTTTTCCCCCCATTTCAACAAATAATATAATACCACGGACACAGTTCCCGAGTGAACAATGTTTAATAATAATAATAACAACAACAACACATTAAAAACAACAAAACCAATAATTAAATAACAATTACGCAAAAAACAAGAAAACAACTAAAACATAATAACAAATAACCGCAAGATATAAGAAAAAACTATGAAAGGGCTTTTAACGAAATCATAACATAACATAAATAATGCAATGCGGACTTTGAATCTATAGCGCCAAATTTTAAACGACGAGCAGCCATCTATGTGATAATGCTTGAACTATTTTAGTGGTCGCGTGCTATTCAAACCACTTTATTTTTTATTCATGGTGCATTTGAGTCTCAGTCAATATTTACGCTTTTTGTTTTTTTCTTATGATAACATATATAATTCTCTAGTCAAGTAAGTATGTTATAAAGATGTAGATGTGATAGTTTTGGAAATAAAATGTATTTTTCTGAAAAATAAGCACTTCTTTTAAACAAGAATGGTTCATTAGCCTAGGTATACAATTAAGAATCACATATATGCAATGTTTGGACTGCTAAAGTCTACCAATTTTAAATGCACCATGAATAAAATTAATTACTGTTGGTACGCAACCATATATACAGGAGCGCGACCTTAAAGGTTTGATACTTTTTAAGGTATCGGGACGAAAAAGCGTCAGTCCATATGCACACACACAGACATCATCGTGAAAATAGTAAATTCGTATTTTAGAGACCCTGAAACGTGCTTATCCACCAAAAACTCATACTCGAAAATTTTGACCCATTATAATACCTCTCTTATAGAATAGAGCTGTAAAAAACAACTGTTTTGTCAATAAAACATGAAGAAAAGAACTAATCCTAGATTTTTTAAATTCTACTCGTACAAATCCTTCATGTTGAAGAATCCAACCTTATTTAATTGTTTCCTCCTGCTGTTATTGTCATTATCTTATATCTCTGTAGGTTGATGTGGTTGATGTTGTGTTATAGGGCGGGCTCGACATCCCCAGGACCCCTGGCAGTCGCGCCCTTCCACCAGCATGGCGCACTTCCGGTCATGCGAAGGCCCTCACGCGCTGAGCGACAGGTCACGTGGAGGCAGCTCGGAGCGTGAGTAACATGAATCTTACATAATCACCTGACACAACAGTCCTGACACGTGCGTAACACAACTAAACAATTCACACTTTCTTATAAAGGATTCACGAGGTTGACAGGTGTGTCAATCCTAAAAGTTTACCAGTTCCTTAGGTTAGAGGATAGAAATTAGAGGTTAGGTTCTGAAAAGTGTGGTTAGGGTACGATGCGAAGAAACTGTACCAAGGATGAATCGAAAATTAGTTACATAATTTATGCCCCTTACAAAAGCAAACAAATATTTAATGGCAATCACTGTCAATTAATGATAATTAGGCATAAAGTTTAAAAAGAATTGAAGTACCTACTTGAATTTTCTGATTGAACGGCCTACCGTATAAATCCTATAGATATGGCAGGAACCTATTCAGTTAGAGATTAGGAAACACATAACAATACAGTGGCGTGGCGTGGTGTTGGAAAGGAAGGGAAGCATTTTTGATATAAAAAAGAAATTTAAAAAAATTGTTTTATGTCAAAAATGTATTTTTTTCAGGGACTTATAATCACTATCACTATAAATAGCAAAATATATATTTACTAATAATACTAAAATAATTGTATCAACAATAAATAACAACAAAAGGTACCTACGGCAACTTATACGCGAACAGTCAAAATTTAAACCGCGAATGCGTATGCGTATCTCCCCCATACAGAAACGCACGAACTCTGACTGCTTTCAGGCTTCAAACTCTGGCGCTCAGTAATTTTCTGAATGAAAATATTTTTATATTTAAAATACTGAACTAATTTGTTAAATATATTTCCTTTATTTATTTCATATTAAACTAGATTTGCTTTTAATTCTACAGGAAAAATCTTACGAAACGCACAAAGTGATTGCGCACGTATCATATCTAGCCCGAACAACTGAACAAAGAACTACGGAAAAACATATGTGTATCTCGTGTTGCTTAAAATACGAATTTAACATTTATATAAATTTAGAAAGTTTTATGGTGTTAAATGAAAATATATCGTATATAAATTAATATTTATTGTAATATTGAAACATTTTTTAAAAATATTAAAGACAAGGGAAGCAGTGCTTCCATGGACGCCACGCCACTGAGTACAAAAGAAAATAAGCGTGTTCAGCACGCTAAAAGACGTACGCTTCACGCAGGTCCGAGGGTAGGGCTCTGGTAGGGGGAAACTCCTCCTCGTATAATTTTTTTGAAAACGTACACTTCTGAACGTTATTTTAAAGTATTTTTAATGCAAATATTTAAAAATTATTTATAATTGTAAATACCTACATTCTGTTCATATGAAGATAGAATTACACAAAATAAATTTAAGTAACTTTATAGAGTAGGTGCCGAGCCCAGATCCAGAGTATGAGTATTTATAAGTTATGTTATATTTTACTCTGTGGTTTCTTTCATTTGACAGTGTGTTCTACCGGTAAAAATTAGGTTACCTACATTTATATGTGTGGTCCTGCGAACGAACCTTATACCTACTTATACTAAAACTAATGGCTCGTTCGCAAAAGCGCACATTCGGCGCACATTTGCTAACATTCAGTAATTAAGAAAGTATAGGTACATTTACATAATATTTAAAATATAGTGCAGAAAATAAAATACAGTACAAAAATAATACAGTACAACACCTTCAAATACTGTAATGTCCTGTATGTAATACAATACATACATAATTATATTAGAAACTAGAAACGGTGCGAACTAGGGACGCCTTTTTGTTAGGCCATCTATACGAATTTTTTTAAAGAAGACTGTATTTGAAACATCAGTTTTACAAGCATTAACATAAGTCAGAAATATGCCTACTTGATAGGTACATTGTCTGAATTATATAAAAAACAGAAACAGATTTTAATGAAATCTGAAAAATTTTTGTGTGGACTTTTACTAGTTGCATGTCTGGTATCTGTTGCCTTTCTTAGTAATATGATAAATGATTTTAATTCGTCTACTATATATTTAGGAAGCCGAGACCATTAATTTTAGCTTAGCATGACTACATAATCATATCCTGAATAATAAAACTAAAAAAAGTAAATTCCGAAAATTGTATCACGTTACTTTACGTTAATCAAGATAAACATGCAGTCGAATTTGCTAGAGACTAAAACTGGTCGTTTATATTTTTATTTGATTATATATTTTATTTATGTTATCAGCATCCTGATGAAGACTTATTTGCAGTAGAAACATTGGTGTTTTTATTTTATTTTATTAATTTGACTGGCTTCTTCAAATATAATTTAACATTCATTTGAGAAATCAATCTAACATAACACTTTTGAAGTATCAAATATTTGCACAATATAATATAAGCTACACAGTTTTAAGCCGTTTCATGGCTGCGCAATAATCTGTATTTGAAATTATAACTTACAAATCGTACAAAATACACGCACTTGACTTATAGGAGGCTAGTGTTCACAACGAAAAAATTAAAACGTTAATTTATTATTTTACTTCAGTCTCCAACTGGTTGATACTGTAATAATTTATATTTTATTATCTGTGACTTTATTCTTCTTATTATGAAAATATGATATGAGTGATTTATTATAAAATCTTATGCGCATTTAAGTGGCTTATCACCCGATGAAAAAGAGCCCCACTCTTCAAATTTGAGGATAAAATCACTTAAAATACACCCAAAGGGATAGAGTGGGATACTTCTCTCTTACGTGGAGCTCCTTAAGGACTTCCTTCGTCGGTCGGTAACGTAGAAACCTGTGCGATTTACGAACCGCACCCTCTGGTTCTGGACGCGGACAAATACCCTGCATTTGTCACTGCTAGAGTAAATTGTGTAATGGATCCACCACCAAATGGAAACACATAAAATAACAGAAGTTTTCTTGTTTTCTTTGCCGTAATAACTGCGTTGAAGTGAAAATGTTTCTTACGAACGTAAAGTGAAATATTGGTATAGTATTTTTTTTTCAATATAAGCTTAACGTTTTGACTGGTTGTCTGATTGAATAGAAGTGGCGTACCACGAATTTCGTGCTACAAAATTTAGTATATCGTGTATCAATTATCGAGTGTCGAAATTAGTATCTTACATTCCAGTGTTTCATTTGGGTATGACTCGAAGGGAAGAAGAACATGTGCATTATATTAGCATTTTCCTCTGCATTTTCACACGTGTTCGTTCTGACACATTATTATTATTTTTTGTTGTTTGTTTTGAATAAGGCCCACAAGTTGGTTGAGTTGATAGCAATAGACCGGCGTCCTGATGATGGTTTAATATGAATAAATAAACCGAAACCGGTCGACTATTGAATAAAAAACTATTATTTCAAGCTTTAACCTCTATTTCTATTATTATTAATGATTTGCAATGAATAAAGCTAGATTCGGATGTACCCAATTGTAAGTATAAGTGACTTATTTAACCAACCAGCGCTTAAATACAGCAAATTTGATTTTCGATGGTAAGCATAGAAATCATTTTAAGATTAAGAATATATTTTGTTTCAAATTATTTATCAGTCAAATTGACAAAGATAAAGCTAGATTCAGACCTACCCAATTAAAAGTGGCTAATTTAACCAACGTTCGCACTTATAATTGAAATTGGAATTTTGTTGAAGCGCTGGTTGGTTAATTTAGTTCTTATAATTGGGTAGGTCTGAATCTAGCTTAATATTTGACCAATTGCAAAAAGATTGGCAACCATATCAAATATATGGTGCAGTATCAAAATAAAGTTTTAAGCATTAACTTCCATCATTCTCCTGGAACAGTAGACGATGATAACACAAGAGCTACTTCAGTACATCAGTACTTCAATACTTTAGTACTTTCGTACTATCAGAGCTGTTAGTTGTCGTATGTAGCAGCGCTGACAGTAGAGATAATCAACGCGTTGGTTGGTTGGCAGACGTTCAAACAAAAGTGTCAATGTAGCTCGCGAGACTCATTGTGCACATCCTACGTCACTTCCCAGCACACTGGAGGATCGTTTGCAGTTTGCATAATTACTCTCTAACCAAATGGTCTTCAACAGGGTCGGCTCCAGATTACTTTCAGAGGAATACTGTACTATTCCAGTTTTATCGGATTTACGAGAATTTGTCACCATTCCTGGACTTTTCAGAACTAATTTGTTGTTGTGTTCTTTCAAGCATTGCTTAACCAGTTCTCTTTGCCATTATTTAAAAGATTAAGGCACTACATTGGTGCCAAAAATATAGTAAAAAAGGGACCTTGCTATATTACAAACTGAGCTCTTGTTAGTATACCTACACAGTTCATATTTTATATATAGATAGTTAAAAGATGACTCTAGAGGGCAACAAAATTATATTTTTGAAATACTTAATGATATTTTAGTAATAACTTAGTAAAAAAAAGTCAATTTGGCCGATTTTTTACTATTTTTTTCGTCAGATATGTAATTTTCTTGACAAAAAATATTTTCGTAGCCCTCTCACGAACAATGCAAGGAATCGACTATTTAAACAAAATTAATAAATATGCAATAATAAGGCCATAATTTGTAATATTAAAATGCATAAATTAATTCTTATGTTCTCTAATTGTTGTCGCAACAATGTATTGTATGAATTTTTCAATCAAATAATGCTTCCTAATTACTTATGGTAAATTTCAGATTTTTATTTTGAGCAATATAGCAACGTGAATTCTGATTCTACTGCAGCAATATTGCGTGCAACAAGGGTAGAGCCTTAAAAGCGATGAGAAAATTAATAAGATTGATCGAACGATCATAGTTTTGATTGCTCTGATTAAATAGTTTTCTGTCCGCTACCTCATATAATTCAATGTGTTTTATTTTGGTGATTTTTAAGTTGCCGCAACAAAGTCACTAGTGCCCAGTAGAGAAATTTTAATTTCTTGCAATTTTTCTTTAATAGTCCAACTTCTAGTAGAAATAATAATATTAACTAGAAATTTAATTGCATTTAAATAAAACTGGGCAAAATATTTCCTATAATTTATAATAGGAATTAAAAGTTAGAACAAATGGACTGACTCCATGTTCATATTGTTGATTGTACGACACCTTTTCCTAACGATTATTTCCAGTGATTTTTTTCGATAATTTTTTTCCAATATTCATTTTTTCCGCGGTCTTTTTTCCAATGGCATATTTTTCGCGAGTTCTGTTTTTCCAATATCCGTTTATTAAAATTTAACCTAATCTAATCTAAATTAAATAATAATTTATTGGAAAAAATGTTCCATTGAAAAAATGCTTGATTGGAAAAAATTATCATTGGTAAAAACGGACTGAAAAAAAACCGATTGGAAAAAATTGATTGGAAAATGTGACTTTCCACTAATATTGTTTTATAGTCAAAATATTGTATATATTTGGCACGGTCTTTGGAGGGCCCCTTCTCGCCATCCAATCGAGCTGAAACTTGGTACGTAGACTCGTCGCCGATGACAACGAATTCTGTTAAAATTAGAATTGATTAAAATCGGATGTCATTTTCGGGGTGTTAATTACCTGTCAAAAAATATGCATCACTTGATGTTTATACAACTAGGCCTTTTTACAAACCTTTTATAAGTCAAGTTAATACGACCATATTAACTTAGGTATTTTATTATTGTACTTTAGACGAGTTAAAAACAAAAACTAATATAAATTACTATATTTTCCAAGTATTTTCAATTCTCAAATAAGAAAAATCTAGAACCATTCCCTCCAATACTCACTCAACCTGTCACTCTTCTCAACCCTCTTTCCGGGCAAGTGACTGCAACAAACCCGGACTAGCTCAGCGATTATCACCGGTCCGGGACCGGAGCCTGCTAATCGTGCTCGCTGCTTGCGACAGCATATCCAGGATTACTGACACTGAAACTCTGTGACTCTACCTCGAGAGGGACTTGTGCTGTCTGTGAACGAGTGAGGATGTCTGAGGACTCTGAGGCATTGTTGTGTCACAGGAAATGCAGTGTTGAGGATGTGAGAACCTCGTGAAGGATTGTCATGTGGAGAAAGGGTGGGTTTCCGGATTTTGTTTGAGGGTTGGGTTAGGTCAATGACAGTTATGTTGTACTGTGCATAAGTATAAAAAGTTTAAAAATATATAAACATTTTCACGACATTTTTACATCGTTAACAAAGTGTGAAGTTGATGTTTTTATTTTCAACCGTGAAAAAAATTTTATTTGAAAGTATGTGCCAATTTTCCTTAAGCCCTGTTCACACATGGACACATAGCGGATTCATAGAAGACACACATATGCGACACACAGATAACAAGCAAAATGAAGAACATATGGAAGGTTTCTGGCCTCAAAATTGATTTTTTCTTTACTTACATAGAAGCCACAAAATAGCGGCGCCTCTATTTCACAAGCAACATGTGTCCATGTGTGAACAGGGCTTTAGTTACCAACATTATATAATCTTATTTTTTGTTCTAATTATATATTAAATATTTTAACAAATTTAATAAAATAGGTAGGTAAGGTACTATTAAAATTAGTTGTAGAATAGTATATTCAGTAACAAGTGTGGTAGTGTGGAGTGAAGCATTGTTCATGTTCAGCTCGAGTAGATAGTTTGTAACACTGCGTTCCACGAGAGCGGAATAGCCATTCTACACGTGTTGCAGATTATGCTTTCTCTACGACTATAGATTTAATTGCATTTAGAAAAAATATAACATAAAATTTTTTAATAAAAATATATTTATAATATTTACTACCTACATAAAATTAACGAATTATTATAGTTAGACGTATTTTTAGCTACCTACTTATCTTAAATAATACAATCAAACCAACAAAAAACATAGAACAAAGTTTAATTATTACTCGCCACATTTCATTCCTTAAGATAGAATGTAACTATTTCATAATAAAAAATTATGTAAGAATGATAACATTCTATAACATTCATGTAGAAAAAATATTAATTTGTATTTGGTACGCGAAATGTTTTAGTTTTATTTCACCCGGCAAGCCTCATCAAAAAGTAACATTTACTTTACTATTCAAATCTAGGTTTAAATTTAATGCGAATATGGTCTTTAACCCTCAGTACTAAATCAACAATAAACACTAAATCTTGTGGTGAATCCACAGGTTCCATAGTAAAATTTCTTAAAATTGAAGACACCATACTCTTCAGTTCTAGCATAGCAAACTTTTGACCTAAAAAGTTAAAATAATAATAATTATTGTAACATATAAATCTTATTATAAAATACACATTATCCTTACCTATACAATTCCGTGGCCCAGCACTAAATGGAATATAAGAAAATGGATGACGTCCCTTTGAGTTTTCAGGAAGAAAACGATCAGGATCAAATTTTTCAGGATCGGGAAAATATCGAGGATCTCGGTGAATGTTGTAGATGTGAATGAATATTTCTGTACCTGGTGGGGCTAAATGATTAGCTGAAAACAATAACAAGAGTTATTGGCATTAAACTGTGTTACAACTATTATTATGTGACAACAAATTTATTTTTAGTATACGCTCTCTAAAAACGTTACTTTGCGAACTGTTTGAGATCCACAATATTTTTCGCAAGTGTCAAATAAGTTGATATTGACGTACTTAATTCGGGCCACGAAGTATAATGCATGGATCCCACGACAACAACAACAAATTGTCGATGTCGGCAACTTTCCGTTAAAAATTGCAACAAACTATCTTGTTACAAGCACTTCTTGCCAATGTTTAAGTGGCATTAGATTAGATGAAGTGAATTTATTTTAACGTGAAACATGGGATTTTTCATATCCATGTATCCAATGTATTAAAGCGTTCTTTTTAAAATGAAACATAGAGATTAAATTTAACTGAATTCTCTTGAACAACATAAGATATTTGGGCTGTTTGTAATAGTTCCAAGGGACATCTTCAATTGAACTTTTAATAGTTCTAAGTAGGTATACATTGTATTTCCAGGTAGTAGTAGTAGTGTGACACTAATTATTAACAAATTAATAAAAAATAAAATGGGTGTTTTTACATTACATAGTTGCACAAAAAATATTGTGTAAGGTACCTCGTCTGTGAAGTAGGTATGTGTTGTGTCCTCGAGAAAGTCATTTCGCAGCCAAATAACTATTTAGCGGTTCCTGTCCTTTAATAAGACGTTACCCAAGCAAGGAGCTGTTATTTACATTTTACCTATAGGATTATTTGCACTGTTTCATCGCCTACGTTTTTCAAAATTTTATTTTATATTTTAGAATAATGTCGTTAAATTACTGATCAAATTTGGAGAGCATATTCTAAAAATTTGTATGCAACTGAGTTTTATAGGAGTCATCTAATTTAAGGACTCGTCTTGCGCCTCGTCCATGAACAAAGAGCAGATGTAGAAGTGTAAGCAAGTAGAAAGAATTTATCATTTCTGATTTATTGATCCAAAACATCTACAAATTGAGATTATACTTACTTAATTGTACATCTTCATTTATCTTTCTTGCAATTAGTGGTACACTTGGGTATAACCTTAAACATTCTTTCAAACAGCGTTCCAAATATTTCATGTTTTGTAAATCGTCGTAAGTTGCGTGTCGATCGGAACTCTTAAATATTTCGTCCAATTCTTGAATAATTTTTTGCTGCAAATTAATTATTATTGAAACTTTGCCGCCAACGTTAAAATTCATGTGTTAAACTATTTTAAAACCAAATATGAAATTTACCAAAAACATTTAATTTTTTAAAGTTTAGCCTAATTTCAAAATTTGGAGCTCTTAATTTCAGCCAAACGAAATTCTTCTTAATCGTAGCAACTTGCAACAACTTCGTTTAGGAATAACTACGGTTTGAAAGAATTGCGTTTACGAAAAATTATTGGCTACCTCAAAATTTTGTATGTTTTCATATTGAGTTATTTTGTTCAAGCGAGACAACAAGTGATAATAATGTATTTACTTGGACGTCTTCATGATGAGCCAATAATAAAAGTGCAAAACAGATTCCTACTGAAGTAGTATCATGACCCTGAAAATAAGAACAATAAATATATGCACGAGTTATAATTTATAAGATAATTAAATAAGTGCATTATTATAAGATAAGTATCTAAATGCATAAGTCAATAGTTCCGTAAACATAATAATAATAATTTGGTAAACCACATTCACAATAAGTACGAAATTTTTCAATAAGATTTTACTTGATAAGAGATTTCTTATCAATAGTTATGTACATATTTATCTCATTTTTAATGAATATTATTTGTATGTTTAAACAAATAATTATTATCTTGAACTTGATTCTTTACTGTACTAATTCCAGATTAGACTTCGTCTTAATTTACTCGTATCGCAAAAACGTATTTGCCGGACTTATGACATAAAAAACCATAACATACTTACTTCAAAAACGAATGTGTCAACTTCTTCTCGAATTCCTTCGTCATCAATTTCTCCTGTTTGTCTTTGAGCGTAAATTAATAAATCCAACATAGCTAAACATTTCTTTGATTTTTTATCAGCTAGTTCTAAATCTGCTACGTCACTGTTTTCAAAAGACTCTTGTCTTTTCTTAATTACATGCCGTGAAAATTTGTGTAATTTTTTTACTAAACTTGTATATTTCCAGTGTGTTGAACTAAGGTAAAATAATTTATATTCTGGATACAACCATGGTGATAGAGCAATTTTTATTATAATTGGCGCAAGACTAAAATAATAAAATAGATTACAAAGATGTGTTTGAAAAAAATAAATTATTTTAATACTTGTAAAGACTGTCAAAGTATCCTTTTTGTTTATTGTCATTTCTGTCCAATTTAATACCTATTGCTGTCTCTACAATGAGTAATAATATAATTTAATAGTTAGTTGTTAATATTTAAATTAAAGGAAATGTGGAATATTATCTTTATGCACAAGTGTATTACCTAACATTGTTTGTTTAATTTTCAATTTTTTTGATAATTGTAGAAAAAAGTATTTCAGTGTAAACATAGTAAGCCAGTCAATAAAGGAAAATCATCAGCCGCAATAAATTGTGTAGTCTGGTTTTTTCTTTTAAGGGGGACCCCCCAGACCAACATATTAAAAGTCCAGACCCGGATGGTGTGTGCGTTGGGCGGAGGGGGGTGTAAAGGTCCCTTTTTTCAGTATTTCGTGAATATCTCGAAAACTATGCGTTCTAGCGAAAAAGTTATTATATACAAAATGAAAGTAAATTTAATTGTACAAAAATATCCTATTAGTTTTTTCGCTAGGAGCATTGGTTCACGAGATACGGGAGTGGAAAAGTAAAAAAAGTAGAGATGAAACGGATATCCGATAACTATCCGGTATCCGGCGCAAATTTACTATCCGGCCGGATACCGGATAGTAACTCAATATCCGGCCGAATACCGGATATTAAAAAACTACGACAATTTCCTAAAATCAACTTCAAAACATAAGTTTTTGTGAGGTAAATAATAAGAAAACGGTTTATAATTATGACTGCTTTTATTAATTACTGGAAGAGTTACAAAATCTAGAAAAAGAAGTTCAGAGAAACTAAAATAATAACAAACAAACAATATTTAAAAATTAAAATTAATAAAATTGATGAGTGGTAAATTATGAAGAATTTCATTGTTTATGTCGAAATATTGCCAAATAGGTGATCTTTTCTTCACTGATGACATGTTTTTTTACGATTTAACACGGGCCGGATATCCGGCTATCCGGCTTGGCAGCTAGCCGGATATTCGATATCCGGTATCCGGCCAAACAACTATCCGTTTCATCTCTAAAAAAAAGTCTTAAAAATCCTGTTTTTCCGTATAAAATGAATGTTTACTAAACACTTTACTTGGAAATAATGGAAAAATGAAATTTATTATGATTAATGATCATTTATATGATGTTAGAGGGTGGGAGTGTGGGGGTGGTGTTGAAGTTTCCATATTTAGGTTTTTCGTGAATATCTCGAAAACTATGCGTCCAAACGAAAATGTCACCCTATACAAAATTAAATTAAATTTCCTACCCCTTAGGGGGTTTCCTACCTACTTAAAGTGATGGGGGTGGAAAAGTCGAAATTTCGTTTTTAAGTAACATGCTTTATCAGAAAGAGTCAAGGCAAAGTATATTGGTCAAGGGGACCCTCCCCCCTCTTGCCACTTAAAAAAAACCAGACTACACGATTTATTATAAATTATTATTATTATTATTGCGGCTGAACAGCATATTTTGGTCTTCGTTGACTGGGCTATAGGTAACTATTACCTATTGAGTTCTGCAACCAAAATACTGCACAAGTAATTAATCTTAAGAGGGAAATTCAGAAAATAAATTTGATTCAAATTTTTTGTAAATATTTCTAAAAGTAATAGTTATGTATAATCTTATACCTACTACTTACCACAAATAGTTGCTAAAGTAGTTTCAGTCATAATCGGTATAATATTTGTTTCATTTTCTTTGCAATTTTCTCTTAATTTTTCAATTAATTTTTCGCATTGTTGTCCAAATACCTGAATGTACATTTTCAGTATGTTATAATGGAATGCTGGAGTTAACAATTTTCGTCTTTGGTGCCATTTTGTACCTTAATTATATTAAACATTATATTCTTATTCTTATGATAGATAAAATCGGATAAAATGCATGAAACATGATTGATTATGTAGTATGTATTTACCTGTGCTAGTCAATAGTCCAGTTCTAAGCCAAGTTTGTAATACAGTATAAAGCTTGCCTTTTTCAATGAAGTTCACATTTGTCATTATAACCTAGAAAGTTTGTTAAGAATATAGTAAGAACCGCAGATAAAGAACTTCATTACTCCTCCCGTCTATTCATTTAGAAGCAGAGACCTGGAGCTAATTTATTTAGTCCAGGTTCGGTTAGGTTCGGTTCATAGAAAAAAAATCGATTCAGTTTTGGGTTTAGATTCAAAAACTTTAAAATATATGGGTTTAGAAACCTAGTTTTTTAAGGTTCTTTTGGTTTCGATTTAAAAATAAATATATTGTACAATACGTGTTGTTTTGAAGAAAACTTGACGTTTTGTTGTACATCAGAGAAACCCAACAATACTTATATTGATGTATTAAAATACTAATTTCTAGCATGAATGGTTTCCCGCCATAAATTTTGGAGTAGAAAAAATGCCTCCCTACATAAATCTGAGTGAATATTTAAAATTAAAAGAAAACGATATTCTGCAAATTGATTTCCGGTTTCGGTTCGTTGGACTTGAAATATATAACGTTTCGGTTTAGGTTTCGGTTTGGAAAAAATAAAGGTTTTTTCGGGTTACCGTTCAGGTTCGGGTTCAGTTCCAGCTCTCTGTTTTCAAGAGATACGAATACGAACAAGATTATTTCTAATGAACGAACATGAAAACTCGTGCAGTTTAGATAATCATGATTGCACTTTGCACATCTTATTAAAATGTACTTTACCTCGGCGTCTTCTGGTGTAACAATATGTAATGACCCGACTATTCCGCCCCATATTGCGAACGTTTCTTTGAATTTCGCTGTAAACTTTCGAAGTTGGGTAAATAAAATCTCTAAAATAATAATAATTCTATTTAGAAAAATAAATCTTGTATTTTTAAGTTTTTATACAATTAATAGAAACGGTGAACAATGCAGCAACACGAGTATAATAACATAGTTTCAATTATTTCACTTAGCATTGTTCTGGTCTTTTTGTATTTGCATTTATTAAATAGGTTTTGCAAAAGTTTTAAAAGTTTTTAAAAAAAAACTTAGGTTTTTCTTTTTGAAATACAATTTTAAATTTTATTGTACAAGGTGTAGTATTATTTTATAAAATTGCACTAAGCATTCAAAATTTACTTTCAATTTTAGTTCAAACTTGGCAACGGCAGATACTTAATAAATCTTTAACTTTATTTATTTATTGATAAAATAAATGCAATTTGGCTTAAATTGATCAAACATTATTCACGATTTAAAATTGTTTAATTTATTGCAATTTAAAGTATTTTTTATAGTTTTATAAATTTAAATCAGTTAAAAATTTGCACCGTTGCGCAGAATTGTTTTATATAAATTTCAATAAATTTTTAGAATAGGTAATATAATTTTATTTTCTTACCTTCATCGGTGCTCAGTATATCCACATTGCCCAAAACTGGAGTTATTGAAGAAACTAGTGGAAATTTATTTAATAACTTTGCTTTACGACTACATGTTTGCAACCAGTAAAAATAACTTAAAATTGTAATTAAGGCTACTAGAATATATGATAAAACTATCATTTTGCAGTTGCAATTGCAGTTTGTCGAATAATTATCAATGCAATAAAGTGGTATTTTTATAGAATTTGCAGTGTTTATCTTTCATATTTTTTTGTTTTTATCTGAAGTTGTCATTAATGTAGGTATTTTATGTATTATAATTTTAATAGTTTAATCGTTTTCCAAAGTTTTATTTTCACTCGGTACTAGTAAGTAGGTACTTAGACTAATTTCGAAACGTTGTAAATATGCACCTTTATCTTGCAACCATTTTTATCATATGTAAATTATTTTACTTTTTACTCACTTCTAAATGTCATTTAAAATCAATCCCTAAATTTCCTTTGAAAATTCATCTTTACAAGTTTGTTTCTAACCTGTAAATTGGCAGCAGACAAGTTAAAATTTAACAAGTTAGTAGCTAGTCATATGTTAATACTTCCAAAAAATTTGGTCCTGTTTTTTAAATTTTTATTTCGATTTACAAATGAGTAACAAATATAGTGTTGTACAATACACGTAAGGTAACTGTTTTACTGCTTCAAGGGGGTGATAGGTTCGCCTAATCGACTCGCCAGGTATTTCTTCTTTTCAGCAGTAAAGACTGTTTTACCTTGCTACTAATGTAATTACTATAAATTCGTAAAACGGGATTACTTTGGCAGGTTTATATATTCAATTTTTATTACTTCCTTGTACGGAGTAAGGAAGTATTGTAATCGCGAAAAATTTCGGTTCTCAGATTTTGACGGAAATATCCGTTTTGACCTTTTCTGAATCCATTATGACTAGTACGTACGTACGGACAGACGTATGTGTGTCGCATAACTCAAATACGGTTAGACGTAGAAAGTTGAAATTTTGTATTTAGGACTGTTATAGCTTCTAGTTGTGCACCTCCTATTTTTGGTTTCAATCTAGAAACCGGAAGTAGTAGTTTTTGCAAATATTTCGATAAATATTTAATTTACGACAAATTTTTTAATTTTAAATGAAAGATTATGTGATTATTACCTACAATCGGTATTTTATAAATATTTTTGTATCTGGTATCATTTAGGAATAATAATTAAAGTATATATTTATAATTTAGTATTTCGGGTTCTTGTAGTCCATGATCGATTGACATTTGTTACTACGTAAAATTTAAATGATTATATGACATGACAGTGACAATAGTAAAATAATGCTTTATATCTTCTTCTGCAGTTTATAAAATGACTAAAATATATTTGTGAGTATAGTAGTAGTAGTAGTACTAGTATAATAAGTTAAAATAATTTTTTATATTATTCTACATTTTAGTTATTAAGAAAAGTATGAACACACAAGGCGTACAAAGAAGTCATGTGGTGTCCACGTCAGATTTTTTGTAAAAGCATCGTACCGATGACCTTGTGGGATTAAGTTACTCTTATTATGCATAAAAAATCTTGAAGGACATCCGAGAAAAAATTGTTTCTAGGGTGTCAAAGGCAGAATTTTAGGTGTACTTTAGCAGCGCATTTAAATGGAATTTGCTCAAAATTTGGAGTTGTTTGTTATCGTCTTTGGCATGGAAAAATTCTGTAACGTTCTTTCTACATGCAGTTTTTTCCGATTAAAGATATCTTTATTCTAAGTGGTTCAAGATAAATATTAAACTTTTACAACGTTTTTAATTGATAACAAGCACTATTAATTTTAAAATATAAAATGATAAGGCTTCAGGATCGTGTTTTAATCATGCAGATTTATTTTAAGGACGTTTGGGGAGGAATACTTCACCCATCATCAGCTTGTGAACGATCATACATTGAGATAGTAATTAAATCATAATAATGGTTTTGCCATGGTGGTTGTCAGCCTTTTTAACAATTGTTCCTCACCAGGTTGAAAAATGATTCGGTGGTCCGGGGGACGGTCATGGATACCATTCAATCTGTTCTGAGGGGTCCCATGCCATATTTCCACCTTTTGCTAGCCTGCGCTTGAAACATGCCACTTCGAATAGCGGCGAGTGCTTTCTTCAACGCATCTCCCGTATAATTTTTATATGTATACCATCTCAGCTTTTTTTCGTATTATCGTGGAATTTTTACCTAGAGCTGATGTGTACGAAGTAAACTTAAATTTCAAAAACGAACACAGAGTGCAAAATAAGAAAAAAATTCAGTTAGGCGCCAAAGTAGGTTGCGGGTGACAAAGTTACCCCGTTTTACAGTACCTAATACTTAAATGAAAATATCTTTATCTTTAATCCAAACTCAAAAGATAAATAATTGTTTATTCATGAGATTGAAATATTAGTTTAGTAATTCAAATGACACCTTTTATTTTGCATTAATTTTTTTATTTGGTATATTCGTTAGATTCGATGCAGATAAAATATGAATATTTATCGAAATTATCCAAAAATGCATGTATAGAGAAGAGAGCCGTAATATTAAATCGTGTAAGATGTTAACATTTGCTAGAAAAACTTTTTGTGATAATGCAGGTCTTGCCTTTAAGAAAATGTAAGTATAAAATTTGCATCCGGGGTATTTCAAACTGAGCGCTATTTTAAAGGAGTGTATTAACATAATATTAAGTGCCTCATTTTCTTACTTCTGTTACTTGATGTACCTACATAATAAGGACATTATAAGAAGTGTACCAAAAAAATAAACTATCTGTGAATGAGGAATGAGTGAGAATGTGTTAGGCATCTTGTCGCATATGGAGAAAAGGTTGAGTTGTGTTTCCGGATTTGTGTTTTAAAATAGTATAAAAAGTTTTATTGTGACTACTGTGAAAAGTAAACATTATCGTAGGTACATCATTTGTTTTTTTCATAATCTTGTGGGTATTTAGTTACCTTGACATTCAAAACCGTGAAGAATGGTTTTATCGTTTTGATAAACGTTTTATCACGGCTATAAAAACAAATTAAAAAAGAAGTATAAATTTTCCTTAGTTATCAACATTATCTTATCGTATCATCATTGTTCCGCACGAAAGCGGAATTAGCATTTCACACGTGTTACAGACTATTAGGTGTAGGTACTCCCTCTACGACTATAAATTTAATTGAAACAATACATATTATGAATTTATTTTGGAATTAGTTTAAAACGTGTTACCAAAAAGATTTTTTTCGTAATTCCTATAAATATGGGTTGTTTACTAAGCAGAACATTTTTAGTAACTAATAATCGAATTTCGAATAAATTCTTTTCGTTACGTGATCAGTACCTACGTTAAATACTATTTAATTTGTTATTCTAATATGTTACACTACACCCTATTTACTTCCAAATAAATTAGTAAGATAGAATATAGTACTTACTAAAAGTAAGTGTAATATCATGTAATCAATGGTAATACTATTGAATGTATCTATTTAATCTGACTTTTTGTTCTTTGCTCAAGAAACTTGTAAAATTTTATTTTCTCTGTACGACTTGCTACATAATTTTTTCTTCCTTGTACGGAGTAAAAAAGAAGTATTTTAATCGCGAAAAATTTCGGTTCTCAGATTATGACGGAAATATCCGTTTTGACCTTTTCTTAATCCATATTATGACTAGTTTCGTCGTGACGTCTGTACGTACGGACGGACATACGTACGGACGTATGTATGTCGCATAACTCAAATACGGTTAGACGTAGAAAGTTGAAATTTTGTATTTAGGACTGTTATAGCATCTAATTGTGCACCTCCTATTTTTGGTTGCGATCGTCCGTGCCAAAGAGGCACTATCTGTTTTTTTCGCATTATTTAAAAACGGTATGTCGTAGAAAGTTGAAATTTTGTATTTGAGACTCATGTTGCATCTAGTTGATCACCTCATATTTTTGGTTGCGATCGCCCATGCCAAAAGGGCACTTTACTTTAGGTATTTTTTGGTATTTTCCGCATAAATCAAATACGGTTATTATATTTTTATATTATTCTACATTTTAGTTATTAAGAAAAGTATGAACAGTTCAATAAGCGTACAAGGAAGTCATGTGGTGTCCACGTCAGATTTTTTAACAAAATGTAAAGTGGTTAAATATTATTATACAGTTTATTTACTGTAATATATCACCACCTTAATATTATAAAAAGGGTATTTTTAAATCAAAAATGTATATTAAAAATAAATATCCAAGTTCAATATTATAACATTATAAGTACATAACTTGTAGGTATACTTACTGTCAAATAAATAATTTTCTTGATTAAAAATAAGTACTACTTACTAAATAAAAATGAGAATGAGTAAATATTTTATTTATTAATCATCAACAAAGTATACCTTGTAACTTAATACTATTAAAACTTAAAACATTAATTGCTACGTTTTCTTAATTTAATGGGCTATTATAAAAAGTGAAATTTTATAATATTACTATTAAAATCTAGGTTTAAATTTAATGCGAATATGGTCTTTAACCCTCAGTACTAAATCAACAATAAACACTAAATCTTGTGGTGAATCCACAGGTTCCATAGTAAAATTTCTTAAAATTGAAGACACAATACTCTTCAGTTCTAGCATAGCAAACTTTTGACCTAAAAAATAAAAAAATAAAAATAATTATTGTAACATGTAAATCGTATTATAAAGTACACATAATTCTTACCTATACAATTCCGTGGCCCAGCACTAAATGGAATATAAGAAAATGGATGACGTCCCTTGGAATTTTCAGGAAGAAAACGATCAGGATCGAATTTTTCAGGATCGGGAAAATATCTCGGATCTCGGTGAATGTTGTAGATGTGAATGAATACTTCTGTATCTGCTGGCGCTAAATGATGAGCTAAATGAATTCAAGAAGAGTTAAATTATTACGGCGTGTCTTCACTTGAGCAATAACAGCAATTATTAAAAATAATATTTGTACTTCAATTTCATGGTGTTGAGATATTGATAAGATCCATTAGAAAATAAAAATATTTTATATAAGTATGACAAACATTGCAATTTATTATTTTAATTTTTCATATATATATATATATATATATTATTTCTAGCATTTCTGATTGATTGGGAGAAAACGTCTGCAAATTAAAATTATACTTACTTAATTGTACATCTTCCTTTATCGTTCGTGCAATTAGCGGTACACTTGGGTATAACCTTAAACATTCTTTCAAACAGCGTTCCAAATATTTCATGTTCTGTAAATCATCGTAAGTTGCGTGTCGATCGGAACCATTAAATATTTCGTCCAATTCTTGAATAATTTTTTGCTGGAAATTAAATATCATTGAAACCGTCAGCGTTAAAATTCATATCTTAAACTATTTCAAAACAAACCAAAAATAGTTTATTTTTTTTAAAAATACTCAATATTTGGAGCGCTTAATGTTACCTAAACATAATTCTTCCATTTTCCTTATCGTAGCAACAACTACATTTAATAAGTGCGGTTTAGAATGTTCTTTTTAAGAATAATTACGGTTTGGAAGAATTGCGTTTAGGAAAAATTATTAGTCACATCAAAATTTTGTACGTTTTCATATTGAATTATTATGTTAAAATGCGGAAACAATTGATAATGTATTTACTTGGACTTCTTCATGATGAGCCAATAATAAAAGTGCAAAACAGATTCCTACTGAAGTAGTATCATGACCCTGAAAATAAGAACAATAAAAATATGCACGAGTTATAACTTATAAGATAATTAAATAAGTGCTTTATTATTTACATAAGTACATGAGTCAATAGTTTCGTAGACAAAAATATAATTATTTGATAAACCACATTCACAATTAGAAAATTTTCAATAAGATTTTGCTTGATAAGAGATTTATTATAAATAGTTGTGTACATATTTATATTTTAACTCATTTTTAATGATATTATTTGTATGTTTTTTTTATTATCTCGATCTTGATTTTTTACTGTACTTAATTATGAATTCCAGATTTGTCTGAAATTACTCGTATCGTAAAAACTTATGTACCGGACTTATAACATAAATTACCATAACGTACTTCAAAAACGAATGTGTCAACTTCTTCTCGAATTCCTTCGTCATCAATTTCTCCTGTTTGTCTTTGAGCATAAATTAATAAATCCAACATAGCTAAACATTTCTTTGATTTTTTATCAGCTAGTTCTAAATCTGCTACGTCACTGTCTTCAAAAGATTCTTGTCGTTTCTTAATTACATGCCGTGAAAATTTGTGCAAATTTTTTACTAAACTTGTATATTTCCAGTGTGTTGGACTAAGGTAAAATAATTTGTAGTCTGGATACAACCATGGTGATAGAGCAATTTTTATTATAATTGGCGCAAGACTAAAATATTAAAATAGATTAATGAAGATTTATTTATTTTTATTTATTTTATTACTTGTAAAGACTGTCAAAGTATCCTTTTTGTTTATTGTCATTTCTGTCCAATTTAATACCTATTGCTGTCTCTACAATGAATAATAGATAATATAATTTTAATACTTATTAAGTACTAGGAGTTACCTACTATTTAAATCTGTGCTATAGAGTGTTAATTTTAATAACAATAACAATGTGAATGTGAAGTTGCATTTTTACGCACAGCTGTATGAAAATTATTTACAATTTGGTTACCATGGCAGAAATTTTTTTACACCCTTAAGGTAGTACAATAGAAAAAAAGAACCCTTAAAAACAAAGTTTTTGACTATAAATCCTTTATATATGAGACTCGATCGATATTTGTTTAAATTTTTATATTAAATTAAATCTTTAGCTGTTACTGTACTAAATTTGAAGCAGATCGGTGCAGTACATTTTGAGATAGCTAGCTGCCATTTCGTTTCAAGATGGCAGACTGACATTTTAATATATCTATATCATAAGTTAGATCCTTGGCGATTACCATATATGTATTAGTGGTATATATTGCTAATACTCCAATCTCCGTGACATAAGGAAAGAGAGTTGAAAATATACTTTCATCTCTTTCTAGGACCCTAAGATCAGATATGCGCATGCTAGTAAACTTGGTATATTATTGGCGAATGAAGACGTAGTAGGAGTGTCGAATATGAGCGCAATAGAATGAAAATTTGAAATTAACTCAAGTTTAATGCGGAGAAAATGATTATCTTCTCTAAATTAAATCCATCAGAATACAAAAATTAATAACTACTAATTATTGAGAGCGTTTTAAAAAAAACAAAAAACAGTCAAAGACACTGATTGTAGACAATAATTGAAATTGACACTGACAGTTAACAGACCACGCGGTTGAACTTATACAGGAAACGAGCTCGCAGCGCGCCACGTTTACCCACCCCACCAACAAAATTAGCCAATAATAAAGCGAGAACACACGCATGCGTTCATCCAAGCTTTGGGCCGTGTGAGACAGACTTATGCAAGACCAGATATTTCCGTCTCTCTTTCATTCTGTTCAGCGAAGCTGTGTTGAAGATAGGAGTATTAGCAATATATACCACTAATACATATATGGCGATTACTGTACCAAATTTGATCGCCATCGGTGCAGTATATTTTGAGATAGCTAGCCGCCATTTAGTTTCAAGATGGCGGATAATCTGAAATTTTTCCAAAGTGTTAGGTGAAAAAAGTTTATTTGCAAAATTTCAGCTCGATAGGATCCCGGGAAGTGGATCATTTTTGACTTTTGTTTTTTTGACGTAGGTACGTAGAGATGACGGACGGTGAAGTTAATATAAAGGATTTAAAAAGCTTCCATGTGCGGCAAAGTAAAATATTCTTCCAATCAAAATTTGTTACCATACGCTATCTTGTAATTTTGTAGAAATAAGCACCTATTTTTGCTTGTTTTCAAAAACTAATCTCAATAAATGAATGAGTTATAATTTGATATAGCTGTGCGTAAAACATTGTACCTACGTTACCTCTATGGCCGAAAGACATATTACACCCTTGGACGAAAAAAGCCATCGCAAGCGCCGGGCCGCAAACTTCGTCCGAAGGCGTAATCTTTTTCTTTCGCCCCTCTTTACGTAAATAACTATTACCTATTATAGTCGCGAGGTGTTACGATTTGACTTTGATCGGTTGTCATACAGTGTTCTGATTGATCGAAAAAATCGGAGCTAAAGTAGGTATTTAGCTCATTATTGTATTGTACGATTAAAAAAACATTATTTAAAAATGATTGGCAGTGAAAAGATTATTAGGTATTAAAATGTGAGAATAACAGTAAAGTATTTAAGTGAACTTTCATTGAGTTCTGCAACCGAATTACTGTACAGATAAATAAATTAATTAAATTAAAATTAAATTTTACAGCCTTCAGGCGACAAAATAGAAAAAAGCTTTCATGGGCGATAAAGTAAAAAAAATTCCAATCAAAATTAATTATTTGAGAAACCAACAGTAAAGTATTTAAGTGTAAACATAACTATTATTGAGTTCTGCAACCAAATTACTGCACAATCATTAAAAAGAAAACTCAAGATACAAATTTGATTCAAATATTCTCATAGGGACCACCCCACGTCATCTACTCCATTTTTTCTACTACAATTTTTTTCTACTTTATTATATTTCTACTTCCATTTTTTCTACCTTATTATATTTCTACTCCATTTTTTCTACCTCAAATTTTTTCTATTTTATTGTATTTCTACTCCATTTTTTCTACCACAAATTTTTTCTACCTTATTATATTTCTACTAATTTACTAATTCTACTACTTTATTTTTTCTACTATTTCTACTGATATTTTCTTCTTTTTTTAATATTCAATTTTCGTAAGAGTATTTATTAAAAACGGAGTATGTTGGACTCACGAAGGGTAAAAAGGTTGAATTATTTAGTTTAGTTTCATAAGAGTTTCAAAAACGAAGTATGTTGGACACACGAAGGGTAAAAAGGTTGAATTATTTAGTTTAATTCCATAAAAATATTTATCAAAAACGGAGTATGTTGGGCTCACGAACGGTAAAAAGGTTGAATTATTTAGTTTAGTTTCATAACAGTATTTATTAAAAACGGAGTATGTTGGGCTCTCAAAGGGTAAAAAGGTTGAATTATTTAGTTTATTTTCATAAGAGTATTTATCAAAAACGGATTATGTTGGACTCACGAAGGGTAAAAAGGTTGAATTATATAGTTTAGTTTCATAAGAGTATATTTATCAAAAACGGATTATGTTGGACTCACGAAGAGTAAAAAGGTTGAATTATTTAGTTTAGTTTCATAAAAGTAAAATTGGTGGAAATAATAAAATGGTAGAAAAAAAATTAGTAGAAAAATATGAGTAGAAAAAATGGAGTAGAAGAAATGGAGTATAAAATATGAGTAGAAAAACTGGAGTAGAAAAAATATTAGTAGAAAAAATGGAGTAGAAGAATTGGTATACAATCATTTTCATAAGTATGCCTAAAAATACTAAGTGTAAACAAATAATGCTTCACACACAAATTACTTACCACAAATAGTTGCTAAAGTAGTTTCAGTTATAATCGGTATAATATTTGTTTCGTTTTCTTTACAATTTTCTCTTAATTTCTCTATTAATTTTTCGCATTGTTGTCCAAATACCTGAATGTACATTTTTAGTATATTGTAATGGAATGCTGGAGTTAACAATTTTCGTCTTTGGTGCCATTTTTTACCTTAATCATATTAAACATTATATTCTTTTAATAGAGCCAATGTGGATAAAATACCATGAAGCGCGTGATAGATTATGTAGTATGTATTTACCTGTACTAGTCAATAGTCCAGTTTCAAGCCAAGTTTCTAATACAGTATAAAGCATGCCTTTTTCAATGAAGTTCACTTTTGTTAATATTGCCTAGAAAATTTGTTGAGAAGATAGTAGGTACCGCAGAGCTTCATTATACTCATCCCGTCTCACGGCATCACTATATTCATTTAGTAGAAGAGATACGAATACGAACAAGATTATTATTTTTAATGAACGAATATGAACGTTCTTTCTGTTTAGATAATCTTGATCGGACATCTTATCAAATTGTTTCTTACCTCGGCGTCTTCTGGTGTAACAATATGTAATGACCCGACTATTCCGCCCCATCCTGCGAATGTCTCTTTGAATTTCGCTGTATACTTTCGAAGTTGGGTATATAGAATCTCTATAATAATAATTACTCTATTTAGAATGTTAAATCTTGTATTTTTATTTTTGAATTATCTTGAAGTTTTATACAATCAATTGCATAGTTCTGTTTTTTTTGTGTTTGCATTGTTTATTAAATAGCTTTTGCAAAAGTTTTCAAATATTCTTAGATTGAAATAAACTTAATTTATAATTTTATAAAACTGCAGCCAAATATTCAAAAATTACCTGCAATTTTATTTAGGATTGGTAAAAATCATGATTTAAAAAAATCAAAAATCATTGATTTTTTGAATTAATCATGATTATTTTCATTTTTTAAATTGTCTTTAATTATAGCACTAAATATAGTTAAAGTAATTATTATTTAACCATTTATATGAAAAATTCCTTTTAAAAATATCTAGTTTGGATTATTATTGCACATTTCATGTTTTAACACGAATTTCAAACTACCTATACGTTCGACTTATGATTCCATTGAATGGATTTTGTTTTTTGTTTAATATTTTTTCATTTAATAAATAAATATTGAAATTGAATTACCAAGACACTTGTTTTGTACTGTACCAGAAATATAATTAAATTGATACAATTTTTAAAAAAATCAAAAAATTATTTAAATCAATGATTTAAAAAAAATTTAAATCAAATGATTTAAATCAGACCAACCCTGATTTTAAATTTTAAATATTTATAGTTTTACAAATTTAAATCAGTTAAAAATTGCACCGTTGGCCAAAAATATTATAAATTCTTTTAGTATAATTATTTATTTTCTTACCTGGATCGGTGCTCACAATATCCACATTGCCCAAAACTGGAGTTATGGAAGAAATTAATGGAAATTTATTTAATAATTTTGCTTTACGACTACATGTTTGCAACCAATAGAAATAACCTAATATTGTAATTAAAGTTACTAGAATAAATGATAACCCTATCATTTTGCAGTTATAGTTAGTCTAATTATGAACAGAATAAATTGATATTATTTATTGAAATTGCAGTGTTTATCTTATTTGTTGTTATCTTAAGTAGTAGGGGAGAGCTGGCATGAAAGGGACAATTTAAAAAAATCATTATATAGTTAAGCAATTGCAAATAATTTCTTTAAAAAAGTGCATATTATTAAAGCTATATTATTATCTTCTTGTCACATAAACAATTAAAACCAACCTGTATTAAACTGAAAATTGATTTAAATAAAAAATTATACAAATGTATTGTTTTTAATAGACCTTATAATATGTCGTATAAAGGTTGAACCAGAGTATGTGAAAATAAAAGAAAACGCGCTGCAGGATAGTTAACTTATTTTTAAAATTTATACTTTCTTTTTAACAAGTCAAGGCTTATAGGGCGTAATAACCATCTAAACACACCCTTATATACTTACATGTTTGATATTTTTTGGTATGGATATACATGTCCCTTTCATAACTTTACGCGCATTGTCCCTTTCAATACACAAACACTAATAATATTTTATAAAAGAAAAATGAACGCACCTTTTTAGAAATACTCAAGCTTAATTATACCCTTAGACTAATTACTTAATAACAATAAAATATAGTTAATATATACTAACTCATTATTAAAAAATTACTCAAAAGTCAACCACTTGGATTTTTATAATTTTTGATATGAAACACTAAATGCACATCTATCTACTGAATTATAGTAGCAAATGTTTCTATATTTTGTAATATTTTCTCTTACAGTAGTAGCATCTTAGCATCTGCAGATTTACAATACGTTCCATAATTAAAATATGATTAGTGTTCCTTTCAATACCTGTCCCTTTCATGCCACCTCTCCCCTAGTCATTAAATGTTGGTATATTTTGTTTTAGATTATTAATAGTTCAATCGTTTTTCTCACTCGGTGGTAGTACTTAAATTAGAGACTTTTTAAAAATGAATAAATAAAATGTGCAACTTTATCTTTCACCTTTTTATTGTCGAACCTTTTATCATATGTGAATTATTTAAATACCTACCTAATCTAATACTTAAATCGACTTAAATGGAAAAGTTCTTAAGCCTGTATCTAGACAAATTTATCTCATATCTGTTTATCTTTATGGAATCCCAAATCAAAAATAGTTTTTTATCTACGACGTATGTATAACATGAACATATACACTTGTGATTTTTCAACTGCATAAATCACCTACAAATACATATGCACTTAAGAAAAACGTAAAGTTGAATACAGGTCAACTTGACGTATCTGTTATATTCGTTTAAAAAAATTGTCTTTATGCTTATGCTTATGATTACGTCCATATCTATTGTGAATTCAGTTTAAGCTTTAATATGAATTTATTTGAATTATTAGAAATGTAGGGTTCGCCAGTCAAATAGAAATATTTGATATGGGGCTTAGAGCTCGCCTGTTGAATAGCTGCGATGTTTTCAGGGGGTTCAAATCGTTTTTGCACTTCCACCTTTTTTTACACGTCGAACCACTTTGCTCAAGATTGTTTATCCACGTTCGAATCGCCATATTCGACGGAACAGGCTGATTGAAATGACGTCTAAAATCTCACCTAACTTTCGCCACTGAGGTAGTACGCTTTAACTGCGTAGCCACGCTGTTCACCCGCCCAACTATCTATTATAAACTAAATGGTAGACCACGCTGATAATGTTGAGTTTGTTATTTTCTTCCTCACCACCTCCCTACGAGCTCTAAGCCCCACATCAAACATTTCCATTTGACTGGCGAACCCGTTACTTAACTAGAAATAAAATGTAAAAAAACATAAAAAAATATTTGTTTTCTAATGTAAAATGAAGTTTTGTTTGTTGTTGTTGTAAATGAATAATAATTGCAAAACACAGTTTTCGAATTTTATATTTTCCATTTATTCTTTAAATACAAGAAAATTTTATATATATTTTGAAAATTTCTTTTATTGAGAGTTCATACTATAAGCAGTAAAATTTACCAAATGTAAATGTCATAAATGTAGCTGGAAATTGGTTTTCCTATTTATCTCGAATCGAAATGGCTTATCTTTGAAAAACCGCAGTTTGCAGATCACCTCCTCAGATATATACTCGTAGTTTAAATATTTATAGTTTTATAAATTTTAACCAGTTAAAAATTTGCACCATTGCGCAGAATTGTTTATCTTTAATAAATTTTTAATACCTACCTATATATAATTTTATTTTCTTACCTTGATCTTTCTCAAATATTTTAATTCATTTATTGATGAACTTAACTTTCTGCTCTTACCTTGATCGTTGCTCAATAAATCCACATTGCCCAAAAGGGGAGTTATTGGAGTAACTAGTGGAAATCTATTTAATAACTTCGCTTTACCACTATATGTTTGCAACCAGTAGAAATAACCGAATATTGTAATAATTAAGGATACAAGAATATAACAATAACACTATCATTTTGCAGTTGCAGTTTGTCTAATAATTATCAATGGAATAAAATGGTATTATTTATAGAATTTGCAGTGTTTTCTTTTTATAATTTTTGGTTTTTATCTTAAGTAAAGTAGTCATTAATGTAGGCGTTTTTTGTATAAATTGTAATAGTTTTATCGTTTTCCAAAGTGTAATTTTCAGTCGTAGACATGTTACTAATTTCAAAATGTTGTAAATATACAACTTTATCTTACAACCTTTTTTGTCATACCTATATAATAGTATTACATAATGAGAACATTTTATTCATGAATATATTTCAATGTCAAGTGTCTGTTATAATTTTAATTTTACGAAGAAACAAATTTAAACTGTGGCGATATGACTTGTTCGATATCATATCAAACGGGTTTTACAGATATTTGATACTGTAGCTTGGTAACTGTATGGAAACTGTTTATTTCGTATATGGTTGTGGGAAAATTATTTAAATGCCTAATACTTAAATGAAAATAGTAAGTATATTACGTAATGAGCACAGATAGGGACTGATATTTGTGTAAGTGAGAATTTTGACGTAACGTACGAGGCCTGCCGAGTTCAGAAATCTTAGAAACATTCGATAGACACTTTCCTGAGAGTTGTGTACACTATTTCCCCCCCGACCATAAATTTTAAACATTTTATTCATGAATATATTTTGATGTGAACTATCACTGTCATAATTTTACTATAAACAAATATACCATGATCATGGATACAGAACAAGAATGTAAATTCTATAGAAATTTTTAAATTACCTATACCATATACAGCAAAGGTACTACTATAATTTATGGAAACAAATCTCTTTTAAGGTCGTGTTTGTCCATTTTAATGGAATAATGCAATTTATTACGAAATACTTAATGACAGGAAAAAGTTATCAATTGTCAGAAAGACAACACCTCGGACAACACACACCTACAAAAATTAATGCTGTGGCGATATGACCTGTTTGATAACATATCGAACGGGTAGAACGGATATTTGATATTGTTTATTTTCGTAGCTAGGTTACTGTATAGAAACTGTTTGTTTCGTATATAGTCGTGAGAAAATTTCTTAAGCGTATCCAAAACAAATTTATCTCATATGTGTTTATGTTGAATCAAAACTCAAAACAAAAATAAATGTTTCTGCATTAGATAAACATTGAAATATTAATTATTCAAATGACACCTTTTTTTCGTTTAATTTAGATTCGGTGCTGATAAAATATGAATATTTGCCGAAATTATCCAAAATTCATGTAAAACTATTAGCTACAGAAGGGAGCCGTAATATGGGTGAGTCAGCTAACTATTCCCTATTTGGATTTTTTATAACAGACAATTTTTATCAGAAAGTGACGAAATTTTTGCAAAACATGAACTATCTAAAGGAATTTTTACTGCCGAAATTTCAAATCGATCAGACAAAAACTTCACGAGTGGTTCAATTCAATGACAACTTCTGAATTTTCCAAAGTATTAACTGAATGGCTCCGTTTTCGCTTAACATCTTGCACAGATCCAGTTTCCATTAAACTCGTGTGCCATTTGTGAATGCTATGTTTCGATGGTGGATCACGATTAAATTCCGTTCGAAACTTTTTCTGCACCATAACAATGCTTTTCGTCCATTCAAACCAGGAAGCAACTTTGGCACGTTCCATAATTGAGTACCACATACTATTTCAGTCACCAATTAGGAAGCAATAGAGCAATAATGATAAAACTTTGCGAACAAAAACTCAAGTGGCTACTGTATTTACAGCAAAAATTTGGCGGACTTTACACAAAAACTTGAGACTTTACAAACAAATGAAATAGGGAACACTTAGCTGACTCAGCCTGTATAATTGTAAAAACCGGGAGTCCGCTGCTAGATTCACTCTCAGAAGCAGATCTACTGTGTTAGACTCTCAGCGCCAGTGTTGCCAAATCTACTTTCAAGCCGAATCCTCTGCTAGGTTCACTCTGATGTAGGATTGTCGCATGTGGATAATGTGGAGTAAAGGTTGCGTTGTGTTTTTGTGTTTCCGGATTTGTGTTTAAGGGTTGTGTAAGGTCAATGGCACTAATGTTGTACTATGTGTAAAAATGTATAAAAACTTTCATTACCGCACATTATCAACAAAGTGCGAAGTTTAATTTTTTCATTATCTTGTATTTAATATTATGTTACCTTGGCATTCAAAACCGTGAAGAAAAAATAGTTTTATCATTTTGATAAACGTTTTATACGACTATAGAAAACAAAACAAAAAGTTACCAACATTATCTTATCGTATCACTGCTCTGCACGAGAGCGGAATAGCCATTCCACACGTGTGTTGCAGACTATACTTTTAATAGTAACAATACAACTACAAATAAGTACTGTACAGTAGTCGTGTTTTTTAATTTGCTGATGATCGCATGGAGTTCGAAACGACCAATATGATTTAAATAATTTTGTCCTGTAATTTGATTATTCTGTTATATTATTATTATTGATATTATTATTATTGTTATCAAATAGTTACAACCATTTTGTTGTTTATTACTCCATACTCGATCCTGGATTGGTATTTTTATTCTACATTACAAACTTATAACATTGGATCAACAAAATTTTCATTTTTCAAGCATTAAAAAACATAACCTTAATATTTTAATGAATTATTAAAGTTAAACGTATTTTTAACTATCTTAAATAATACATGATGAAACCAACAAAAACATTTATTTGCAGTTTGTGCGCGAAATGTTTTAGTGCGTTTGAATGACTTATTTAACTCTACTTATATATAATTTTATATATAAAGTTATATATAAAATTTGGTTGTTAAATGTTAATAACTTTTTCAGTTATAGAGTCCGGGAAAAAAAAGTTACATAGGTACGACCTAACGAACATACATACACGCGCACACACACACACACACACACACACACACACACACACACACACACACACACACACATAGACATCATCTCGACAATACTTTATTTTTGTATTCTATAAATCCTAAAACGTGCTCATCTGACACTTGAAAATTTTGACCCATCACAATACCTCCCTTATGGAATATGAGGCGAGAGGTAAAAATTTATTATTTACTTGTAAAATCGGTTTATTATAAATTTTTCTGTATCTGGCACCATTTACAAAATTGTATTACAATTATTTTTTCTATAATTATGTACTTATTATGCTACCTTGACACCATTCAAAACCGTGAAAAAAATGGATTATTATAAATGTTTATAATATTTATATTATTCATAAAATTAATGAATAATTATTAAAGTTAAACGTATTTTTAACTATATATCTTAAATAATACTTAATGAAACCAACAAAATCATTGAATAAAGTTAAATTATTATTACGCTACATTTCATTCTATCACTATTCACTAGTGATAGAATGTAACTATTCCATAATTGAAAATTATGTAAGAAAGATAACATTCTAACAGTCGTGTATGTTTTAGTGCATTTGAATTTTGAATGACTTATTTCACTCGGCAAGCCACGTCAATAAGTAAACATTCGGATACCTTCACTAAAATCATCTACATCGGGCACTCAATAAAAAAATAAATTTAATTGCTAATTGGCGATTGTATGTACTGAAATTTCACAAAACTTATTTACTATTAGAATCTAGGTTTAAATTTAATGCGAATATGGTCTTTAACCCTTAGTACTAAATCAACAATAAACACTAAATCTTGTGGTGAATCCACAGGTTCCATAGTAAAATTTCTTAAAATTGAAGACACAATACTTTTCAGTTCTAGCATAGCAAACTTTTGACCTAAAAATGAAAATATTAATAATTATTGTAACATGTAAATCGAATTATAAAATACATACTTACCTATACAATTCCGTGGCCCAGCACTAAATGGAATATAAGAAAATGGATGACGTCCCTTGGAGTTTTCAGGAAGAAAACGATCAGGATCGAATTTTTCAGGATCGGGAAAATATCTCGGATCTCGGTGAATGTTGTAGATGTGAATTAATACTTCTGTATTTGCTGGCGCTAAATGATGAGCTGAAAACAATAACAAGAATTAAACGACAGGAATTATTATTACACTGGACAACGACACGTGCCGTTATCATTTAAATACATAATTGCCGTATTATACTTGTGTTACAACTATTATTATTTGACAATAAATTTATTTTTTAGTATACTCTCTCTAAACGACGGAAATGATCAAAAACAAGTTGTCGACATCGACAACTTTCGATGGAAATTGCATTTGTTATAAGCCAATGTTTAAATGGCATTAGATTAGATTTGCAGCTAAACATATTGCCATTAAAAGTTGTTTGAAACATAGAAGTTTCAATTTTTTGTCATAAGTTGCCTATATCGGCAACAAATTTTCTTCATGGGATTCTGCCTTAGGTACAGTAGATTTTGCGGCTGTTACTATTATAATAACGATGGCAAAGTTGAAATTCCCAGACTGAAATTTTTGCAGTTGTCAAAAGAATAAAATGGGTGTTTTTATTATTTGAATTGCAGTAGGTATTGCAGTAAAAATATTATGTATGTACTTCGTCTGTGAAAAGTGTGTAGTGTCCTCGAGAAAATAACTATTTAGCTGTTATTTACATTTTATATGATTATTTTCACTGTTAAATTAGTTACTAACCAAATTTGGAGAGTATATTCTAAAAAAATTTGTATGCAACTTAGTTTTAGAAGACTCAGACGACTTTAAGGACTAGGCTTGCGCCTCATCCGTGAACAGATAGTAGAAAGTGTAAGCAAGTAGAAAGCATTTTTCATTTATTATTACTGAATTTTTATTTCTAGTATTTCTGATTTATTGAGCCAAAACATCTACAAATTGAAATTATTATACTTACTTAATTGTACATCTTCTCTTATCTTTCTTACAATGAACGGCACACTTGGGTAAATTCTTAAACATTCTTTCAAACAGCGTTCCAAATATTTCATATTTTGTAAATCGTTGTAAGTTGCGTGTCGATCGGAACCCTTAAATATTTCGTCTAATTCTTCAATAATTTTTTGCTGGAAATTAATTATTATTGAAACTTTACTGCCAATGTTAAAATTCATTTATGTTAAACTTTTTAAAAACCAAATATGAAATTAACCAAAAACATTTGATTTTTAAAAGTTTACAATAGTTTGAAGTACTTTCTTTCAATATTTGGCGCGCTTAATTTTACCTAAACATAATTCTTCCTAATCGTAGCAACTATGAACAGCTACTTTTAGGAATAACTACGGTTTGGAAGAATTGTGTTTAGGAAAAATTATTGGCTGTCTCAAAGTTTTGTATGTTTTAATATTGAATTATATTGTAAGAGTGAGAAAACAAGAGATATATTGTATTTACTTGGACGTCTACATGATGAGCCAATAATAAAAGTGCAAAACAGACTCCTACTGAAGTAGTATCATGAGCCTGAAAATAAGAACAATAAAAATATGCACGAGTTATAACTTATAAGATAATTAAATAAGAGCATTATTATAAGATAATTACATAAGTGCATAAGTCAATAGTTTCGTAGACAAAAAAATAATTATTTGATAAACTAGGTACATTCACAATTAGAAATTTTTCAATAAGAATTAGCATTATAAGAGATTTCTTATCTATAATTATGTAGATATTTATCTCATTTTTAATGAATATTATTTATATGTTTAAACAAATAATTATTATCTTGAACTTGATTTTTTACTGTACAAATTCCAGATCAGACTTCTTTGTCTTAATTTTTTTTCAATAAGAATTAGCATTATAAGAGATTTCTTATCAATAGTTATGTACATATTTAACTAATTTTAATGAAGGATTATTATCTTAAGAGGAATCCCCAGTGGTTTGTAAAACATGGTTTCGTATTATACTGATAATTAGTTACCTATATTAACATTCTTCATTTTTTTCTGAAATATAGCAAGTTTAATGCTTACTGGGTCTTTCTGTTGTTTTGAATATTTTTAAAAAATTCTTATTAATTAAATAATAACATCCAAAATAAGGCATATTTTACGATATTTTAACTAAATGTAGATATTTTATTAAGGCTTAAATTAAAATTTTAAAACAATAGAAAGTAAGTATGAACCTTATACTTCAATGTAGTGCAAGTATTTTTTATGAAATTTGCACGTAACTGCTTAATTTAGTATAAAACAAAACCCATTTTTCGGTACAAAGTGGCTAAATATGGTTCATTCCTCGAATCAACCGATGTCGTCACAATGGATAACAATGGTTTGTGACGGCATCGCTTCATTCGTTAAATGGACCTTCAAGGCTAGTGGGGATTCCTCTTAATCTTGATTCTTTAATCTACTGAATTTATAATTCCAGATTCGACTTCTTTGTCCCAATTTACTTGTATCGTAAGAACTTATTTACCGGACTTATAACGTTATAACATAAATTACCATAACGTACTTCAAAAACAAATGTGTCAACTTCTTCTCGAATTCCTTCGTCATCAATTTCTCCTGTTTGTCTTTGAGCATAAATTAATAAATCCAACATAGCTAAACATTTCTTTGTTTTTTTATCAGCTAGTTCTATATCTGCTACGTCACTGTCTTCAAAAGACTCTTTTCTTTTCTTAATTACATGCCGAGAAAATTTGTGTAATTGTTTTACTAAATTTGTATATTTCCAGTGTGTTGGACTAAAGTAAAATAATTTATAGTCTGGATACAACCATGGTGATAGAACAATTTTTATTATAATTGGCGCAAGACTGAAATATAAAAATAGATTAATAAAGATGTTTGAAAAAAACACATTATTTTATTTTATTACTTGTAAAGACTGTCAAAGTATCCTTTTTGTTTATTGTCATTTCTGTCCAATTTAATACCTATTGCTGCCTCTACAAGTAATATAATTTTAATAGTCTTGGTTACTATTTAAATCTGTGCTATAAAGAATTATTTTTATTAACAATTTGGAGTAGGTATAATCTTTCCCCTCATTGTATCAAAATTGTTTGTTTATTATTTTGTTACTATGGCAGAAAATTTTGTTTTACACCCTTAAGGCGGTAAAATAGAAAAAAAGGTTTCATGGGCGGTACACCGTGAACTCTATACGACGTACCTGGAAGGGAGCCGTAGCGCAGTACAAAACAGCAGCAGTGAGGCAAGTTGAGAGAGAAACCGACTTATGGCGTATAGCATTTATCTCTATCACTGTCTAACTCATGTAGAACATGAGCAAAATTCTTCCGTTTTTAAGTACAAACTTGGCTCTGCGACCTTAACGCGCGCATCCCTTCCAGGTAGGTACATACTATTATAGAGTTCACTGGCGGTAAAGTAAAAAAAAATTCCAAACAAAATGAATTATTTGACACATGAAAAAATATTTATTAAAATATGAGAAATTTACAGTAAAGTATTTAAGTGTAGATACACATAACTATTTATTGAGTTCTGCAATCAAATTACTGCACTAATTTAATTCAATTCAAGTATTCCTAAAATTACTAACTGTAGGTAATCAAATAATGCTTTATATACCCTTTATACACAATACTTACCACAAATAGTTGCTAAAGTAGTTTCAGTCATAATCGGTATAATATTTGTTTCGTTTTCTTTGCAATTTTCTCTTAATTTCTCAATTAATTTTTCGCATTGTTGTCCAAATACTTGAATGTACATTTTTAGTATGTTGTAATGGAATGCTGGAGTTAACAATTTTCGTCTTTGGTGCCATTTCGTACCTTAGTAATATTATTAAACATTGTTATTTTAATAGTTGTTGGTAACATATTTCATTTTTTATTTCTACTTATTTTGCCCCTTTTAAATTCGCTGCATTTAATATTTACATAGATAAAAATATTTCAGTATAGAAACGATTTAAAAGCATTCTTTGGAGATGTGTACATTTTTGGGCTTAGGGATTTAGGTATATGCGGGTATATGCTAATGACCAAATGAACCTAATAATTCCTTGGGAAAATGCAAACTTAACCCCTCCCCCCTGCAGTTATCTAAATGATAAAATAATATATTTTTTTTCATTAATTTTTTTAAATGTATTATTTATTTTAATCTTTATACGTGAAATAGGGTAAAATATTATGTAATTTCCCTGGTATGAAAAAAATAACTTTTATTGAAACAGCCTTGAAAAATTTCGGCTGCAGGATTTTTTCTTACCACTAATACCTTTCTTTTGTGAAATAAAATGATGTGTCATTCTATTTTATAATTTATGCCAATATGCCTAGGCCTTTTATAAAAGACTAATTTTACAATCTGTCTACGACATCTACATCAATGACAAAAAGTGCGAGGCTGCAAGGCGAATAAAAGGCGTTAAGCGTGATAGATTATGTAGGTATTTACCTGTACTTGTCAATAGTCCGGTTTCAAGCCAAGTTTGTAATACAGTATAAACTTGACCTTTTTCAATGAAGTTCACATTCGTTAATATAGCCTAGAAAGTATGTTAAGAAAATAATAAAATCCGCAGATAAAGAGCTTCATTATTCATCTCGGCTCACGGTATTACAAAATTATTTCTAATGAACGAATATGAAAACTCGTGCTGTTTAGATCATCTTGATTGGACACCTTATCAAAATGTTTCTTACCTCGGCGTCTTCTGGTGTAACAATATGTAATGTTCCGACTATTCCGCCCCATCCTGCGAATGTTTCTTTGAATTTTGCTGTATACTTTCGAACTTGGGTAAATAGAATTTCTAAAATAATAATAATTCTATTTTAGTCCAGTCAAATTAGATATTTTAGTGGAAAAAATTAGTAGAAAGCTGAATTTTTTTAAAAATTTACTACTTCCGGTTTATAGATTGAAACCAAAAATAGGAGGTGCACAACTAGATGCTATAACAGTCCTAAATACAAAATTTCAACTTTCTACGTCTAACCGTATTTGAGTTATGCGAAACACATACGTCCGTCCGTACAGACGTCACGACGAAACTAGTCATAATGGATTCAGAAAGGGTCAAAACGGATATTTCCATCAAAATCTGAAAACCGAAATTTTTCGCGATTACAATACTTCCTTTTTACTCTGTACAAGGAAGTAAAAACCGGCTGTAATTTTTTTATGAATAAAAATATTGATTTCCGGTTTGCAGAAACCAATTGCCTGAATACTTTTCTATGAGTAAAATTATTTTCAAATTTTCTGACGTACGGGTCACAATTTACTTTACGTATCTGTTATATTCGTTTAAAAAGAGTCTCTTTATGCTTATGCTTATGATTACGTCCATTGTGAATTCAGCTTAAGAGCAGTATTTACACCCGTTCTATGACTTCAAAAAGTGTTACAGAAATAAAATCATATCTCCAGAACCTACATAACATATAAACTTCATACTAAAAATATTACAAAATTAAAGAATGTATCTATGTTCGTCTAGTGATTGTTTTTTGTTTATTTTGTCTTGAATCTAAAAAAAATAATTGAGAAATCTTTCAAAAAAGTCTGTTTTCAACGGCAATTTTTCATATAATACAATTCAAAATTCAAAATTTCAACACTAAACGAACCTAGTTTAAACCTTAAACTAACTGTAAATATGTTTTTAAATATAAAAGTATGTAAATTACACGAAAATATGTACTTAGAACGAAACGTCTATAACATTGTATTTCAAGCAGGAATGCATGTAAATAGATAGGACTCTTCTTCGCGGGCACAAAGTGTAAATACAACTCTTAAGTTTTAATATGAATTTATTTGAATTATTAGAAATGTAACAAGAAAATGAAACGTAAAAAACATTTAAAATTTTTTTTAAACAAAGAGCATAAACTAAGAATGATTTGTTCGTCAAAAAGCTATTCGCAGTTGTTTTCTAATGTAAAATGAAGTTTTGTGTGTTGTTATAAATGAATAATAATTGCAAAACGCAGTTTTCGAATTTTATATTTTCCATTTATTCTTTAAATACAAGAAAATTTTATATATTTTTTGATAATTTCTTAAATTAAGAGTTCATCTATAAGAAGTAAAATTTACGAAATGTAAATGTGATAAATGTAGCTGTGGAAACTGCTTTTTATCGAAATTATTATTTATCCCGAATCGAAATGGCTTATCTTTCAAAAGATCACCTCCTCAGATATATACTCTTAAGTAGTTGTGAATTTTATTGCAATTTAAATATTTATGGTTTTATAAATTTTAACCAGTTAAAAATTTGTACCATTGCGCAGAATTGTTTTTTTTAAATAAATTTTTAGTACCTACCTATATAATGTATTTTATTTTCTTACCTTGATCTTTCTCAAATATTTTAATTCATTTATTGATGAACTTAACTTTCTGCTCTTACCTTGATCGTTGCTCAATAAATCCACATTGCCCAAAAGGGGAGTTATTGAAGAAACTAGTGGAAATCTATTTAATAACTTCGCTTTACGACTATATGTTTGCAACCAGTAGAAATAACCTAAAATTGTAGTAAGTAAGGATATTAGAATAAATAATAACCCTACCATTTTGCAGTTGCAGTTGCAGTTTGTCTAATAATTATCAATGAAAGTATTGGTACTATTTATAGAATTTGCAGTGTTTTCTTTATGTAATTTTTGGTTTTTATCTTAAGTAGTCATTAATGTAAGCATTTTTTAATTATGATTGTAATAGTTTTATCGTTTTCCAAAGTCTAATTTTCAGTCGTAGACATGTTAGTAATTTAAAAATGTTGTAAATATACAACTTTATCTTACAACCTTTTTTGTCATACCTATATAATAGTATTACATAATGAGAACTTTTATTCATGAATATATTTCAATGTCAAGTATCACTGTTATAATTTTAATTTTACGAAGAAACAAATTTAAACTGTGGCGATATGACTTACTCGATATCATATCTAACGAGTTTTACAGATATTTGATATTGTTTATTTTCGTAGCTTGGTAACTGTATGGAAACTGTTTATTTAGTATATGGTTGTGGGAAAATTATTTAAATGCCTAATACTTAAATGAAAATAGTATATTACGTAATGAGCACAGATAGGGACTGATATTTGTGAGAATTTTGACGTAACGTACCTACGAGGCCTGCCGAGTTCGGAAATCTCAGAAACATTCGATAGACACTTTCCTGAGAGTTGTGTACACTATTTTTCCCACGACCATAAATATTAAACATTTTATTCATGAATATATTTTTATGTGAACTTTCATTGTCATAATTTTAATTTTACTATAAACAAATATACCTACCGCATGATCATGGATGTAAATTCTATAGAAATGATTAATTTACCTATACCATATACCTACAGCAAAAGTATTACTATCTACTACTAGTACAAATCTCTTTTAAGGTCGTGTTTGTAATGCAATTTATTACGAAATACTTAATGACTGGAAAAAGTTATCAAAAGTCAGAAAGACAACACACACCTACAAAAATTAATACTGTGGCTATATGACCTGTTTGATAACATATCGAACGGGTAGAACGGATATTTTTTGATATTGTTTATTTACCAGAAGCAGATATACTGTGTTAGACTTTCAGCACCAGCGTTGCCAAATCTACTTTCAGGCCGAATCCTCTGCTAGGTTCACTCTGATGTAGGATTGTCGCATGTGGATAATGTAGAGTAAAGGTTGAGTTGTGTTTCCGGATTTGTGTTTAAGGGTTGTGTAAGGTCAATGACGGTAATGTTGTACTATATATGTGTAAAAATGTATAAAAAATTTCATTACCGCACATCATCAACAAAGTGCGAAGTTTAATTTTTTATAATCTTTTATTTAATATTATGTTACCTTGGCATTCAAAACCTTGAAGAAAAAATAGTTTTATCGTTTTGATAAACGTTTTATAGAAAACAAATTTAAAAATAAGTTACCAACATTATCTTATCGTATCACTGCTCTGCACGAGAGCGGAATAGCCATTCCACACGTGTGTTGCAGACTATACTAATAATAACAATACATTGAATACAACTACAAATAACTACTGTACAATACCTACTTAATTTTTTGTAGTCGCGTTTTTTAACTTGCTGATGATCGCATGGAGTTCGAAACGACCAATATGATTTAAATAATTTTGTCCTGTAATTGGATTATTCTGTTATTTATTATTATTATTAATATTATTATTGTTATCAAATAATTACAACCATTTTGTTGTTGATTACTCCATACTCGATCCTGGATTGGCCTTTTTATTCTACATTACAAACTTATAACATCGGAACATCGGATCAACAAAATGTTCATTTTACAAGCATAAAAACAAACCCATAATATTTTTATGAATTTTTAAAGTTAAACGTATTTTTAACTATCTTAAATAATACATGATGAAACCAACAAAAAACATTGAATAAAAACTATTATTTGCATTTTGTGCGCGAAATGTTTAAACATCTACTTCGCGTACTCCGAGCGCACTGAATACAAAAATAAATAATATACTTAACACATGAATGGCTACTTTTTCATAATTTGAGGGCGTTAGGTCATGCTTTAAATACGTCGATTTTAAAGAAATTTCTATGATCTCAAATTATTGTTTTTTTAAATTAATTGCTATACTAACATCAAAATATTGAAAATTTTTCAGGTTTAAATTTTAGAATTGATCTTGATTATTATTGACGTAATGAAAAAAAATCTTTGACAATTTTTTTTATTTTGATGTCAGCAATAATTCAAAAAAATTAAATAAATTTGAGATCATAGCATTTAGCACCGTCAGGAAATACGCTTCAAATACGTCGATTTTCACTGGAATTGTCTTACGATGCTACCAAATTTATTGATTTTTTTAAATTAATTGCTAACATCAAAAGATAAAAAATTGTCATATATAATACCATTAGTGACTATGATTTTGCCGGCAATTTTTGCCGTCTGGTCACGACTGCTTGTTGCGTCGAAAATAAACACGAGTATTTATTTTCTAAAGCAACAAGCATGAGTGACCAGACGGCAAAAATTACCAAAAAATCATAGTCACGTATGGTATTCGGCTTGACAATTTCTCGAACTATTTTATTTATTAAAAAAAAAGTTAAAACAATCATCAACTGACATTGTATCTAAGCAACGCTTCGCGGCAATTTTCACTAGTGAAAATTGTCAGTGTAATTTTCACTAGTGAAAATTGTCACTGTAGTTCGTCTGTGATTGGTACAATTCATCAAAATACTGTGTTTTGATTGGATGAAAAACTATGAGTGGAATTATCACAAGTTTTTTTTTCATAATGTTAATAATAATAATAATAATAATCAAGATATAACATTTTTAATGACATTATTTAAAAAACATGAAAAATTTTCAATGTTTTGATGTTAGCAATGGATAATTTTTTTTATAAGTTATAAATTTGAGATAATAGAAATTTCTTTAAAATCGGTATATTTAAAGCATGACCCAATACCCTTAATTAGCTATTATAAAAACTAAAATTTCATAATACCCTATTTACTATTAGAATCTAGTAATCTAGGTTGAAATTTAATGTGAATATGGTCTTTAACCCTCAATACTATATCAACAACAAAAAGTAAATCTTGTGGGGAATCCACAGGTTCCATAGTAAAATTTCTTAAAATTGAAGACACTATACTCTTCAGTTCTAGCATGGCAAACTTTTGACCTAAAAAATTAATAATAATATTTCTAATATGTAAATCGTATTATAAAATACACATCGTACCTATACAATTCCGTGGTCCAGCACTAAATGGAATATACGAAAATGGATGACGTCCTTTGGAATTTTCAGGAAGAAAACGATCAGGATCAAATTTTTCAGGATCGGGAAAATATCGAGGATCTCGGTGAACGTTGTAGATGTGAATGAATACTTCGGCACCTGCTGGGGCTAAATGATGAGCTAAAAACAATTCATAAGTGATTTCCGTATTCAACTTGTGTGAGGTATTTTATTATTATTTGACAATAAATTGGTGAATACGCTACTTTTTCTACAATCGTTTAACATCGAAAATATCTGATTTTAAAATACTTTTTGATATGGTTTGATACAACATAATAATGGACAAAAAACACAATAAATTTATCAGTGGCGTAGCTCGGTGTCTATGAGCCCTGGAGCAAAATAATATCGGGGGCCCAAGGCCAGATTCAGGTGATATTCTCAGCGAAGATAATAATAACAAAAGTACGAAAAAAGTTTTAAATTTTTTTACGAATTTTTAAATATAGTTTATTGAAGAATTGTTCACCTTTATTATTTTTGCAAAGAAAATAATTTTTTAATTCAATTCTAAAATTCCTTGTTTAAACTTGCAAAATCTCGGGCCTCGGGTAACTGTCCGAATTGCCCATTAATCGAAATTTAATCGATAATCGATCAAACGATTTTTCAATTTCAAATAATAGATTTATTGATTCTTCGATTATTTGATGATCGATTTTTCGATAATCGGTTCCTTGAATTTCGATTATTTTATTATCAATTTTTCGATTATCGATTCTACGACATTGTCGGTCTCTTAATTATCGATTATTTGATATGAAAATTTGGTTAACTATAGATATTGATTTGTTTAAAACAAATAATTATAATAATCGATTATTCCAGGTTTTTTCTCTATACAAACACATACATCTACTCACGCCATTTCCTTAAACAGTGTTAGCCTGGTACTAACCCCTTGAAACAAAAACTCATATTTACATACATGTAACCCTTTTCATATACAATTTTTTCATTCTTCCCACTTGGAATCATTTGCATCCGCAATAGTAATCGATTATCGATAATCAAAATAATCGATTTATCGATAATAAAAAAATCGATTATCAATATTCGATAATCGATTTCTTATTTTTGATCATCGATTAATCGAAAAAATCGATTATTTCTTATATTCGATCATCGATTACGAAAAGTCAAAACCGCACAGCCATGGCCTCCTTTAGTTACAGGCCGGAGCATAAACAGTGTTGCCGCTAATTCTAGTGACGTTAGAAGGCCTACCGGCCTACTGACAGCTTATGCGATTCAGCATTTAAACTCTTTAAAGCAAGCGAGAACACAACACTTTGCAGGCATATTTATTAATTAAATAAATATTAACAACAAAACTAAAGCAACGAAGGACGGAATACATATACGAGCAGTAGCAGACGGCCCCCTCGCTCTGTTGCAATTTAATATATGCTCCGGCCTGTAACTAAAGGAGGCCATGGCACAGCCCTATCTACGATTGAAATTAAGAAATTATACTTACTTAATTGTACATCTTGCTTTATGTTTCTTACAATAAATGGTACACTTGGGTAAATTCTTAAACATTCTTTCAAACAGCGTTCCAAATATTTCATATTTTGTAAATCGTCGTAACTTGCATGTCGATCGGAACCATTAAATATTTCGTCTAATTCGGCAATAATTTTTTGCTGGAAATTAATTATTATTGAGACTTTACTTTAAGATTATTTTTTAAGATCAAATATGAAATTAACCAAATATTATTTAGCTCCATCAAGGTAGCAAAACTATGATAGCAAAACAAAACAAAATTTGGCCTATATTTTATTTCTATTTTATTGCTATTTAATTACCACATTTAAAAATTTATTAACAAAACCTTTCTTGAGTCCAACAGAACTCCGTTTTCTTGACATAAACTAATTTATGCTAACAAAACCCTACTTGAGTCCAACAGAAATCCGTTTTTTGACATAAACTAATCTATGCTAACAAAACCCTTCTTGAATCCAACAGAACTCCGTTTTCTTGACATAAACTAATCTATGCTAACAAAACCCTACTTGAGTCCAACAGAAATCCGTTTTTTTGACATAAACTAATCTATGCTAACAAAACCCTACTTGAGTCCAACAGAAATCCGTTTTTTGACATAAACTAATCTATGCTAACAAAATCCTTCTTGAGTCCAGCAGAAATCGTTCACGCTAGGTTCACGCTGTGTGGCGTTAGACACTCCCAATCTTTAATCCGGTAATTAATTAGCAATAAAAAAGCAACATAATTTAGATTTGCTTAACATTCAACTTCTTTTATGCAACTCCAGCAAAGCAGATTTTAAGCTGGCCAAAACTCGGATATTTAGTCCTTTTGCTTTTTTTAAATATAAATCAATTTTATATTGTTAATAATTTTTTTTATTGTGGTAATTAGTTAGTAATAAATTTTTCTGTAATATTAAAGTAATTTTCAATATTATTTATGTGTTTTTACGATATGGTTTTGCCAGCTTGATGTCAAGCTGGCAAAACCCTTATATTACCTTATTAAATGTGGTAATTAAATAGCAATAAAATAGTAATAAAATATGGGCCTAATTTTTGTTTGTTTTGCTATCATAGTTTTGCTACCTTGATGAAGTTATATTATTTAATTTTTAAAGATTACTCTTAGTTTGAACAACTCTTTTTCTTTAAAACTTGGAGCGCTTAATTTTATCTAAACGTTTTCATAGTGAATTATTTTGTTCAAGTGAGAAAACAAGTGACAGTGTATTTACTTGGACGTCTTCATGATGAGCCAATAATAAAAGTGCAAAACAGGTTCCTACTGAAGTAGTATCATGACCCTGAAAATAAAAACAATAAAACTAAGCACTAATTTAATTATTATCAGATAAATAAGTGTGAGTATAAGTCAATAATTTCGTAAAAAAAATAATTATTTGATAAGCTACATTAACAATAAGAATTAGCTTGATAAAAGATTTTTATCAGTAGTTGTTTAATTGAACTCATTTTAGTGAATATTATTTCTATGTGTAAAAAAATAATAATTATTATCGTCCATTAATTATTCTTTACTGTACTGAATTCGAAATAATTGCAGACTAGACTTCTTTGTCTTATTTTACTCATTCTGTAATAAACTTATTAATCGGGCTTATAACGTAAATTACCATAACATACTTCAAAAACGAATGTGTCAACTTCTTCTCGAATTCCTTCGTCATCAATTTCTCCTGTTTGTCTTTGAGCATAAATTAATAAATCCAACATAGCTAAACATTTCTTTGATTTTTTATCAGCTAGTTCTAAATCTGCTACGTCACTGTCTTCAAAAGACTCTTTTCTTTTCTTAATTACATGCCGTGAAAATTTGTGTAAATTTTTTACTAAACTTGTATATTTCCAGTATGTTGGACTAAAGTAAAATAATTTATATTCTGGATACAACCATGGTGATAGAACAATTTTTATTATATTTGGTGCAAGACTAAAATATTTAAAACAGCAGATTAATAAAGATGTACCTAATTTTAAAAAAATAATGTTAATACTTATAAAGACTGTCGAAGTATCCTTTTTGTTTATTGTCATTTTTGTCCAACTTTATACCTATGGCCGTCTCTATAAATATTATAATTTTAACAGTTTTTATTAATAAACATTACATTACGCCTTTAACCCAACTTAAGTGTGACAGCCTCACATAATGTGAGTTATTGATATAGATATTAAATTTTATAGTGTTTGTATAGTAACTATAGGTGTCAACTCACGGATTTGATAGTGAATAGTAGGTAGGTAAGGTACACTGGTATATCTATATCTACTAGGACAACACATCACAAGATTTTGTGTAGATAAACAAACTGAACCAGTCATATATTTTTTTTTATATAAAATTGTTCTTTAGTACATCAAACACAAACTAACTCACCACAAATGGTTGCCAAAGTAGTTTCAGTTATAACCGGAATAATATTTGTTTCGTTTTCTTTGCAATCTTCTTTTAATTTCTCAATTAATTTGTTGCATTGTTGTCCAAATACTTGAACGTACATTTTTAGTATGTTATAATGGAATGCTGGTGTTAACAATTTTCGTCTTTGGTGCCATTTTGTACCTAAAATATTTAAATACGTATTATATTATTTTTAAGAAACACATTTTTTGCATTTCTATGCATCTATGTTATTTTAACAAGTTAGAGCATGAGTTCTGTGGGCTTAAGGTGATCCCTCGGGTGGTCCTCTACCCATGGCAGAAAATAGTCAAAAACATTGATTCCGCACGCTATTCTATAGCGTTTATTGTTTTGTTAAACATAAAAATAACAAATAATTTATGTTTAAGGGGAAAACATAATTTTGGCAGCCATATTTGTAAAAAATTTGAATATTTGTAAAAAAAGAAGGTTTTCGAGGGCCACTGTACAGCTTTTATTTATAAGTGAATTAACTTCAAATTTTAATATTATGTTGTCTACAAAGCTTGGATCTGGGAAATTAAAATAACCGATCGAATTTTTGAAATTCGTTTTAAAATAGAAGATATTTGTGTACAAAAAATTGTCAAAATTCAAATTTAACATATTTCGATTTTTTGACTATTTTGTAGATTGTACTTTTATCTTCAATGAATTAGATTTTTTTTCTTTGAAAGACCACGAGTTCCAAGCATACTATACAAGGATAGGTGGGTACCTACTTAGTATATTATTCGATGAGAGTCTTAACGATGGTCATTTCATTAAAAACGAGAAACGAGAGTGAAAGTTTATAAACGAGCCGAAGGCGGGTGTCGTAATCAGTCGAGTGAGTGAGTAGAATACTATTATACTATACTTTATCCGAGACTAAATAATTCATTCATTTTATAAGAAAAATTTTAACTGGCAGCAGCTGTCAAGAATCTTTTTTTAATGATATTTATGTATGATATTACCTAGCACCGGACTATTATGTTTGAATAGCTCTAATACATGAAGTTTTATTGGCCAGAATCTCATAAATTATTTTTTAAAAAACTCATTAGTGAATAATGGGACACATTGTTCACTGCAAATAATTATTATTTAGCAGTCGTGGATATACTTAATTATTTATAAATTATTTCCTTAGTAAATAAATAATTTATTAATTATGAGTTTGTGTAATCTATATTATTTAATATTACTTTACCTGTACTTGTTAATAGTCCAGTTTCAAGCCAATCATTTAACGCACTATAAATCTTCCCTTTATCAATGAGGTTCACATTTGATAATATAGCCTAAAAAGTTCGTTAAGAATAGAATAGTATATTACATAATGAGGGAGAAAAGTGATTGATATCATTTGAGTGACAATGTTGCCGAGTTCAAAAATCTTACGAACATTCGATAGACACTTTACTTTAAGGCCCGAATGTAGCTGTCTGCGAGAAAAGGATAGCTTCATACAGATTAATGGTGGGATTCTGTGCAAATCTGTAAATTTTACAAATTTGTAAATCTTTAAATATTGAACAAAAGCACATCAATGTCGACAAATATTAATATGTTCATAATGCTTATAAATATCATTGCGATTTTGTTTAATATTTACAGTTTTATAGATCTGTAGCAACTACAGATTTTCACAGAATCATACTATTAGTGTGGCGAACAAAGGCAGCAATAGGGAACGCGTTCTCCTAGAGGGATCAAAATTGGTACTAAATATGAACTTATCATCACAAATAAGGGTTCATTTGAAAAATAGAAGTTCAATGTTCAATGTACACCCGTCTGCGTGTTGGAATTTGCAATTTTTGTAGATTTACTGAGTAACAGTTATGTGATCCAAGTTATGACAAGTTTATGGCATTGTAAAGTTGAAACAAAAAATAAAACTAATATAACTCATTTTTATCTTTAAATTTAAAAAAAAGTCTCAATTTCATTCCCCATTCGAAAGCATGTTTTTGCTGCGCGTAACGTTCCTACATTACGCTCTTAAGTTGTGTACACTAATTTCCCACGACCATAAATATTAAACATTTTATTTATAAATGTATTTTAATGTCAACTATTACTGTCAATTTTAATTTTACGAAAAAGCAAGTATACCACGATCATGGAATACGTAATACAAGATTTTCAATACCTAACAAGAATATAAATTCTATTTAAATTTTTACATTATACCAGATATAGGTACAGCAAAAGTACTTCTTTAATTTATGTGGATAAATCACTTTTAATGTCGTTTTTGTCCAACTTAATGGACTAATGCAAGGCCTAAAAACGCCTACTAAAACGTGAAACAAAAATTATAACTGTGTCGATAAGACCTGTTTGAACACCTATCATGTGTGATATTGTTTATTTTCGTAGTTAGGTAAATGTAAGGAAACTGTTAGTTTCGTAGTTGTAATAGCAAATAAAAAAATCATTTCAAAAGAGAACAAGATTATTTTTTATAAAGGAATTTTTGAAAATTTGTTATATTTATGATAATGAATCTTGATCGGACTTTTATTAAAAATGTAATTTACATACCTCGGCATCTTCTGGTGTAATCACATGTAATGTTCCTACAATTCCTCCCCATCCTGAGAACGTTTCTCTGAATTTTGCTGTATACTTTCGAATTTGGGAAAATAAAACCTCTAGAATAGTTTATAATAGGTATTTATGTAACAATTATGCGAGAAATATTACAATTCATTTATTGATGAAGTTAATTTTTTGTTCTTACCTTGATCGGTGCTCAATAAATCCACATTGCCTAAAACTGGAGTTATTGAAGAAACTAGTGGAAATCTATTTAATAACTTTGCTTTATGACTACATGTTTGCAACCAGTATAAATAACCTAAAAATGTAATTAATGCTACTAGAATAAATGATATCATTTTGAAAATTGTCGACTTATTAACAGAACTGGTAGGTATTTATAGGTTGTGCAGTGTTTATATTTCTTTTTTTTATCTTTAGTAGATTATTTATCGTTGAATGTATTTGCGTGCATTAGATACTTAATGTAGTTTAATCGTTTATCTCAAAGTCTAAATTTGCTTTGTTGGTAATAGAATATGTTACTCAGTGTTTTCAAAATCTTCGAGTTCTTAAAAAAAAAATGTACCTACTTTTATCTCATGTTTTTGTAAACAAAATAATTATTTATTCTTCAGATAAACATTGAGACGGTATTTCCAACATTAGATAATTATGGATAAATATCAAAACTATTTATCATACAACTTAATGCGTTAAGAGTATTATTTTTATAGGTTAGAAAAATTGTAAAAACGTCCTATAGCATAGCAAACTAAATAGTAAATATATCCTTAATAATATTCATTAAAATTTCAACATTAAATGTTGTATAACATTTTCTTCAGCCAGAATAGGTATATAACTTTTCGGCTGCAGCCTCTAATATTAAGTAAAGGTAAAAATATGTTCTCGTTGGGGACATGAAATTGACTCTAATTTTGGTCCGCTTTGTTTGCTCTTTTTACTTCCTTGTACGGAGTAATAAGGAAGTATTGTAATCGCGAAAAATTTCGGTTTTCAGATTTTGATGGAAATATCCGTTTTGACCTTTTCTGAATCCATTATGACTAGTTTCGTCGTGACGTCTGTACGTACGTGCGTACGTGCGTACGTACGTACGGACGTGCGTACGTACGTACGGACGTATGTGTGTCGCATAACTCAAATACGGTTAGACGTAGAAAGTTGAAATTTTGTATTTAGGACTGTTATAGCATCTAGTTGTGCACCTCCTATTTTTGGTTTCAATCTACAAACCGGAAGTAGTACTTTTTTCAAATATTTCGATAAATATTTAATTTAAGACAATTTTTTATTTTAAATGAAAGATTATGTGATTATTACCTACAATCGGTATTTTATAAATATTTTTATATCTGGTATCATTTAAGAATAATTAAAGTATATATTTATAATTTAGTATTTCGGTATCTTGTAGTCCATGATCGATTAACACTTGTTACTACGTAAAATTTAAATGATTATGACATGACAGTGACAGTGACAATAGTAAAATATTGTTTATATCTTCTTCTGCAGTTTAAATAAAATGACTAAAATATATTTTTGAGTATAGTATTGCAGTAGTAGTAGTACCTACTTATATATTAATATATTTGTATAATAAGCTAAAAGAATAAAGTAGGTATGACGGGAGGTCTACATTCTACATTTTAGTTATTGAGAAAAGTATGAACAGTTTAATAGACTAAGCAAGTGGCGATCGCTGCGCCACCGTGTGAACTAAAGTAGAAGCAGCGTCGGTGTTGGCTGTCAGTTAATCATACGGGAAACACAACATGAACATGAATTTTGAGTCGAAGCGTCCAAAAAATAATCAGTGTTGTGTTGTCGACTGCAAAAGTAAATACCAGAGTGATGGTTCGATTAAATTTTATTCGTTTCCATACAAGCCGTGGAAAAGGGATCGAAAAGATAGATGAAGTACATTTTTAATTCGTCAAAATTAACATTTTGGGAGAAGTCGACAATGACAAATTAATTATGAAATGACTACAAGTAAGCAATTCTTGTTAATCATCGTCAGTGAATCGCCGCAAATGTTTTAAATGTCATCATATGAAAATTAAGGTTAGGTGTCATATACAGAAATAAAAAATGATAAAACTAATTGCTTGACTGTGATAATTTAGAGAAATACGTGCTTGTCTAAAATTCAATTCGATTGTATTTTACTTAAATTGTATGTAATTGTTATTGTGTAATTTTACTACACCCCGGAGTATATTCAACTTGTTTGCTATTCATTAAAAAATTGTTAAATCTTTTGTGAACACAATATTCCAGTCATTTTCTAATATGCAAAAATTTGCAAAATAAATGCAATATGCAAAATAAAATATTAATGAATCGTCTCCAAATTCAATGAAACAGTTTCAAAACCGCAGCTGATTAACACTTGCATATTTACATCGGTTTCGTGCAAACAAATACTACGTATAACATTAAATTAACACGATAAATCCCAAAAAACCGACATGCACCATGCAATTTATGGGCAACCGGCACCGACACTGATTAGACAGAAATCCGCTAGATGGCTCTCGCGGCGACACGAACAGCTGTTTGCTTATGCCCTGTTCACACGTTGCTACTTTGAAGACGCATACGTGCTACTGTAGCATGAAAAGAAATTCAAATCGAAACAATTACCGCAAAAAATCGTTATCTACACACACAACGATCAACGATGTGAAATTATCAACGAGTAGTTCTTGATACTTCGATGCTACAAATTAGCAGCGCTGCTATTTGACAAGCGACTCAGATTTTTTCTTGCTACAGTAGCACGAATGTGTCTTCAAAGTAGCAACGTGTGAACAGGGCATTAGTCTATAGGCGTACAAGGAAGTCATGTTGTGTCCACGTCAGATTTTTAAATTTAAAGATAAAAGATGGCTCTAGGTCTGTCTAGTGCCATTTTTACCTTCCGCTTACCTGTAAAGGAAGGTATTGGAATCATGCAAAAAATCGGGTGGTGAAATTTTAGTGGATGAGCACGAATTAGGGTCCTTACAACTCATTTTTGATAGTTTCACGATGATGTCTGTGTGTATGTGTGTGTGTATGTGTGTGTGTATGTGTGTGTGTGTGTGTGTGTGTGGTCAAGGGTTGTTAGTCGCATAACTCAAATACGAATTACCCGAAAATTTTGATATTTGGTATTTAACATTTGTATATAAATTGGAAGAGCTCCCTAGATTTTGGTACAAATATCTTCATCGAAAGTGATATTTTTTGAAGATTGAAAAAGTTAATTGTCAAAATTGTATATAAATTTGGAAAAATATAGTATTTATTTGTAATAAGAATAAGAGGAAAAGTTATTTGCAACTTACGTTATAAAAAAGTTGTCTTTATCTGGTAGCATTAAAGAACTGCAGTAAAATTTAAAAAATAAATTTATCAAATAAAACGTTAATATCTTGTAATCCATGATCGGTTGATTTTTGTTTCTGCGTAAAAAATATTGACAGGTGAGACGGGTGACAAGTTGGCATACTAGCGCTATATAAAATATAAGTCATAAGTAAGATATTAAGGCCCGGTTGTACAATTCGAGTTTAGTGTTAGCTTAAACATAAACTCAAGCTTAGTTAAACCGAGTTTTCCCAGCCAATCTCCAGCGTTAAAATAAAACAGTTAACCAATGAGATGCAACAATACAACAGAAAAACTTGGTAACCATGGTTTTGATATAAACGTAGTTTAAGCTGAGATTGAACAACCGGCCCTAAATGTAGTAATTGAACGGAGGATGGCTTCAACACAGCAGAGTTTTCCTGTGAATGAATCTTTTTATTCAGGTGATGCAAATTTCTGTGTTTGAATATTTGAGATTTTTATTTGTATATTTTAAATGGGCACCGGATTGCACGTATACATTTCTGTTTAAAGTCTAGATATGGCGGAAGGTTGTGTGATGGCCACGTCAGATTTTTAATTTTTACCACGATGTAAAATACAAATACGGTGAGTGCACTTGGCAAAAAAAAATGCGGCCCTATTCGTTCCACATGTATGGCGGGTTGCATATGATAACAAAATATGCTAATTATCTGTCATATCTGTCAAATGAAATATTATAATTAAAAAAGATAATAATTGTTCATTATTTGGTGACTAGTTTACATTACAAAGTAAGTAATCATTATTATATAAGTTTGTACTTAGGTAGGTATAATTGTTATACAAATTTTCTTTATCTAATTTCTTGATTCAGAGTTGAACAAAAATCAAAAAATTATCGGCGTAGTACATGTTTTGTGCCAAACTGTACGTCGGGTTGTAGAGGTAACAAAGAAAAAGTATCTTTATTCAAGGCACCAAATGACATATACCATAGAAATCTTTGGATATCAAAAATACCGCGCCTTGACCGGGAACTTCAGTCACATGATGTCATAATATGTGAAAAACATTTTAAAGAAGAACATATACGATTTAGGATGATTGGAAATATAAGGATATGAAAATGTATACTATTATGCTGTTTTTCAATTATGCATTGTATTTTACAAACTAAAATAGATGATGATTACCCAAAATTAAAACTTGAAGCTGTGCCGACAATTTTTCCAAAAAAACATCTACCTACCTAAGTACAAACTTATATAATAATGATTACTTACTTTGTAATGTAAACTAGTCACCAAATAATGAACAATTATTACCTTTTTTAATTACAATATTTCATTTGACAGGTATGTCAGATAATTAGCATATTTTGTTATGCAACCCGCCATACAAGTGGAAAAAGTTGGACCGCTTTTCACAGCATGGTTGTAGGGAAGTGCACTCACCGTATTTGTATTTTACATCGTGATTTTTACATATCAGGAAATATAAAAAAAATCAGGAAATATAACCGTGTAAAGTTTGCACAAATTGAAAATTTTTATAAGTTTTTTATGCCTAATCATGTACAATTTTCAATTTTCTAATAAAATATTTTAAAAGGCTCAACTGTTAATTGGTCTTTTAAATATATAATCTTTGTTGAAATACAATTTTACCATTCTTGTACTGGCCACGAAACACACGTTTTATGCTGGATTTTAGAAGGTAGACGGGCCTCTTAACTACAAATCTGAAAGGGTTGTGCAAACCTCATAATAATGTCCCAATAATATAACCAACTTAATTCTACACTCTACACAATATCAAAATCAATAACTATCTTCGGGAATGTTTTATTCATCCAGTAAGCCATCTATTTATCGCCTCTCCCAGCACATAGATATTTATTCACCTTAATCACAAACGCAATTTCCTCAATGAAATTACCATCAGCATCGCTGGCGCTCAGCGCTCGGTAATACATCAGAAACGGTTGTTAGATTCGAGTTGCGCCCGTGATTTAATTGTCCACTACCCCGACCGTGGTTTATGGCGAGTTGTGCAAATTGCTATGTTTGGTATCATGACAAATGCAACTTGCACAGGGGTGGATCAACGGTTTTGATGATGGATGAGTTTCAGCTTATCAAACATTGTCCAAATGAGGATGTTTTTGATGGAACAGTAAGATTGTGTCGTGAGTAATGAATTATTTGAAAGATAATGTATCTTTAAATGTCTGTCCCTGTCCTAGACGATCGGTTTCTTCATCCCCTGTATGCAAATTTTCTAATTCTGCAAATAGTAAACCGTATTTCAATATCTCGTTTAATTATCGAGTTATGGAATTGATTTTGTCGCTATTACATGGTATATAAATTTTTGGTAAAAAATTCCGACTGGTACCGTAAAACCGGAAAGCTTGGGATTGGGCCAAATTAAACATTTTCGGTATTTGACTCGCTGGGCCATAAATGTAAGCAACATTTTATTTTATTATTTTTTTTACTTGCCTGACCTATATATTAGGGGGAAGTATTGTAATCGTGATTTTTGACAGTTCGAGATTTTAATGAATCTTTTAGACCCTATACTGAACCCAAAAATCATGATGTTGGATAACTAAAAATGCCGAAAAATGCGTTGAAATTTTCGACTGCAATTTTATATTTAAGATCTTGAACCAGAAACTGACTTCAAGTTCGTTAATGAGCTTTATTCAACCAGTGATACCAACTTTATAAACCGAACCTTTTCAATTATTTTTTAATAAATTATTTGGTGTCACTTTAAAGTTCTAGAGGAGATAATTTCAGTAAAATTTAAAAAATGACATTTATGCGATTTTCAATTGTTTCTCCAAAAATTATTTAAAAATTTTCAAATTAAAGCTCTCTGGGAAGAAATCTAGTCGAAGAATCAAAAGCAACATAACGATGGTTAGTTGTTTATCACATATTATTCAAATTATGCAGAAGTTGGTATCAATTTAAATAGTTCGGAAAAAATGATAGTTTTATTTAAATTTTGCTGAATGAAGCATAAAATTAAAGCCTTCACGAAAGCAAGTTATTAAAACTTATAGTCGGGCAAGTACTGTGGTGGTCACAGCAGATTTTTATAAATACCATTAACAACCCAGAGATTTCAAAAATGTGCTTCTTGCGAAAACTACTCTTAAATTTACGAATTTTTGAAAAAATATTTTTGTTTCATTATACGCCATTAAAATACTTATATGCACGAAGTTGTGAATCATTCTTTATATCTTAGTTTTTGAGATTGGGATAGGTATCTTGAGAACCAAACGATGTATCAAATTGCGTTTTTTTTATTGCATATCTCATTTAATTGATCTAAAAACAAACTATTAGAATTTTGTGTTTTTAACCAAACTCAATTTTAAAAAAATCAGTTTTGCCTTATATATGTCTCATTTGAAATTTGTAGTAAAAACTAACTCATATACTTTTTCAAATGTAAATAAAATAATTATAGAATTTAGCAAGCTGTATTCTAAAAAATTCGTATCTAGGCATAAATAAGCATTAACGGACCAGTAAAACAAAAGATAAAATAGTTTCAAGAGCCCATTTGCGTTTTCTGCGACAATCCGCAAATGTGCAAATCTGCAGATGTGCAAATCCGCCACTGCAATTTCGGCTGTTTTAGGGTCTATGGGTAGCAGGGTGAGGGGTGTAAAACTGAGGGTGTTCTAGCTCCAGCATTCTGGGGCAGATTACACACAAATGTTAGGAAGAGACGACGGATGTGACAGGACGGGTCAGCGATGCGTTCTATATTTATTGACTGTCACAGTAGAAGTTAGCAAGACAGAGTGGAACTAGCCTAAAATGCTTGAAATCACGTGTTTTATTATGCAGTAGGGGAAGAATGAATCATAAAAACTGTCATCAAATATTTTATTGAATTGTATATTGCTGGTTTTGTGTTGCGTAAATAGTCATTCTATATTTTATGTTCAGCGACGTAATGGAAACAGATTTTTCTGCATTTTTAAGCATTGAACTCAACTCCAATTTTATTTTATTTTTTAACTGGTAGAGCACAAAATAAGTAAAAATGTGGTTTACAAATTCTTTGCAGTTGTATAGTAGGTTTGGTACTTTTATATCCTAGAACAAGAAACATACTAATTTTTAAACTTCATTAAAATATCTACATTTTTTCGAGTGTATTTATTATTTTATTTAGGGTATTCTTTTATGGTTCTTTCAAATTTAGTTTTTGACAATACAGGACAATAATGAATGACTACACTAGGTACCTACTAGTGCTGTTGATAAAATTCGAAATTCGGAATTCAAATTTCGAGTGTATTGTAAATGATTTTTTTTAACATTAAATTTTAAATTTTAAAAATTCGAATTTCGAATTTTTAGATTCGAATTTGTAAATTTGAGTTTTGATATTTGAAATTCGGAATTCAAATTTCGAGTGTTTTGTAAACGGTGTTTTTTTAACATTAGGTATTAATTCGATTATCGCCATGTACTCCAGTCAAAATACGGGTTTGGTTGTATTATTACTGGCAACTACCAGATTTGGTCTAGTATAGGTTTTTTGAGTCGCTGAACACGAATTTCGGGGTCATTTTGTAAAGAAATTTGCGGAACACCCTTAAATTTGCAACAACTACCCCCAAAATGGGTTTTTAAAATATATATTCGCACTTTGAGTGCCCAGATTTCGCACAAACGGGTTTTTTGGGTTGCTGATCAAGAATTTCGGGGATTTTTTTTTATAAAAATTAATATTTCACCCTTAAATTAGCTCAAACTAACCCCAAAAAGGGTATTTTTGCTATTTTCGTACTTTGAGCGTCCATAAATATTGAAATATTTCAATAATTGTAATTTATTGCTGTATACTATATTGTAATATTTATAATGTTTACCTGATTTATTTAATTTAAAAATAATAATTGAAACTGTGTAATTCTAAAAATCTGTAATTTTAAAAATGTGCACTTCACTTTATCCAAAATGCAATTATTTTGCGAATATTATATCGACCTTTATTCTGAAGTATGGAGAACACACGCTGTGTACATTTATCTTCAGGGAATATTAAATTTCGATTTCCGAAATAGTTCAACATCATTTTATTCCTCTTCCTTTTCACGTGTTTCAATCGATAAAACATCTTCATCTTCGTAACAGGTGGTGAATTTGAAACTGGGAGTTCGGTTTAGGAAATTTAAACATTTATAGACTGCGTATAGTTTCCTCCTGATGTATTTTTTATGTTTAATATTATTTGTGTTATTCCGGCTCTGGTCCGTGTAAATCGAGCATCAAGCGTCCTCCTATCTCTGGTACCATTTGTTTTTTATGTGCATCGGGGGTGGCCACGGTTATGCTGCATCAAGGGGTGTACCGCTACCATAACATGCAACACATAGGCGGCGATATGGGGAAGATTTAATTTACAGTTTACGGACAGTGAGAGCACAATTGTTTTGTGTTCGCCTAACATGCTATTAATAGGGTTATGCACCATAATCGAAAAATGAGAAATACGTATTAAAAATCAATACTTATTGATAAATCGTAAATATATGTAAAAGCAGGATGTTAAAAAACCATTTTGTTAAAAAGTTATAACATAAGCTATTGAATTTTGAATTTACTCAGACGTGACGTCAGGATTGTAACTTTTTCATTGGTGGAAGAGCACGGTGGGCAATGAAAACGGCACTAACCTGAAAAAGAAACTGTCACTAAATAGTTCAATAATTATATACTTTTACAGTAATATTGACAGTTAAATAAATGGTAATATTAATGTCACCAAACAAAAACGTTACACATATAAATTTCCCTAAATCAACTTGTGTATCTGTGGCAGTTTAATTTAAATTTTAATATTAAAAAGACACCAAATAGAAAAAATAGTAAAAATACTTTTTTTGCACTTGTCCTGTAGTAAAATTTGGACGCGTGCGAAAAAATAATGCTTTATAAAACTTGTTCTTTAATATAATAGTATTAGTACCTGACCTGCTCTTACATCTATTTCGTAAAATAATTTATTCAAACACATTCAATAAATAAACTGCAATCCGGAAAGGTTTTTAAGATCATAGGTATTTTATAATAATTAAATTATTGGAGGACATCGTAATTAAGCAACAAAAAATTGGGTTGTTTCATATATAAAACCTTTTTTTCTCAACCCTGTTTGCGCCGCTACTGGTCCCCATTCACAACAACACGAGTTGCAGAACTGCGATGCGAACTGCAAACTGTTGGGATGTTTATAGCAGTAGACACCAGGACCGAGTCCCGGCTCTTGTTTCATTAAACATTTATGTGTATGCGGCCCGCGTATAAATTAATCACGATGCGAAACAGCCGAAGAATTCCTGCATTCGCATTGTGATTGTGAATCACACGGATTTATGCCAGAGATGCTCTGTGTTTTTCTAATTTTCGGATTTATTCGCAAGGAACATGGTTGTTGCGTTTCTGATAGAGCATTATTGAATATCTGGAGATATTTGGTTGAAGAATATACTATTGATCTGTGGGAATAAGTCCTATTTAAATAATTAGACAATAGCTAGACAATAGGAATAATATTAAGAAAATTCTTGCCTTTTATTTTTGATTAATTAAATTTTGACTTATAGATTTTGATTTATAAAATTTTGTCTTTAAAATTTTGATTTATTATTTTTGATTTTTAAATTAGGATTTATTAAATCATATCAATTTTATTTTGACTTTTAAATTTTGTTTCATTAAATTTTGTTTTATTTAGTTTTGCCTTTTAAATTTCGATTTATTAAATTTAGACTCTTAAATTTGTATTTATTAAATTTTGACTTTTAAATTTTGACTTTTTAATTACGATTTATTAAGTTTTGATTTATTACAGTTTGACTTTTAAAATTTGACTTTTAAATTTTAATTTATTAAATTTTTACTTTTAATTTTTGACTTAAATTTTGATTAATTAAATTTTGACTTTTAAATTTTGTCTTTTAAATTTTAGTTTTTTAAAATTTTGTTTTTTAAATTTTGATTTATTCAATTTTGACTTTTAAATTTTGATTTATTGAATTTTAAATTTTAGGATTTATTAAATTTTGATTTATTAAATTTTGAGTTTCAAATTTTGACTTTTAATTTTTACTTTAAGTTTGACTTTTAACAATAATAAGTCGCGGCGTCTGTGATTCCTTTACAAGAATTCTCTGTGTCCACTGGATTCTTGATATGAAATTTCTATCTTAAGCATGAAGTTTCGCATATTTTATGATTCTAGGTAAGAATTTGTTCTTTATTGAATTTTCTAATTGTAAATATGCTAGTATTGAAGACGTTCCCTTTTATATAAATTTTAGCAGTACCTATAATTGACCATTAGAAACGCTTTTTATTCTTTTGATTGCCTCGGATTTGCTTTATTCTGTTTAGGAATTTTTCTTTATACAATATTGCTCTTAGTGAACGGATAAGCGAATGCGTAATGTGACCGATTGTTATATTTCTGACAACTCAGGTTCGAAGACAGTCAGGTACACATTACAGTTCTATTGCACAAAAATGTCATCTTTGATGTGCTCTCCACTATAACAACTATGAATATTCAAAAAGAGTATCCATGAGTTGAAGATGATACATTACTGATGACTCTATGTAAAGCTGTCAGATCTTAGTTTGGTGAAAGAAGAAATAGATGAATTAATATCAATATAATATGATAAATAGATAACTAGTGATCCATATGCAATATGTAGATTGATTCTTAAAAGTGTAAGATACATCTAAGTTATATGCAACCAGGGCCGTTGCGTGGTATTTTGGCGCCTGGAGCAAAAATATTTTTTGGCGCCCTACACCTCCCCTCTCAGGCGCATCTAGAATTTCGTTTTGGGGGAGGAGGTCAAATTTGAAGAAATTTTAATGAATATAGAGTAAAACAATGCGCCGCAGGCAATTTTTTTTTTCATTCAAGGTCAAATGCCTTATAATTAAAAGTTACACTTTTTAAGGGATGTGAAGTTTACTGTTTTTTTCCTATTTCATGCGCAAAATTTTTTCTTCAGCCCATTCAAAGTAAAATTGGTACCTATCTCAAATTTGAACTTTCAGTTATGAAAAACCACACATGTTTTACTCTTGTTTAGGTAATTATAAATGTAATGTAACCAGATAATACTGGCACTTCTCTCGCTCTAATTTACATTATATCATTCATTCATTCATTCTCAAAGATATTACAAAAAAACTAAATTTTCTATTTATCGTAGATACTTACACTTTTATAATAAATATGCTTATATGTAGGTGTTACACACATACAAAAATTATTCACTGTAGTCGTAGTAACAGTCACAGAAACACTTACTGATTTATAAACCGTGATATATTTTATTATTTTACTCGTGTAACTACAAACAACTTCCCAGAACACAGTTTATTTAGATACTGGTAAATTCTGTTAACTATACATTTAATTCGTGGAAAACAGTTGTTATACCTGATATTCTTACAACAGTGCTACGTGCTATAATTTTAAGAAAACATAATGAATTATTGGAACGTAAGTGTGACAATGTATTACTTTTTAACTTAATGTTAATTTTGAAACTAGGAATTTATTGTAAGGTATAGTAAAACAAATTATTTTTTTCAATTTACATTTTGGCGCCTTTTCATAAGGCGCCTGGAGCGGTCGCTCCTCCGCTCCATGCCACGCAACGGCCCTGTATGCAACTTAAACATAACATCATTGTATGTAGCTGTTAGTCAAAATCTAGAAAGCCAATAATTTTTATGTAAGTATCAAAAGCCGCTTTATAAAAATACAATTTCCCTTGTCAGAGGGTGTTTAAAATCCCTTTGATATGTTTCCAAACCCGAAAAGTTACATCATTCGCAGGTAGCAATATACTCGTATAATCCGGTTTCATAATATTTGATCACAGTTAGAGGGCGTATATGCCTACACTTCTTGAATAAATATTATCTTATCATCAACTGTTATGTAAAAACCTCCATGAATCTCATCTTTACTGTAATGTATTTGCATATGAAAAGGTTACTGAAAGAGCAGGAAAATAAATTTGAAATGTATCTCTTCTAAGCTTGTTAATCTCAAACAACTAATTTTAATTGATTTTCTCTTGAAATAATTAGTTGTCTGGCTTCGCAGACGGATAAGAGAGGATGTTATATGAGAATAATTGAGAATATTCTGCAGGATACACAAAGCAGAAAATGAGCATATTATATTTTAGTTTATAGTACCTATACCTATTCTAACAATCTGTTTATGCTTAAACGAACACGGAACACACTTAAAATTAAAATATCTCATTAGTTTTTGTATAAAGATTTAAAATGACATGTCAAACTTTACAGGTTAGGTACCTGTAAATTAAACGTCAAATTTAATCGATTAAATTTTGCATGTATTGCTTATGTAATAAATTTTGCTTAAAAAGTGTTCGAGTGCGTAATAATTTTATCTGAAATTATTATGTACGATAATACTTTTTAAAAGCAATTTTTTAAATAAGCCAGACGTCAAATTTAATCGATTCTTTTCTTTAGCATGAGTGGTACGTAAAGATTATTTCATGAATTCATAGATTTATTTGTACTTACAGTATTCATGGGAACATTTTTTGTAACCAAACGTTTGCAACTACTTCGGATAATATGCCTTTAAAAAGTTGCTAGCTTCAATTTAATCGCTGTTAAATAGCTTTGCGCTATTTATACACTTATTTTAAATACAAAATAATGGAAAATAAGACAATCTGATTGGTCAAATTTATAATGAGTGAAATATCTAAATAATAATAACTTGTGGTAAAATTGTTAACTTTTTTACGGCAATTTAATGCAATTTCACTCCATAAAACAACACATAAAATTTTCTAGATCTTCGTTCGTTAAATTTTCAGGTGATATTTTGTATCATAAAACTGATAGAAATAAGTTGCCATGGGTACTACGATTCAAATATTAATCATCTCTTGTGGGTGTTACTCTTGACAATTTAATCCTAACACTCTGTATTAAGTAATCGGAAAATAGAATAAAAACAATTGGGGTTCATCTTGACTGCAGCATTTTACAGTAATTAAAGCTCTCACTTCAAAACCAATTTCACACTCATCCATTACTTCCTTTAAAAAACAAAAATCTTCATTTCACAAAGTGTGCCGTGGCGTATCGAACAAAAACATTCACTTTTCCAATTATTACCGGGGATCAATTGTTCCCTGTGGACTTTTCATCTGCGGTGACAAAGACAGAAAACCCTTTCACTTGCAGTGAGTGAGTGAGATGGATGTATCATCAGCAGGGCGAGAAGGGCTGATCTCGTGCCTTGTATTGATTTTACGCGCACCGCGGTTGCTACAGAGAGAAAGAGATGGATGCAGAACAGCATTTCTCAAAATATGAAAACTGTTGTTCCATCCATTTGGAAATTCCACTCCTATATGAAATAAACCATAAACAAAACACAATTTTATCGCTTTAACAGCGGATAAAAAGGAAGGTAACTTTTTGCAAGTGATAAAACCTTATTTACCTTTTTCTTAGCAACCAAACAATAAACAAAACACTAAAATGTCATTTGCTTTATAATATCTAATATTTTGGAAATATTTGTGAAGAAGAACCAAAGAAGTAAATTATCTCGTTGAATTACACTCAAGCATTTGATTTCCTCCGAATAAATTTCTGTTGACATCTCAACCTTGTCACCGAAACATTATTTTAAAATACAATCACCCCACCTACAATGTCGTGATTTTATTAAACAATTTTTCTTTTCAAATTGCTAGGCAACAAGGTTTCAATACAAACAGAAATTTATCCGGCGAAATAAAAAGCTCTTGTGTAATTACAGTGGATAATATGTTTTGGGTTCCAGGAAACTCTTCCACAGAAGAAATATTATTTAGTTCCAACGTTCCAAGGTAATAAGCCAATTACTATATTAAATAAAATCAGAAAAAATAGTTACAAAATAGTCAGCTTGTAAGATGATTTATTCTGATATTTTGACGTGTTGAACGTGAATGTAAAAACAAACAGCGCCGCTTCAGCCACTTGCAAACAGAAATCACCCTAGAATTTAGTTGTTACTCTTTCTAGTTTAAGAACAAACTATAATGTATTTCTAATTCTATTGAACTCAAGCCTTTTTAAAGCTAACCTCCAAGTAGTTTTTAGTATCAGTATCAGTCAGTAGATTATAGAGTATACATTTGTAACAATTTAATAAAATAATTTGTGGATTACTTAGTGTTGTAGGATATTAAAGACATTAACATAATGATATGAATTGGAAAATAATATCAGAGTCTCAGCTATCAAAAATCAATTTACCTAATTTAAAGGATGATAATCATCACCGACGTTTCGGTAGCAATTCTACCTTCCACAGAGTTAATTTTATCGAAAGGAATATTGAAAAAAATTAAGTTATACAAATTTTAGCAACTTGTCATTTTTTTTACAATATACAATCATGAATATTTCAGAATTAGTTGATTCTTGGTAGTTGGACTTTAATATTATTTTCCAATTAATTTACTTACACAGTCGAGAAAATTAAATTCAATTAAAATTATAATTTAACAAAAATCAAAATCCTAGTGATTTTATGGTTTTTAAAAAAATGTACGAGTAAATCTGACGTTAGTTTTTACTCCTCTTATTTTTAAAAAAAGTATAGGAAAATAGTATATTATACATATATAAAGGGACTAAAGTGCATGATTTAATCCTGAGTGTGTTAAGTTTATTTCACAAGCTGAAGGTGAGGGAAATTACCACCTGAGGTAGAGCACTGCAAGGCCCGGCCCGGCCCGGACGGGCCACGGGCTTTATTTCTTTTAAGAGCTTCGGGCCTAGCCGGGCCTACCATATCACGGGCTTGGGCCTAACCGGGCTTACTATTTATTGTACTATAACGGGCTTGGGCCGAGCCGGGCCTGTAATGCTCCGGGCTTGGGCCGAGCCGGGCCTGTTATGCTCCGGGCTTGGGCCGAGCCGGGCCTGTTATGCTCCGGGCTTGGGCCGAGCCGGGCCTATTATGGTACGGGCTTGGGCCGAGCCGGGCCTGTTATGGTACGGGCTTGGGCCGAGCCGGGCTTGTTATGCTACGGGCTTGAGCCGAACCGGGCCCGATATCCAACGGGTTTGAACCGAGCTGGATCTTTTATGCTGCGAGCATAGGCCGAGCCGAGTTTTTTAAATTAAAATCTTATTTCTAAGTTATATATTACAATAATTTCCTACAAATACTAAAAAAATTTGGAGAGCATTACACTAAAATTTTTTGTATGATATGTAACACGATAACACGTACACAAACTAAGTTTTAGAGGTTTAGTTAGACCGAGCCAAGTCGGGCCGGGCCGGGCCGGGCTTCAAAACATCATGGGCTGACAGGGCTGAGCCGAGCCGGGCCGGGCCGAGCTTCAAAAAATCATGGGCCGGACAGGGCCGGGCTTCGAAAAACCATGGGCCGGGCTTCGAAAAACCATGGGCCAGACAGGGCCGGGCCTTAAAAAATCTCGGGCCGGGCTTTGTTTTTATTTTAAAATATCGGGCCGGGCCGAGCCGGGCCAAATAGCAGGTGGACTTCGGGCTGTCCGGGCTTTGGTAAAATTTGAATTTGTCGGGCCGGGCCTAATAATAGTCGGGCTTCGGGCGGGCCGGGCTTCAAAATTACGGCCCGTGCAGTGCTCTAACCTGAGGTACTTTAGTTCTGTGGTACGCTATTATTTGCACTTCACTCTCATTCAAAGTCATTTTTTAGAAAATGCATCCTAACTTTATATTGCATAAAATGATTTAAATGAAATTGTTAGGAATCAAAAAGTTGCATGTTGGATTTACAATTTATTTGGAGGATAATAAGTAGATGAAAATTGTTGTTTTTTAAATTTTGGCAGGTGTCACAACAACCAATCCTAGCTTTGGGGTTGGTTGTTATAGCTTGGGAGCTAAAAAGTTGCAAAAGCGTTTTGGAATTTTAATTACTTATTTTTTACTTTAATCAATGGAATATTAACAACCACTTTAATTAGTCAGTCGTAAATGTTTATTTATAATTAACAATGAACATAAAATACTTTCACAAGACCTCTCGCCATACTATTTTTATTTTATTAATACAAATATACATTATCATACCATAAATAATGACATTTTATATTAATCCATAAATTTCTAAGATATTTCAGAAAGACACTTCAGATCTTTAAGAAACTACCACTTCCGGTTGCACATTTAACACCAAAATCTAATCAGACATAATCTAGGTTGTCAGAATGTTATATACAAAATTTCCATTTTTTTCAGTAGTATTTGAAATGAATTATCGTACCTCAAACATCCATCCATCTATACACACAGGCAGACATTATCGCAAAACTATCAACATAGTGTTCTAGAGACCTCAAACATACTTATCCATTGAAAATTCACTATTGAAATTTGACCATACCTACCTCTCTTACAGATATGAGTGGTGAGAGGTAAAACACAATTATTCTATTATAAAGATAAACAATACAATCCAATTCTTTTATAATATAATGGGAAGAACAAGCAACAATCACAGCTTAAATACTATTATAGATATAACCACTTAATTAGCGAGTCTTATATAATATTTTCCTTAGCTTATCCAAAATTGTTCACATTTGTTTGATTGAGAGAATCAGCCCTACTACTTAAACTTGTGGATTCCGGAGATCTAATGGGAAGTTGTCAGTGTTCCTTTTTAAAAATGCTGCAAACCAATCTGAACCAGCTTCTTTATTTGTATGCCATGATTGTGGCATAGAAATATCATATTTGATTGCGTAATCATATGCCAGCTTCTTCATATCTTTGGGTGTAAGGTCATAATAAATGTTACAACATTTAATGAGGAAAAGGACAAATTGTTGCTCTTGTTCCTCGGAGAAAACTTGCCTATTGCTTGCGTACCCTACTGTTATAGAAGTAACTAAAGCTCCACTTTCGATAACTGCTTTTCTTTTCTTCATATATCGGGTCAAAGTCATGTGACATAACCCTAAATCCTTGGCCACACCACGAATTTTTTTTGATGCGTCTTCATTCAAGATAGCTGCAGCTCTTTCAAATAATTCCTTTGATATTTTTCCACGCTCAGTTTTACGCTTGTAAGTCCTCATCCTGAAAATAATGAAGAATTTCAAATCTATATCATTAAAGTTTAAACTTTTGAACGGGGCAGATTGTGACGTGTAACAACCTGCCCCGATTTGATGTAACTTTCACTTTCACCCACCAAAATCAAACATGTGAGATGAAATAAATAAGAACTACGCAATTATTTTTAAATAAAGTGATTACATAAACAAGAAAATTAAAGTTACAAGAATTACATAAATGCAATAAATTATCTACATTCTCTATGACATGAGACCAAAATTACGGGGGAAAAAGTTACAAACCTGATATCTCTGGTAGACACACACAGGCATTCACAGTGACTGCGTCGACGCGACTAAAACGTGCACTGGCACTGTGCAGTGTGCCTTGCGCGATGCGTACGTTGCCTTGAGCGTTTATCTCTTTCTAGCACCTCCCTTACTCTGTTACTCTTGTGCATTATCTATGCCCTGTAACGACTTACCCCCGTAACGACGAACCCCGGTCTCCCCTACTCTGTAACAAATAGCAAAGAGGGGAGGCCGGGGGTAAATTGTTACAGGGCACATTACAGATAATGCAAAAGACTTAGAGATGTGCTATAAAGACACAAACGTTCATGGCAACATCTGCTATTGTCTCCTATACTCTAGTGGCTCCTACGTAGTCATTAAGTACATACATCTGCGTATTTGGTGATCAAAATCAAGTTTGTAACTTTTATTCTTGTTCGTAATTAATTAAGATAATTTATTGGATTTATGTTAATTTTCATACTTTCAGTTTCTTGTTTATGAAATTACATTGTAAAAATAATTGAGTAGTTCTTATTTATTTCATCTCAAGTGTTTGATTTTGTTCTGGGACAAATAGTTATAATGTTATACGCTTTAAAATCTAAAGACTTGCTTAACAATGATAAAGCAACTTTTTCTCCTAAAATAATTATAGACCATATCCAAAAGCTGCGCCAAGAGCAAAATAGAATATAGATCACATGTAAGACAAGTAAATCGGAAATTCTGCGGACAGGCACACCAGAAAAAAATGTATTCCCACTTCGGCATATTAATTAGATAAAGTATTATATGCATTATTATCTTCATTTAAAAAATTATTTTAATTTTTGTATTGTATTCTGAATGAGCTGTTTTTGTTTTTTTTTCAAATCGTTTTCGAAATTAAATTATTATTTTATAAATTAAATAGTTTTAAAAAACTTTAAGTAGGTATAGGTATTCTTTAAAAAATTTGCTTTAAGAGATCGCTGCAATTTTGTTATTAATTTGCTTCTGAATCTGTTGGCCGCCATTTTGTTTCAAAATGACATGTTAAAATTAAGCTATATTATTTTAAAATCATAACTACGTTTAAAATTTCGTATTAGATATTGCTTAAACATGTAGTTTTTGAGATAGCTGACCACAATTTTAATTCAAGATGACGGATTAAAATTGTTCTCATGATTCAAATTAATCAAATTATATAATAATTTTTCAAATTTTGTGCAAATTGATCAACCAGTTTCTAAGATAGCTCGCCGTCATTTTGGTTTGAAGATGGCGGGCTAAGATTCAAACAGCCTATAACTGCTATAACCTTGATCGAAAGACACTATTATTAACAAAAGGTTTCGTTTTAATCGGTTCATCAGTTTACGAGAAAATACAAAGATAATAATATATACCTATACAAACAAAGAAGGGAGCACACAATTTGGACAAATATAGTTTTGCCAAAGTGTAGTTTGACCAAAAATAATGAAGCCAAACTGTAGTTTAGTCAAACTGTAATTTGATCAACTGGAATTTTGTCAAACCGTAAATATGTCAACCCGTAATTTAGCCAAACTGTATTCTAGACAAACTGTAATTTCACATTCCGTAATTTGACCAAACCGCAACTTCGACTAATATTATATTGTCAAATCGTTTTCAGGTAAACCATAATTTAGTCAAAACTCAACTATACCTATCTTTTCAACTGTATTTAAAGACATAGTTGCGTTTTGGCTAAATTACGGTTTATCTGAAAACGATTTGACAATATAATATTAGTTGAATTTGCGGTTTGGTCAAATTACGGAATGTGAAATTACAGTTTGTCTAGTTTACAGTTTGGCTAAATTACGGATTGGCATATTTACGGTTTGGCAAAATTCCAGTGGAACAAATTACAGTTTGACTAAAATACAGTTTGGCTTAATTATTTTTGGTCAAACTACGCTTGGACAAAACTATATTTGACTAAATAAGCGGACGTCACAAAGAAATATACAGGCGAAACTTAGAACCTCCCTTCTTTTTGGAAGTCGGTTAAAAATAAAGACTAAAGAAGAATTTTACTCCCGGAAGTTAAAAAAAAACTATCCAAAAATTGAAATGAAGCTCAACTGATGCTTAGCGGAGTTGATGGATTTCTTTGAAGATATACATAATGAGTTTTGTAGTAAGGTAAAGAAAATTAAAATGAGCTAATCGTCAGTTACCACTCAAGGGAGGTATTACACATGCGTACGTTATGTTATCCGGATATATTTTCCTCTATGTTCGGTTCACGACCCCTAGTTTTGGAGTTGCTGATCTATGAGAGAGATGGCAACATAACCAAACTTTCATCTCGATGACTTGTCTACGCGCTACTGTGACTTGAGTCTCTAATGTGATGATGTGAAGAGACCGGAGCGGAGACGTAGACCGCGGACCCGGGAACTCAACACAAGATGACATTTCAGACGTCAAAGGAACAGTGGTTAGAATAGTTAATAGTGAAACAGGGATCATTGGTCCTGTTGCATGTTCTATTATAATTGAATGCTTCGTACTAATTAGTTATGAATAAAGTGGTTAGCTGGGTTCAAATGGCAATTTAATTATTTGATTGCAATTTGCAAAAACAAACTGTTAAATTGTATTCAGTTTGGTTATCTGTTATATTTTTGTAATAGAGAGGATAACTTTGTGACCTACTGTGGTTTTGACAATTCAGATTCGAAACCAGTCACGCATTTCTCCATTTCAGTTAATAGCATAAAATCTCCTCTTTGGTGTAGGTACTCTTTACTGACAATCATGGGTATCCGTAAGTTTATGCCTAGTAATGCTCACACAATAAATGGTTCACAACTTCGTGCATATATCGTATTTTATTGGCATATTACTTATTTATCACGGAATTGTAAGAATTTTTGAAATTTGCAATTTTAGTTTCCTGGTTTTTAAACCAAACAGTTTTAGGCCACTGTTTTCAAATGGAATGTCATAAATTTACTATTCTTGCCATTGCAAAATTAATTAAAATTTTATTTTATTCCATTCATTGTTCATCAGGTATTCATTATACAAACAACAATCCAGTGGTTTTAAATTGTAATTCTTGGGATAACTGTCCTTAAATTTACTCATTTTAAAAAAAATTCGTTTTGTTCCATGATCAATATAAGTTGAGTTCTGTATGCTATTAAAATATCTGCACGAAGTTGTGAGTCACACTGTATATCTACATCGATGATTTTCAGTACCTAATATGAAGTTGACACTCAAGTTAGATCAAAGGCGTTATAAATTTTAAAATTTAAAGATGAAATCCAAGTGGAAAAGTAGAAATGTGCGCGTATGTGTGTGTGTTACAATTTTTTCGGACGCGATAACTAAAAAAATATTAAACATTAAAATTCTAAATTTTATATCTATAAGGTTTTCGTACGAATCTTAATAACCCTAATATAATTTTGCTTTCAATTTACAAACCGGAAGTAGTACTTTCTTAAAATATTTCGATAAATAATTGATTTAAGATAATTTTTTTATTTTAAGTGAAAGATTATGTGATCATTATCTACAATCGGTATTTTATAAATCTGGTATCATTTAAGAATAATTAAAGTATATAAGTACCTACTTATAATTTAGTATTTCGATATCTTGTAGTCGATTGTTTAACATTTTTGTTACTTAAGGTAGAAAATCCGTCGGTCATAAGCGTGCGTGATTTCGGTGTGAGGTGAGGCCGAAGCAGTCAAATAATCAGAAATAAATCATTAAAAATCGTAGATTTGGATGTAAATTACAAATCATAGGTATCCAATTAAATAAAAAATATAATTGAAATTTAAGTTTACACTGAAATGCAGTAGTAGTACGTCAAAAACATAATTTTTCTTGAGACTGGAACCTTTTGCATGCGATTTCTCAACCATTATTGCTGTGACTCATATTTTTTATTTTTCTAATAAATACCTCTAATATCAAAGAATAACATATTCGTTTTCCAAATATGTGTTGGATTTTTATGATATAAAATTTTCTAATCGTTTAGTAAATCTACTGGTAACCTCCATATACGCAATGTATTTTACCGCGTTTTTGTGTCAACTTTAAATTCAATTATCTTCGTTATTTCAACGGTTACCTATAAATTTTAATTTTCATTCAAATTCTACGACTTGTAATGAATGCTGTATATTAATTTAAGTCATATTTTGGGTTGTCACTACCCATGGATTTACTACCTTAAATAAAATTTAAATGATTATAACATGACAGTGACAATAGTGAAATATCGTTTGTATCTTCTTCTTGCAGTTTAAATAAAATGACTAATATATATATATATATATATATATATATATATATATATATATATATATATATATATATATATATATATATATATATATGAGTAGTAGTAGTAGTGTATAATAAGTAAAAATAATAAAGTTAGTATGGCGGAAGGTCTTGTGCTGACCTCATCAGATTTTTTGAAATAATCCTATTGAATTTTGAGAAAAATTGAAATTTTTCTTTTTTGCGGTTCAAATCCCTGATTTTACATATATAAATATCCCCTGCGAGGTGGTACCCATGAGTTGTAGTGTAGCTGGTAGCTACCTAACTGCACACTCATGATAATATATGTATCTAATCTGTAACTATATAACTAAAGTTGACTAAAAGACGTGATAATATTTATTTTCTTGTTTATAATAATATGTTCATTGCAAAGAATTAGTTTCAATTATTAAGATGCATCTCAGTCTCAATAATTACAGATATCAATTTCTTCTGCATAAAGAAATCAATTTAGCTAAACTAGACGGGCGCCAGACGATCTCCAGGAATGTAAAATCTTATCTAGTTACTGTGTTTTATAGAGTTATTAGTATTATACGAGTCTGCTTTCCTACCCAGTTTTTCTAACTCAAATTACGCTGAACGTTTCCAGCGCCTGCTGTCTTGCTACTGAAAATTAATGTCTTTCCTGCAGGAGATTAAAACTTTGAGAGCTGAGTTTGCGGCTTTACACAGTTTATAAAAAATTACCATATAAAACACGACACAACTTTATGAATTTCATTTCATGAAAATAAGTTCATTTTGCTAATAATAAATTCAAATTTGATCCGATTACCCGGGCAATGTAAAACATTCTTTGTAGTCAATATTACGAAGAAAATAACTGAAAATTTTAAATAACTTTTTTCTGAACTGAAAACGCGAAAACCTTAATATAAACTTTTTTCCGGTTAAAGATTTGAATCAATATATTTTGATATATTATTTTAATCAATTTATTATTTTTATCTGAAAAAGTTATATGTCTGGTTTATTAATTGAAATAACTAACTTTTTTAAGTGATAAATGTAATACAAAATACTGCTAATGGGCTCAATTCTTATTACCTAGTTGCAAGTATTAATGATGATTTAACCAGTAATGTTTTATTTGATGAAAATACCTCCTAATGCTATATTATGATTTGCTATTTATTATCTTTTTCCCTTTTCTTATATTAAGAGACAAAGAAAATAAAGTCTCTATTTTGGAGAAAATGAAACCTAACCAATAACAGTTACAATATTTCAAAGATTTGTTTCATTGTCATTCTAACAGATTACGCTATAATCCTAAAAGAAACTTATTTCTCTTATAAAAACAGAAGCTAACAAAGAAGAGAAGCATGTTTCGCATGTCAACATCTTTCTTCTTATTGAGATGCTAACTGCCACTGGAACTGACACTCAAATAGGGATTAGGAGATCTTTTTATACTACACTGAGGAAATAAATAGTTTATGAGAAAAATGTGGGTATACACTTTATTTTACAGCGAAGCATTACACAATATTTGCATCTTAATTATTATAAAATGGTATGGGGTGGATAGCTGAGTACGTTATTTACCGGGTTTGGTTTTTACTATTGTCTCTACGATGTTATGTTTGAATAAATTGTGGTCGAACTAGTGCTCCTGAAATGTTGAAAATTATGTATGTAACAAATAATTATCTAAGAAATCGAATGTTGAAGACCGGAAGTCGATATCTTGATTCAATTGAAAATAAAAGCTGTTTTTTGTAAAAGACAAAATTGCGCTTTTGTTTTTTGTTGAAAATGACTAGAAATTGTTTAAATATATATTCACGATTTTGTCGAGAACTATACCTACTACATACATATAAAATAAATATATAAATATAACATTTTATAGCAAATTTTATGCTCTACAATATCCTATGTAACAATTTTTCCCGTAATATTAATCATACGAGATAAATAAATAAAACTAAAACTGGCGGACAATTTTTCAAAATGACGGCCGTCTCTGGTACTTAACATTTTGGGGCACCACTTCTTATATGAAAGAGAATAGTTTAATTGACATAGTTGCAGTTGGGTTTTTTGTTTGTATTACAGAGTGCTTAATATTTTATAGTAAAATCTATTACCGTGGACCTAAGGGTGTTTAGTCAGTTTCTGGGGCTGGAATCGAACTTTAGATCGCAAGTCCAGTAGGCTGACCATTGTTATGGAGGTTATACTACCATTGGGAGTTATATTTTCAAAATAGTATATGGCATGAGGGCATGAGGCACGATTAAACTAAACGAAAATTTTATTTATACTCGTATTGACTCAAACTTCAGAATTAGTGCAGTAGTACTAAAAATAATTCCTCTAAACCTTATAGTACATATACATACATAAAATCGCGCTATTTCCCTACAGAGTGTTAGTGATTTCAATAAAAAAAATACAGGAGAATTACTAGAAACTTGAATTTCATTAGCGAGACAGGTTGTGGTTGGTTTTCGTCACAATCACAAAAATACTAAAAGGTACTAAAAATTAATGTTGATATTCATTATGCTTTCTTTATTTCTAGGTTGTTCTATGTTTCTTTATCTAGATTATTCATTATTTGTCTCATTTCACTTTTCCATGTTTTCTTGCTTCTTAAGCTCTGTTCGCACGAGGATTCTACCAAGATTCTGAATCCTGGAAAAGAAGTTTCAAGATTCTGAAAAAAATGTATGGTTTTGAAGCAATCAATAAATTATAATTCATTGAAGATTCCATTTAGCGGCATCGCAATTTAACAGGTAATTCTCACTAGAAAGAAGAAAATTTCCTCTTTTCTAGGATGCAGAATCTTAGTAGAATCTTCAAACAATCCCCATACGAACAGGGCTTTAGTCTTCCTCGCTTGTTTCTTTCTGAAAGTATACCCATTCCTATATTTTTGTCGAGGCAGTAGCTACACGAGAACTTCTCTAATTTTATTCATTGTTCCAGTCGAGTAATCATTTCCACATTGAATTTACCTCACACAGAATCTAACAGGCAACTTTTCTCCATGTTCCAGTGACGCGTTGGCCACGACTCTGTCCGCCCTGTACGGCAAGCTGCTGGTGGTGATGGGCACGGCGTTCCCCATGGCGGAGGTGATCTCCACGTACATTCCGCCCTCGTTCTACGAGGTCTACTACCTGTACCTGTACATCGGCAGCATGTTCTTCCTGCTCTACATGTACGCCATGCTTATACATGACAAGCGGAAACGGAAGAGGGAGGCCGCCCAGCAAAAAGGTAAGAGGGAAGGTGCTGGTATTGTAACTTTCTCATCTTTGGAGTTATCTCGTAAATGGTGAGAAAACATATTAAAACTTAAGGTTCAATGCTTATCAACAGTTTTTAAAATAACGTATTTTATAGAGAAATGTTCGTAAATCGTAAAATTTAATGAAGAAAACCGGAAGACAATATTTTCATTCGTTCAGAAGTTACAGTTAATTAAACACAAAAATTACAAACAAAGATAAAATTTCTCAATTTTCATTTTTTGGAAAAAATGGCTAATTTTAGAAGTGCCATATCTCGGAAACTATTGGACGTATATAGCTGCGGTTGGGCTTAAATTGTTGTAAATTTAATGTACTAAAATGATTAGAACGACTATATATCGAAAACGCATAGTTTACGAGTTATCAGGCAACAACTGAAACCGAAAATTTTGCAGTTTTTTACGTATTACGCAGGAAGCACAGGTTTTTCGAAGCAGCAAATTTGGATTCACACTACCCTAACTGATCCTAACAACATATTAAAAAATAAGAACTACATCGCGCTTTGCGATTTTAGCCTTTGTATGTACGTTTTGACTGGCCTATGTAAAAGAAGCAAAATTTCTACTAAATGTACCTTTAAATTTCATAAAAGATTTTCTAGTACAAAGAATTTTATAAAATTTTCTAAATCTTCCATTTTCCATTCATATACAAATGACTTTCCGTCCGGTCCCGTAATTTGTCATTTGATTAACGGACAGCGAAAAGGCGGAAAGGGGTTATGTACATTGTTATGAATCTGAATAAAACTTGTCAGGAAATGTAAATATTTTTGTCGACCACAGCATTTATGAATTTAAATTAAATACAGTCTAGTTAACGTTTTTATGAGAGGAAAAATGAGCAAATAACATGACGGGGTAGTAAATCACACAGAATATTGTGTACAACATTAGAATACATCAAGAAGAAAATTGAAGGAATTTTTATTCATATTAGGTATGATTTTTTTTCATTTGTGACATGCTATACATATTTCAGTCACATGTTGACAAATTAAAACTGTAGGTACCTACCTAGTATGTTTTATGAACGTATATTCACTTTCTTCTCATATTATTATAACTGTTGGTTGGTTATAATGTTGAAGAAGACATGATAATTATCTGGAAAAAAAACAAGGTATAACATTATTGTGATAATCGTCATGTATACAGTCAACTTTTAATTAGAATTGTTCCCAAGCTTATCAATGAACTTACCTACATAAACCTTAACTACATCTATTTTTCAAATTTTTTATTATACATGGTTGGCGAAGAACTGATTGGAGTATCAGTTCTTCGCCAACCACCATGTTGGTAACTTCTGTTTAAATAATTGTTTTTAGTGATGCCGTTTGTCGAGAGTAGTCGAGAGTGCACCCGACTCTAGTCTCGACTCGGAATTTCCAAAACTAATAAAAGTCACTCTCGTCTCGTCTCGAAATTTCTCGACTAATCTCGACATAGTGTCGAGAGTCTCGAAAATCTCGAATCAACTTGTGTTGTGTGGTATTTATTTATTTGACATGCAGAACAAGTCAGTATAGTTTATTAGTGTTAGTGCGACCTAGGTCCAGTCTTATGGGATTACTTATACGTATTTTGTACGAAATAACTCTTTTGTGATATATTTAACTCTAACTAATACATGTTTATTTTATTCCACGGTACTTCATCTATACTTGACTAGTTAGGTACCTAAATTTATAATTTTTATAATTAAAATTAATTTTTGTTAATTAATAAAAATGTTTCGTATACCTATATCTTTACTAAACTTAATATTTTGTTAATAACTGTTATACATAATTTTAGGAATAGGTAATAATAGGCATTATTTTTATTAAATAATATCTAATTGATTTATTTAGATCAAAATAAAGATTTTATTTTTAAACTTGTAAGTTTGTATACATTATTGTTGATCTTGGGAATATTACTTAAAATACAACTTTTTTGTGAAAGATCCCATTTAAGATCTGGTCCTGATATTCCAGCATCATTAGCATCTAAAAATGCGTCACGGACAAGAAGTGAAATTTGTTAGAGTAATTGTTTAATCCTATCATATTCACAAAAGCATAATTTTTCTGTTAATTTTAATTTTAAGCAAATAGTTACTAATCAATTATATAAGACGAGACTCGAGAGTCTCGACGAGACTCTCGGCGAGACTTGATACCCGGTCTCATGGTCTCGTCTCGATTTTCTCGACAAGACGAGACGAGACCGAAACTACTCTCGACTCTCGCGGCAACACTAATTGTTTTTAACAACTTAAATAAACATTGCCTGTGTAAGCAAATTTAGCTAACCAACAAATACAGGGTGTTTTATAACTTCAGGTACATACGTTAAGGGTATATGTAGTTTGATATGCTGATTACGAATCAAAAAGAATTTTTTTTAAATCGCAAAATTAATTTTCATGTTTCCCAGCAAAAAATTTTCATTGCCACTGCCACTGAGTGAAGTAATTATTGTTTTATTAAAAATAATTAAATTTTGTATTTTTATTTTACCATAGTATTATGTAATTTAAGATGTTTGATTACCTATTTCTCTTGTTTGTGTACTATAAAAAATACTGCAGGTAAACTACCCTTAATTTTTCGAATTTTTTAAAAAAAATTCTGATTCGTAATCAGAATATCAAACAACATTATATACCTTTCACGTATATACTCGAAGTTATGATACATTCTGTATGTATAATACAATTTTACCAACGATTTGTGTAATACTGATAACTTCGTATTTAAATCTGGATGGCGATGTTTCCTGTTTGAATTCTTACTTTTAATGTTCCATATATTGTAAATGTAGGACAAGCCGAAGATAGGAAGAGTATTCTTTTCGAAACGTCCAATAAATTAAAAATTAACTTATTATACATGAATTCCTATTGTAGTATGATACTTGTTAACTTGTTTTGATGTCAAACAGGCTTCACTCTAGGGATGTTTAACAAATTTATTGTTTTTATAATTGGATATTACTACTCATGAATGAAAAATACTGAGTATTCATTTAAATATCAAGAGTCAAAATTGAAAGTAGTGTTTTGCTAAAGATTACTGCGGCAGCAAGAAATAAAGATATTTCAAAAAAATGCAACTTCATGTATCCTCTATCCTTCCCCATCTTTCCCCCGTCCCCCGTCATGTAATTCCATCAGACACTCGTACTTCACTACTACATATCCACTATCCCCGGTCGTAGTAATCTCCTTGTAAACTTGTAATGGAACCGTTGATGTCGCCGTCGTCATCAACAGCTGAGCAGACCAATGGCCTCTTGCGGTTACTCGACATCGACACTGCGAACTACAACTAGCGAACTTTAACGTTATGTCTGTGTGGTACCCCAAAGGCATGCTAGCGGAGTAGTTACATTAGTTACAGCAGAGCTGGGTTTTAAATTTAGTGCTGCAAATGGCAAATGAGAGGGTTGGGACTGGAGTGTGTTATTATGCTGTTTTATTGAAGATTAAACGAACTTACCTGTAAGTGAAGTTCAATCGAAATTATATGAGAGCCTCGTTCGAAGTAATTACAACTATGTAGTAACGCTTTGCCGGTACGATTATGTCACAATGTTTAGTAAAAACAAAAAACGTAATGTGTTACGTCCCCCTGGATTCCTCTGTCTCCGATCTCCGTGATAATATTTAATCATTGCGTTTAGAGCTGAAAGAAAATTTCTGCTATTTTCCTATGGGGTTGGGAAATGGGTGGGATGTTGTAATTACTTCGAACGAGGCTCTCATATAATTTCGATTGAACTTCACTTACAGGTAAGTTCGTTTAATCTTCAATTATATTTCGAGCCTCGTTCTCGTAATTACAACTATGTAGATGTTTAGATTTATGAAAAAGCTGAAATTTTATTGCTATATTTTGCCCTAAAACCAACTACATACTTAATAACAAACCAGCATTGTTATAGTTATCCATTTAGGATTGTAACCCTAAAATTTTCCTTATTATAATTAGACAAATGTCTATTATAACACTTTGCAATATCTGACAATTCCGCGACCAGCCAGCTGTGTTTCTTATTACTTACATCCAAACTAATTCCTCTTACACCCTGCTAATGTTGACGCATGTCTTCTACTATGCGCTGAAACCTGCTTTATATTAATTCCACATTCATCTGAAACTGTTTTAATTTATCTAGAAAAAGTTTGTGCACCTACAGCTGTATGTGGTTTATTCCAGGAAATAAAATCATTTATTGGTATTGTAACGCGGTGATCGAAAAGTGATAATATGATTGTTTATTTAATCATTGTTTATCTAAATTTTGTTTATTTAATGAACCCTACGTTGTGTATATTTTTGAAAGAATGAAATTTTACGATTAATCTATTACCAGTATTCTTTAATTTGAAGTCGTGAGACGGGAAGTACAAGAGGGTAGAGAAATAAAATCCTAGTCAAAGTTCACTATAGTTTATTGAATGTTTTAATAAACTTATTCATTCATACACTCTAACCAAATGTTCAATAATAATAAGAGGGATAGAGAGAGAGCCCAGACGGTGCGAATTGACCTCGCTGAGATGGGTCGCCCTCACAGCTACGGATCTGGGTGGATGGCTAGCGTCCACAGGAGTAACCGTGGTGGGTCACGTGCAGTGACAAGCGCGGCCGGTAGTGGTTGTCTTATGCGCCTGGCAGTGACGCTCCGGGCGATGGTTCGGACTGGTGGCTAAACCAGCAGCGGCGGACGTTCGTGGGTAGTCGGACCGTAGCAGTACCAGCGAGTTCGGACAGCCCCAGCGCGGACAGTCGGATTCAGAGTACAAATAATAATTAAGTCCGGAAGGACTCGATTTCGAATATAAGCACACCTGATTGATATTCACAGTGGCAGAAATCGTTATTCTCATGCACAGGCCCAGTTGTGCATTTATACTCTATCCTCATATAAGCGGGCTGAGGAGAACTTGGCTCGATCGAGAATCGTAATAACAGACGTGCGACCGCCACCTGGGTTTATTGCAACTGGACCGTTTGTGAGACGGAGCGTGCAACCACCTGACCTGGGCTTATCGCAACTGACCGCTAGATGAGTACAGAGCGTGCGACCGCCACCTGGGTTTATTGCAACTGAACCGCTTGTGAGACGGAACGTGCAACCACCTGACCTGGGCTTATCGCAACTGAACTGCAATTATAGTATGTACACTTCTTCAGAACGTGCGACCGCCACCTGGGTTTATTGCAACTGGACCGTTTGTGAGACGGAGCGTGCAACCACCTGACCTGGGCTTATCGCAGCTGAGCTGAAGAGTTGATCCTGATCGAAACCAAGATGCCTTTCCTGGTGAAAAGCACCCCTTTTTATACTAGGGTCTTCAACCCCTCTACTCATGCCTGGAGCGTGATGGAAAACCACGTTCACATATGCAAAACAGGAACAGCGCTATTTTTCTCAGAACATGCATTGTTTATACTACTCTGATTCGTCCAAAAGTCGCGGTTATAGAACGGGATAGTTAGATTATTAATATGTGCATAAAAGTGAGATCGATAGAAATCTTCTAACATTGTGGGTGTGGTTTTCTAACTCTGATTTGTTAGCACCCTTCTCCTACATCTTGTGTGAGTTTTAGAGTTTTGGAAGAGGTTGCACCTCTGTGTTATGATTAGTTCTTTTAAGATCCCTACTTCGTTAATTTTGCATTCCTTATCTGGAGTGAGACAGAGATCATTCACTATTCCACATGTTGGAGAGAGATCGGGAAGCACCCTGTGCGAGTGTGACAACGTTATACACTGCATATTTGTGTTAGAAGGAGACGGCATACGATTGGATGGTTCAGAAATACTACGTAGCTGAAGACAAAGATGTGGTCATTTGACCGTAGTGGGTTAGACAGAGAGAGAATGCGGTAGGGTTTGTCGGATAGCGGTCCGGCTTATTCTCACACCGAAGGGTGATAGAGACGCGAACAATCCTCATGCAGTTAGTGGTACCTTTCACTTTTTATAATCAGTTGTAATATTCATCTAACCATTAATATGATTCATGCTTCTTTCCAGTTTTAATATTAATGACTAGGTAAATATACGCGCCGGTCTCAGTATGCAGTATTTATTTTACTATTACTTTCGTGCAAGTACTTATACACGTACCAATTTTGGTAGTAATAATTATATGAGGTTTGCATACTAAAAACAGTCACACCATTCGCATATAGTTTACATTGGTTTCAATAATCATGTTTCTTTTCACACTATTCCACTTTACCTATACTTATCTTGGCTCCACTGGCCTGGCTTGTGTCATTCAACACCCAACGATTAGGCAGAAATTATGAGGGGTTGTGTGACCTGTGTCTGTGTGCACTCGAACGGCCACACATGCGTGAAATGGGTTGGTGTTGTAAAATTAGTAAACAAAAACCACCCCTATCACTGACTATTATTTATTTGTTTACAAATAAACAATAGAAACAATGATAAGATAAATAATAACATTGATACAAACCACCATCTCGTCTCAATCTCCCCCTGATATTAAAGGTAGAGGTACGATTGCTTTTAATATCACTGGCGATGTTGGTTTTCTGAAATAAATCCAAAGTACACACAGAACTGAAAAACCAGTAGAAATTAATCTATATAATTTTTTATTTTTATTATTTTAAACTTTGGATATGGCCCATTAAAGAATTAATTACGAACGAAAATATTAACACTATACGAGTCCATACAAATCCACGGCTACTAGTTCACCGACGTCACCAGCTAGTACCGGATGCATTGGTCCGTCAAAATGTTTATTCGGCCATTTTGTTTTTTGGCATATATCGCACTTACCAATAACCTTCCGAATTGTCTTATCTAATTTTGGCGCGTAAAATAAGTCTTTCATCACAGCGTAGACTTTCGCGGGTCCGAAATGTCCAAGTTCAGCGTGGTAGTGTTTAATCAGTGGTTCTATCATACTCTCCGGCACCGTCACTGTCTGTCTATTATGAAATTTATCTCGAAAGAATAAAACATTTTCAGTTAAATGATAATTTGTAATTTTTCGGGTTGTTTCTAAGTTTAAAACTGTAGGGTAGCCTTTAAAATAAGAGATTATAACATTTAGAATAGGATCTTCGTTTTGTTTCTCTATTAAATTTTGTAAATCTTGTTTCAATTCTTTAACCCCTTCAACGGTGAACGTCGCGATAATAGGATCGTGACCTTGAGCTTCTCCTGCTCCTCGGTTATCCTCAGGAAAACGTGATAGAGTATCGGCCACAGTATTAAGTTTCCCTGGAATATGTTCGATGTTAAAATTGAATTGTTGTAAGAACAAGACCCATCGGGTGAGTCTCTCATTAAGAAGACGACATTTTTGTAAGAATACAAGTGCTTGGTGTTCGGTTTTTATAATTAATTTTGTACCTAAAACATATGTTTGAAATTTTTTCAACGAAAAGATCACCGCTAGCAGTTCCTTTTCTGTCGTTGTATAATTTAACTCTGCACCTTTCAGTGTTCGACTTACGAAGCCAATTACTTCCGATATTCCATTTTCGTTTTCCTGTGATAACACTCCCCCAATTCCATACCCCGAACTGTCGGTCTGAAGAATAAATGGTTTATCCATACGTGGATGAGTGAGTGTGACCACTTGTAAAAATTGTTTTTTCAATATTTGAAAGGCGTTATTTTCGGCATCTCCCCATTTCCATTTAGCTCCTTTTTGTAATAAATGTAGTAGTGGATGTGTGTAGTTACTGTAATTTTGATAAAATTTCCGGTAGAAGTTACACAAACCCAAAAATGAACGGAGGTGTTTTACTTTTGTTGGTGCAGGAAAATTACTGATAGCGGTCAGTTTCTCCGGGTCTGGTGATATCCCCTGCGGTGTCAGAACATGACCGAGAAATTTCACTTCTTCTTTAAAAAATGAGGTTTTTCCTAAATTGACTGTTACCCGTGCTTTGTGCAGTCGTTCTAATACCATTTCTAAATGTGTCAGGTGTGTTTCGTGATCTGATGATGCGATAAGTAAGTCATCTACGTAATTTACCGTAAATTCTCGCACTTCTGGCCCTAAAATCATGTCCATACACCGCGAGAAACTGGCTACAGCCGTTTTCAACCCGAACGGCAGAACTTGGTAAGTGTAACTTCTACCGTTGTAGAGAAATGCGGTGTATTTCCTACTATTCGGTGTCAGTGGTATTTGCCAGTATGACGAACGTAGATCTATGGATGTAAAGATCTTTGCACTGTGGAATCGTTGCAATAATTCCTCAGTGGCCGGTGGTGCTTCACAGTCGGCGATCATCTGATCGTTAAGCGATCGCGCATCCAGGCAAATACGTACTGACCCGTCTTTTCTTTACTACGGTCATCGGGCTGGAGTAATCAGATGCTTCTCTTTTAATAATCCCTAAGTTCATCATTTTTTCTAATTCTTCTTCCACGGCCGTGCGAAGCGCAAAGGGTACCGGGTAGGATCGCCGAACGAACGGTGCCTCGTCTTTCATTTTGATTTCATGTTGATACATGTGTGTTAAGCCAGGCCGTGTTGAAAATACAGGGTGATATTTAAAGATAATACTTTCTAATTTTTCTACTATATTTGCGGGTACTTTGGTAGATTTTATGTGTTCTAAAATTTTGCTTCTTTGTTCTAAAGTGTGATCTGTTGGTTGTGCCGATTTGTTCCCTTCTGACACAATCGCGTTAAAGTTTATTTCATTTAGTTTATGTATTTTTATTTGTCCACATGGAATAAAAATCTTTTTGTTTTTATGTTCAAATTGTAATGTACCAGTTTTAAATCAGGTTTTGACTTCGTTTTCTTTCATCCAGTCCGAGCCAATTATAATAGGTCTAATTAATTGTTTGACCACCAGACAACATAATTCAATTTCGATATGGCCGATGTGAACAGGTAGAAATATTTGTCTGGTTACCCGCTGGCTTCGCTGACCCATCGCACCTCTAAGCTGTACTGCTGTCACAGGTAGTGTCAGTAAGTTGAAGTTTTCTAACATAAGCCAAATATTTTCTGCGATACAGGTAACTTCACTACCAGTGTCTAGTAGAGCAGCGCATTCTCCAAAAGGTAATTTAATAATAATTTCGGGCAGGGTCTGAACTTTTCCATCCACTTCAGGTCCGTCTTCTTCAGCTGTGCCGTCGTTGTACATTGAGGCCATAACAAATGTGTTACAATTTTGCGTCTCTCCCAACTCTAAAATTGGGCTTTTCTTGGTTCTCGAGTAATGATATTGACCATCATTATCCACAATTATCGGTTCCAGTATACCTTGATGATATTTACCTAACCCTAAACCGGGTCGCCAACCCATTTTATAGAGAATTATAATTATTCTAACTGGACATTTCCAATGCTCGGCCTGGCTTAGCACCGGAGGAAGAGGCCTTAGATTTACTTCCCCGGTTGTTCTTTTCCCGGACTGGCTGGCGTGTCCGTTGCTTTGTGGCTTTTCACTAACTCGGGTCGTTTCTGTGCTTGTGTATGTGGTGGTGGTGCAAATCTTCGTGTGTACGGCGCTGGCCGTCCTGCATAATTCTGTCTTTTTATTTGCTGAAAATTATTGTTGGTTTTCTTATATCTATAATCGGTTACCGGGTTTGTAATTGACGCCAACGCGCGTGGTATGTGCGTCTCTGGAATAGCAGTGCGTTTTTCCTGATAACCACGAATTGTGCTTTCCTGCTTACGGAGAAAATCTGCTAAATCGGTTATGCTTGTTTTATTGCCGACTTGCCATAAAGATTGTAAGTGTATTGGATAATGCCGGATCATTTCCTCTACAAATTGCGTTTCCGGAATCGGATTTTTCAGTAATTTTAATTGACTCACATATAGGGCCAAATGCGTGACCATACTCGGCGATTTGTGCGGGTCCCACCTGTCGGTACTGATGAGTAGTCTCCACTTATTTTGGGTATTATCTGACCAGTATGTATGAAGGAAGTCCTGTTTAAAATCATCATATGACTCCCAACAGCCAAAATAAACTGTAGCCCACTGATCAGCCTCTCCGGTCAAACAGTCGCGAGCAATCTCCGGGTGGTACTCGGTTGGGATTTGTAGGCGGTCAAAATATTTCCGTAGTGTGTCCAAAAACCGAACCGGGTTCATTCGTATACAGTCCCCGTCAAACTTGGGTTTCGAGGGCATTGTTGCCAATATTCTTTCTTGTGTCATGGGGACTACAATGGGCATGGGGTGTAACGTGGATAGCTTTTCCGGCGGCGGGTTCTGGCGTGTAGGTTGATTTTCCTCGGTCATCGCCTGTGAACCGCTGTCGGTGATAGAACTTTCTGCGCTGATGGACCCGGTTTGTACAATGACTGTTGCATTACTAGGCCTCGGTTCTTGACTGGGGATCCGGGTTGTTGTAGTCAATTTCTGAAGGGTCTGATTTAACTGCCCCAGAACTGCGCTCAGGTTGTCCTGCTGTGCCTGCCATTGTTGTTGTTGCTCCCGTCGCCATTGATTTAGTACCTCCGCGAAATTAGTGGATGCTAACACCACCGCTTCTCCTACCTCTTCGTCGTGAGGTTGTTGCGCTTGCTGGTTAGACATCACGTAAGTACAATTTTGATATATATATATTTTTTAAATTGTTTAATTAGATATCTGTTGCACTCACCACTAGAATTTCTCTCCCCCAATCTCATACAACCGTCTCAACCTCAAAAACTTCAAATCCTGGTCACGGCACCAATTTTGTAACGCGGTGATCGAAAAGTGATAATATGATTGTTTATTTAATCATTGTTTATCTAAATTTTGTTTATTTAATGAACCCTACGTTGTGTATATTTTTGAAAGAATGAAATTTTACGATTAATCTATTACCAGTATTCTTTAATTTGAAGTCGTGAGACGGGAAGTACAAGAGGGTAGAGAAATAAAATCCTAGTCAAAGTTCACTATAGTTTATTGAATGTTTTAATAAACTTATTCATTCATACACTCTAACCAAATGTTCAATAATAATAAGAGGGATAGAGAGAGAGCCCAGACGGTGCGAATTGACCTCGCTGAGATGGGTCGCCCTCACAGCTACGGATCTGGGTGGATGGCTAGCGTCCACAGGAGTAACCGTGGTGGGTCACGTGCAGTGACAAGCGCGGCCGGTAGTGGTTGTCTTATGCGCCTGGCAGTGACGCTCCGGGCGATGGTTCGGACTGGTGGCTAAACCAGCAGCGGCGGACGTTCGTGGGTAGTCGGACCGTAGCAGTACCAGCGAGTTCGGACAGCCCCAGCGCGGACAGTCGGATTCAGACTACAAATAATAATTAAGTCCGGAAGGACTCGATTTCGAATATAAGCACACCTGATTGATATTCACAGTGGCAGAAATCGTTATTCTCATGCACAGGCCCAGTTGTGCATTTATACTCTATCCTCATATAAGCGGGCTGAGGAGAACTTGGCTCGATCGAGAATCGTAATAACAGACGTGCGACCGCCACCTGGGTTTATTGCAACTGGACCGTTTGTGAGACGGAGCGTGCAACCACCTGACCTGGGCTTATCGCAACTGACCGCTAGATGAGTACAGAGCGTGCGACCGCCACCTGGGTTTATTGCAACTGAACCGCTTGTGAGACGGAACGTGCAACCACCTGACCTGGGCTTATCGCAACTGAACTGCAATTATAGTATGTACACTTCTTCAGAACGTGCGACCGCCACCTGGGTTTATTGCAACTGGACCGTTGGTGAGACGGAGCGTGCAACCACCTGACCTGGGCTTATCGCAGCTGAGCTGAAGAGTTGATCCTGATCGAAACCAAGATGCCTTTCCTGGTGAAAAGCACCCCTTTTTATACTAGGGTCTTCAACCCCTCTACTCATGCCTGGAGCGTGATGGAAAACCACGTTCACATATGCAAAACAGGAACAGCGCTATTTTTCTCAGAACATGCATTGTTTATACTACTCTGATTCGTCCAAAAGTCGCGGTTATAGAACGGGATAGTTAGATTATTAATATGTGCATAAAAGTGAGATCGATAGAAATCTTCTAACATTGTGGGTGTGGTTTTCTAACTCTGATTTGTTAGCACCCTTCTCCTACATCTTGTGTGAGTTTTAGAGTTTTGGAAGGGGTTGCACCTCTGTGTTATGATTAGTTCTTTTAAGATCCCTACTTCGTTAATTTTGCATTCCTTATCTGGAGTGAGACAGAGATCATTCACTATTCCACATGTTGGAGAGAGATCGGGAAGCACCCTGTGCGAGTGTGACAACGTTATACACTGCATATTTGTGTTAGAAGGAGACGGCATACGATTGGATGGTTCAGAAATACTACGTAGCTGAAGACAAAGATGTGGTCATTTGACCGTAGTGGGTTAGACAGAGAGAGAATGCGGTAGGGTTTGTCGGATAGCGGTCCGGCTTATTCTCACACCGAAGGGTGATAGAGACGCGAACAATCCTCATGCAGTTAGTGGTACCTTTCACTTTTTATAATCAGTTGTAATATTCATCTAACCATTAATATGATTCATGCTTCTTTCCAGTTTTAATATTAATGACTAGGTAAATATACGCGCCGGTCTCAGTATGCAGTATTTATTTTACTATTACTTTCGTGCAAGTACTTATACACGTACCAATTTTGGTAGTAATAATTATATGAGGTTTGCATACTAAAAACAGTCACACCATTCGCATATAGTTTACATTGGTTTCAATAATCATGTTTCTTTTCACACTATTCCACTTTACCTATACTTATCTTGGCTCCACTGGCCTGGCTTGTGTCATTCAACACCCAACGATTAGGCAGAAATTATGAGGGGTTGTGTGACCTGTGTCTGTGTGCACTCGAACGGCCACACATGCGTGAAATGGGTTGGTGTTGTAAAATTAGTAAACAAAAACCACCCCTATCACTGACTATTATTTATTTGTTTACAAATAAACAATAGAAACAATGATAAGATAAATAATAACATTGATACAAACCACCATCTCGTCTCAGTATGCCGCACTAATTTGGTTTTCTCTAAATAAAGGTTTAGTGCTAGCCACACGTAAATTAGGTTTTTCTAAGAAAATCTAGAAAAAATTGATTTCGGCTTGGTCCTGAGGTTTTAATGAAAGAATTTATCTCAATTTCAATGCCGGTCTGTGTTTGATGAATATTATTTATCTCAATTTCTGCTAAAATTACTGAAACTAGTGCAAATAAGGTACTTAATATTTTTGTTAGATTTTTTAATGATAATTTATCTAAATGACTTTCAGTTGCTAATTTGTCTAATACCTACGATATTAGTATCCCATATTTTACTGAATCTTAGGAAATAATGGTTTCAATCTGAATATTTCCTTTAAAAATCTCTTTATAAAAGTACTATTTGTTAATAGGCCCCCAGAATATAGGAAATTGCCGACCCTGCTGAATTGGGGTTGCCGTAAACCGCACCTTGTATAAATTGAAATACTAAAATATCTAAAATATCAAAAAATCAAAACGTGGCTCGAGTCACCGGGTATGATAGCTGTAGATTTCCCCTTTCACCGAAACTTTGAATAATAAAAAATATATATTTTTACCCAAGTTATTGGACTTTTGTCCGCCCGCTCCTGTGTAGATGCATGGAGCATGCTCTCCGGCATGCAGCGCAGGCGCTCAAAATCCAGGGTGCGCTTGGGCCCGTTTATCTCGGAAAACGGTCAAATTCTAGAGAAAAATCATAAGGACCATTTTTTGATCTTGATTTTTCTCTAAACAAAAATTCTCTAAATGCTATATTTTAGCAGATATGGGCGGAAAAACTATTTTTGGAACCTTTGGGACTTTTTCTCCCCTGTACAAGAAAATTTTTTACAGAACTTTTTCTTATTTTAAATTACCTGTCAATCCCGACAAATTAATATAAAAATTACATTGGTGAGCGATTTTGTCAAGGTTGGACCCTTCATTTACTGGACTATAAGTTATATTCTGTCGTCATAAACAACTCATATCCGTGACTATCACAGAACAAAATTTTTAGTTTATAAAAACCCCCTGATATTGTTTTAGCGTTGCGCCCGATAAAAAAGATATTAAAATACCAACAGTGGCTGGCGAATAATTTAGAGTTTCGGTTTCGAACGCTTCCCACACAATCTTCCTGCTATTAAGGATAGATTGGTTGCAAATGGGTGAACTTATGTTCTGCAAGAGGATAACAATAATGTATTAGCAGAGTGACAAACTAATGGTTTATCTTTTAAACTAACAAAAAAAAGGAAACCAGGTTGCTTACCAATATACTAAAATTCCCTCTGCTTAATCTTCTATAATTTTATGTAAGACCTTTAAAATCATAGCAAACGGTGGAAACGCATAATTATATAGGTTTTTCCATGATATAGTGAGTGCATCAACAATAATTAAACAATAAGGATCACTATGCCATGAACAGAACTTTTCACCTTTAGCATTTATTTTCTTTTGGATGGTATATACTAGGCGTAAAGCCAAATATTTTTCTGTTCGCACAATTTTGCTAAATTATGTAATTTGTTAAGTTGCGCTCCACTCATTTTATTAACATATGAGATCGCTGTTGTATTGTCTATTCTCAACCAGCTTTCGCAATTTACTTTAACTCTTGCAAATCAGTGAATGTCTATATAAAATTGCCAGTAAATACAAATAGTTCATAATATGTTCTTTTCTTTAAGCACGATTCCAAAGACCCTGTGCAGTTTGACCTGCACAAAATATACCCGAACCATGCTTCGAAGTATCAGGAAAAATTATTAAATTCAAATCGAATTTGAAATGTCTTATGGAATTTTTAGAACTTAAATTATTTATCGACCATTTAATTTTGTGTTTAATTTATCGGGTAAAAACATAATTTTATCCAAATCGCCGTTACTTTTAGACAGAGCTATGTTTTTATATGACTCCAACTGCTTTTGTGTAAAGCCAGCTGTACAAAAGAACTGATCGAAATTAATTTCTTTCCCAACAAAAATTTTATTTTGTTAATTAACATAATTTTCTTATGTTCTGGTAATTCCAACAAGTAATTACTAGAATTTATAATAACTCTAAATATAATATTTAGTGAAGGAAAGTGTTAAGCGACTGTGCGTGTTGTAGTAAAAAGAGAGTACACAGGAATGCAGTCAAATCAATTCTTTATTAATCGCACAAGAATTAACTTGACCGCACTCCCGTGCACTCCCCCCCACTATAATATTTAGTACTAGGTGTTAAACTACTTTTTTCAAATATTTAGTACAACCCATGGTAATGTAAACGATCAATAATCTTTCGCAAATTAGATAAACAATGTTCAAATGAATTGACGAAATACAAAAAATCATCTAAATAAAAGTTATAGAACTCCTTGCTATCTTAAGCTCTGTACTACTATCCTCATAATTTTTGTAAAATGAAAAGGACTTGTACAAAGTCCAACGGCAAACCAGTGAACTGATACAATTTGTTATTGTAAGAAAAACTCAGTATTTGCTGCTACTTTTAACTACTGGAAATTAAAAAAAATATATACATCCTTTAGATCCCAGTGGGCATCTAAATGAACCGGGACAAAGTAATTTAGTCGCTTTTCTGGTGTTCTCTATTTTCAAACAGTTGGTGAAAATAATTTATTGAATTCTGTATAGCAATATGTAACTGTGTTCAGTTATTTTTAGTTACCTTTGGCACAAATTTTTGCTTTAGCTGACTAGCGAAGGGCAACTCGTAACCCTTAATGCAGCTCAACTACAAAGGTATCCTTTGTAAACAATTTCCATATTTGTTAGAAACTTTAAGACGACCAGCACTTACCTCTGGAATTAATATTGCTGTGTTGTCGTCGTTGAGACTGCATGTTTACAGCTGACCGGCGTTAAGTTTTCGCTGAAAACCTGAACCTTGTTTGTATCGCTGCAGCTCGGTTGTGAGTCTGCGAAACTACAACTCGGTTTTTGGGCCTATGCTGTCGCACCTCGAGCGCCCATCTGCGCCTGTGTAGCCCTGAGGTGGTGAGCGTTTCCAGTTATAAAATATTTAACCCACTCCTCTTCTGACAAAATATTGGATAGAGTTTTTCCAATTACAGTTATTGCAGTCCCTAACTGGTTCTGCGAGTCCAGAAAATGATTGTCTCTTTTGAGACTAATCTGGCAAAAGAGCTTTTATTTCGGGTTTCAGTTTTGGTGCGGTAAAGTAGGGAACTTCGCTAGACGCGTATTTTGTGAAGTTATAATTTTTTAATCGCCTTTCCGACCTCTGTCCTGATCCAGTTATTCTATTGTTTTTCAGCATCTGGATGCAGATGCGTGTTTGTTGCATGAAGAGTGGTTCGATTTCGAATTTGTTAATGGGTAATTATTTCGGAGATACGAGAATCTCCGATGCTAATTAGTCTGACAAGGCTAGTAATTTACTTCTCGAATGACTAATTGCATATTTTTCTTCTTTTAAGAAGTTTGAAAATATTTACTTTTAGGATAAGTAATATGCATGTTTTAATTTTTGTAAAATTTAAATCAATAAGATCCATTTTATAACTGCTTCACTACTTGCGTGAGTTTCAGTTATATAATTGCAGATGTTTCACCACTTGTGTGAACTCGTACTGCTAATTAAGAGGTCAATTAAAACAGACTGTTTAATCTCTCGTGTTAAATTAATCTAGCTGCTAACAGTTATATACCTTTTGGGATGAGTAATATGCATAATGTTTTAATCTTTATAAAACCGAAATCGATAAGATCCATTATGTAACTGCTTCACTACTTGCGTGATTTTCAGTTATGTAATTGCAGATGTTTCACCTCTTGTGTGAACTCGTACTGCTAACTAAGAAGTCAAATAAAACAGTGCTAAACTAAGACTTCGAAGTAAAAGGGTTCTTGCCCCTCTATAAGAGTTCTTGCCTCTCTATAAGGGTACTTGCCCCTTTATGCTAACTAAGAAGTCAAATAAAACAGTGCTAAACTAAGACTTCGAAGTATAAGGGTACTTGCCCCTCTATAAGGGTACTTGCCCCTTTTATAAGAGTACTTGCCTCTTTATAAGGGTACTTGCCCCTTTATAAGGGTACTTGCCCCTTTATAAGGGTACTTGCCCCTTTATAAGGGTACTTGCCCCTTTATGCTAACTAAGAAGTCAAATAAAACAGTGCTAAACTAAGACTTCGAAGTATAAGGGTACTTGCCCCTTTATGCTAACTAAGAAGTCAAATAAAACAGTGCTAAACTAAGACTTCGAAGTATAAGGGTTCTTGCCCCTCTAAGAAAAATACCGATTCAATATTATAAAAACAAAAACCTATGCAAAACCGCATCACCCTCTATTTAATTGTTATAGTTATAAGTGTATAACCAACTTTCGGACTTGTAATAAATGCAATAATCTACTTATTGAAAACAAAATTCGAAAATCATGACCACCACCGGTAATAATTTACCTTGTTTATTTTCTAAAATTTCCTCTGAGGAAGAAGAATTTTAATTTGCCAAGGACTGCGCTATTTTCCTTTCGAGTTTCCATTTTTCCTCATCCGCGAGTCTCTATCCTCTCTTCTTTTCCCAATCTTCTTAAATAATTGCAGAACACTGTACACTAACTTTATAACATTTAATTAATCGGAGCCGATGTGACCACAACCGCACAAGAAAGCGTAATGATTAAATATTATCACGGAGATCGGAGACAGAGGAATCCAGGGGGACGTAACACATTACGTTTTTTGTTTTTACTAAACATTGTGACATAATCGTACCGGCAAAGCGTTACTACATAGTTGTAATTACGAGAACGAGGCTCGAAATATAATTTGTTTTGACACTGACTGTTTTATTGTTGATTCCGTTGTAATGGAATTTAACACGGTTTAATAACAACGTATTATTATTCTGCACACTACATTATTACTTTTTATCTCTAACTTTAACATTTCTGAAGTAGATTCTTATTATAATGTTCTTGATGATTTGAAACCTCAAGAAATCCAACGCTACAAACTGCATTATATAAATAGTACCATGAATTCTTTGCGTCGAATTAAACGAGTTGAGTACTTAGGTACCTACTATCTAGATAAATTTTCACTTATAATTTTATAATCTCACATGTGCAACAATTCTTTCCGGAATTTTTTTAGTGCTTTCCAACAACGTCTTAATCAGCTCGAGTGGTACACGAAAACTGATTACGTTGTTGGAATGCACGATAAATAATTTCATGGAAATTAATTAATACACGAGTGAAGATTCAGCAAGAAAGTTATAAAGTCACCGCCGCTGTCATTCAATTCTTTTAAAAATAGAAACCTGTAATACTCTACTCTACTCTATACTAAATTTGTGTAAGTATTGTTTCCTTAAGTTGTTTACACTCGAAATGACAATATAACCAATTTTTAATTTAAATGTCAAATTGACATGTAACAGAAAAACTTCTACTTACTAATTACAGAAGTACCTACTCAATTTAGTAGTACATAATTTCCGAAAAAAAATATGTTACCACGATTACTATTATTGTAATCAATTCTTCCATTGGCTATTGTTTGTGTCATATTATGTGTCATGCAATTTTCTGCAACTCGGAATTATTTTCTCAAATTTCAAAAATCCTTTAAGAATATGTCTTTTATAGCTACTGTTACGGACAAAGTTAAAAAAATTCATAGAACAATACATAAATTTCCATACACACATTCCAAATTGTTGATACAAATAAAATTTCATGTCAATCGTTTCTGAGTAAGTATTATATAAGATCTACAAAGTCACTTAAAATCTTTAATTTATATCCTTATCTGTATCATCCTTAAGTATATTTTCCATGTCGTTACAATGTTTTTTAATAATTTCTTTGTTCATATTTTTAATTTCTTTTATATCGTAAAAAATTTGAAAATAATCATTGTGGTGTTTAAGTAGACTAAGTATTAGTTTTAAAATATGCCTAGATCCGGTCCTGGGTGTACCTTCGCTAGATCACCTTAGCACCTTATAACTTTAAAAACACTCTCTTCTTAGTCTCACTCCATCATCAATCTCAATCTCCTCTCCCGTTAAAAAGAAGAATGTCTGTATTATAAGGCGGCTTAGTATTTAAAGCATGGAGTATTTTGCCAGCGGATAAAGCGTGAAGCATGTTGTGTTTATACTTTACCGTTCTTCTGAACGGGATTTACTCGCTATGCGGTGCGTGGGCGGCATGACTTGCCCCCTGCCCCCGGCTAATGAACGATGTGACGCTTCTGGTTTTGTTTGGTTACGTGACTGCACGAGAGAAAAACTTTGAATTTATGCACGGTATCGGAATTTAAATTTATGCGGTATGGGGATATGGAATATCGTATATTTATTAGTGTGTAGAATGAACAGATATGAACATTGTACTTGAAATACCACAAGAACAAAAATACAATACATAAATTTGTGTATCAAGTACGGATAGAGCATTGTTTGTTGCACGCGGTGATAACATTGTTCGGTCGAGGCGAAGCCGAGATCGACGACTCGCCAAGTGCAACAAACAGGTTCTATCCGACGAGGTGCAATATTTTTTCTACAATCGTATAACGTCAAAAATTTCTTATTTCAAAATTATTATTCACAGTGCTTATGACAAGTCAATGAAATCGTGGTTATCATCATCATGACAAAACTACAAGTTTTACAGATCTGTAAACCTTTAAATAATGAAATCACAACCATGTTTGTTCACAGATACAGTAAGTAGGTATACAATAATACAGTATAAATTTTACACAAAATTACTTCCACAAAGAACACTATAGTTGCCAATACAAGACCAACAGTTAAATACAAAAAACCAACAGTCAAATGTTTAACAGACAAAGACGTATGTGCAGGGTCAACCTTAGGTTTTGGTACAGACGCTGCAGCATCTTGTATCCATTTGTTAACTAATCCACTAGAAAACAAGAGCGAAAGAATTTTATTTAGCCTTTTTATTACTGGATTCCCTTTGTTTAACACATATCTAGAATAAATCCTAAGCCCCGATTTAATTGAATAAACCATTGGTCTTCCGTCAGGGAACGTATATATTTTCGGAATAAGATATTGAACTTGTTTTTCGATTTTCAAAACTGCAATATTTCGATGAAAAGCAGTTCGGTTAACGCATCCTTCATCTAAAGAACAACTAGTATCAGCCTGGCGAAGTTTGGCATCAATCGGATCATCTAAATTTTGAAAATATATTGTAGAAAAAGGAACATATCCAACTTGTATTTTATCTATCATCTCTTGAACAGTAGAAATATGTTTTTCATACTGAGGTTTCGTTAGTATGCTTACCAGTTGACTTTGATAAGTTGCATATAAAATTACACTAACAATTAACCAAAAAGCAAGTAATATACGTAACGGGTTGGTTTTTGGTGATTGTAAACTACCTTGCATATAAATATAAGCAGAAGCTAGAATACTTGCTGGTAAATAATTATAAACTTGATATTGTTCAATATTTCTTCCAAATATCCACCAGATTACAGCATTTATAAATATGCTACAAATCACTAAAACCCATAACATTGGTGTGTAAACATAGACCAGATTAGCCCATGGATCTCGCAGATTCGGTGAAGGCAACCACCAGCCCAAATTATTCATAACAACTTCACATAAAATATTAAAGTCAGTGTTGTTTGGTTCTAAAAACACAGCTCCAAACAATAAATCAGCTTGGCGGTTTTCTAACATCCCGTATAGAAAACTATATGAACCATTTGGTAGTTTACCTCCCCAAGTTGGATGATTGTGTCTCACATACACAGCTGTGAAGTTTAACCGTTTTGTGATTGTGTCGAACATGGTTATTTCAAACCCTGCTGTTTTTGGATCTTCCGGATTTGGGGATCTCATTGTAAATGGTGGCACGAAATATGGTAGAAGTCTAAAATTGCAGCCGTTGAATTTATCCGGTACTTTTTCTGGGTATAAATCTTTAGGAATGCTGTCCAAACAGAGAAATTGTAAACTTGGTATAAAGTTACCATTGCATGATTTGTAAGGGTAATATGTATATACTCCCAGTGAATTTCCTTCAAAAAATAAAACGTTAATATTTATTATGTAATACATCCAAGCAGTTGCAAATATTTCATTTGTATCGTTGTGATGCAATATGTGTACAATAAATTTTCCTTTAGGGTTGAAAAATATGTACCAGTACACTTTCTTTAACCAGCGTGAAAATTCTTCAACGGTAGAGAATATTAAAATGTACAACTCCATTTTTGTTAGTTTTCGTAGAAAATTAGTAGAATTTGCTGTTGCCAATACTGTAGGTTTTATATTTGACGTATTCCTTATTATGTCTGTTACATCGAGTGCTGATGGTTCATATATAATTAATGTATTTGTATTAGAAACGTTTCTGGATATTCTTGATATGCAATTAAATATTTGTTCCGTGTTGTTTGATAGAACAATATGAATTCTGCAGTAAATATATATTAAACATAAGTAATAAGTAAAACGGTTCATGTGAATATACATTTCATATATTGACTACATCAAGTATTTCATAGGGAAAATATATGGTTTCAATTTCAATTATATTAATAAAGTTTTCCGAAAGAAAAGTAAAAAGTTTAACTGTTTCTTAGTTTAATATTGTTGTAAGTTCGAATTACGTCTTTATTTAAATTATTAGACATGCTTCCTTTAATTTTAGTTTATACAATTAAGTATAAAGCAAAGTTTGTGTACAATAATATACCTATTATTATAGTTGGGACAAGGAAACATTCAAAATGCACGTCATAAATGACGTCATAAAAGATACCAACATTCAGTTCAAAAATATATATTTTATTGTTTGTAAAATTACATTTAAATTCAATCGTATTTACTGTAAAATATTACGAGTTAATAAATTGCTATTGTTGATTTTCTAATAAGCAATCAATGGTAAAGTGAAATATATTAATTTTTTTTAAAATACGTTACACTGTTGGTACGCAATTTGACATTTGTTGTTAACATTTTGTTTACATACATACAATGACATTTCAATTCGCTTGAATGTTTGAGGTTATGGTTATGCCTCCGTTCACACGAGGAAAGTTTTTCCTAAAAAAGTTTCTTAAAAGTTAAACAAGAGCTGTCATACCATTCATACGGGGAAACTAATTATTTTTATTAAATATATTTAAATTCACTAGCTTTAATATATTCTACACAGAGAAAAAGGAAGTATTTAATCCAAGATGAGACGTCGTTTTGAAAAATTATTATTTGAATTAAGCATTTTTGTTTTGATCTAATTAATATCGTTTTATTTCAAAAGTTTTCAATTACTTGAAATAAAATTGAAAAACGTTTCACACTTATTTCTTAAGCTAAATAAACATTTTCTTGAATCAAATAAATTTATCTTAGATTGATAACATGGTCTTTTATTAAATTAAATAAAATGCTCTAGTTAAATCAAAATAGTTGAATCTTAATTTAAATAATTAAATTATTTATATGAATACACTAAGTTTATTAAATAAAAACTTTTTTGTGTCGTTTGAATGCATTGCCAAACAAAATAGTATAGCATTAATCTAATATATTAAACTAATCATGTCAATACATTAAGTGCATTAAATCAAAACTTTTTGTATTGTCTGAATGCATTGTTTATGTTGGTCATACTGAACTTGTTGAATATCGTGATGATCTTAGTGTGAACGATACAACGTGCACGAACCGCTCCAAACAGTATCTATCTGAAGCATGTCGATATATCAAAACAATTTATTGACAAACGTTCGAAAATGTTTACCACAGTTCGACAAGGTTGATCAGAATGTAAGATATATCATAATATGTGTCTATATTAATTATCAGAAGAAGAAATATCTTTCGAGGTTCTACATACATAACTGATTTAACAAAAGAAAATCTGATACCTAAGTTAAGTTGGGTACAATAATTATTTTGATAAAATAAAGAATACTAACAAAATACATATTTATTTAACATTTTAAGCTGAAACAGTGATCTTGTAAGTATATCTATAGCTATGCATAGATTGAGTATTTAATTAATTGCAATATTTTTTAAAGATTTTACATCATCAACGGCAATGCAATTTTCTTCAGAGTCGACCTTGCAACTGAAGTAGTTGTAGTATAATGAAACATGTGTCCAAAATAAAATAATTTATGAATCGATGAAGATTCTTGACTGGATATGTGTAATGGAAGGATAGAAAAATTACTGGAATTCAATCAGTTTTTTATTTATTAAATTTCGGCTTCGACTAGTTTCAACCACACCTGTGCCTTCTTCAGTGAGTGAAAGTCAATGATATACTAATGTTAAAATAAATATTATAAAACATACATGTTATGATTTTTCACTCTCTGAAGAAGACCAAACGTGGGGTTGAAACTAGTCGGAGCAGAAATTTAATAAATAAAAAACTGCCTGAATTCCAGTAATTTTTTTATCCATCCAAAATAATTTATATTTTTTATTTATAATACTTTTGTATTTTGTTTCAAAACTATGTCCACATTGAAATAACAATAAAAATTATTTAATTGAAACAATAAATATCTTCATCTAACCTATATAATTTATTAACTCAATACATAAATTCATTTTAAAACAAGCATTTCAATCTTAGTTGAATAAACTTTATACTTTGTATTGAAAACATTAATCACATTGGCACAAGAAACCAAATGCATTAAATTTACATTTTATAAAAGTTTTAATATAAAACAATATTTGCATTGAAACAACACTAATAGCTCAACACTATATCATTATTTAACCTAATACAGTTACGTTTTTGTTTCTCAGCAAGCTTGAAAATGAGTAAAATCAAAACGAATCCTTTTGATTGAACAACTTTTTTTTCTGTGTGTATAGAAAAATTAGTTTTTCCACGATTTCTCCGTATGACCGGTATTGACAATTTTTTTAAAATGACAGTCCTAGCACTTGTTTTAGTTTCAAGAAAATTTTAAGGAAAAACTCTCCTCGTGTAAACGGGGCATTAGTTTAACAAGTTTCCTTTTTTGATAATTTATAGTTAACATTCCTAAGTGTAGGTAACTTTAAAAATAAATTGTAATTTTAAAATACCCCACTGGATTGCTAGATGTAGGTAAATAAATAACAAAAACAGAACATTCTCAGTCTTGAATATTTTTTAAATAAAAAATTATGCCAAAACAGTAAAAATCAACGTTTCGACATCGAATATGTCTTTAACAGGGTTAAAGTAAAAAATTACAGCAATAACATCAAAAAAGAAGAAAACAGATTACGAAAAATGTCGTCAAAAAGCGTGTAGAAATAAAACGTACAGAACATGATTTTACTTCAAACATTCAATGTTTCAAGATTGAATGCTCTGTTATTTATATACCTATATTTAAAAATAAAACCTATTGCAAAGTCTTTATTATTTTATAAGTGTTCAAAATTCGGTTGTATGGTATGTGTTTTTTGTTTACATTTACACAAAATTATTTCCATAAGAAATACTATGGTTGCCAGTACAAAACCAACAGTTAAATACAAGAAACCAACAGTCAAATGTTTAACAGACAAAGACGTATTTGCAGGTTCAACCTTAGGTTTTGATACAGATGCAGCATCTTGTATCCATTTGTTAACTAATCCACTAGAAAACAAGAACGAAAGAATTTTATTTAGTCTTTTTATTACTGGATTCCCTTTGTTTAACACATATCTAGAATAACTCTTAAGCCCAGATTTAATTGAATAAACCATTGGTCTTCCATCAGAGAATGTATATATTTTCGGAATAAGATAAAATATTTGTTTTTCGCCTTTCAAAACTGCAATATTTCTATGAAAAGCCGTTCGGTTGACGCATCCTTCATCAACAGGACAACTAGTATCAGCCTGGCGAAATTTGGCATCAATCGGATCATCTGAATTTTGAAAATATATTCTAGCAATAAAAACATACCCTAATTGTATTTTATCTATCATGTCTTCAACAGTAGAAATATGTTTTTCATACTGAGGTTTCGTTAATATGCTTACCAGGTGACTTTGATGAGTTGCATATAAACTCACACAAACAATTAACCAAAAGGCAAGTAAAATTCGTAACGGGTTAGTTTTTGGTGATTGTATATTACCTTGCATATAAATATAAGCAGAAGCTAGAATACTTGCAGGCAAATAATTGTAAACTTGATCCTGTTCTTTATTTCTTCCAAATATCCACCAAATTATACCATTTATAAATATGCTACAAATCACGAAAACCCATAACATTGGTGTGTAAACATAGACCAGATTTGCCCATGGATCACGCAGATTCGGTGAAGGCAACCACCAGACCAAATTATCCATCACAACTTGACATAAAATATTAAAATCAGTGTTGTTTGGTTCTAAAAACGCACCTCCAAACACTAAATCAACTTGGTGGTTTTGTAACATCCCGTATAAAAAACTATATGAACCATTTGGTAGTTTACCTCCCCAATTTGGGTGATTGTGTGTCACATACACAGCTGTGAAGTTTAACCGTTTTGTGATTGTGTCGAACATGGTTATTTCAAACCCTGCTGTTTTTGGATTTTCAGGATTTGGAGATCTCATTGTATATGGTGGCATGAAATATGGTAGAAGTCTAAAATTGCAGCCGTTGAATTTATCCGGTACTTTTTCTGGGTATATATCTTTAGGAATGCTGTCCAAACAGAGAAATTGTAAACTTGGTATAAAGTTACCATTGCATGATTTGTAAGGGTAATATGTATATACTCCCAGTGTATTATTTTCGAAGAATAAAACGTTAATATTTATTATATAATACCTCCAAGCAGTTGCAAATATTTCATTTGTATTGTTGTGTTGCAATATGTGTACAATAAATTTTCCTTTTGGGTTGAAAAATAAGTACCAGTACACTTCCTTTAACCAGCGGGAAAATTCTTCAACGGTAGAGAATATTAAAATGTACAACTCCATTTTTGTTAGTTTTCGTAGTAAATTAGTAGAATTTGCTGTTGCCAATACTGTAGGTTTTATATTTGAAGTATTCCTTATTATGTCTGTTACATCGAGTGCTGATGGTTCATATATAATTAATGTATTTGTATTAGAAACGTTTCTGGATATTTTTGATATGCAATTTAATATTTGTTCCGCGTTGTTTGATAGAACAACATGAATTCTGCAGTAAATATATATAAAGCATAAGTAATAAGTAAAACGGTTCATCTGAATATACATTTAATATAATTGACTACATCATGTATGTCGTAGGGAAAATATATGATTTTAATTAAAGTGTTATTAGTAATAAAGTTTTCTGAAGTGGAATTAAAAAGTTTGTCGGTTTTTTAGTTTGATATGTTTGTAAGTTCTAATTACAATAAAAAAATATCTTGCCGCTTAATCCATTAACCAATATTATCATAAAAAATATGTTTTTAATCTTTTAATTATTAAACACGGTTGCTTTAATTTTAGTTTTTTTAAATTTTACTTAAGTATAAAACAAAATTTGTGTACAATAATATACTTACTATTTTATTTTAACTCGTAATACTTAATGGCATTTCGGCATAGATATACGCATTTAGAAAATATTTTAGATATTTAAACAAAATATTTTATAAAGTGGTCATTATTAATAGTTATGCACGTTTCAATGCATCGTTTCAGTTGTTATTTTTGCTTGGTTTATTTGATTTCTTGTAAAACTCTTATTGTATTAACTAACAATAATTCTGAATTATTCAAACAAGAACAAATATTAAGTTGCACATCAAAAATATCAAGAAATATTCCAAATACAAATACATTAATTATATATGAACCATCAGCACTCGATGTAACAGACATAATAAGGAATACATCAAATATAAAACCTACAGTATTGGCAACAGCAAATTCTACTAATTTACTACGAAAACTAGAAAAAATGGAGTTGTACATTTTAATATTCTCTACCGTTGAAGAATTTTCCCGCTGGTTAAAGGAAGTGTACTGGTACATATTTTTCAACCCAAAAGGAAAATTTATTGTACACATATTGCAACACAACAATACAAATGAAATATTTGTAACTGCTTGGAGGTATTATATAATAAATATTAACGTTTTATTCTTCGAAAATAATACACTGGGAGTATATACATATTACCCTTACAAATCATGCAATGGTAACTTTAAACCAAGTTTACAATTTCTCTGTATTGACAGCATTCCCAAAGATTTATACCCAGAAAAAATACCGGATAAATTCAATGGTTGCAATTTTAGACTTCTACCACATTTCGTGCCACCATTTACAATAAGATCACCAAACCCTGAAAATCCAAAAACATCAGGGTTTGAAATAACCATGTTCGACACAATCACAAAGCGGTTAAACTTCACAGCTGTGTATGTGACACACAATCACCCAAATTGGGGAGGTAAACTACCAAATGGTTCATATAGTTTTCTATACGGGATGTTAGAAAACCGCCAAGCTGATTTAGTGTTTGGAGGTGCGTTTATAGAACCAAACAACACTGATTTTAATATTTTATGTCAAGTTGTTATCGACAATTTGGTTTGGTGGTTGCCATCTGCAAATCTGCGTGACCCATGGGCTAATCTGGTCTATGTTTACACACCAATGTTATGGTTTTTAGTTATTTGTAGCATATCTATAAATGGTTTAATGTGGTGGATATTTGGAAGAAATAATGAACAGGATCAAGTTTACAATTGTTTGCCTGCAAGTATTCTAGCTTCTGCTTATGTTTATATGCAAGGTAGTATACAATCACCAAAAACTAACCCATTACGTATTTTATTTGCATTTTGGTTAATTGTTAGTGTAATATTATATACTGCTCATCAAAGTCAATTGATAAGCACATTAACTAAACCTCAGTATGAAAAACAAATTACTACTGTTCAAGAGATGATAGACAAAATCCCATTTGGTTATATGCCAATTTCTGTTGCATATTTTCAGAATGTAGAAGATCCGATTGATGTAAAACTTCGTACATCAGGTTTTCATTGTTCTATCAGTAACGAATGCATGAACCGAACAGCTTTTCAACGAAATATTGCAATCTTGAAAGGCGAAAAACCAGTACTGAATCTCATTCCGAAAATATATACGTTCCTTGACGGAAGACCAATGGTTTATTCAATAAAATCTGGACTGAAGGTTTATTCTAGATATGTGTTAAACAAAGGGAATCCAATAATAAAAAGACTTAATAAAATACTATCGCTGTTGTTCTCTAGTGGATTCGTTCATAAATGGATACAAGAGACTGCATCTAAACCGAAAACTTACATTGAACCTGCAAAAAAGTCTTTGTCAGTTGAACATTTGACTGTTGGATTTTTGTATTTAATAGTTGATTTAATTTTATCGACTGTAATGTTTATTATTGAAATTGCTTTCTATAAGTATCATGAAAGCATTTAGTTTAAGGTTTACATTTGTTTTCGTTTAAGAATGTTTAAATTCATTTAACTATACGAGCATCCGCACTTTTCACTTTCTAGTACTAAAATTTGAAAGCTTCAAACATTAGGTTTATGTTAACCACTTACTAAAGCTATTTTAAGTTAATTATGTGAATGCAATGTTTCTGAAACTTAAATATAAAATGTAGACCTTCAAACTAAATGCTTATGTGAATGAGACTTTAGTGATTAAATGCATGAATAATTTAAATATAGCTAGATAGTCACATAGTCACTCTATAGCTAGAAACTTTTTTAACACATTCTTTTGTATTTTCTTTTTGCGTTCTCAATTTTAATGTTGATTGATTATTGATATATAAAATATATGATATTTTATTATTTGTTTTCTTTATTTTTCTCTAAAACTGTATAAAAAGTCCATAAATAAAAAAAGATTTTCTAAAAAATCTGATGAAGTAGGTACTATCTTCGACCATATATAGGAATAGACAAACAACGCAAGCCTTTGTTGTGAAGCAAAGAACTAGCGTACCGGTGTGAAGAGAAGTATGACCTGTAGACACCTTGAAGTGTTGCAGTTTGCCTATTTTAATTCTCTGTTCCATGGTAACAAACCAGAAGTTAGCAATGTGCAACACTAACGTTTTCTCACCTCCTTTCCCCGCCTATAGCTGCTGCTCACCGCTACCGTACTTCTTGCCTTCACAACATTGTATACTACAGCATTGAGTGTTATCTGTCTATACTATATATGGTCGAAGAGTACTACCATAAACGAAAACATTTTAGATTTTTAAAATGAAATGATTGAAATGTCCATTTGTATTTCTGCTAGATATCTACTGTTAGGTCAATTTTGATAAATATTTAACATATTTGTAAATCTAAAATCATGAACAAAATAAAACTATTTTTACTGTCAAAAAATTAACATGACGTTCGCAAATCAGGCCGCGAAATAAGACATTTGTGTACGATACATTTCGAGGCCGTGTTGCTATTGGTAACGGTTGCGAAGTAAATTTATTGAGTTGTGCATGTCAATGTCAGATATTTTTGACAGTTTGTTGATACAAAAAATAAAATCTTTGTTATTAATTATAAGCATTGCAGTTGCACACAAATATTGTGTATAACTCGTCTGCGAAATAGGTTTGTGTAATCGAGAATTTTTAAGCTCGGCGTTCGCCTCGACGATAAATTCTAACGGACGCTAAACAGATATTTCGCATACTAAATTAAGTATACAAATAACTATTTTTGACAAATACATATTTTTATATAAAATTCTTTGGTTTGATAGATTTCACTATTTTATTGCAGCTTAGTAACCTACTTTAGTATCTATAGCAGTTTGTTTAAAATTTAAATATTTGAAGTAAGTATTAGTTATTATGTCTGTTACGTCGAGTGCTGATGGTTAATATATAATTTTATTCATGTATTTGTATATCAGGATCGTTTCTTTATATTCTTGACTATGCATTCTAATATTATGTGTTCCATGTTGTTTGATAGAACAATATGAATTCTGCAGTAAGTAATAGTTATTTAGCCATCTAGTGTGTTAATGAGGGCGATTAATAACTGAGACATTTTAACTCGTGATAAAAGCGAACAATAGTTAGTTAAAATATTTTTCCGTTGATCATACCTTTTTAATTTGGAGAAAATCTAATTTTATTCCATGACCAATATGTTAGGTTAGAAAACTTTGATGCTGCTGAGCATCAATGTTACGTGAATATTATTTAGCTAGAAATGTCAAAGCCATTTCGTTTAATTCTATTAAGCCTTTTTCTACAACTTAGCTAGCTAATATATTATATTACGTGAATTTCAAAACGAAAACTATTGCATAATTTTGCCCAAGTTATGCCCAGTTTTGTCCAATAGTCATTTAGTTTTGCCCAGCCACCGTTAATCCATGAGTCAATAATCGAATTTCTATGCCCAGTAGTTTTGACATAAACTAATATATGCTAACAAAACCCTTCTTAAGAGTACGTTTGCCGGTCAGCGCCAATTTATTTGTACCGGTCTTACGTAGAACTACTTCCAAAAAGATACAAATATTCCTAATAGATGGCCTAACACTCGAACATTGCATCATAGCACTGCTTGACAAGGGGAGCAGGGGAGGTGATTCATAGTAAACATACCGCTTTTGCTTATCTCACTATCTGATCTCCGATCTGCTCAACTCGTTGGACTGTGTGAAGAAATTTTGCCGAAATGAAGAGACTACTAACTTTTACACTTTTAGTCCGCATCGTATTATTTGTTCTTAGCTTTATTCAAAAATTTAGAATAAGAACTTTGTATTTATCTTTAACCGTTCACGTAATTTTTAAGTTGAATTTCAACAAAATAATGATTATAAACAAATAACATTTTAATGTAAATGTATATAAATAATTTTTCTTCGTATACAGGTATTTCCTAAATTTGTCTCAATCGATTATGTAATTTGTTGTTAGAATTTTTTTTAAATGATAAATACAAAAATATTGTAGCGGCTAAAAAGTACTTTATTTTCAATCTTTTCAATAAGAAATATATAGTGAAATGTATTTTCAATCAGAATTTTCGCTATTTTACTTCAGTAGCAGATCAGAATTTTTTGCATAGTATTGAACTCGTTTTTGATTTGAAGTACTTTTTAGACGCTGCAATGTTTGTGGTTACCATTTCTTATTATTTCTAATAACAAGATGATAAAGAGTAAACTTGAGTGCCATGCAATTTTATGCAATGCAATGGTGACTTCAACATGATACTTTGTACCTGTTAGGTTTAATTGCATTTTTAATACTATAAGAGGCTTACAGTAATTACAGTTAGTTTAGTTTTGAATTTGAGCCATTATAATCATAGTACCGACTAATTTGGTGTGCATAAATTTATGCAAAATATACAAGGGTAATACCCCAAGAGGTGATATTTTCTAAGAATTTATTTAGTCGGTACACGGCAACTTATTTCTAACAGTTTCACGACACGTATAGTTGGAGATCCGAAGGCCCGAATCGTGCATTGTCAGGCACACTTCATCCCATGTGTAGATTCTATTTTTAGTTTCTATTTTTTTCAATTGTTTAAACGTATAAATATAATTAATACTTTTATCTACGACTGTTGTTAAAAGTGGACCTTTTAACGGTTGCTTAGCAAGTTAAAAGTGTCAATTTATGGCACAGTGTTATTTTATTTATACTTTTAACACGTTGCTAACGATTTGTATCAATAAATCAACAAATATAATATTACCTACCGAAATATCATTCTTCAATTTTTAGTTTACACTAAGAAGGTCGTAGATAAAATATTGTATAATATAATATGCTAAAAGTGATTTTATGTCATTCGTGGGGTTGCTTCACTCGGCTTCGCCTCGTTTCGCAAACTTTCCCACTCACTCATAAAATATCACTTTTAACACATATCATAAATTACTATTATGAGATCATTATGATATGAATAGATCCATGAATATAGCACAAAAAGAATTTCGGTGCTATGTTGTATAAAACGTAAGTTATAAGTAGGTACACGGAAAAAATATATTAAACGTAAAAATCTTTTTTTTTTTGAAAATCATTTATTGCAGCTATGAGCGAAAAAATTTGAAATAATTATTAGCACCATTAGTTAGGGCGGAAAATTTCCTACGAGATTATAAGGATTTAAAAATCTAAAGGGATCTCTAACTAATATCTGTGACTGTGATGTTTTATGGAGTGAAATTGTAATAAGATGCCGTGGGCGACAATAATTTTCTAAAAAAATTATCATCTCGAGTGGTATTTAAGAAGAAAATTTGACACCTGATGAAATAAATATTATAAAGACATCCACTTGCTTACCAATGAAAAGTTCATACTCAAAAATTTTGACCTAGTACTAAAACCTCCCCTTATGGAAGAAACATTGAAATAAGCGATATTCGGTGTATTGTTTAGAAACAAAAATGGACCAATACAAATGACATCCTGCATAGATAATAATTAGCCAATAGGGAGCGGGTGGAGCGTGGAGATTAACCCTTCCATAATTAGCAATGTGTACCGTTAATTTTAAGAAGTGTTATATTTTATTAGAAATTCAAATTTCTATCTGTTTTGTGCTTCCTAACAGTGCAGACGTGAATATTGAATGTGGTTTTTATTGGAGAATATTTTCAATTTTATTTTACTTGTGTTTGTGTAATATTTGAACAATTACATTATGGGTAGAAAATGTGATATTCGCGCGTCTCGAAGTCGTAAACGCAATAAGGCTTCCAAACGTCAGAAACAACGCTTTTCTTTATCTGAATTCAGGTATGTTTATCAGTAATATTTCATAAGGTATGATTTTAAATATAAAATATTAACTCATTCTTTTTATAAAACTAATAGTGCGACCATGAAATTGAATTCTGTCTCTACAACACTACCGGATATGAAAGATTCCATTGAGGAACACAACTTCGCAACACCGTCTACTTCCGCTGTTGGTTTTAATAATAATTCTATTGAATCTGCATCCGTGTCCTTCATGTCACAAGATGAATATAATAAGTATGTATAATATTTTTATGTACGACATTTAAAATACTGTGTATAACAAATATGTATAAAATTACTAATTAAATATAATTTATTCTAGCACAATGGACCATGTTTTGCAGGTGGAAAGAGTTCCTAAATTAACAGCACCGATAAAAATTGAAGGTAACAGAATCGTAGATTTGCAGTATGTGATCAGCGAAGTACTGTCAATACCTTCACTACAATTGTTATGTATTTTAAATTCTATTAAATATATAAATTTGTTACAATTTATCGTGCATTTTATTTCCTCTATTGTTATATTCAGGGCCGGCTTAATCGATATGTGTAGTAGTTTTGAATAAAAATATCGAGTGACACTTACTTCAGCAAATTTAAATTGATTAAATCTTATTTGCATTCTACTATCAAAAAGGATAGCTTACATTCAGATTGAAAACTATACGGTATCAAAAATTAATACAGATGAAGTTAAAAAATTTGCTCATATGAAAGCGCTAAATATTTTAATATTAGTTTCAGAATTTTGTATTATACATATTCTGTTATACAAATAAACAATTTTTTTAAAGTAAAAATTGTAAAATAATAAATATTTCAGAAATATTAATAACACAAACAGCTTTATTTATTTATGGTAACTTATTTATTGTAAAGATATCTTTATGATTTACTTTGTGCTATGTGGGATGATTCATTTCAAATTTGCCACGGTCACGGTCCATGCCCATGCTGCATTACCGATCCGATGTGGTGGACATCTGTGTAAGAAAGGGAGAACTATTTGTCGCCAAATCTTGCTATTCAAGACAAATATTTTACTTTATTTTTTGTCATCATTTTCTCAAAAACTAGTGCATCAATCCAGATGAAATTTTACATTTGTGACATATTGTACATACTTTAGTCAATGAGATAAAATTAAACTTATTATTTTATCCAGTTGGCAAAATAAAAATTATAATTTCTTCAACAACAACATATAATGAATCAAAATATATTCATTGACTAAACAAAAAAATATGCTTTATAAATATGTATATTATGGGGGTATATTGTTTCAAAGAAATGAGAAAATGATGACAAAAAAATGTCATTATTGCGTATACTTTCCGCCATACAGCAACGCACTCTTAAGGCCAACAAAACTCAGTTTTTTTGACATAAACTAATCTATGCTAACAAAACCCTTCTTGAGTCCAACAGAACTCGGTTTTTTTGACAAACTAATTTATGCTAACAAACAGATGGGGGTGCCACACCAAAAAAATTCGATTATTGACTCATGGGTTAACGGTGGCTGGGCAAAACTAAATGACTATTGGACAAAACTGGGCATAACTTGGGCAAAATTATGCAATAGTTTTCGTTTTGAAATTCCAACATGGGGATGCCAACTTCACCCGGCATAAATGCATTCATAGGGTTCGGGTCATGAATGTATAATTTTTATACATTCATGATACTAGTTAATAAACAATTAAAAAATATATTACACATTAGTAATAAGTTGAATAGTTCATGTGAGTATACATATTCCGTGTTATATTGACTGCATCATGTATTTCATACGAAAAATATGTAGTTTTAATTAATAAAGTTATCTGAAAATGTTTTTATAGGAAAGTAATAAGTTTGCCTGTTTCTTATTTTGATATTGTTATAAGTTCAGAATTATAATAAAAATTATGTCTTTATTTTAATAGAAATTCCAAAATGTTTGACTTAAATCTTTCATTATTTAAAGTACTACATATCTTAAAAATATCAAATTTAAGTAACCTATTTAAGTAACCATACAAAGCGTTTAAGTTACATATATCGTTATTTTATTAATATCAATATTTAACAACAGTAAACAGTAATTTAACTGACAATGGGGTAGTTGCGAAAAAAAAAGTTGTTAAATATCTCCCGCCTCATATTCTATAAGGGAGGTATTGTGATATCTATATGTTCATTAAATGACAATTTATCATCAAACATTATTCCAAGATCCTTAAACTTGTGTACTCTATCAAGTATTGAGTTGTCAAATTTATATGAATGCGTATAGACAGTTTTTTCTTTTTACAAAATAACCCATTATTTTACATGTACTATAATTAAAGAATAAGTTAGAGGACCGTGACCAAGCTAATAAGTTGTCCATATCTTTTTGGAAGTAGGTAGATAGTATATCATGTATAGAATTAATAGTTTTGAATATTTTCATATCGTCAGCATAAAGTAGAATTTCAGAATATTTAACCGATTCAACAATGTGATTAATAAGTAAATTAAACAACAATGGCCCTAGATTTGATCCTTGAGGTACACCGGATGTTGCAAGTTGCAAGATATGGTGTGGGGAGAAAATTGTTATAACAGACTGATAATTTGAGTTCATGTAAGTAAGTAGAAAAGAGCGGAGAGTTGTAAAAGCGCATTTCTGGTCAACAAAACGTTTGAAAAGCGCAGAAATATAATCAGTAAATTTATATTCAATAAGCGCAGATCGTAACATTGAATAAGCGTATTTCGAAAATGAGATTTCTGACCATAACAAATTAGTCCAGATCCAGAGCGTCTTCGAGTATGATGAGGTTAAGTTCAGAAAAATATTAGGCAAGAATATTTTCTAGTTTTAAATAATTCAAAAAATGTTGTTAAAATACTCTTCGAGTATGATGGGGTTTAGGTCAGAAAAATGTTAGGCAAGAATATTTTCTAGTTTTATAAAATTCAAAAAATATTGTAGAAAAACTGTCGTACAATCCCTAAAACCATTGTGCTTTTCAAATGTTCCCTTCTGCGCTTATGTAACTTCAATTTCTGCGCTTTTCAAATGTTATTTTATGCGCTTTTCGTACGTGATAACCAAAAACTGATAAAGGCCAAATGCGCTTATTTAACTCACCCGAAAGGAGTTGTATGAGATCAGCGGAAAAGTTAAACTGTTGATCTAGTTTTCTCAGAAGAATATTATGGTCAATATTATCAAATGCTTTGGAAAAATCAGTATACAAAACATCAACCTGATTAGTATCATGTAAAGCATTTATTAATGTGAACTCAGTGAAATTCATGAGATTTGCAGTAGTCGATCTACCTTTCATAAAACCATGTTGTTTGACAGTTGACAGAGATTAAGTTTTTTACAGAACTGTATATACAGGGTGGTGCGTCGGCAAACGTACCATAGGGATTTCAATGTTAATTTTGAAATATTCAAATATTGGCTCTCCTAATTGTTTCTCAGCAAAATAAAAAATAGTTTTTTGTAGAGAAAAAAATTCTGCATCTAATTAACTTACTCATAATTTCCTTTTATCCGGAACAGGAAAAAATTAATTTAATAAAAATTTTAATTTTAATCAAATCAAACGAAAACCAAATACTACAATTAAATACATTTGACATTTTATAATAAACATTCATAGTAAAGCAGAAAAGAATAAAATATTTATTCTTTTATTTAATATTTGTTCCGCGTTGTTTGATAGAACAATATAAATTCTGCAGTAATAGTATATTAGTTAACGAGTAAATAATGTAGGCTATAATTAATGAGGATGAAAGTTTGTTCACGAGCCGAAGACGAGTGTATAAATCATCCGAGTTAATTATAGCCATTATTTTCGAGTCAAATACGACGTTTTATCTACAACTTTTTAAATAAAACAACATTTTCTTACTACAAATTTGTATTGATATTAACTTAACCTCAAACTTTGGTGTGATGACAATTTATCCGAGTAATTTAGAACTATTATGGGCTAGTCATATACAGCGTTTTACAAATTTTTATTATTTTTACTGTTTCTGCTTACAACGTCATAAAATGATAACTTGATGTAACACTAATATTAAAACAGATGTGATGGCAGTTTGACAGTTCGAGAGAATAAAGTACTCATTATTTAACAGTGTGAAATAATAATAATTTCACAATGTGTCCTTATGGAGGGGTTTATTATACTACTTTCACGTATATAATGAATACATTATGCTATTGTTGTAGATAAATATATATAAAGCATAAGTAATATGTAAAACGGTTCATCTGAATATACATTTTATATAGGTAATTTACTACATCATGTATTTCGTAGGGAAAATATATGATTTTAATTAAAGTGTTATTAGTAATAAAGTTTTCTGAAGTGGAATTAAAAAGTTTGTCTGTTTTTTAGTTTGATTTTTTTGTAAGTTCTAATTACAATAAAAAAAATATGTTTTTAATCTTTTAATTATTAGACACGCTTGCTTTAATTTTAGTTTTTTTTTAAATTTTACTTAAGTATAAAACAAAATTTGTGTACAATAATATACCAACTTACAATATCATTTTAACTCGTAATACCGAATCTTTCGGCATAACTATGCGCATTTAGAAAATATTTTAGATATTTAAACAAAATATTTGATAAAGTAGGTAGTCATTATTAATAGTTATGCACGTTTCAATGCATCGTTTCAGTTGTTATTTCTGCTTGGTTTATTTGACTTATTGTAAAACTCTTATTGTATTAACAAACAATAATTCTGAATTCTTAAAACAAGAACAAATATTAAGTTGCACATCAAAAATATCAAGAAATATTCCAAATACAAATACATTAATTATATATGAACCATCAGCACTCGATGTAACTGACATAATAAATAATTCATCTAAACCTTCAGTATTGGCAACAGCAAAATCTACAAATTTATTTATATTTTCTACTGTTGAAGAATTTTCCCTCTGGTTAAAGGAAGTTTACTGGTACATATTTTTCAACCCTAAAGGAAAATTTATTGTACACATATTGCAACACAACAATACAAATGAAATATTTGCAACTGCTTTTAGGTATTATATAATAAATATTAACGTTTTATTCTTCGAAAATAATACACTGGGAGTATATACATATTACCCTTACAAATCATGCAATGGTAACTTTATACCAAGTTTACAATTTCTCTGTTTTGACAACATTCCCAAAGATTTATACCCAGAAAAAGTACCGGATAAATTCAATGGTTGCAATTTTAGACTTCTACCATTGCTCGTGCAATCATATACAATGAGTTCACTAAATCCTGAAAATCCAAAAACAGCAGGGTTTGAAATAACCATGTTCGACACAATCACAAAGCGGTTAAACTTCACAGCTGTTTACATGAAACACAACTACACAACTTGGGGAACTAAACTACCAAATGGTTCATATAGTTTTCTATTCGGGATGTTAGAAAACCGCCAAGCTGATTTAGTGTTTGGAGCTGTGTTTTTAGAACCAAACAACACTGATTTTAATATTTTATGTCGAGTTGTTGTAGATAATTTAAACTGGTGGTTGCCTTCACCGAATCTGCGTGACCAATGGGCTAATCTGGTCTATGTTTACACACCAATGTTATGGGTTTTAGTGATTTGTAGCATATCTATAAATGGTATAATTTGGTGGATATTTGGAAGAAATATTGAACAATATCAAGTTTATAATAATTTACCTGCAAGTATTCTAGCTTCTGCTTATGTTTATATGCAAGGTAATATACAATCACCAAAAACTAACCCGTTACGTATTTTACTTGCATTTTGGTTATTGGTTAGTGTAATATTATATACTACTCATCAAAGTCAATTGATAAGCACATTAACTAAACCTCAGTATGATAAACCAATTACAACTATTCAAGAGATGATAGACAAAATACCATTTGGTTATATGCCAGTTTCTGTTGCATATTTTCAGAATGTAGAAGATCCGATTGATGTAAAACTTCGTACATCAGGTTTTCATTGTTCTATCAGTGACGAATGCATGAACCGAACAGCTTTTCAACGAAATTTTGCATTCTTGAAAGGCGAAAAACCAGTACTGAATCTCATTCCGAAAATATATTCGTTCCCTGACGGAAGACCAATGGTTTATTCAATAAAATCTGGACTTAAGATTTATTCTAGATATGTGTTAAATAAAGGGAATCCAGTAATAAAAAGACTTAATAAAATACTATCGCTGTTGTTCTCTAGTGGATTAGTTCATAAATGGATACAAGATACTGGATCTGTACCAATAACTCATGTTGAACCTGCAAAAAAGTCTTTGTCAGTTGAACATTTGACTGTTGGATTTTTGTATTTAATAGTTGGTTTAATTTTATCGACTGTAATGTTTGTTATTGAAATTGCTTTCTATAAGTATCATGAAATCATTTAGTTTTAAGGTTTGCATTTACGTTTTCGTGTAAGAATGTTTAAATTCATTTAACTATACGAGCATCTGCACTTTTCACTTTCTAGCACTAAAATTTGAAAGCTTCAATTAGGTTTATGTTAACCACTTACTAAAGCTATTTTAAGTTAATTATGTGAATGCACTGTTTCTCAAACTTAAATATAAAATGTAGACCTTTAATCTAAATGCTTATGTGAATGGGACTTTAGTGATTAAATGCATGCATAATTTAAATATATAGCTAGATACTTAGTCACATAGTCACTCTATAGCTAAAAACTTTTTTAACACATTCTTTTGTATTTTCTTTTTGCGGTCTCAATTTTAATGTTGATTGATTCTTGATATATAAAATATATGATATTTTATTAGTTGTTTTATTTATTTTTCTCTAAAACTGTATAAAAAGTCCATAAATAAGAAAACATTTTAGATTTTTAAAATGAAATGATTAAAATGTCCGTTTGCTTATATATATATATATATATATATATATATTATTTTTTTTTTTTTTGAAAAGTTCTATCGACCGTAAAATATGTAGTAAAGTAGAAGTTTATTGGGAATCGGTCACAGTCAAACAACTTAATTATTTATTTGACATCTTTTATTTCATATCAATATTTTGTACCTAACATTCTCACAAACTATATGAACACTTTACACAATAACAGTGACACCAACAGTAAAAATGACAACATAAGACAATGTAAAAGTTTTCTAAAACAAAATCCGGAGTTATATATCATTCAAGCTGATAAAAGTAACTGCACTGTTATTGTGAATAAACAGGATTATAGTAGCAAGTGCTTAGACATTCTGAATGACACTAAAGCCTTTCAACAAATTAACAAAGACCCTACACAATCTTTTCAACGTAAAAACAATGAGCTAGTGAAGAAATTAAAAACAAAAAAAGAAATTAGTAATGATACTGCTAAATCGCTCATGAAGTATAACAGCAATCCACCTGCATTCTATGGTTTATTAAAAACCCATAAAGAAAATAAGCCTATCCGTCCAATAGTCAGTGATAGAAGCTCCCCTGTAGAACATCTATCGAAGTATCTTGCATCGATTTTAACAGCAGCCATGGATCCTGAAAATGAATACAGGGTGAAAGACACTTTTCAATTTGCAGAGTTAGTGAATAACTATACTATACCTGAAGGCTATGTACTCATTAGCCTGGATGTTGTATCTCTCTACACAAACGTCCCAATGGAATTGGTTATTGATGACATCAATGAAAACTGGGACAAGATCTCGGATGTATGCACGCTAACAAAAGACAGCTTCATTCAATGCATAAAATTCATCTTCCAATGTAATTATTGCGTGTTTGAGGGCAAATTCTTCAAACAAGTGTTCGGGTTAAGTATGGGCTCGTCACTTAGTCCCATCCTAGCCAATCGTGTGATGGACAACCTAGTGAACTCCTGTGTAGCCTCCTTGGATTTCAACTTACCTATCCTTAAACGGTTTGTTGATGATCTCATTCTGGCGGTGCCTGCAAACAAAATTGAGTACACATTACAAATGTTTAATAAATACAACTCAAACTTACAGTTTACAGTTGAAGTTGAAACCAATAATAGTGTTCCATTCCTTGATTCGCTAGTAGTGAGAACAGAAGGCAACGTATTGCTGCTGGATCACTACAGAAAACCCACATTTTCTGGACGACACATGAACTATAAGAGTGAACAACCCCTAAACATGAAAATTAATTTCGTTCTTGGATTCAAGCGTAGAATTTTGAAAATTTCGCATCCAGTTTACCACCGTAAGAATATGGAGACGCTACATGACATTCTAGTGAGAAATTCCTATCCATAATAAAATATCGTCCGAATCAATCGTAATTATTTTTTGTAATATATATATATATATATATATATATATATATATATATATATATATATATATATATATATATATATATATATATATATATATATATATATATATATATATATATATATATATATATATATATATTGAAAAGTGAAACATAGGCGTTTAACATGGTAAATCAGTTTTTCCGTTCGCATTGCTTCCCTAATTATTTTAGACAAAAATGTTTCAAATAAATGTTGTTGAGCATAAAATTCTACATCCGGATCAGTAAACAAAATTTATTTTGGTTGCTTTATAACTGCAGAAATCAAATTTGAAAATACACGGAATAGCGAATTAATAGTAACAGCCATGGAATTAAAAACAGGAGATGAACAAATGCGTAACGCTTTAAACGTCAATGTCAGAATAATAGATTGTCAAAATCATTTATACGTAGGTACTAATAATTTGACGTTTAAAACGTTACGCATTTGTAAGCCGCGCGATCGTCCCTCACACTGAATGACTTCGCATTGGTGACAGTATGCGTACTAACGTGTCGCGACAGGTTTGAGGCGCCATTATATGAATGTTAGCTACCTACGAGTGTGACTTTGAGCGACAACAATAATTTTAAATTTTATTTTTGTTACTTAGTCCTTATTATCCGACAGGCCTTATTACCAGCAACTACCTTAGTGAGTTAATGAGGGCGATTAATAGTAATTGACACATTTTATCGCGTGATAGAAGCGAACGCGTTAATTGTCGAGATTATTAATCGCCTCTATTAACACATGAGTTAGTTAGAATATTTTTCCGTTTATCATACCTAATCTAATTTTATTCTATGACAAAAAAATGTGTTAGGTTAGTATACTTTTATACTGCCCAGCTTCAATGTTACGTAAATATTATTTAGCTAGAACTGTCAAAATCATTTCGTTTAATTCTATTAAGCTTTTTTTTACTTGAACGCATTCAAAAAAATCGTTGATTAATAAAAATCATGCATTAATAGGGGTCATGAATGTATGATTTTTTTACATTAATGATGCTTATTAATTTAACGATTAACGGAAAAATATAATATTAAGTATTAGTAAAGTCAAATAGTTCATGTGAATATACATTCTATGTTATATTGACTGCATCATGTATTTCATACGAAAAATATGTAGTTTTTATTAATAAAGTTATCTGAAAATGTTTTTATAGGAAAGTAATAAGTTTGTCTGTTTCTTAGTTTGATATTGCTCAGATTTATAATTAAAATTATGTTTTTATTTTAATTGAAATTCCAAAATGTGTGACATAAATCTTTCATTATTTAAAGTAATACATGTCTTAAAAATACGACCTAATGTAATTTTAATCATGCTAATTTCTTTTGAATCTTATATTATTTGCTGATACTTTTTTATCAAATTCAAGAACCCCACCTACAATAACCTATTTAAGTAACCATTTTTAAGTTAAAGCGTTAAAGTTACATAATATATCGTTATTTTATTATTGTCAATTACTATCAGTTTTTAACAGTAATTTAGCTGACATGTTTTTATTAAACGTGCTTCCTTTAATTTTAGTTTTGTAATACTTTACTAAAGTTTAAAACAATAAAGTTTGTGTACATTTTTTTTGTAAATGTTAAGAAACATAACGAACGTCATTAAACAATCATTTAGCTGATGTACAACTAATAACTTAATCAAACTTTTTATTTTTATAACACGTAATACCTAATGGATCTTTCGGCATAACTACACATATTTTATAGAAAATACTCGTATTTTACATATTTAAAAGTAACCATAATAAATAGTTATGCACATTACAACCTATCGTTTCACTTATTATATTTTGATTTATTTGACCTATTGTAGATCTCATATTGTATTACAAAATAATAATTCTGAAATCTTAAAAATAGAGCAAATATTAAATTGTATATCAAGAATATCAAGAAACATTCCAAATACAAATACATTAATAATATATGAACCATCAGCACTCGACGTAACTGACATAATAAAAAATTCATCTAAACCTTCAGTATTGACAACAGCAAATTCTACTAATTTATTAAGAAAGCTGCAAACAATTGAGTTTTTCATTTTAATATTTTCTACTGTTGAAGAATTTTCCCTCTGGTTAAAGGAAGTTTACTGGTACATATTTTTCAACCCTAAAGGAAAATTTATTGTACACATATTGCATCACAACAATACAAATGAAATATTTGCAACTGTGTGGAGATATTATGTAATAAATATTAACGTTTTATTCTTCGAAAATAACATACTGGGAGTGTATACATATTATCCTTACAAATCATGCAATGGTAACATCATGCCAAATTTACAATTTTTCTGTTTAGACAGCATTCCCAAAGATTTATACCCAGAAAAAGTACCGGATAAATTCAACGGTTGTAATTTTAGACTTCTACCACATTTCGTACCACCATTTACAATAAGATCACCAAATCCTGAAAATCCAAAAACAACAGGGTTTGAAATAACTATGTTCGACACAATCACAAAGCGGTTAAACTTCACAGCTGTTTACATGAAACACAACCACCCAGCTTGGGGAGGTAAACTACCAAATGGTTCATATAGTTTTCTATACGGGATGTTAGAAAACCGTCAAGCTGATTTAGTGTTTGGAGCTGCGTTTCTAGAACCAAACAACACTGATTTTAATATTTTATGTCAAGTTGTTGTAGATAATATAAACTGGTGGTTGCCTTCACCGAATCTGCGTGACCCATGGGCTAATCTGGTCTATGTTTACACACCAATGTTATGGTTTTTAGTTATTTGTAGCATATTTATAAATGGTATAATTTGGTGGATATTTGGAAGAAATAATGAACAGGATCAAATTTACATTTATTTGCCTGCAAGTATTCTAGCTTCTGCTTACGTTTATATGCAAGGTAGTATACAATCCCCAAAAACTAACCCGTTACGTATTTTACTTGCTTTTTGGTTAATGGTTAGTGTAATATTATATACAACTCATCAAAGTCAATTGATAAGCACATTAACTAAACCTCAGTATGAAAAACAAATTACTACTGTTCAAGAGATGATAGACAAAATACCATTTGGTTATATTCCAATTGCTGTTGCATATTTTCAGAATGTAGAAGATCCGATTGATCTAAAAATTCGTACATCAGGTATTAATTGTCCTTTCAATGACGAATGCATTAACCGAACAGCTTTTCAACGAAATATAGCATTCCTGAAAGGCGAAAAACCAGTCCTGTATCTAATTCCGAAAATATATACGTTCCCTGACGGAAGACCAATGGTTTATTCAATCAAATCTGGGCTTAAGGTTTATTCTAGATATGTGTTAAACAAAGGAAATCCAATAATAAAAAGACTTAATAAAATTCTTTCACTGTTGTTCTCTAGTGGATTAGTTAACAAATGGATACAAGATGTTGCATCTAAACCGAAAAATTATGTTGAACCTGAAAATAGGTCCTTGTCAGTTGAACATTTGGTTGTTGGATTTTTGTATTTAATAGTTGGGTTAATTTTGTCGAATGTGGTGTTTGTTATTGAAATTGCTTTTTATAAGTATCACGAAAAATGTTCAAGCAATAACTTATTACATTTAAGTGATTAAATGCATGCATAATATATATATATATATATATATATATATATATATATATATATATATATATATAAATATATATATATATATATATATATATATATATATATATATATATATATATATATGTATATATATATATATATATATATATATATATATATACCTAGATATTTAACACATTCTTATTGTATTTTTTTGCGTTCTCTATCTTAATGTATTGATTGATTTATAAACTATAAAATATATGATATTTTATTAGTTTACTTTTTTCTCTAAAACTGTAGGAGAAGATATATAAATAAAAAAAGTTTTACAAAAAATATGATGAAGTTTTACCTTTATTTTCAGACTGAAATACCTATTTCAAAGGAAAAATTATTTATATTTTATAGAAATCAAATCAATGTAATATAGACTTTTCATAAAGTAAAACAAAAAGTTACAGGATTTAATTTTTTTATTGAAATGTCCGTTTGCATTTGTGTTTACTGTTGGGTCAATTTTGATAAATATTTAACGTATTTAACATATTCGTAAATCTAATATTTTGAACAAAATAAAAACCATTTTTGCACTACTGTCAAAAAAATGTACATGACATCCGCAATTCACACCGCAAAAAAAAACATTTGTGTACGATACACATTTTGTTGACTGCGAAGTAAATTTATTGATTTGTGCATGACAATATCAGATATTTTTCACAGTTTGTTTTTAATTATAAGCATTGAAGTTGCACAAAAATATTGTGTGTATAAAGCCCTGTTCGCACAATGCATCTAGCATGCGCCAAAGAAGAGTCTTTCCATGCATCAAACATGTAGTTGTTGCATGGCCGTTCACACATGAGATGTGTTTGATGCACGTTTGATGCGTGTTTGTAGCATCAAAATAGACTTCTTCTTCCAAGTTTCAGATTAAGTCTCATTGTTAGGTTGGCATTACTTTGGCTACGTCCACTTCAAAATTCTTTTGTATTTACCACAAATAAAGAATTTATTTTTTAAAACACTGATTAAAAACACAATGTAATAAATAAATAGGAAAGAACATAAAGGGAAAAAAGGACTGAGGGAAATAGTCTTTAAAAGACTGGTTTTTATTTAATTAGTATAATAATACTAAATAAATTAAGAAAGAAAGGAAATGAATAGATAAATTATACTATGTAGGTTGTGGTTGTTCTAATGACAGTATGACAGCACTCAAATGTCAACGCAATCAATCTGAATTTAGCAACGACTCAACGATTCAGTACTTCTTCTTTCCCAAGAGTCTTTTGATGCACCAAAATAGCGGCGCCTGTAAAAATATTTTGACGCATGGAAAGACTCTTCTTTGGCGCATGCTAGATGCATGCTAGATGCATTGTGCGAACAGGGCTTAACTCTTCTGCGAAATGTGTTTACTGTTTACTGTCCTTTTTAAGCCGCGGCTTTTGCCTCGGCCAAAAATTCTAACGGACACTAAACAGACATTTCGCAGCCTAGGTACCTATAGTAATAGGTAACTATTTTTGACAAATTCACATTTTTTGTAGAACTGTTTCATTTGATAGATTTCATTATTTTATTGCAACTTTATTTTTAGTACTCATAGCAGTTTATAAAATTTAAATAGTTTTGTAATATTTAACCATAAGTTAATATAGACCTGAGATAATTCATAATCAAATTAAATTAATCATTAGATACCCGTTTTATTAATAATATGCTTCTCGTTTTTAATTCAATTAACAGAAAACATAATTTTATGAAGAGGATTATTTAGAATTAAGTATAGTTTAATAATTACACGATACATTTTAATAACATCTCCAGATTATGATTCTAATTATAAATTATATAAATTTAAGTTCTTTTTTACAGTTGATTTAACATTCAAGGAATATTTTTTAATGAACAAGTATTAATGATGACATAATAATTTCATGTAATAGATGATTTCATATTTAATTAACCTAACAGATCTACCTCCTAGCTATACATTTCATTAGATTACATCTCCAAAACTTTTTCATTTACAGTAACTTGATACTAGTCTGTGCTCTGTGCATCTACTCGCGTGTGTAAATTCCACATCAAAACTAAAACATGAAACATTACATGTTGAAAATTTAACAATCCGTCGGTTGTTGAATGTTACGGCTTTAGTTCAGATTAATAAACTTGTAGCTAACATAACACGAGAGTAACACAGGAATGCTTACTATGTTACAACATACTGTAGATGAACTAAAAGCCATGTAACATGTAACTGAGAAACTGATGTAATGTGATCGAACTAGCGAAAGAGGCCGATAACACGGGAATCGGGACAGTGGCGTGGCTGCTAATTCGAAAAGATCTATATTTATGGCATGACAAAATATAACAAACACCTTCCTGGACAAAATCAGGCGTACATAAAATTGTAAAGATTGTTCCATTCTGTTTTGTTCTAATAGGAACCTAGTTGACATGATGCAAATAATTTGATTTAAATCGAGAAGACGTATTTTCATGTCAAATCAAATCAAAAAAGTATAAAATACAAAATAATAACACTTAAGAATAGTTAATATATCTAGGCCGTAAAGAAGGATTTTTTAAAATTACGAATGTGGAAAATTATTTTCCGAGGAACTAGCCGAGGAAAATAACAAAGTGCAAGTGCCCACATAGCACATAGTAAATAAAGATATCTTTTAAAGCACGTTATCTAATATGCGATATCGCTGTTCTATTACAAAAATAAATATTTAATACCTATATCTTTGCGATTTCGTTTGTCGGTTTTTATGTTATCCGAAAGATATCATCTTTTAAATTGTATAAACATCTTTAAAAGATATCCTATAGATCTCTTACTAATATCTATTTTACATTTATTAAAATCGATTATTTAGGTCAATTATAGAAGCAAATCTAAAAAAGAAATAGCATTTATTTATATCGCAATTATGTACGACGCGTTGATTTAACCGATTTAACCTAACAATGCTGAATTTGAGGATAAACTGCCAACCTTCATATAGGGATTACTTTAAGTTCACAGTACATAAGATATTTTCTAATTTCTAATCCGAAATTATTTATATTTTGTCTTCCGGATCGAATCCATTTTATCCAGATCAATTACTAAATTTTATACAATTTTTTGGCTGAATAATTTTGAACTAGTTAATTCTGTACCTGCTAATATTGTCAGTTTATTTATTTACAATTTCTGGTTTAGTTTTGGTTATTTTTCTGAAATTGCCTTATTTTTCTGGTAATAAATTGTATCCTACATAACCCAAAAAAAGTTAACATAGGTAATTTAACTTCGTGTTTGCAGACGAGGTACAGAACAAAGGTAAAATGAATGTAATGTAAAAATAAGTGTGCATAGGACGCTCTAATGGGCCTACACAAGCTCGTTTCGTTTTATGTTTAGCCATTCTTTGTGCTATTCTTACCTTTCGTGCCTGTGAATCTGTATCAAATATTACTATGCAAAGATATCAATTTTAAAATACTATCAAAATGCGCTCAATTCTATTTATATTTAAATAAGGTACGGACAGAAAAGGATCGTTTGATCGTTTGATATTGTCCGTCGAGCAGTTTTAAAACATAAATTTGCTTTTAGACGATGCTATAGGATCATAAATGATTCAAACATGTGAAAATATTTATATAGTATTTAAATAGATACCCTTTTTCATTTCCTGCATAGAATTATATATTGTCAGTAAACTTTTAACTTTTTACTTTACAACGGTAGACAATAATTTGTAGCGCTTAGTGTGCAACTAATGAACATACGACGAAACTACTTATTTTAAGTGCAGTAATACAATGTACAATGTTTGCAATACTGCAAATAGGAATAACTTTGTAATAGTTTTATGTAAACACAATGTCTATTTGACAAATGTTTATTGTCTTTATTTAATTTAATTACAAATATCCCAACGGTATGCTAGCATTGTTAATAATACACATCATGATAATAAAAATTGATTGGCCGAGCAAAATTAACAAATATTAATTAAAATTCCAAATTCCAATCTAAAATGATTGTAGATATTATTCTGACTATTTCCCTCATAAAATTTAAGCCAATCAGAAGTCTGGCATTTCTGAATGTCGTCCAATCAACGTAGAATTACACGATAATTTTGCACTAGTGCAAATTATCGATAATTTGCACTAGTGCAAAATTATCGCATTTGGATACGGTGTGGCAATGTGATTCTGACTTGCTGTCAAAGGATGTTTTTTAATTTTTTGAGAGAAACAGCGTTTGGCTAAATTTTAATCGGGAAATAGTCCTTCGAATATCCCTCGTGCATGTAATTGTCGATAATTTTCTCTCGTGCGCATTCGCGCACTTGAGAAAATTATCGACAATTTGACATGCACTTGGGATATTATATATGAAAATCGCATGACACAAATAACAGCCATTGGAGAATTGATTACAATAATTGTAACCATGGTTATATAAAAATTTAGCGGAATTTTTTTGTAGTTGCTTGAAGAACCTTTAAATATGTGAAAATTTTTCTGTTACATGTCGGATTGACATTTAAATTATAAATTGGTTAAATAATCATTTTGAGTATAAATAAGTAATTAATGAGGTAAATGATACATATTTATTAATGTAAAATACACATTTAGTTAATATTTCAAGTTTCTATTGTAAAAAGAATTCAAAAATAATGCGATGTCATTACGATTTTCTTCATCCATGTGCAGGAAATTTGTATTGACAATTCCAACAAATTAGCACTCGTCTACAACTCCAGTTGATTAAGTCGTTGTTGGAAAGCACTCAAACATATTTCTGGAAAGAATTAATGCACATGTGAGATTATACGTGAAAATAGTCTATACATAGTGCATAATAAAACCTTTTTTATTGGGAATCCTGTTGATTGGTTACAATTAAAATTAAATTAAAAACTATCTGAAAATTTAGCATTCTAATTGTGTAAAAGTTTAGAAACTGCAATCGACTAATTTTAATTTTGATTGTAATTTGGCAGAAAAAAATGCTGACGTTTTAACAGTACAGATTATTCGCCTGATTTTACTAGCATTGTTATTTATTTTAAAGATGTTCAACCCATTACAAATAGTGTTTTCTATAATTTCGTGATCATTTTGCCTTTTATAATACTGATCGCTGCATTGTCATTGTTATTTTATATTGTCTATTATGTCTACATCAAATATAATATAAATTCTGTATTTTTTGCGCAGTGAACAAGAAAGGGAAGGAAGAGAGCGTATCAGAAGATAGTGGAGAAGAATCAGATCGTGATTCAGGAGAAACAAGTCCGGAAACTGCGTCATCGGAAATGTACCGTCCTCGGAGGGGATCTATGGCTGCTATGGCTGTACCGCTAGGGAGGCAGTATCACTATGGAAGCTTTTATCTTAGGATGGGCGCAGTCGGTAAGATAGTTCATATTTCAGAGTTATTTCTTTTATTACAATAATGGTAATACATGTAATATAATAATGTACCACGAATATGTCAGACGATCATATTTACTATCCCTGTTTGAAATAACGACAGAATTGACATTTAATTGTTAATAGTTCACAATACTTATCTATAAATCCTTTATATATGAAATAATGAGACTCGATCGATATTTATTTAAATTTTTGTTTTTGAAACAGTTAGGTGCAGTACATTTTGAGATAGCTAGCTGCCATTTTGTTTCAAGATGGCGGACTAACATTTTAATATACCTATGTTTCAAGACAGATTCTTAGCTATTACTGTACCAAATTTGAACGCGTTACAGTTCGTTTTAAGATATCTGTCCGCCATTTTGTTTCAAGATGTCGGACTGACATTTTAATATATCTATATCATAAGTTTGATCCTTGGCTATTACTGTACCAAATTTGACCGCAATCGTTGCAGTACCTACATTTTGAGATAGCTAGCCGCCATTTCGTATCAAGATGGCGGATAATCTGAAATTTTGCCAAAGTGCATTGTTAGATGATAAAAGTCTATTTGCAAAATTTCAGCTCGATAGGATCCTTTGAAGTGGGTCATTTTTTACTTTTGTTTTTTTTTACGTACGCACGTACGACGACAAGACGATGAAGTTAGTAATGGATTTAAAAAGGAGACACGCACACATGCGAAACACAGGCAACAAAAGTAAAATGAAGAACGTGTGTGTCTTTAAAATTGATTTTTTATTTACTTAAATAGAAGCCAAAAAATAGCGGCGCCATTTCACACATACAGTCCAGCAAACACAGTTACATCTTTGCGAAGTTATAACAATGTAACACGTTTAACTTAAAAGTTACGGGTACGTACCGTGTAACGTAAATCTAACGTACATTCACTTTCCTAAGTCAGCAACAGTGACCTTGGCAAAGAGGTCGCGGGTATGTAACATCATAACGTTTATTGTCTGTACCATGGATTGCAAATATACATACTTTGTATTTTATAGTACAGAACCAAATGCATACCTACCACCTACCATTTTAACGAAACTAGCACATAACCTGTAATGTACCACACATTTAATTTTAGGAAAGGGAAATGCAAAATAATTATACTGGGATGCAAAGGATTTATAATTTTTATTTCTTAAACACATTATATTATGATATAAAATAAAGGTAAATTTTTAACTTAAAATATAAAAACAATAATACAATTGAAAATAAAATTAATTCATCAAAATACTCCTCATAATTATTAACAGAATAGTCTTCTCCAATATTATTATCGTCATTGCTAGTTAAATGTAAATTAGTAGCGATTGAATTCTCTATATTTCTATCTTGTTTATTAATTTCATCTAAAATTCTGCGACGTTTTTGACGATAGCCTATTTCGTGGAAATTATTTCTTGGCACCACTCTATGAAAACAACAATATCACACGTGAAATTTTTTACCCAACAGAAGAAAATTTCATATATTTATAGGTTATGAAATTTTTACGTTCATCAAACTGCATGTATCATTATTAATTTCTAAATAACAAACTTACCTCATCTAACGATGAATATTATACCAAATAACACAACTTCTTGATACATATAAAAACACAAAGAACAAAACCAAAGTTTCACGATGCACCGTTCACCGTTGTCTGAGCAAATGAACACTATCACGATCACGTGGTAAGTCGTGGCTGGTCGTGGCGTAACGTAAGAGGTACATACATGGGACGTAAATGTATTGTCTATCGACATGTAGCAACCAAATTACAAAAAGAGTTAACATGGATGAAACACAGGTATATTACTATCACGATATACATGATACGCGTACTGGATGTGATATACATGTTCATACGTAATGTAGGTGGTATCTATAGATTTTACGTACATTGTATATATATGTCAACAGTGTGTTTGCTGGGATTTCTTACTGTTGTGTCTGAGTCTTCTATGTGTCCGCTGTGTGTCCATATGTGAACAAGGCATAACGTACCATTGAATTTCGTCTTTATAGATTTTGGTCACATATTCCAGCTATGTGCATATATCATACAATCTGCTTATTAATAGCAATATTTAAATCAAATGTACTAAATCTGTTTGTTAAACGTAGTATAGTATATTTTTAAGTCATGTAACAAGCAGAACTTATTTGTCAAAAACTGTTTTGAATTTTTATATATTGGCATAGAAAATGCAAACCAGTATGTCTTATATAGACGCTAACTGATTTATTTATTATTATTCCTGAATAATGTTTGGTATCAAATTAAACATCTTGCATAGAAAATGCGTACTCTACCACGTCTAAACTGAACGCAAACAGATAAGAAATTTTTATTTTTATAATTCCTGAAAATATGAAGGCCTTAAATAGGAGATGCTATAAAAAATGATCAATCAATATTTTTTTCTTTTTAAAAATAATCTAAAATTTTGGTTTTAAATGATCGATAGGCAACTTTTTTTAAAGTACATATTCCACAGAACTTCAAGTTTAATATCAAAATTAAGATGTTAAAGTTGAAGTTAAGAATATAAATTCAGATGCCGCAAATCGACAAGTAATTAATTTTTGAAAAATACTCAATGCCAATATGCTATTATTCAATCATTTGAAGTTTCAATTTCCATCCCTATACGGTAAAGAATCCCTCTTTGGAACTTCACTGACTACTTTGCGTAAATATCCCATCGAGCAGTTTTCAGTTCATGCAAACTTTAAAGTACATTTTGATAAGAATACTTTACAAAAGTTTTCCCATTTAGACCGCGTACGAAAATTTATATTGTGAGATGCATAATATTATGTGTGTTGAATGAAAACAAATTGACGATGTTTTTGTTTCAGCGTTTGGAATCGGAAGCATGATTTACTCAGGCCTGGAATTCGGACAATATTTCGAATTGGAGAGAAACACTAAGTGCCACAATGTGCTCCTAGCACTTACACCAGCCACACGAATGGCCTTTATCTTTATACAGATGTATTTCATCTTCTTAAACAACGAGGTAACATTTTTATTCCTGTTTTATTACACTTTTGAGTGCGATCTGCGGGATCGCTTATATCTTTGGCAGAAAGCATTTCGATATAAATAAAATCCAATAAAAAGAAAGAAACGAGAAAGGTTTCGTACTTTTATTTGATCATCTTAATAAAAGGAACTATTTTCTCTCAGCTCTTTTGCTACCTTTATTCTCTATTTCTTTTATTTGATTGTTCGCGTGTTCAGTCAGATATTTTATTTATAGTTGACCAGGGGCGCAACTACGAAGGCATTTTTCTTAAAGATTTTTTTACTTATAAAAGAATAAAAAAATATTATTTTAAAAGATGTTCAAAGCGAATATACAAATTAGTTATGCATAAAAATGTAACTTTAAGTTTAAATGTCTGTTCACGTTCCGCATTTTTTAAAATCTATCTCTTTATTTTGTTTCGACTACAAAATGTTCTTTATCGTCTCCGAGTAATACGAATTTGTCTGAACAAAATGTTTTCATAAAAAATGCGTCCTAATACGTATTTGAGTCAAAATAAGAGCTTGTATTTGAGCGAGCAACAAATTAAAATACTAAATTAATAATTGATCAGAAAAATTAATTAAATTTGTAATACTCGTTTTTAGTGGCAACCATCAGCCTGTTTTTGAGGATATATTGTTCGGAAACCCTATTAATGAATATTATATTTTGGAAAATCCCTGTCTACGCCATTGACTCTTTATTCATACTTTATTTTGTTGCAGCAAATGAAAGTCTACAAGCACAAATACATCGCACGTTTTGGTTTGATGCATATGATTGGCACAAACCTCTCCGTGTGGCTCAACGTTTTAGTTCAAGAGACAAAGCACGAGATTTTAACCTTCTACAACCCGGAAAACAACTCTTTGAGAATCAGCCATCGTTTAGGATCGAAGAATCATCTAATAATGCCAACACCCACCCCTGAACACCTTCCAGAAGCTCACCACATTGTCGCCAGAGGACTAAAAGGCCCGCATCATATCTACGAATGTAGAAGAACTAATATTATTGGGTCATTGGTTCAAGATGCGTCTCCATTTTTGTTTCCGTGTACTATTGAGTATAGTTTGATATGTGCTGCTATTTTGTATGTAATGTGGAAGAATATTTCCAAATTACCAGCTACTGGATCTAATTCTAGTGCTACTGGAGCAAAAACTAAAACTGAATGTTTGCATTCTTATAAAAGATCACCCCATCATTATTCTGTAGATTGTGCTAGAGCACATAAAGGATTATTTGTTGGAATTCTAATCCTTGTTCTAACAATTATTTCGTTGATTCTATTTTTTGTATTGATTTCTCGAGCAGAATTTGTTAGTTTTGCAGTAATGGAAGTCAATATATGTGAATTAACTTTATATGGATTATCAACTTTAGCTACCTTGATAGGCATGATACAAGTTCGTCAGTTAAAATACGATGGAGGCAGAAATTTAGAACTAGATAATATTTTATTAATCGGAGCACAAACTGGAATGTTTATCTACAGTACATTTACAATAATTGGTGGTCAGTTTACAATAGAAAAAAATACTATTCTAGTTTTAATAACTGCGCTTGCTTCTCTTCTTCAAACAACTTGCCAAACAATTTTCGTTCTTGATGCATCGAGACGATCTTGTGTGACTCCAGAACAAATTAGAAGAAAACCGGGCAGAGAAATTGTAACGTTTTTGTTAGTAACAAATCTGGCAATGTGGGCCATAAATACTTTAGAAAAATCTCGGGCTGAATCTCATCCAATTCAACTACATTTTTATGGCCTGTGGGCTTGGACCATTATTACTCACGTATCCATGCCCCTTGCGATATTTTATCGGTTTCACTCAACTGTTTGTTTGTGTGAGATCTGGAAAAGGGCCTATAAGATGAAACCGACGTATATGTAGCCATCAAAGAGAAGGTTTTAAGCTTTGTTTTGTCTATGAGGGTCGTTGAGTATACCAAAAACGCCGAATTATTATATTAGAGTACATATTAGTACTTGCTTAATATTTAAATAAAACAACGTTACAGTAGAACTGTAAATACCGCATATCTGTCGGCAAGCTCTATACTTTGTCCCAAAATTCGGAGGAGCACCTACAGAATAGACTATTTGTACAGAGACAGTGACATCTATTGCAAATTTTTGAAACTTCACCTGATATTCTGTCGAAACCACTGAACTATACTCATGAGTATAGTTCAGTGGTCGAAACCGAACCTCACCCCTACCAGAGCTGTAAACAAAACAAACTCTGTCAATCAGCTGTCAGGCTGTTGATATGCGCTGATATGAAACAAAAATTTGGAAAAGGAGACCGGTAAGAAAATAATATTTACCATTTACTTTCTTTATTGAAATCAAAGCTTATTATGAAAAGCTTTGATTTAAAACCCATTAACCCAACCATTTTTTCAAAAAATTAAAACAAAGCTGTAATAAATTACACAGCACAATTTTCTCTAAATTTGGTTTTTCAAGAAATAAAACCACGGTTAATAAAAAATAAAATATCAGTATTAATTTTGGCAGCTGTCATAAACTACGAGTGAACACATGATTCACTATTTGCAAATAACTTCATACCTTCATTTCATAGGGAAAATCGGACTTCTCTCTGAAAGAGGTCTATTCCCATTTATACATGGAAATTAAATTTGAGTGTAGATTGACGACAAATTTGAATCATGTAAAATTCAATGTAATATTTGAACAACATATAAAATAAAAACTATTAGCTTTCATAATATTAAGTGAAGTTGACAATGACAATTATATAATATGAATACATAACAATTTAAACTTATGCCTAGTGCACACGGGGAAACTTTTTGACATGTTTCCTGGAAAAAGTTTCCGGAAACTTCAAAGTTTTAACGGCGCCTATAAAAATGAGGCGTTTTCAGGAAACATTGTGAAGTGCAACTAACTTCTTATTTGTCAAATCGTCAAATGTGACATGTGATCATAAACATATTTATAGTTTTTCAAAGAAAATCTCCATTTTCTGGAAACTTTTTTCAGGAAACTTTGTGAAAAGTTTCCCCGTGTGTACTAGGCATTAGAAATTCTAACCTACAGTCAAAGTGATCTAAGAATGGCATTCCAATCTACTGATGTCACATTCTACTGCGTTTACATTGAATTTTAAAAAGTTAATTTAAACGTCAAATTTGAAATTGGATTTACTTTATTAATAATAAAGCACAACGTTATCATTTCATTTATTATTTATTAAAAATATACGTAAATTATAAGATTACATGCCGTGAAAATAAAATAAAAATCGTTTGAATGTAAACATAGTTGGCAAAATCACTGCCTGAATAAAGATTTCACGAACGTCACGTATTGTGTATAATATTACAAAGTTTAGTTAAAAAGGTATAACAGCTACATTAAACATATAATTTAATAATTTCAACTTAATTAATATATTGGAATGATTGTAATGCAATTCTTAGAGCACTTTAACTATATAAAAGAACTGTTACATTATTTGTAATCAAATCTGGCTCAAAATTGAGTAATCTGGTTGGTTTGCAGAACGTGGCAAATTTAATAAGCTCCTCCGAATTTTGGAACAAAGTACTATAATGAAGAATTTATTTGATGTTTTAGGTACCTATTTATTTAATTAAACACAATTTTCATTTACAAATATCATTCTAGTCCATCGAATTATATATAGTGTATTTAAAATGTAATATTAATTAATAGTATTCATACACTTATAATCTAATGCCCTGTTCACACGTTGCTACTTTGAAGACACATTCGTGCTACTGTAGCAAGAAAAAAACTGAGTCGCTTGTCAAATAGCAGCGCTGCTAATTTGTAGCATCAAAGTATCAAGAACTACTCGTTGATAATTTCACATCGTTGATCGTTGTGTGTGTAGACAGCGATTTTTTGCGGTAATTGTTTCGATTTGAATTTCTTTTCATGCTACAGTAGCACGTATGCGTCTTCAAAGTAGCAACGTGTGAACAGGGCATAACATAAAATATTTCAAGCATTTTATGGAAAACGATTTGCAAATAATATCACACGATTGGATAAAACGCCATTGGCCATTTATAAACAAACAATCCAAAATGGTGCTTAACAAAAGACGGTGTGATGAACGTGTGAAAACAAAAAGACTATATTACAATAAATAATACGATCGATATGCACATTAGGAATAAAATCTTGCACAGATGAAACAAACAACAAATGTGCCTGAAGAAAATATAAACATCTACTGCCAGTTAGTGTAACCTTGTCAATAACATGATGAATTTTTTAGGTGAGTACACTTTAGAATCAAAAAATAATTTTTAATCGTAGAATCAAATTCTATTTTTTGATACAAATTTGATGTGTTTATTTGAATGAATGTTTTTACAACTTTCGTGCAATGTAGAAAAGACAGTTTTACTAAGTTTATACAGAAGCGATAACTTGAACGTGAAGTTATTTTTATACAATTTCGACCAAAGCAACATTTTTACAGTGTTTTTACATATCTAATAATTAGTAGGAATACAGTAACTACTTTTATAACCAATACATTACTTGCAAGACATTCTATTAGTTCTAACCTAAATAAACATTCAAAAGTCCATTAAAGATCTAGTACAAAACGAAAAATTAGGTACCTGTTCTATTATTTATTACCACCCGTCCTGAGTATTCCAAAAATTAAATCAAATTTAGTTCAGAACTAATAGAACTCAACAGCTTCATTAGTAGATATATTTACAATCTAGGTAATAATATCATAAGCCATGATTTAACAAAAAAAAATCATGTGATTCTCATACAATCGCTCTATCACATTGTGCTCATTTTACATTCACATAATATCACACTGGTTCCTATTAAAGAATATTATTCAGAGCTCACATTTTCTAAACAATTCTCACTAATATTTCGTATGCATTAAATTGTCGGAATCGTAGATTGTGTAAAATAAATTTTTAGAGGATTGCCGGTACGATATCAGAAATTAAAAGCTAAATTCATAGCTACTTAAGTATAAATTTCAGATAACAACAGTTAAAGAATACGATTAAATAGAAATCAAATTACAACTAATCCGAAAAAGAGATTTTATTTTGTTGCTAACCATTCTATAGGATTAATTCCAAATGATGTAATTATAGTAGAATCCAACCACTTAAGCTCAGTGATATTTTGGTTGGTTTTTAGAATTTAATCGAATGGTCCAACAAGTGACCGTACTTTTTAATTTATTTTCACTATAGTTATATTCAGTATTATTTTAACAATTTTTATGATAGAGTAGGTAACGTTAAACCAATGAATTTAAAAAAAAATTATTTAATGTCATATTAAAAATAACAGATTAGTTATTTATGTTATAAGGATCGTAACAAAAAAAGCAGATTGCACGTTTTATACTCACACATTTTGCACACACGTTTGCTATTTTTGATACTTTTTTAGTAACGTAAATTGAGGCTTATAATGTTTTCATTATGACATGGCATTAGATAAAAATTATTAGGACTGTAATTTGATTTCTATTAAAATGTGTTTCACTGGCAATCTTCCTACAGGTATATTTTGTAAAGAAAAGGTTGATGCATTTTAAGAAATGTTTATTGCACATTGCCAACATCAAAACAAAGATACTCGTTGTTCATAAGCAAGTTTTCAAACAAGTTTCATTATTTTTGTGCCAAATATTTGAAGCATTTAATTCATCGTTTTCATTATAATTTTCCTGAAACGATTCTGACGTAATATTGTCTTCCTATTTGTCTACACATACATAAGCAAGTACAAAATAAGATTCTGTAGGATACAATTGCATATTTCTTTCATGACAACCATGTATGTATTTCGAGCATAAAATGCATGAATAACTCATTTATTTTAGCTTTAAACTCAATGTATTTACAGCTTACTTTTTTCTATGTCTAACTAAGTGTTAGATTCTCATTCGGATTCAAATTATTGTAATTATTGGTGTCTAAAAAATCGCTTTATAGTACAATATTAAGCATTTATAATAATTGTTCTAACTGTGCTTCAAATAAAGCTAAATATAAATATTAACGTCTATGGAAAAATTATAAAATATTGTTTGAAAAGAAATTGCTACGGCTGAATTGTAACAATAGGTCGTTAATTAGTAGATTTTACTGAACAACAGATTTAATTATATTTGTTGAAACAAATAATCCATGTTTTGGTCTAATTTTTTATGGGCCATTCCTTAGCTGCAATATTGCATTTTTGATTGATTACTGCGTAGCTATTTCAACTGAAGGTGTAAAATAACTAAACTATTTTCTAAATAATCTATCTCACGATACTAACAAATATTTTTGTTCCGAACTGCAGTTTCACAAATAATGTAATATTAGAAATTTAAGTTTTTATGAATTTTAAAATTGTTTATCATAAAATTGAATGCAAGACACTACAGTTTGGAACAAAACCAACGAAATTAAAGAAAAGGTAATAAGTATTTTGATGTTTAATGTGTTTATTATATTCTTGTCCATATTTGATTTCACAATAGTTGGTTGTATCAACATTGAATTTTTTTAAATACAGTGAAGTATTTAGCATTGATGACGCCTTGTAAAGTGGTTTCGAACGCTAGGAATATGATTAAAAATTATTGTAAAAGGACAAGAAACGTAAATTTTCATTTTGTATTTGGTATTAATTGATTTTTAACTGTGGAAATCTGTGCAAATCTGTAATTTTTATTTACTAATTCTTAAATTTATATGAATACAACATGCGAGTGTATTAATTTCTAATGATTTAATGATGTTGCTATTTGCAGCACTAAATGTAATTGGTCAGAACTTGTGAGTAATAATAAAGCTATTAATTTCGACCGTGCGTAATGAGTCAAATCAGTCATTAATATAACAAAATAGTGCAGAGGAACAAAAATAATGTATAGTTATAAATTATAGTAAAGTTTTTACAGGTTTGCACTGAATTCCAGTATAAATTTATTTGATGCATCTAACTACGATACAATCTTTTTCTTATACTACTTCATATATCTCGAAACGCATGTACAATTCTTGGGAAGGGATCAATCTTTAGTAGACAACTAGTAATTTATACCTAACGTCACTCGTTTTATACCTATTATTGTATGTGTAATATACCAGTACCAATATTGTTCTTGTTATGATATTATACATATCTGTGCCATATTCGATCAAATACTTTCCAACTCTTTTTGTCATAGTGAATAGTTATATAGTTGTATATATTACTAAGTTATTTCCAATTAATATTCATTTTTAACTGCCATTTTGAAACAGAGGAAATTTTATTATGTATAAAAATACTGTCATTATGCTTGATTTAACGAGGAAAAATATGAAAAATTATTTAATGAATAAATATGAAAGAGTACAAAATAGTCATTTGTTTACCAAGGATTCAAAGAAGCCTTTTGCAGACCGGGATTAGAGATTACAATTAATTGAGGAAAGGTATTTTCAACCAGATGTATACAAATGAAAATGTTGTAGGTACTTTTCTTAAATGTGCTATTTAGTTATTAAACAAATAGATTATTTATTTGTATAAATAAATTGGAAGATAATGCTTTTGCCTGTGTCAAAATGAATCAGAAGAAGTAAGGATTTTCCTAATTATATGTTTTTATAAAGATTATGTATGTATTTTGTGACCAATGTTGTGATAAAAATAATTGTCATTATCTTTGACATTTTTTTGAAATGGCAGTTTTAAATTGAATAACTCTTCATAAATTTACAACTCATGCTCAGTCATTCATTTGTTCGTTGTTCGCTCATTATTTGTTATTCGCTTAGAATTTTATTGTAAATAGGAAACATTTTGTTTTTGTTCACTGTTAGAATTTGTAAGCGAAATATTCATTATATATGTGTTCCACATTGTATATGTAATACATATAATATATAATATACAAATATATACAAGTGGTGTGATTGTCTTTGTCCTATTTTCTCATTTCGCTTGGGATCACCGATATCTGCAAGAGCATCAACGAATTTTACTACCTATATTATTGAAAACTATAAATGAAATTTTACAGGAAGAATAAACAAAATATTAAGTTTACCGTGCTACAACATCAATTTATTATTTTTTTCATTTTTCTATGAAATCTTTAGAATCTTAGATATTTTTAAAAAATTTTTCTCCTAAATTACATATTACAAGTGACCATATTCATTTTTAAAACTTTAATCACTCATTTTGAAATATTTTAATTTTATTGTGGTTGTTTTCAAAGCAGGAGAAAAATAATTATTTGTATGCCAAGGGCTGAAAATAGCCTTTTGTAGACTGATGTTAGCGATTGTAGCACGAGCGCAGCGAGGGCTGCAACTAGTCGAAGTCTGCAATAGTATTTTGTGCACCTAGGGAGGAAAGCGTGCTATTACTCCCGCGGGCGAAGCGGCGGTCCGAGCGAGGGCGCCGGCTTCGCTCAAGGGTGTAATAGCTATTACTCCCGCGGGCGAAGCGGCGACCCGAGCCGAAGGCGAGCCGCAGGCGAGTCCGAGCGAGTCCGCGGGAGGAAAGCAAGTACGGTCCTCCCGAGCGGGAAAGAAAACTCGCTTCCCTCCCTCCATTAGCAAGAGGAAAACACTGCTTTCCTCCCCCGAGTGACGTAAAAATAATTTCAGCCAGAAATATACACAACATTTTTTTCTGCAATTAATTGATTTTTATTAACAACCAACAGAAATTTTGTAGTTTTTTTATATACGATATATCATTAAGCTAAAATTTTGAATGGATTATAATAATATGATTAAATTATATGAAAATATTTTCAGACCGACTGTCACTATAAGCAACGGTTTGCAAAGACTTATTGGTCTGCAATTGTTCATTCCAAGTACCCTAGTAAAGTCCAAAAATCCTATTTTTAATACCGTTCTTAGGAAACATTTGTGTTCTATGTTCCGTAGAAGCACAATCTTTATAATTCTTTCAGTTATTTTAGGTACTGTATAAAATATAATATTACTATAATGATGATCTCTCTTTATTATGTATGATGAATGAATTATAGAAAACATAAATCTTTTTTTTTATCTTAACAGTTAAATTGGAAGAAATTTACTTAATGTTCGTGAGAATATATTTTTACATTTATCATTACTACTTCATACAAGTTACAAGAAAACTATATATTATTCTTTATGATTATTTTTTTATATGCTGCTCTTTTGAACTTTTGTCTCAAACATAAAGAACTTCCTGTTAAATTTTAAAGTGTAAAATAGTAACTTACAATGGAATGTTGATTTTTTTTCAATTTAGAATCAAATTTCAGGATACTTGATACACCATGTTTGCAATAGACAGCCATACTCATTATATCATTTACGGTCTGTACATGCCATTTAAAACGGTTTCTATATTTAGATTGTTCCATATTCATTAGTTTTGATAATTAATAAGTGCTGTACTACTAATTACATGCGTTATAAACACTATGTTATGTTTACATATTTATTTCTTATATGTGATGAAATGAATTGTTAATTGGTAATAACAATAATTTATGTTTGTTTTAGAAATAAAGTTTTTAACTACACAAAAACAAGTAGGTAAGCATACACATTTTTAATAATATCATGTATTTTTGTGCTTTGTATTATTTACTCAATAACATAACAGAACAGTTACCATAGAAACGTATTTATTTTCAAGGCTATTTCATTGATTTAAAATTATTGTTGGGTCTGATGCTTTTCGCACATTAACTTTTAAATTATTTAGGTCGCAATAGCGTAAAATTATAAATAGATAAATTAAATTAAACGATCGTTAAACGAGTAACTATTTGAAGCAGAGGCGAATTTAAAGTGACGCTGAAATTTTATTTGAAATAATTAAAAAATAAAATTTTTAATAATAAATAAATAAATTCAAGTAATCTAATGACGTAAACTCGGCTTCAATATTTTACTTTCAAGCTATCCCAATTTTTTCCCAATGAACAAATAATCACAAAAGTTTTTTAAAATAAAAATGATTAATGAACTTTATTTATTACAGTGAAAATCGCATAACACAATTAACAGCCAAACGAAGAATTGATTACAATTAATAATAATAACCATGGTGATATAAAAATTTATGGGAAATTAATTAGTGAAGATGAAGATTAAATTTAAAAATGGTTAAATTGTTATTTTGCATCTAAATACGCAATCAATAAATAATAATAAATAATACACATTTATATAGTATTTTTCAAGTTTGTATTGAAAGGATAATTTTTAAAAATCTGACGTGGACACCACATGACTTCCTTGTACGCCTTGTGTGTTCATACTTTTCTTAATAACTAAAATGTAGAATAATATAAAAAATTCTTTTAACTTATTATACTAGTACTACTACTATACCTACTCACAAATATATTTTAGTCATTTTATTTAAACTGCAGAAGAAGATACAAAGCATATTTTACTATTGTCACTTGTCATAATCATTTAAATTTTACGTAGTAACAAATGTTAATCGATCATTGACTACAAGATACCGAAATACTAAATTATAAATATATACTTTAATTATTCCTAAATGATAGCATATACAAAAATATTTATAAAATACCGATTGTAGGTAATAATCACATAATCTTTCATTTAAAATTAAAAAATTTGTCTTAAATTAAATATTAATCGAAATATTTGAAAAAAGTACTACTTCCGGTATATAGATTGAAACCAAAAATAGGAGGTGCACAACTAGATGCTATAACAGTCCTAAATTCAAAATTTCAACTTTCTACGTCTAACCGTATTTGAGTTATGCGACATACATACGTCCGTACGTACGTACGTACAGACGTCACGACGAAACTAGTCATAATGGATTCAGAAAAGGTCAAAACGGATATTTCCGTCAAAATCTGAGAACCGAAATTTTTCGCGATTACAATACTTCCGTACTCCGTACAAGGAAGTAAAAATAGAGCGGCTGTGTCGTGTGTCATTACGATTTTCTTGCCGAATCTGCACTCGTGCATTAGTTCATTTCCAGAAAAACAAATTATCGTTTATTTCAATCAGCTCTCGTGTACCACCGAGACGTTTGTTGGGAAGCATTCAAAAAATTACCCGGAAAGAATCACATGGGATTATAAGTGATAGTGTTTTTTGTATACTCTTTTATTTTAACTAAAAATTTAGGTGTAATACCTACTTAAATTTCAATAAATTTTATGCATATTTTTGGAAAATGCCAATGGCCAAAATATTTTATAGTAAATGCAACCTTTACATTTCTAATAAACTTTTCAGAAACTGACCTTCGTCTACATTACGCGCAAATTATAATATCTACTAAAAAATATGACACACATTCAAATTTTGGCATTTTACCAAAAGTTACTCATTTCTGAAAATACATAAACCGTGACTAACTTTCCAATTTCATCTGGATACGAAACAAAAAAAACATTTCTCTCGAAAGAAACAATTGTCAATCAAACTTGAAATAATAACAAAAGGAAATCATATATTTGAAAATACTTCGTAGAAGAATTCGTATACGAGCCTCTTATTTTGTTCTACACCACGTTTGACACACATTTTGCCTAAACAGAACTATTTTAAGCTTGCTTATTTTCTCTGTCTGTTATGCTTGTAAGTTGTGAGGTTATGTTACTACACCCCTTGCTCGGCCATGTTGATATTTACATCATGTTACGTAACATGCGCCCGACATTATACATTATGATTTATGTTTAACTCAAATGTCATGAATCATGGATGTGTTTTGTTTGTACTTGAGCAACTGTAACTTGATTACGGAAATGGAGAATGTGTTGTTTTGTTTGTTTTTTGTTTTTATTGGACAATTTAATCCGGCTTTGATTAAGTTTTATTGTGTTAATTGCATTGCAGTATAGGTAAGTACTGTTAGTTTCTTGGAAACTTTTTATAAAATTCAACTTCTGAAATGAAATAATGAATTGTGCTATAATATTATCTAATTTAATTAAAAAACATTTTTAACTGTTTGTTGTTTTTTGTAAACACTGATCATTTGTTGCTTGATGAAGAGAACACAGTTTCCGAAACGTTGTAATTTAAATAAAAATATTACAGAACTATCCACAAAATAAATAATAATTTTAAATTTTATTAAAAGAAATTTGTTTACGTAGAATATTCCATAAGCGTAGGAGCGTAGCGAAGTGGGTCTATGACGTAAAATCCGTGTAATCATTTCTGATGTTCAGTCATGTCCTTTATTAATTTTTTTAACGTATACTTTTTGATATTCATATAAAAGTGGCCACAGCCATAATAATTTTACATTAAATGTGTAAAGAAATTTCGCTTCTATCCGCAATACATTTCTTAACAGATAATCACAATATTTTTTTAAAAAATTATTTATTATTATTACAGTTTTAAAGTTTTTGAGTCTCTCGTAAACAATTTAAAAATAACATCTGTGGAAGGCTTTCATTACTTTGTTGAAAAAATAAAAATATAATAATGTATTTAAGGGCGCGCTTAAAAGTGAAAAAACAGTAACACGATGTCTGTAATGGTAATGTTTTTAGCCCGATAATAGTCAAAATCTTATTATAGGTCATAATTTGGTTTAAATTTTTTTTCTATAACTACTTACTAGTGTCACGTCAGCGACACTTTTTTTGCACATGCTTTCTGCATAAATTTCGGATAAACGATGTAACCTACAATGAAAATTATGTTACACAATGAAAATATATACATTCCTAATTGACTTATTCTAAAAATTATGTCTGTAATAATAGTTCATTTTGCATAAAATTCATTGCAATTTGCTGAAGTTTGCTCCCTCTTCTCTTTTTATGTCTATTGTTTGTTTCTGTTTGCAGAAATTTATCTGAAAACGGTTTCGAGTGCGACCTTAATTTCTTAGTTCAGAGTTTGGTCGTTCTGTTTTCTTTATGTTGTGGTTGAGGTTGAGGTTATTAAAAAAATCAATCAATTATTTAAAACCAATACATGCAATACCTATGAATGAATTGTAATTTCTTAAGATTAAATCAGTGGTTGATAGGTAATCAATCTTATAAAAACCGGAAATAATTTTTTTTGTTAACTTTTTGTATTAATTTTACCCTGTAACAAACTTCGCGGAAGTGATGAAACAAATTGTCTTTTGTTTTAAATAATCAAGAAATATATTACCTATTATTTATCATGCCTATTTGTTTAGCTGAAATTAAACCAGATAGTTTGTGAATGAAATACAAACATTAACCGACTTAAAGACCTTGATTCCTGTGTGACATTCACGTAAATGGCTCTTTGACACATTTTGTCTGCTATATAAAGTCGATACAATAGCACACGGCGAGAACCCTAGGTACCAAAACACAGAACGGAATGCGAATTTTACACATACGGATATTGGAACATTGTTCTATTGTAACATGCAATAAGTTAGGGTCTATGCACCCTCGCCTACTACCGCCACACAGGGACGGCACGAACTAAATTTGTTATTAGAGTAAAATTATTCAAATAGCTAGGACCCTGAGCTGCGCGAGAAGGCAGAGCTTGTCATGTACTGTCCGTTTTACAAAAGTGGAGCTAGCGAGTATATGCTACGCTGCACTTCACTTAATTTTCAAAGAAAACTAAAATATAACATATAACTCAATCACAATCAATTACAAAATTCACAGCGTTACACGAAGCAAAACACTACGAACGTCAACATGAGAATAACAGATATTGAAGCTGATGTTCTGTAGAACAGACAGTAGCGTAGTTTTCTCTTGTTTATCATCTATACCTCTCTTTCTAAGACGAGAATTCGTACTTCGCGCAGGGTTCTGCCTTCTGCTTAAATGAATTTACCTCTATCAATGTTGCCTCAGGTATTTTTGCATAAGTAACATACCCAACTTGGGTGTGGCAGCCTCACATATTGTAAGTCTATAGTTATATAATTATTATATACCATCAGCCGTCAACTCACAGATAAACGGTACCTAAACACATACTCATATTTTTTGTATAAAATGTAGAGATACTATACCTATTCTATTCCACGAGACTTCTCAGTAAGGTGGTCCTCTGCCCATGGCAGAAAACAGTCAAAAACATTGATTCCGCACGCTATTCTATAACAAATAATTTATGTTTGATGGGGAAACATTATTTTGGCACCCATATTTGTAAAAAAAAACTGCAATATTTGTAAAAATGAGGGTTTTCGCGCGCCACTGTACAGCTTTTATTTATAAGTGAATTAATTTCAAATTTTAATATGTTGTCAACAAAGCTTGGACCTGCGTAATAACAGATTTTTAAAAGTCGTTTTAAAATAGAAGATATATTTTTTGTTTAAAAAAATCTGACGTGGACACCACATGACTTCCTTGTACGCCTTGTGTGTTCATACTTTTCATAATAACTAAAATGTAAAATAATATTAAAAATTCTTTTAACTTATTATACTAGTATACTCACAAATATATTTTAGTCATTTTATTTAAACTGCAGAAGAAGATATAAAGCATATTTTACTATTGTCACTGTCATGTCATAATCATTTAAATTTTACGTAGTAACAAATGTTAATCGATCATGGACTACAAGATACCGAAATACTATAAATTATAAATATATACTTTAATTATTTTTAAATGATAGCAGATACAAAAATATTTATAAAATACCGATTGTAGGTAATAATCACATAATCTTTCATTTAAAATAAAAAAAATTGTCTAAAATTAAATATTTATCGAAATATTTTTAAAAAGTACTACTTCCGGTTTGTAGACTGAAACCAAAAATAGGAGGTGCACAACTAGATGCTATAACAGTCCTAAATACAAAATTTCAACTTTCTACGTCTAACCGTATTTGAGTTATGCGACACACATACGTCCGTACGTACGTACGTACGTACGTACAGACGTCACGTCGAAACTAGTCATAATGGATTCAGAAAAGGTCAAAACGGATATTTCCGTCAAAATCTGAGAACCGAAATTTTTCGCGATTACAATACTTCCTTACTTCGTACAAGGAAGTAAAAATAAGAAAAATTGTCAAAATTCAAATTAACATATTTCAAAATTTTTAAATTCTGCATCGACAGTATAGAATGTATGCCTGCTGACTGACTGGATTCGAACCTCTGATACCTGAGTTGTCAAAACCACAGTCTGTCACTTTACACGATCAGCTATCCGCCCCATATTTTAATTTAAAGTACCTACCTAGGTATATAAAGTGTCATATTTAAATGAATTTAACCTTGATACTGAATGGCTAAACTATAAACTTGTGTGTAGTTTGGTGTAAATTTTAAAAATGTAAAACTCGCAGTGTAATACCTGAACTACAAATAAAATAAGACTAGTTCTCTTTCATAATATTAAATGAAGTTGACAAGTGTATATATGAATATATAACAATAACAATATACAGATTCATCGGTCTGTTCCTCTGTTCTTTTTTTATTTTTTACAGTGATATTTGAAGTAGTAGAGTAAAACTCCCTGTATATAAATGAATATGGTACGTAGATAGATAATGATAAATCAAATACATTTTATTTGAAGAGTTCTGACTTCACATAACACTGAAAAAATTAAATTAAAAAAACAGACTGATAAATCACCCTGTATATCAAAATATAACAATAAAAACTCAGAAATTTTATCTTATAATAGAACTGTCATACTGGAGCTAAATTACCGAGTATAAATTTGGCTCAAAAATGAGCAATCTGATTGGTCAGCAGAACGCGGCAAATTTAATAAGCTACATTCGGCTATGATAAGCTCCTCCGAATTTTGATACAAATTATAAGTGTGTTTGGTTAAATCGTTTTGTTGTTGGCCTCTACAACTATGGTTCAGTTATATTTTAGTAACATCCTGTATATATTTTGTAATTTCCATCTAGATGCGGTCCTGCGATGGTAGAGGGTGTAAATTCAAACTCGCGCAACTATTGATTTGTAGCATTCGCAGTTTCGTACTTCGTATACAGTTAGCGCGCAACAACTGCACTCTGTTCTTAATAGCGTATGCAAGATGCAGGAAATTATAGCAGGGACTGGAGCCCTTAGCATAACCCTCAACCAACCCCTAAACTTCCTACCCCGTCTCTTAGCGTACAAGAAATAGGGAAATTCATATTTCATGCAGCCGAGCAGGGTGTAATGTCTGTTTGAACTAGTTTCGCGTTTGGATAAATTTTTAAATGAGTAGGAATATATTTCATGAACGAGGGTTTTAGACTTTTAAAGTTATGTTACGAGTAGAATGTATTTTTTTGTTGGTTTGAGGTAAAGATTGACGGTCAACAAAACAAGAAAATCTGTGGAATGCTGTACGTTGTGAAATACTTTTGCATTTTACATCAAGATAAAAGTTAGAATTTTATTTCTGAAAGAGAATTATGTTAGGCTGAGAACTATGTGTACAGGTAATAAAAAAGTTCATTCTTGTTTAAATTATTGACTGCAATCAATACCTACCTGTACCTACCTACCTACTTACTCTTAATTTTTGATTTTACAAAGTCATAAAATTTAATTTTTATAAATGAATGCGGGAAATAGCCAATTCTAGCACTACTGCGAGTAAGTAATGAAAAATATTTGTTTCATTTAATTTTTATGTTAACAACCGTCATAAATGCAAAATGCTTACAAATCGAAATTAAAGCCGCCCAAAGTACATAATAAACTGTCAAAAACTTGAATTTATTTTTAATAGGTAGGTACTATATTTTTGAGGACGATTGCAAAAAATTTCTTGATTGTAACTAGTGATGGGTCACTGGAAATTTCCCGTGGGAAATTCTTTTTTTTTTCGGGAATAATCCCGGGAATTTCCCTAGACACGTTTCCCGGGAAAAAATCGGGAATCTCATTTTGGAAATTTCCCAGGAATAAATAGGGAAATTCCCGAAGGGAAATTCCCGAACGGAAATTCCCGAACGGAAATTCCCGAAGCGGTAATGAACGGAGAATTTTAACGCATGCGCAGCATTACCGACATGCTTCAACCTGTTCAGACCTATTTCTTGGAACATTGAGCAACGTTCCATTATTGTTTAAACTTGGTTAGTAGTTACTGCTCACTGCTCGTCTGCTTGGATGAGGATGAGGATACCGAAGACGATGATATCCACTCTCTGTCCGACATAGATGATTCTGATGACGTATAATATACATATATATTGATATTATTATTATTATATAGTAAACATTATGACATAATTGTTATTTAATTTTCTTTATTTTTGAAATAAAAATTTTGTTGTGCCTTTGATTTTTATAAGGAAATTTATCGTAAATTTTTTCACATGAATTCCCCGGAAAATTTCCCCGGAAATTCCCCAGAAAACTTCCCGGGAAATATCCTGGGAAATTTCCCGAAATATTCGTTCCCGGGAATTTACCCATCACTAATTATTGTAACACACGAGCGGAGAACGTTATTCTGAAACTCCATGCAAATTCCGAAACTCGCTGCGCTCGTCTCGGAGAACTTACTTTAGTTTCAGAATCACTTGTTTCCCACATTTGTTATAAAAACAACTATATGCACCCTTCTAGATATGGCTATATTGTGATATATTATAAAAAAAATTATATAAATAAATTATAACTATATTTATTTAAAGTCCAAATTGAATTTACATTAAATTGAAATTGAAAATAGGCATATATCACAATAATAAATATTAAATGTTTTCTTTGGCTTCGGCAATCCCTTTGTATTTAATATTTTTATATCATATTGTAAGTTTGTTAATTTTGCAAAACAAATCGCATTCTTCATAGTCAAATTGTTTACTAATGCTTCCTGTCTTGATGAAGATGCATGAGCTATAATTTGTATTTTAAGCCATTACATGAAATGTTTATGCTATTTTATGATATAATTATGACATTCACGATAATTATAATGATTACTACTTCAGAAAAAAAGGATTTTCTCAGAAGTGCTTGTAAACAGCAATGTTGATATTAGCAGGAACACTCTTTACAGACTATGACACTTAACCTTATTGCATTTTGAAGGCTATGCCGAAAATTTGGTTTATTGTTTCTTATAAAATTTGACAGTGTTTCGGCCATGGGTATTGGATTGGATATCTTCACATTTTTAGATCGAAATGAAATGATATTTCTTTAAATTGTTACTTATTAAATTTGAAGTCAGATACTGTTACACTCAGATAAATTATTTCAATCTATGACACATTACTGCTTTGTAAAATGTTCTTATAGTGTCATAGTTGTTAGCGAGGTTGTTAGTGAAGACTTCATTATTTTTTGCATACCTATTAAAATAAGTAAATTCTCTTTTATTTCAACACAGGTATTTTATTTTGTTTTATTTTTAGGAAGGGAATGAATTCAACACCAGAAAATAAAATTCTACTATATTCATGCTCAGGAAAATGTTACACCAGAAGATCCAAATCTAGAAAATTCATAAATAATAAAATATTTGCATCAAAAGATTCATTTATAGGAAAATTAAAATCTAGAATTTTAGATTTGACATAAATGCCTACGAACACAGGAAGATGCAAATCTAGAAAAGCTATTGTCAAAACTGAGTATGTGGGACTTAAGAATGATATTGGGTTCTCATTTAGATCAGTTTAACCCGGTTTAACCTTATTTGTGTATCTCCCTTGTGTGAAAGAGACAAACTACTTTTCTAGATTTGCATCTTTCTATTTGCATTTATGCCGATTCTAAAATTCTAGATTTGCATTTTCCTGATATGCAGGTATTTTACTTATTACGTACCTACCTATAAATTTTCTAGATTTTAAGCTTCTTGTGCATGCATTTTCCTGTGTATGAATATTCTAAAATTTCATTTATGAACTATCACAAAATTAAGATTATCGTTATTTAAAAAATTGTAGGTAATACTTAAGTGAATAAAAAACGAAGCAGGTATTATTATCTCCATCACATTTTCTGTTTATTGTAAAATCAACGATAAATGTATCAAATGATGAAAAAAATTAGATTTCTATTAAATTTTATTTCCCGACGAGTTTCTAAAAATAAAGTTGTCGGTCAAATGTCAACGCCTTCCTGAACCCATAACCCATTCGCCCATAATTATTTTTCTTATCAGAACCTTCAATATTTATTTTCCCAACAAGAATCAGTTTACGAGTAAGGCTGGCACCAAAATAAACATTCCAAAAATACAAGGATTCCATCTTCTATGCATCATCTCTCAGATGACAAAACATTGATGAGTCGGTGACTGCATCTCTGTGCAATTGTTTCTACGTTCAATTACAACCCTCTGTAAGTCAATCCGCCTATTTACTGCGTAATTCCACCACGGTCACCATAAGGGAGCGGGGCGGATTCGTCCTTGGGGTATTGCCCGTAGTTTATTTGAAATTTACTTTTCTAATATTGATAAACGACTATGCTTTATAAATTATTAATAATACAAGTGCTTGAATGAAAAATACAAAATAGCTATTAATATACCAAGAACGGTAGTAGTAGCCTTTTTCTAGACTACATAATCGTTAAGAGAAAAGTGTTAATTTACAAGCGACGAAGGAGCATAGTGATTGATATCGTATGAGTGAGAATGTTGACGCACGAGGCTTGCCGAGTTCGGAAATATCACGAACATTCGATAGACACTTTTCTGAGAGTTGCGTACACTATTTTTCCCACGACCATGAATATTAAACATTTTATTCATGAATGTATTTCGGTGTTAACATCACTGTCTTAATTTTACGAAAAAACAAATATATCCTGATCATGGAATACATGATACAAGATTTTCAATAACAAGAATAAATTCTATTTACATTATACCAGATACAAAAGGACTAGTACCTACTTCTACTTTAATTTATGTGTTGGATAAATCACTTTTAATGTCGTGCTTGTCCATTTTACGGAATAATGCAATTTATCACGAAATACTTAACGACAGGAAAATGAAAGAAAGACAACACACGCCTACTAAAGGTGAAACAAATATTTAAACTGTGGCGATAAGACCTTTTCGATAATATATCGAACGGGCTGACCGGATGTGTCATATTGTTTCTTTTCGTAGCTAGGTAACTGTTAGTTTCGTATATAGTTGTGGGAAAAATTATTTTTCCCGAATCGGTAATTCAATTTGTTTTCGTCGTGTATAAACTTCTATTTTTTCTAAGATGAATCGATCGAAGTAGTTGGATTCCACTATAATAACATTTATAATTCTAACATTCTGTAATTGGGGAGTAAATCCTGTTGAATGGTTACCATCAATAGTATTAGGTATCAAGGGTGGTAAGTACAGTTTACCGGTAAAAATGCAACGTGATGCTTATAATATTTTTTTGCACAATCGGTACAATAATAACAAATTTTAAAACAATGCTAAATACGTGGTTACCTTTGTTATTGTTGTTGTTTAGTTCTTACCACCTTCTAAATTACTTACCGCTTTTTAATTTGTAAACAAAACCTACTGCCTTGGAAACAGAGCCAGTAAACGCTAAAAAATGACCGATCGTGCATTAAATAAAATAAATCAAAACAAAGAGATTTCCAAATCCACTTCGGAATACACCCCACGTACAAAACTCTTTTCTACCCCATGAAAGGACTCAAATATGTACAAAGAGGGCTCGAAAGAGGGAATCTCTCTCGGCTGACTGAACCCATGAATCCGAATGCGATTTGCCTCGCACAGCTATACAGACTTACGGATATAACGTAGTAGTATTTTCGTACTGGTGTTGCTCTGTTACTCCATAGCATAGCATCATAGCATAGCATAGCGTATCCATGGTGTTTGACCGCCATGCGGTTTAGGGAGGGGATACGATGGTGGTCAGTGGCGTAGACGGTGGTTGAGATGATTGGGCTATTATGAATCATGGGATTGGAATAATGATAATGGGATTATTAGGGTTGTTGAGTGAAGTGATCACTTGAATTGATTTGTCGAGAAGGCTTGTGGGATTTCGGACTGAAGAAATAATTTAATTTTGAATTAGGTTAAGCCGTTGATGAATTATTTTATTTAGATAAAGTCCTGTAATTTTTATTTATTATATACGACGTTTCGGGGAAAAATGTCAGAGACTTCAATTTTTAGATCAAAGTAGCTCTTTTGTATTATAAAATAATTGCTTATTATTTCATCCACATTCACTTGTCAACCTGAAGAAGGGAACGCGAAGTTACCGAAACGTCGTATATAAATAAAAATTAGAGAACTTTACCCAAATAAAATAATTCATTTATCATTATGAGTTCTGAAAACTTCTATCATTCCGTGTCCAGACAATTCATCGCAGGAAAATTAATCGCGGAAAGTTCATCGCGGAAAGTTAATCGCAGGAAAATTCATCGCGGGGAAAATTCATCGCGAGGTAAATTAATCGCAGGAAAGTTCATCGCGGTAAAGTTCATCGCGGGGTAAATTCATCGCGAGGTAAATTCATCGCGGGCAAGTTAATCGCGGGAAAGTTCATCGCGGGGAAAATTCATCGCGAGGTAAATTAATCGCGAGAAAGTTCATCGCGGGAATGTTCATCGCGGGGAAAATTCATCGCGGGGAAAATTCATCGCAAGGTAAATTAATCGCGAGAAAGTTCATCGCGGAGAAAATTCATCGCGAATATATTTATTGTAGTAATGTGGAATGGTATGTTGCGTTATGTTAATCCTTATTGATCACGAATTATTTTATAAAATGAAATTTAATATTTTCCCTTACAAACTGCACTTGAAGAAAGTTCATAAAATTCTAACGTTTGCAGGTGTTCTTTGGCTTACAATTTCTATAATAGGATTAAAAAGTCATTTACCATTCGTTCACAACATCAATAGCTAAGAAACAAAAGTGTAATACTGCAAATTTCGAAGAAAGATATAGAAACTCAATAACACTTGAATATATTTAATACACTGATAAAACAATATAATTATTGTAATTCTTACTTATTTCTCTAAAATATATGCGAAATTTGGATACGGCGAAATCTATATATGATTTATTATTATAATAGTGTATATTTGGGCCGTATATTTCAAGTTATTATATGTAAGTTTAAGACAAATATATTTGTAATGTTACAAGCAATATTGTATTTTCCCTGAAAATATGCAATAAATTTCATGTAGTCTTTAATATATTTATATGAAATATATGCATATTATGTCTAAATTAAGTCTCAATTTTCATGGAATTATGATATATTAATTTAAAAAATTACTATATTTAATTGAAATACACTATATTATTTATTTATTGTGCAATAATTGCTAAAATTATATTCTAAGCGGAAAAGGTACTTAAATAATATACTGTCCACGTATGGGAGTACAAATATATATGTATTTATATTAAATAATATTATACAACGATAATAAAAATAACATTTTATAAAGTAAACATATATGTTATAGGAGATTCACAATTGCAGAATTTTTCTACACAAAATATTAAATATGAAAAATTTAATAAGTAGGTATTTTCCGAGGTATTTTCATTCCTTAAAATGTCATCAATAAAAATTTAAAAACGCAAAAATTTCTTGTAATGTTGTAATTATAAGTTATATTATAATAATTTATAACCTCTAAATAAACCATTATATTTTTTTAACCATAGTCCGCTGGCCAATTTTTGGAATAAGCTCTTCCAACATTGTATCCGTTAAATCTTGAAGAATACTGGGCGTCACTTTATTTTCTGCAGAGATGTAGAAATATTTAAAATAATTAAATTCGCACGCAAGATATTTTTAGTACCTACTAACATAAATCACGAACTAAAATCATATATTCCACTAAACAATAATATTATTTCTGAACAACGAACCCTCAAATGCTGGTACGAAGTCAGGCAAGTTCCATTCAATTAATAAATCCTTCGTAGTAATCATGTACCGTACGTAGGTACTTAATAAATATTAAGAAATAACGCTTATTTAACAAACTAGACACTTAAAAGTAACCAAGGAAAGTAACTACAATGGTTGAACTATACAGACTAATCGAAACAAATAAAGACACGTCTTCAACAAGCACAGACCAAACAAGAACTAACACGTTATTTGTAAAATTCTTACGTTTAGTATATCATATTCTTCGCAAATATATCTTGCTTTCAATAAAACTTAACAGTTTTCTGATAAACTTTCATATATTTGTCAGAAATATATCTGTTTTAATGCAAACAATACGAATATTTATTTGAAAATTAAAACACGTTTCTACAAAATATTAGTATAATCATTAGTAATTGATAAAATTTAAACTAAATATATATTACATTAATACAAAACATATTTATTTTCCCTTCAAATCAAATACAAATATATTATAGGGAAATTAGTAACGTGCAAATATACCGTACATTTAAAAGAAATTTATTCTCATATTTAAGAGTGCAGGATGAAATTTACATTAAATATAATATATTTACTGTTAATACAACACCCCCAAATATATAAATGTAATTCTGATAATCATACTGTTTTTTCAGTGTACCTCAGGCCTCAGGTATACCCAACTGGTGTAACAAAGTTCTGTTGGACTCAATTAGGGTTTTGTTAGTATTGATTAGTTTATGTCAAAAAAACGGAGTTCTGTTGGACTCAATTAGGGTTTTGTTAGTATTGATTAGTTTATGTCAAAAAAACGGAGTTCTGTTGGACTCAATTAGGGTTTTGTTAGTATTGATTAGTTTATTTTTAAAAAAACGGAGTTCTGTTGAACTCAATTAGGGTTTTGTTAGTATTGATTAGTTTATTTAAAAAAAACGTAGTTCTGTTGGACTCAATTAGGGTTTTGTTAGTATTGATTAGTTTATTTTTAAAAAACGGAGATCTGTGGGACTCAATTAGGGTTTTGTTAGTATTGATTAGTTTGGGTACAAATGTGCAAATCGAAGTGTGAAAATTGGTATATGGGTAGCTGGACAATGTGGTGCGGGAACATTTATACGCTGTGGTTTTTCGGACGTGTGGTTATGGTATGGTTTTTATACGCTGTGGTTTTAGGTGGTGTGGCATTTACTCTTCGAGTAAGTTAAGTTCAGAAAAATGTTAGGCAAAAATATTTTCTAGTTTTAAAAAATTCAAAAAATCTTGTTAAAAATACCTACTCTTCGAGTATGATGGGGTTAAGTTCAGAAAAATGTTAGGCAAGAATATTTTCTAGTTTTAAAAAATGCAAAAAATATTGTTAAAAATACTCTTAGAGTATGATGGGGTTAAGTTCAGAAAAATGTTAGGCAGAAATATTTTCTAGTTTTAAAAAATATTGTAGAAAAACTGTCGTACCTACAATCCCTAAAACCATCGTGCTTTTCAAATGTGCACTTCTGCGCTTATGCAACTGTTGTTAATAACACGCAACATTGTGATTTATTTGTCTGCAAAGAAGAATTTACAGATCATGAATATGTCTGAAATTAATTTTTTGGCGATTAGTTATCATCGCCATGAACTTTTACGTAATTAAGTTACCTCGCGATGAATTTATTTCGCGATGATCTTTCCCGCGATTAATTTACCTCGCGATGAATTTTCTCCGCGATGAACTTGTCCGCGATTAACTTTCCCGCGATTAATTTACCTCGCGATGAATTTTCCCCGCGATGAACTTTCCCGCGATGAACTTGCCCGCGATGAATTTACCTCGCGATGAATTTACCCCGCGATGAACTTTCCCGCGATGAACTTTCCTGCGATTAATTTACCTCGCGATGAATTTTCCCCGCGATGAATTTTCCTGCGATTAACTTTCCGCGATGAATTTTCCGCGATGAATTTTCCCGCGATGAAATTTCCGGGAATCCTATCATTCTATATAAGACATTATAGATTAAAATGCAAAATTTAAATATTAATATGGTTAATAACAGAAGACTTGAATAATCAACCCTTATTTCGAAAAATTTCAATTTTTGAACTATTGTTTTAGGTATGATTCAAATTTAAATGAAGTTATAAGTAAGTAAGGTAGTATCTTAGTAGTATCTACACAAAGACGCATGACGATTAATGATTATTTTTTCTGTCAATTGACAATCTGAATTCTTTTGTAATAAATAGAAAAGTAAGTAGGTACCTACTACCACGGTACTAAGGTACTCAATTTTAGAGTAACATTATAAATATAATATAGTGTCTCTTTCCCTAGTGTACCTATATTTAATAAAATGATTAATGAACCCAACCTGTAAGTGAGAATTATAAATGATATTTTATACAATGAAAATCTTTACCGTTTATGATGTTCACTTACTGTTATACACAATACACAAAAAATGTCGCTTTAAACCTAAACCCCGTGCCAGACAGATACTTGAATCAATTCGGTAATATGTTTAGTTTTACAAGGCAAACTTACTACTACCTATCGTATATGGTTATAGGATAGTTTTCGGTAATTGAAATTATTGTGTTAAAATTGTTATTATCATTAATTAGTAAAACGGGGTAAAACGCAGACAGTCTTTCACAGGATTCAGGAGATTACAAAGATGAAGAAGAAAAATTAGTAGTACCTAGACCTACCTATATATTTTCAATTTATAATAATTTACTTTACTCACAAGAATAAGTACATGCATTTCCTGATAATTAATGCTATTACTTACTTAATTAAATTAAGACTCTCCGTCAATAATTTTGCGTTATAATTTATACCTATATACCTATAGTTTGAGGCCCGACAGTGAAGGGCCTTTATTCGTCCAAGGGTGTAATCTGTCTTTGTGTCTTTCGGCCTGAGGTACGTACAGTGTTTGACGCACAACTTTATCAAAATACTTGTGAATTTTTCGTGATTACTTTTTAAAAACAAGCAAAAATACTTATTAGTAGAAAATTAAGGTGACGTGTGGTAACAAAAAAACATTTCATATGTTAAACATTTAATTTTGATGGGCGCGTTTTTCTACTTTATCGCCCAAGGGCGTAAAGCAAAAGTTCCTGCCGTAGTAACCAAGTTGTAAATAAATAATTTTGATACAGTTGTGCGGAAATTAAATTATCTTTCTAGCTATTGTGGAATAGGTAAAATATTTTTTGTACTGGTGGGTATGACTATTATACATATTCGTATTATGAATTGTGGCACTCGCCTGCTACTCGTAATTATAAACTTTTTTTTTGAGGAGGTCAATTAAATTATAATTTGCACCACTTCATAAAACTAATTTGAATAAAACCGACCAGGATAATATTACCAATCTTTAGCCAACAACTATACCTTTAGCTCCATGTTTCATTACATTTAAGTCAAAAATCAAAATATATACAGCTGCCCCTATTAAAATTACTCAAACTCAATTACCAGCTCAGCCAACAAAGATAACAACAAAGCCCCCCGGGGAAGCCCTTCCGCACGCCACTGTCCGTGGAATCACGTGCGCCTTGGGCAGAGTAGAGGGGATCATTCTAAGCGTAGTTCGTAGTATGCGTGCTCTTGTGATGTGGCGGTGTACACTGAACTTTGTCGAACTTCATTCGTTTTGTGTGCAGTTGCATCCTGTGAGTCGCTGAGCGACTGTTAATTCGAAAGACACTTACTTCTTGACATATCTGTTTGACATATCAGTGGTGTGATTTGTGCTGTGAAAGAAGTTTTACCCAATGTTTGAAGATTTGACGTTTTAAATATTGTAAACATGGAACGGTAAGAGTATTGTCACAATTATTTTTTACTAACGGTAGATACTTCTTTGGTGTATTTAATTTTGATCGGGTGTTTCACTGGAGATTTAAATGCCAGCTGTGTATATGCAGTTTTGCTGAAGCTGTACTTTGTTGACAGGAGTGAGACTTGCATTGTTGTTCTGTTGTTCGCTATTGTTTACAAAATAATTTTAAATATTTTTACTGTTGGTATCTATCTTAGATATTAAGTTTTGCAAAAAATTAGTTTAATTAAGCCACAAATTATTTAAGACGAAATCTAAGCTAAAAGAGCTTCGCTAATAATATTTGAAAATATTATAATTCGCGTTTTTTCCTGAAATAAAAACATACTAAACTTACATTTTTAAATGAAGATATATTACTTTTAAATGTTTAATATAAATTTAACTACCTACTATTTTAATTTAACTGTTAATTTGATAATGCAATTACCAATTAGGCATTACTGTAGGTACAGCATTTTAATTATTTTAATTATAGTTATGTACCATTCCGGTACCACTAAAAGTATAGGTATGGGTCGAGTATGGGTATTTCCATATTTAGCGACTATTTAGTGTCATAATTTATAATAACAATAATAATATACCTACAATAATATCTTAACATTTAGTGGAGTAAAGATTAATCTATTTAAAATATCTACTTATTTTTCTTATTGGATAATCTTTAATTGAATTTACTGATTATAAACATAAACAGATATAAAAAATGTTGAAGAAAATATATTTTATTTCGGTACCTACATAAATTTATTTATTTTTGGTTAAAAATTTATTTACTGGACCGAATTCGATCTAATTTATATTTATTTCAATTCTTATCAATGAGTGACATGCAATAATAAACTCGTAGTCTCAAATAATGTCAGATGAATGATTATTTTTTGCACATGATTAATATTGTTTAGAATTATCGTACATATTAGGTTAGAAATGATGAGTAATTATTATAAATGAATATATTTTGAGGTGAGAAGACTCTGAGGAAGTTTATAAATAAAATAATTACAGTTGGGTAGGTATGTGTTTGAAAAAAAATAAAAATTCTCCGTTTGCAGACGTTGTCTGTTCCACGTCTTGGAATTATCTAACTCTTAAATCTTTGTTATCCTATTTAAACCCTCATTACTTTAATAAGTTGTAACTAAATTACGAGCTAAATAATATTAAAGATATTGTCATTAGCTAAACGGCTCTGGACCCGAAAGTCAGGGGATAAATTTAAATAAATAATATTAAAGTTAATTATGTAACATCTCAATTATGTCCATTGTCTCTGCTTGTGTCGTAATCTTATTTGACTCTCAATATTGTTACCAAAAACGAAAATCTTAAAATAAATTAAAGAAATTAAACAATAAAGCTAGATTCAGACCTAACTCAATTATAAGTATAAGTGCTAAATTAACCAACCAGCGCTTCCACAAAATTCCAATTTAGTCACTTACACTTATAATTATTGGGAAGGTCTGAATCTAGCATCTAGCTTTACTATTACTATTACTAATTATTTTTAATTTCTTATAAAAACCTCCTGCGCTGCGCTAAAAAAATTGATATCCCCTTCCTTGGCAGCAAAATTAGCATGTAAATAAACCTAATTCGCCTCCGTCTCAAAAATCGTTAAAAAGCAAATTCCCGGTCGAAATAAATTCCGCTATTGCATGTTGCGTGCAAAGCACAACAACACGAAATGTTTTCAGCACGGAGAGTACATCGCTCATTGTTTGGGTCGGATGTTTTCGGCTCGGTCTGTACGCGATCATATTCGATCGACGTCGGGACGCCCAGCGTCAGTCCTTTGTTCAACAAACAGGTGTTTGGCGCCCAAGGGAACTTGGAGGTTGACAACCCCAATGGGGGAGTGGAGTGCGCTAACGTGCTGCACTGTGATGCAATTTTATACACAGGGTCGGACTGGAAATTTTAAAATTAAAAGATAGACAGGAAATAGTATTTTGTGTAAAGTGTCGAAATAAGCATATCTTATTTGCGACTGTTTCATTTGCGGCACGACCCGAAGGGGAGTTCAGCAAGAAGAAATAGAAGAAACATCCCACTTGACAAAATAAAATGCCCAGAACATCCCGGTTTGTTACTTGCTATTTTTTGCCCATTAGCATCCTATTAATTTCCTAGCGATTGATAATGTCTACCCTTAACATTATCTATGTAACATCCCAATGTTATGCATCCCATGTACCTACTTCTCTGAGATGTTTTATTGAGTAATTATGTAATTTTTGATCGTTCTCAGGATGTGGATAGGATAGACTTACGTAATATCATTTAAAGTACAATAATAAGATATTTTTAAACATCCAATGGACGATTCATGTGAGCATTTTGACAAATGTTGCACACTATACTTTTTCTACAACTTACTAACTTTGACACATAGAGGTATAACGCGGTATGAAAGCAACGTATAGGAAACATGCATTTTAAAATCAATTCGACACGCTCATGCTGCGTCTTCGAATAAAATTCCCACACGGCCGTTCTACTGTTTGTAAGTTGACATTTTCGAAGAATGCATTCAATGTCGGAAGTGCGAATTTCGGTGGTTAGGCGTAGAAAAAAAGCGTAAGAAAATATTTACATTGTTTATAGTTTCAATTCTGTAATAACTTTTAAATATCCAATATTCGTTAAATATTTTTTTTAAATTTTTGCCTCTTGACAAAGGGCGAGATTCAGCCAGGGCTGTTCTTCCATCTGACCCTCTCGCGCAAGCCCTTGTTACAACCACTAGTCGGTGCCCGATAGCTTCGTGGTTGCCAAGATAATTTTATCCCAACTTGTAATGGTGACGACAGTGGACACCGATACCGATTCTAATCAAACCATGAAAATTACACACCTGTTCCGGATTTCATATTAGTTATTAATACCATACTAGGTTAGGATTTTACAGGTGTCATTTCTACTAATGAATCCACAGAGCTCATTTTCTCGTCAATTTACCCAAAATAATTAGCATGTAGTCCACCCGAAGTCCACCTAACATGATGATCAATTATTTTTCATCTAGGTAACTGTCAATGTTCTGATTGAGTCTCAAACTCACTCATGTGACATGGGAAAAATTATCTAAATTGAACATCAAAACTACGTAGCTTCGTCACACTAATGAGTTTCTAATTCAAAATATTAGCGGTACCCATACAGTAAAAATTTGGTTTGCTGTTGATTATTAATTTCCTCAAAAATCTTTTATACTGAATTGAAAAAGATGCAATATATAGAATTAAATATCTATAGCTAGTTAGTCGATTAACTATTTACGAACCAAATGCGGGAAGATTTTGATCCCACATGAGCGGTTTTTTTGAAACACGAGCGGAGCGAGGGTTTCATTTACGCGAATGCTGGGATGGTGTCTTCCCGCAAGAGGTTTGTACAATGTTTTTTGTAACGAATAAAACTATAATCAAATACATTCAAGTTGTAGTTGTAGTCACGTATGAGAAGTTGACCCACCCATACTAGCCCGCCCTGTTAAAATCTATCGTAATCGTTAGATTTACGTTAGTTGAGTTTAGTTTTGTAGAAAATTGCGTTAGTTTTGAAAGTGTATACGTATTTTTAAAAATAATATTTGGGTGGGCTAACTTCACAACTTACATCAACTAATCAATTAAAAGTTATTAATGTGTTTTCCTCGCACTTTCGAATAAAGGGTTGGGTTGTTGTGAAGTTAGTCCACCCAAATATTATTTTTTTAAAATACGTAGAAACTTTCAAATCTAACGCAATTTTCTACAAAACTAAACTTAACTAACGTAAAACTAACGATTACGATAGATTTTGACAGGGTGGGCTAGTATGGGTGGGTCAACTTCTCATACGTGTTGTAGTCTGGTCATTAAATTTGAGGTTACGATGCTTTTTGTACTCACTACTACCGACAGATGGCGCGCTGCACACAAGTTTTATTTTTAAATATTGGCGGTTTTCGGTGATCTTCACTAATTATAATTCGCGGAAGTAACACTTTATAAACTAAATTTTATTATTTTTAAGTTGATTTTACTCTGAAATGTCTAGAAAAGCCAGTGTTCTTTGCATTTTTCCTGATTGACTACACTGGGAAATTGACATTTCCGATTGTCAATTGCGTGTTTAATATGTCATTTCCTAGGTGATGAGTACAAAAAATTCTTTATGCAATCATTAGAATAATGTGTATTATTATTATTGATTTATAATCCTCGAATCTAATCATATCATCTAGGTACCTAGAAAATACTTTGCCTAATGAAAAACAATGCAAGTGCATTTTTTTAGCTAACAAAATTAAGACGTACCTAGATTATTTTGATTTTGATTTATTCTTCAACCGAGTCTGGTATGTATGTTGCATGTACACTGGTACCTACTTATATTAATATAAATATGTAACTTTATTGATATAATTACCAATAGCTATACTTAATAATTAAATATTTCAATATTTCAAAGAAATTGTGAAACAATCCCATTGTAATTTAAAATTAAGTATCTGTAATCTCTGAACACAGCAACAACATTATAATACCTATGTGAATTTCCAAAGTGAATTTCCAAAACACTATATCGCATGTTATAAGGTCTGTAAAAATTTTAAGCCGGCCCTGGTGCTGCAATTTTCTCCTCTTGCATAATAACAGTTGAGGTCTTTACGACTTCTCGCATCCTCTAGTTCTCTTTGCCATAGTTCTGTGCTCCATTTCATGATCAGCGATGATGGGAAATCCTAGCAAAGGGTAATTTTCTTTCCAGCTAGTGACACGCACTACCTTTTCCTGCTTTGTGAACCCTACAAGATCGATAGGAATACATCATAGTAGTAATAATCGTAAAATGACGGTTTTGTGCGATTTGATGGAGATAGCATTGATCCAGAAACGAGCATTCAGAAGCTAATCAAGTATAAATAGACACAAACTTTGATGTAATGCTGTTGCGAAACTAGGTTTAATCAGATGCAGGGTTGTTTTTTTGTACAAGATTAATAGGAAGACATTAATCAAATGTAAGAAATGATATTTCATTTTTCTTTTTAATTGATGGCTTATACGCTGGAACCTTTCTTTTATCATTCCATAGTACAGTTATGAATTTTAATAATACTCACCAAAAAATGAAAGGAATTTTGTAATTAAATTAATTAAACTATTTTAGCGAAATGCATAAAATGCCGCTCATACCTTTCATGGAATTTTGCAGATTGTTCTGCTGTGCTGTGCATAAAATCTTTTTAAAATATTTCGCGTCGGCTAATTCGATATCAGGTTAATTATCAGCTACCACTTATCTTCATATTGAATTTTGTCACCTGGAAAACCTCTTTCAGGTTTCTGCAATTTGTGATATTGACAGAATTTTATAGAAGAAGCCGAGGTAGAAACGTTAAATTAAATTAAAGACGTTAAATTTGTTAGTACAAATCGGGATTTTATATTTTCTCATTTTCTCTATCTCTACAGTTATACTGTATCTTATCAGTGGCGTATCTAAAGGGGATACCTACCTCATAAACTTGTATTTTAGATCGTCGTTTAGATTTTTAACGGTGTTTACAAATAATTTACAATTTTGTAGTATTATATGATAACGATAAGTAAAATTTAAAATCATTTTTGTTTTGTTTTAGTGATTATATTTACAATGGTTAAATCTTTTATTAAAATACTAACTATTCCTCATTTCACGAAAGAAAAAAGCAGATGGCACTGCGAATGCAGTCCGCTCTACACTTACCAATACATTTTATTAGTTAAAAATTTAGAAATCAAAATGTTTGCTGATGTAAATCCACCTCTCATATCGACCAACCAGATTCAGTATATTATCGCCCTATCTTACACCCAACGCTTTTTTCTTACCTGAAATGAGTTATAGTCTCGAATTTTTTCTCAGAAATTGATTTAAATATTTTCTGGATTCCTCTAAGTTTAGAATTATTATATCTGCAATTCCATAAGAGTGGAAAGGAACGTTTTTCTTATATATTCTAGATCTATAGGTACGCCATAGCGTCATACTGAAATTAGTATGAATAAAAATATAAAATTATTATTATTCAGTTAAATGATGAAAGAGTTGGGTATTTACTGTGTAGTAGAATTTACTATACTTCGCTTTACATACTTACCTTAACCTACTATCCTATGGTCTTCGACTATTTAAAAAAATCGATACTATAACAAATATATATTGAATATTTAGCCGTAGATATCATTAATTTAGGTAGCAGTAGTTAGTCTGCCAGTTTGGTGTCATTATTTGCAGCAAAATTAAATAAAGTTGCACCAACTTTTGCGGACAAGTATATGCATAAATATGAATTATCTAAATGGTTTTCTCGATGGTTTTATTCAACTTTGTCTAGCAGAAATTTAATCCACATTGTTTTATTTTACAAACTTTGATACATTTGTTATAAAGCACAACTTAAATGGATGGATTTTGTTTAAGCTTGGGATTAAAGTTAGGGCGCTTTCTAGGGAGCGTATTTTTAGCTTCTCTACTAGTCTACTACTTCCATTATAGTTAGTAAAAGCGTGAGGGTGCATTCTCTCGGTGACTCATCGTTTAATGGCTCCGTAGTGTATTAATTTTTTTTATCTAGTAGTAATTTTGTAACTAGATTAAAGAGGAAGCATTTCTCTTGGAATGAAATGTTTAAAGTGATCTGTGCACTGTGAGAACTGAAGCAATGTGTTATTTGTGGTACTTTTATGACTTGTCGACTTGTGCATTTAGTTTTTGTTGGTACTTATTCGGACACTGACTTTGTAACATACTGAAATATCTTTGTCACATTACATTGCACTAACTTTATGAGCAAAAACTTGTAATTGTGTTTATGACATTTTATTTTTATGCCACAAGCCTCAGGAGTAAAAAGATTTTGTAATAAAAAAAGCAGTACAAAGATTGATGTTACAGATACCCCAAACTTTAGTTTTTATTTATATTTTATTGAAATTGAATATACAATAATAAATACAATAGTGGTTTAGGTACTTTTACTTCTTATGAAACTTAATTACCTACCTACCTAATACATTACACATTTTACCCAAGTTGGATGTGGTTGCATGAGTCATCTATATATTTACCGCATATGTGGTTAACAACCATTAACTTACGGATCATATGTATGCATGATTGTTAGTGGTACTTAGTTTTGACAGGTACACCACACGGAAGATTTTTGTGCATTTAAACTGAAAAGTGTAGGTAGGTACCTCTGTTTTTCAAGTTTTGTATTCTACTTTCATTGGCTTCTGCCTTTTCATCTTGTCAATGGGCGAGATTCAGCCTAAGGATGTTCTTTTATCTAACACTCTAGTGCAAGCCCTTATTACAACCCCCAATCGGTGTCCGATAGCTTTTTTCTTGTGTAGTTAATTGCCGTTAATTGCGATGTTAATTGTATCCCAACTTGAAATGGAGACGAGAGTGAATACCAGAATACCAATCTGAGTCAAACTGTGAAAATTTAATGTACCTACCACCTATCTCACCTGGAATTCGAATCTTTTAGGTTAATATGGGTTCAGTTCAACACCAGAAAATTGAATTCCAGAACTTTCATACACAGGAAAATGCAAGCACATGAAGATTCAAGTCTAGAAAATATATGCGTAATAAAATATCTACGTCAAAAGATTCATTTACAGGAAAATTCAAATCTAGAATTTTAGATTCGGCATATGCAAACCTAGGAAGATGCATACACAGGAAGATGCAAATCTAAAAAACTATTTTGCGGGTAGCCATTCAACACCAGAAAATAAAATTCTAGAATTATCATACCCAAGAAAATGCATGGCATGAAGATTTAAATCTAGAAAATGTATATGTAATAAAATACCTGCATCAAAAGATTCATTCACAAGAAAATTCAAATCTATACCTTTTTTATAACTTAACAATAAATTTATTCTTCAGTTTATTCGTACGAATAATTTATAAATAAAATATAGTATTCTACTAGTTGAACAAGGCAAAGCAATTACTGATTCAAATTATAACGACACTTTCTTGTCTGCGACTTTTTGTATAACTCGTTGTATAATAACTATTTAATTGTAACTTTATCAACAACAAAATGTCAAGCGATATGGACTACAAGATACTGGAGTTACATTAAAATTGTATCAACTGTTCTTCTAATGGTATCAAATACTACATAAATAACTTAGAGATTTGAAAACATAATTTCTTATTTAAAACAATCCGTTATAAATAAAAAGAAACACAATTTAATTTAATGTTCCATAGAAATTAGCTTTGCCGTGTCATTTACAAATTTAGAATTTATAATGCACGGAGACAAATTCTACTTCCTACTCCATGTAAAAGTAACCGTTTGGTTAAACTGTTAACTATAAATAGTCGCGTGTATATTCCACGATTAATCACGCACACACGCATTCACGCACGCACTAGGAAACCTCACGCGTGTCTACAACTGCGGATATCCTTCTTTTCATTCGCAAACAACAAAAATCCTAAATACAACGACTCAACGACCACCAATCGCCTAGCCTAACCTAAAATGATGGAGTGGTATTTCTATTTTTACACAATCGAATTTGCATTTCAAACGAAAATATGTTTTTTTAGATATTGTAGGCGAATATGTGGCACAGCCTACGAAAAAATGCTCAATGTAAATGAGGAGGTGTAAAATAATAAGTGGGTTTCGAGGCAGTGTTAATTGATAAAATATTTATTACTACAATGCAATACTATTAAAAGACCTTGAATACCTTGAATGAAAAGATTGTACTGTTTCTACGATTAGATTACGCCGAATTATGGTGTTTTTGAAATTAATTTTTATTTTCAATTTGACCTAAATATAATTTGAGTAGTTTTATACAGAATGTTACTTTACTTTGGAAAAAAATTAGTAGGCAATCAACATTTTAAATTACATAATACTAGTAAAATAAACAAACAAAATTTAATTATTTTTAATGAAACAATAATTACTACACCCAGTGGCAGTGGCAACGAAAAAGTTTAGACTGGGAAACATGGAAATTAATTTTGCTATTAAAAAAAAAAATTTCTGTTTCGCAATCTACACATGTCATAGTACTTCTTAAATTTATGACATTAACTTCAAAACCATCCTGTATAATAGGTACAAGAAAATTATTGTTGTAAATCAAAAAGCAATAAGTTGAGTATCTTATTATTGATATTCATTAAAAATGCTGATACGAGTAAATGTATACCTATACCTAAGCAGTAAGCAGATATATCATTAGAAAATAACAAACATCACCATTACCAAACGATTGACATCTTATATATATTTTTATACAAATCAATCAAATATTGGTGACGTGGCAATTCAAGTAAGTATATGAAACCATTTAAAGTGCAATTTATTATTTTTTGCGAATTTAAAAAAAATCGTTTTGATACGGGATCACTTATAGAATTTGTCATTTAATTTTTTCCTAAAGTTGTGAAACATCTATATAGTTGACCCCTGACCCGAAATTTGTCTGAAAAAAACGCAATCGGTGGCGAAACGGCGGTTTTAGACAAAAATAATAAAGAATGTTGACTGCAATACTTATCATTTCAATTATTTTGTGTGTTCGTTTATGTTTTACTTGTCTAGTTCAGAATTTTCCAATCAAACTCATTAAATAATTAGTTTTAATGACAGCCATATACCAATCAACTATTCTTTTATCTTCATGCGTGAACCAATGAACTGTACTGCGTGTGTGGCACAATTAGCAAATAGAAAATACGATAAATATCTTCATTTTCACAAATTGAATAATCCCGTTCTTTAGTTAATTACACAATAACTTCGCTAAATGCATTAGCAAGCAAGAGTTAGAGGCTACACTGCATAAAGTAATCATCATATTTTAGCTGCTGTGTGTTAACTATTACAAGTATAGGAGCTATCACTCAATCAGTTGAATGAACTCTTTTTTTGCAAGAAATTATGGTGTCTTAATATTGGTTTGTGAACTGGTTTGTCCACAATTTGTATGCAATGAACGTGTTGAATCTTCTATAAATTATTAAATAAGGTATAATTTTCGTTTATTATTATAATTTGTGAGTTTATGTATCGTGAAAATTAATACTATTTATGTAGCGTTTATACTAAGCTACTTGATATTGAAATACTTAACACAGAACATTATTTTTGAACTGTAGCTATTTGTTGCGTTAACCGAGAGGGGAGTTTCGAAAACAACATTTTTTTACCGATTACCGGTAATTCAGTAAAAAAATTACCAATCCCGGTTTACCTAATTTTCCGGAATTTTCTTTATATTTTAAAAATAGGTCCAGAGGGTATACTAAAACGTGCTTATTGACAAAAATTTTGACATTTAATTTCTTCACGATCCCTTTTGGACGAAATGGAAAAAAATTATTTATTAACTAGAGAGGAAAGCGCTTCTTTTTTCCATTCGAGCTCAAATTTGAGGCATTCGAGTGACGAATGAGAGTGGAAAAAGAGCTTTCCTCTCGTGTTGGTTACACACAACATTTTTTTCACAATGTTAAAACATTGGTAATGTAATTGAAACACAGAAATAGAACTTAACTGTCATCTGTCAAAATGACGTTTAGAAACAATGAAATGTTTCACTGGCAGCCAATATGCCAAATGAAATTGTGAAATATTTGTACAAAAAAATAGTATAAGACATAATAATTGTAAAACAATCATTTACAGTAGGTATATTACATATTAAATCAGATTTGACAATAAAATAATAAATTCCACTTAAAGTTTAGTATACACTGGTGGAAACACACACTGCTTACTTTCCTCTCTAGAGAGGGAAAACATGTTGTTTTCTTGGCATGTCATGGAAAAATTTATTCCTCACATAATTAAACTAAGTTATAGTAACCAATAATAAAGTTATAATTACCAATAACCTCATAAAATCAAATTTTATGCCAGTTCATGAAAACATTATTTTATCAGGACTGTAATCCCGTAATTACAACCCGCGGAAAGTATTATTTATGCGAGTTTATTATTATTGAGATATTAATATTATAATACTGTTATTAATATACCAAATTGTCACAAAAACCAGAGCCGCTATACTGCTTAAAAATGTCGAATTATCGGTAAATAATTACGATTTACCGGTATTTTTTCGAAGTAATTTTACGGTATTTACCAGTAATCCGGTTTACCGGTTTGCAATCTCTACTCAGAAGTCAGAACGCTCACTACATTTTCACTTATATTTTACAAACATTTTTATTTATTAACAACATTATTGATTTGCGATGAATGTTTTGTTTCCAGTGACGAAAATAGCTTCTTACATGCGAGTCTTCATTTTCGTTAAATTTACAATGTGACCCAAGGACTAGTTCCGAGAAAGACATGAGCATGTAAGAGCATTTTCAAACGCTCATTACTTTTTTTACAATAATTTCATTAATTAAAATTAATACACTTAACATTATTGATTTGGGATGATTGTCGCCGTATCAATAATCAAATAATAACATATTGGCAAGCGTGCATTTATATACATTGCAATAGGTAACACGTTCATTCGTCCATGCAGTGTTTTCATTCATTTCAGTACAAGTAAGTCTCTTGCTCGTGTGATATTGACGTTGTAGTTATACATTTTTTCAGTGTAAGAATTATTTTTGAAAACTTGCCTATGCTAAAGTGGTGTCTTAAACCTAATACTGTTTATATTTACTCGGTACTGCCTTCGATAAAACACTACACTTTCTTCCAGGGCTTCGAACCGAAAAAAATTGGGGTTCGGTTTCGGTTAACGGTTTTATGGGTAAAAAATTTCGGTTACGTTTATCGGTTACGTTATTTTAAAAATTTTATATTGGTTTCGGTTTTGGTTTTGGTAAAATTAAATTTAAAATTTCGGTTTCGTTACGGTTTCGGTTTTTAACGGTTACGGTTTTTTAATGGTTTCGGTTCTAAATTATCTAGATTTATTTTAACATTTCAAAATAACTTTCAGAAATCATTATTATATCAAAAAGTCTTTTATTTTAATTTTAACATAAATAGTACATTCTACCTGGTGGAACACCATACATGTGTACATAGGCGATTATTAATTATCGAAATTATACGGGTTAATAAAAACCGAAATAATATCGGTTCCGTTACGTTTTCGGTTTTCGGTTTACAAATGAACAAATTTTTCGTTTCGGTTTTCGGTTTCCATATTTAAAGAAAATAAATATTGGTTTCGGTTTTCGGTTACGGTTCCATGAAATGGTAAATATCGGTGCGGTTTTCGGTTACGGTTTCGTTACGGTTCGATGCCCGGCTTTCTTCTCATAATATACCTACAAATTATCTACGGCCATTATTTCAAAATTCATAGCATTTTCATTTAAAATAAATATATTCTTTTAACGAGACAAATGCTGATGGGTTTATCAATTTCCTCCCTAAGACCTTACGACGAAAGAGTACTACCTAAGTAAAATAAATAAAGATTTTTCTCTCGTTTCAATTTCAATACACATATGGGGGAGAATCCTGCTTTTATTTAAGATTCTTTCAAATTTAATTTCATCAAATCGCATTTCCATTTTCTAAGTAAACACTCTCAGGAGCACACTCTCTGAGTTCCCTTCTTATATCGTTTGCATATAATTATCTTATCTCTTATCTGGATATACCCCAAGGGCGTCTCATGTGGGGGAGACTATCTGTGCTTCTGTGTGTGGGTGTGTGTTTGATTGGGTGCGACGGAGACACCTGTCGGAAGTCAAAGTTGGCGCTGAAGCACACTGAAGCAACCCCTTGTACTTCGATACAAACCCTTGTTTACATAAGCTTTTCAACAAACTTGATATTACGTATAGAGTGAGCAGGCGTTTGAGTGCATTCTTGGTGTAAAGTACTTTTAATAATGGTGTGTGATAAAAATAATATGATAGGATTTAACCTTGGATTTAACGTATTAAAATTTATAGTGGTATAGGGACAAAAAATAAAAATAGTAGGTATATTGTGCTTTGTGTTTCTGCATCAAGTGTCGAAATGAGCATCTTTCTCGCGAGTGTTTCAAGAAGCATGAGCATGTTGTATAAAATAATATTTTGTCACTTATTTTTGTAGGACAATAATTAAAAATAGGTACCTATCAATTTGAAGTCGCCGCAGAGATTTACCAATTACTTCATTTGGCTCGGACTTCAAATTGATAGGAGGTAGGTAGGTATATTTAATTATTGCCCTACAAAAATATTTGACAGAATATTATTTTATATTTTTCAGAGGTGGGGATTTATAAGTCGGTTCTATTTTTTTGTATTTAAAATTTTTTATTTCACACTTGTTAGTGATTTTTCATTTTTGAAATAGATTAATTTAAGTATATTATTGCAGATTAATTCAATTTCAATTTTTTTGCAAATTGATCAAATAGTTCCGGAGATAGGTTTAAATAGCCTAAAACCTACGAGACAAGATACTTAATTGCATAATAAAAGATTCATCTCAATCGATTCAGTAGTTTTGGTAAGTAGTTTCTGAGATAACTGGACACCATTTTTTTTCAAGATGACTGACTAAAAGTTATCTTATGTCTCATTCTAATAACAGATATAACTAAATTTCATTTTTTTGCAAATTGATCCAATAGTGCCGGAGATATGTGGCCGCCATTTTGTTTTAAAGATGGCGGGCTAAGATTCAAATAGCCTTAAAACCTATGAGAGAAGATACTTAGTTATTTAAAAAGAATTCATCTCAATCGGTTCCGTAGTTTTCGAGTTCTGCGCGGCCAAACAAACATACATACAAACCATACAAACATACAAGACAAACTTATAACCTCCTCCTTTTTGGAAGTCGGTTAAAAATCATTACGATACGCTCATGCTACGTTTTCGATTAACTTACCCACACAGCCGTTCTACTGTTTGTAAGTTGACATTTTCGACATTTTACGCTGGCAGGCGTAGAAAAATACAATAATTTGATGTTATGCTATATCAACCCTGTGATGTCCAAAATACTTCGAACCGCGTTTCTAATCTCGATTTTCCAAGTCTTAGTTTTAAGAATTATATTTTTCCCGAGATTTTTCCCTTAAATTGATTCATAATCAAAACTAAATAATCCTGCTACCATGTTATAATAAATAACATTATAATCCTCAATTTAAGGATCATAAAGGCTTTCATTATAGATCAAGGACTATAATGAATCCATTACGGTACCTACTCGATGTCGCAGTACCATAATGAAATAACAAATAACTCGTTTCAATAATTCATTCCTGATTAGTAAGAAAGGTTCAAAAATAGCGTAGGCAATACGGCAATACGCAATAGGAAATTTTGTGACATTAACATTCAAGGAAGCTCTAGGTTAAGTACCTATCATAAATATTTCTATAAATTATAAACTTGACAAATGACAAATTGACATATTAGCAAGAACAAAAATAAATAAAACAATAGTCTAATGTTTTATGGAGTACTTTATGGCAAACATTTATTAGTTCTGTGATTTAGGTACATTTATGAACGTAAATTATGTTTACATTTATTTCAACCATATTTCAAGTGCCTATACAAATACAATATCAGTTTCTCAAGAAGTTTTGAGTTATATCGAGAGTTATATAAAATGTTATGAGTCTATCAATTGAAATTGATTGCCAGGAAATCATCGGAGGAGAGAAGCATTTTAGATTGAATGTGAAATTGAATGGAAAATCATAAATTAGTAGTAAGATTTTAGAATAAGGCAGAATTCTCGTTTTACTTTAGACGGTGATATTTATTTTATTACATTTTAGTTTAACTTTAAATTTAAAAATGCTTGTATAAGAAAATATGTAAAATGTATTCAATAAAACTAACATTTTTTAAGCTCTGGTATTTATATTATTTGGAAAAATATATTATAATGGGGTAAAAAACTATTTTATCTACGTACGACTATTAAATGTTTATTAAGCAATTAAACATATCCTATAAGTTTTCTATAATTTATATAAACTCGGTTGTGAATCAATGAAAGTACCAAATGCTTAAAAGTCAATGCCGAAAATCGTAATTTGTTATTGGCCTTATATTAGTTTTTGAGATACGAGCCTATGCCAAGCGCTCAATCTGAAAATGTGAAAAATCGAAAAACCATATTATTTCGAATTTAAATTTGTTTAGAAATTCAAAAAATAAATTATTGTATTATGATTTCCGAGCAGAGACGGATGTAGAAAAATGTAGGAGAGAATAGAATAGAATGTAAAAAATAAATTCATATTATCAACACCAACACAATATTCATACAAAAACAGTTTTGGTATCACTGATTTATTCAGCTAAAATCAAATAATATCCGAATAATGTTTTGATCATAAACTAAACCTAGCAATTTAATTCATATCATAAGCTAGTAGGTCCCTTTAATCACTTTTCAAAATATATTGAAATTTAATCGCTATAGTGAACTGCTCTATTCCCGAATTTGAAGCTCTATATTTATACAAAAAATCATGAGTGTTGCCAACTTGTAGAAATAATAAAAATATATTACAAAATTTTGTATTTATGTTGGAATATAGTATCAAGGGCAGGGCATGGCCTTCCCCTTGGATCCGCCCCTGTTTCCGAGGTTATTTCTCTACTATTTACGAATAAAAATTTGATAATAATTCTAGAAAGGCAATCTATTTTTATTTGTGAATCTTAATTATGTTTACAAAAATTAGCTTTCAACTTCAAATGCCGCCCCTTTGTTGAGCTGCCGTTGTGCAGTGACCGCTTGCTTGCACGCGGTGGACTTTCTTGGTATATTTTTTATATTTCAATAATAAGTCAACACACTTATAAGTATTGTACTTGAGATTACACCATATACGTCGTAGAAAGAAGAAAACTACAATTTCGCTATATTTTGGTTCAAGAAACGAGAAGAAAACTCCTATAAAACCAGCCAAGTTTCCCCAGACAGCCCGTCGCCCCATCTGTTGCACAGTGGCGCCACTCAGTCTCCCGCGTGTGTCCCGTGAACTAATCCACTTTCCTGCTATTCCTTTTCCGCTCTTTGTTCTACTTTGTCAACCCTGCTGAGACGCACGTCGCTTCCTGTATTTGCAACTTCTATTGTTCTATACACACAACATAACGTACGTCTGTTCGTCAGGGAAATGGTCATACGATGCGTTGGTGTTTTTGCTGTCAGAGGGTTGGGGGAGGGTAATGGACAGTGGACCGCACCACTGGGGACAAATCGAGTGTGTGGGACGTATGTTCGTGTTTTAAACGTAAAAGTCGCTGGTGTATGTTATTAAGGGTAGCTTGGGTACTCGAGGGTTATTAATAGAGGAATAGAAAATTTACTTGTAGTAGAGATGGTTAGTTTCATTATTTATATTACACAAAATAGTTTTTTAATGGTTTCTTTACCTTTCGATTAACTGTTGAGATAAGTGGAAAAATATAGGTATTACATCAAAAATTAAAGTTAACGAAAGTTTATAATTTAGAATTACTCATCCATGAATATGAACATATTACGGTTCGTGTAGTAATCGTTCAATAAAGGAACCTACTTATTTATCATATTTAACTCTAGTAACAAATAGAATACTATAGGTATTTTATTTACACGACGAGTATACTTATCGCTTATTTGCGAGAATAGTGTCATAGGTAGGTATATATATCAAAATTTTGAATTTTTCAGATTATTGCAAATATCTACTCCAAATAGTATATAGTAGGTAGCTATTTTTAGCAGAAATATCGACACAAATGTAATTACAAATATTTACTAACATAGGAAGGTACCTAAATAACATTATTCCATTTCATGGTTTATGTATTATTATTTTGTGCAATAGTGACATATTTTAATTTTTGCCAATTTGTGGTCCTTCCTTCGAAGAAAGATGTCGAGGGTTTTTCTAGTAAAACGTTATATTTCGTGTTGTGTGCAAAATTTTATCGAAATAGGTTACAAATATTTTCTAAAAGATATACGAAAGATATAGGTACTTTATTTTTGGTTTGTTACTCTTTTAATTCAAAAATTTCAACAATAACGTTATAACTCTAAAAAGGGATGAAAATAAGGTCAAATTAGGATCACTGGACACTATACTTTTCATTTCATTCTTATTATAAAATGCAGTGAAAAACATCATAATGAAAAACAATATTTTAAAACACGTTTCCTGAACATTTACAATTTTTTAGTTGTGTCAATTTATCGCAAATGAGCGATATATAAAAAATGCGTATGTTTCGATCAAAATAATAACAGCAATTAAACGACACATTTGGCAATTTGATTTAGATTAGATTGATATTAGGTACTTAATTAATTTGGTCATTTGTAATATTCATAAAAACAATGACATAATTTTATCATTTTATGCACCAGATCAAATTTCTTTATTATTAGTAGTTAGTATTGTCTGTTTTGTGCTATTAAGATAATAAGATTATTTTTGTTGTCATATAATAAGTTGAGCCCGTACGTACCTATACATAAATTTTCATAATAAATAAGCGTCATTAAATTGAGAGATGGCTATATATTTCATTTAATTAATTTTGTGCACGCTTCCCATTTATTACTGTTGTATCTTTTAATTTAGTACGCCAGTATACTGTACCCAGTACACTGAAGTTGTGCAGGGTAGCATTTTTGTTTACTTCTATACTAAATAAATGTTTGGCACAATTTTAACTGTTAAATAGGTAATACTTTCATACATTATGAAATATAAATAAAAAATCTCAATTAACTACCTATATTTTTATGTACGTCGTCGTATTAAAAATTATATTACCCGTTTAGCAGGAATACGACAAGTATATTTGTTTCTTCAAACATAATTTACATTCATAGTTAGATTATGACCGGGAGCTTTTTATTATGAAATAGTAATAATACTACATAAATTTTATCTACGACTACTATGAAAAGTTTATATTTATGCTTTCAATTGTCAACGTAAAGTTGATTGGTTACTAAGGACCAAGCAAAAAAAGAAAGAAAAAACACTTTATTTCGCGTCTCCCACGACAAAATTTAACATAAATTGGTTGAACGCAGATTGAACTAACTGAATACCCTTATTTTAATAACAAATAATTTCAGCCGTAGATAAAAGTATGTGTGTATGTTACGAGCGTATATTTGTTCCTCTTCCACTATTGCAGCTCTCGCATTCGGCTCGCGCTGCAATTACCGTGCGCCAGTAACAAAAAGAGTCATTTTACGCCCTTAATACAAATAACAAAATAACTATATAACGCTAAAAAAATAACTTAGAAGGAAACAAAAATGAAACGTGATTTAATACGAGTAATATATTATAGCGGTTTGTTCCGGTTTCCGTTCCTGTTCTGGTTTAGTTCGAGTCCCTATGGTTTTGTTTTAAGTGAATAGTACACCACAGGACAAATTTAGTACAGAGGTACAGGTAACTGGAAAGGACTTTTTGTACTCATAACCTAGGAAATGACATATGAAGCACGCAATTGACAATCGGAAATGACAATTTCCCAGTGTAGTTAATCAGAAAAAATGTAAAGACCACTGGTTTTCTTGAGCATTCTACAATAAAATCATCTTCAAGATAACAAAATTTATTTTAATGAATGTTACTTCCCTCGATTTTCATGAATTAAAACCCATAAACACCATCGATATAATAAAAAATTTTGAAATAAATATGTGCGACTAGCGCGCCATCTGTCGGTAGTAGTGAGTAGAAAAAACATCGTAACCTCAAATTTAATGATCAGACTACAACAATCTACCACTTGAATGTATTTAATTATAGTTTTAATCGTTACAAAAAACATTACAAACCTCTTGCGCGAAGACACCATCCCAGCATTCGCGTAAATAAAACCCTCGCTTCGCTCGTTTTTCAAAGAACCGCTCATGTGAGATAAAAATCTTCCCGCATTTGTTTCGTAAATAAGTATGACTGGATTCGAACCTAAGTCATAACCACAGTCGGTTATAATTTATAATATGACTCGCTCGTTTTCCTGCCCCTTAAAAATTCGATTCTACATTCTGTACGATTATTTGTAAATGTCACCGGACCAGGCTCTAATCAAGTTTCCGAATAATCACAATTAACTGAACAAATAAAATATCCTGCAAATATGATCCTCCTGCATTGACCTGCCATAAGCGCATCGCATCCTACCATGTCCTACTTTCCTTTCCGCGGGTTCGATCCCGGCTGCGCGTGGCTGTTGACCGGGTTGTTCCTGCGTCAATCCTCGGCTCCGTTCTCCGTCAGTTCGCCGCGAGCAGCCGCTTCACGCGCGTGTTCATTCGTGTAGTTTGTAGACTCGGCACGCTCACGCTTCATCATCAGCTGCACTCGCATCGCATCAGTCACCGTCTCAGTGTTGTCTTGTATCGATGTTACACATGTGCAGGAATTAGGTTAGGAGTTGAGGTGAGATATTATTAAGCTACTGTGGAGTGGGGTTGTTTGTTTACTACCGTTACTATGGATACCTGGCCATTAGAAAGAGTTGTAAAGTGTTATTTAATTATGAAAGATTCTTACTCTTATAGGACATTATTTATTCAGGATGATCTACAGGATAATTCTACAATGTTTACAAATTTGTAGTATTGCATTCAGATGCAAGGAATATGGGTCACCCAATTTTGACATTTGTTCTATAAAAGTATCTGCCCTTATTTTAATAATTTAGATAAAAGTGGTTTATGTTTATATCAGGATGTAGAATAAAAAAATAAAATACTAGTTCATAAAACAAACTTCATACTATTCATTTATTTTTAAGATTATTATTGATTTAAATAAACTCGTAACCGTGATTTATATAGTTACAACTGTCATTTTATACATATTTTTTTATACATATTATATAAGAACGACAGTTTTAAATGTCAAGCAAGATAAAAAAATAAATGAACACTGTAATTTATGTATTCGTATACGGATTCATCAACCAATTTTATTCTTTATCAATTATCGGGAAGGTAGGTACATGATACCAGATGGTATGAATAAACTAATAAACATCACAGATTAGTTGGGCATTCGGCATCATCAAAATAATACGATATATTATTACTGATTACCTAATATTTAGAAGAAAATAAATATCTCATTTCTTTGATGTAGGTAACGATTTAAAACCAATTATATCACTAAATATTTTTAATAATAATTGTATTTTACGAAAACAACAAAATAAGTCTGAATCTCAACACTAGTCGTATTTTATAAATAAATAATATTGATGACTTCATTAGATATTTTTATCATTCAACTGCCACCAAATTTATTACTTTACCAATAATTATTGCACATTCTTTTCAATTATTTATTATGTCAGGTAAAAATATTTTCAATAATATTTAGATAACTATTTAAAAAACATAATATCATAATACTTATATTTTTATATTAAATAATAAAGGAGATAACATAAGAGAAATGGAAAATGTACATTTCCTTGCAGATATATTGAATGTTTTTAACTTTTAGTTTCGATTTATATTAGTTAAAAAATTCAAAGTGTTAAGTATTTAATTATTAATAACATATTTATAAATAAATCAGTTTAAAATTTCTTTATGTTAAATATTAATATTGTTCGAAATTCAACGAATAAAACCAATGGTAAAAAATTTATGTTCCATACCACCATACGGCACACGTTTAATGTGACTGTATAACTATGAGTATTTAATAGTTGATTAATTTCATTCATTTATTTAAATAAATGACTCTCATTAAAGAAACTGCATGATGGTATTTAGATGCTAATATGTAAAATTACACCAATAATTCATAATAATCATTTTGTGTTAATTACTTCCGGAATAGCTGGTAAACTGGCAGAGTACCAACATTACAGTGTTTTATCATTATTACCAACTTGTACGTTCGAATCAATTATATTCATAGCACCAAATCAAATGGAATAACCATTTTGACAGATATCGTTAGGATACATATCGACGTTTAATACATATTTGTGTTATTAATAAATCTTACTAAATTTATATTTCTCAGTATTGAGATCATATTCTAAAATAACTAATAGTTCTGTTTTATTAAATTATGTAAGTATTTCTGTTTTGTACGTGTCTTTATTTGTAAAATATTTTGCGCATAATTATTTTATTTAGTAGGATGTTTAGTAGGTTGGTGTTATGTTATATTTATTTTACTTTTTATAATGCTGTCAACATTTTGTTTTGCATAAAAATATAATAATTGAATTGTCTCGGTTGGCATATTAATAATCGTATATCAACATTATTTTCATGATGTAAGTCGTAATAATTTATAAATTTTTTCATTTGCATGTCTTTTTACAATAATATTTATTTTATTTTTTTGTTAATTAATGCTATAAATTACTCCCACACCCTGCACGTAAAAATTCGACCAATAGAACTTGCAATATATATACAAATTTTATTGCGTAGGTAATTCTCAAAATTTAATTTATTCTCGACAACAATGACATTCATTTATTCAATCTACATTATAAACTCAAGTTATACATTAAACTTATTTTTTTGGCTATAAAAATAACTTTTTTTAGATACTTAATTCGGCTTGAATCTAGTTTCAAAATTTGCTGTCACACTGACATAATTTATTTGGTTGATTGACCAATAGGTACTGCCAACTGAAAAATTTTTAAACTGCATTTTGCCAGTTGTCACTCCACTTCAATGTTTTTGAGGTTATAAACAGAAGGTTTGTACCTATACTAAGTTTATAGTACTCAATATAAAATTTAGCTTTCTTTCGGTAAATAGAGCTAAAATTTATAAGTAAAATCTGCGGTGGCTACCACAGTACTTTCCCGTGTATAAGTTTTAATAACTTACTTTTGTAATGTTTAGTTTTATACATCATTCAGCAAAATTTAAGTAAAATTTTCCCCCGAAATATTTAAGTTGTTACCAACTTCGGCATCGTTTAAATGTTGTTTTTGATTCTTCGACAATAATTCTTTCCCATCAGAGAGCTATAATTTTATAATAGCAATAAAAAAATTCATCAAAATTTCGACCTGTCAAAAATCACGATTACAATACTTCCCCCTATTACATAGGTCGGGGCAGTAAAAACGAAGACACTAAACTTGTATCATATGCGTCATATCTTATTCAAGTATGCAGTTTCATTATTTTCTCTCGAGGTGCAATTGATGCAATAATTATTGCTCTAGAGCGAAAAACATCTAACTGCGTTTCTGATAGAAATTCGACTCTAGGGATTCGGTAATAATATCACCGGATATCTGAGAAGCAATCGTAAACGCGCAGACCGAGCAACGAACGCAATCATCTGAGATGATTAGGGACTTTAGATAGGGAAAGAATCAAGGAATCGAAAATAAATTCCTAATGACACGATGCCGAGTGGTTTTATGTTTATTTGATATTTGAGAAACAGAAAACGATATTTTGTAGTAATGATGGCAACGGCAATTTACTTCAGAAGGATTAACTTGCAAGTATATTTAGATTGGAGAAACTAAACGTAGAAGCAAATATTTGCTTAAGTCTCAACCAATCTATCGTTGAATAAGTAATTGCAGTCGTTTGGATTATGATTATAAAGTTTACTTTGAAGATGGTAATTTAATTTTTATAATAAACTTTTATCTAGACACAATTATTTGACCGCTTTCTCAAGTAATATATTATGAATGTTAGTTTGAATAAATGTTTTTGACCTAATTCGAAAATAGTTTACTTTATAAATTGGTGCAGTTAACAAATACAAATGCATCGTTGAATTCTTTGTAGTATGCATCAAATATTTGTTAGCAAAATGGATATTGACATTATAAGTCGTACTTAATGCTTATTATTAAAATTATGAACAAATATTGCATAAACTTTGGCTTATACACAAAACCTTCACAGTGTCAAAATTAAGACATTATTTGTTTATTTATTATACAGGCTGTTTCACAACTTAGGACAAAAAATTAAAGAGTATACTGTACGACGTCCTGATTATATGAAACAAAGAATTTTTTTAATTCGCAAAAAAATGCATCGTATTTCAAGCAAATATTTTTTGCCACTGATCGGTAGTTATTTTTAATAATTTTTTTCAAATCTTCTACAATGAAAGTAAATGTGTACATAATATCTAAAACTAATAAATGTCTAATGACGTATGCTACTCCAGTGCTCCAAAACATATCTACTTCAAGTAAACTACCTATCGAATTTTTAAAAAATTCTTTTTGTTTCATGATCAGCACGTCACAGTTATACCCTTTAATTTTTTGTCCAGGGTGTTGTGGAACAGCCTGTATTTTAATTGATTGTAATTTATAATTTAGTAATCCTGAATACAGCTATAGTAGGCACATTTTAATCTTGCTGATAATTCAATTAGAAATTTCTATTTTCTAAGTTTTTGTGCATATTCAATTTTACTTGAATAGTGAAATAATATTTTCTTTAGATTGAAATAAATTTTCAGAACTCATAATAATAGAAATGATTTATTTGTTTTCTTTGTTCTTTTGATTTGATTTTTATATTTTTTAGTTCTGTATAGTATTGATGAGATTAGTTATGAAAAATGCGTCTAATGCCACATTTTTCATTTTTGTGCTCTATTTTATATACCTATTCATAGCTATACTTTAGCTATTTTGTGATTTTTTAATACATATTTTATCACATATTTAAAACAAAAAATTTTAAAACTAGCATTAGACGCACTTGAGGACAACCTTTAGCTATTTAAAAATATCTTATTTGTTGTTTTTCTTTAATTTCTGAAATTTTCTATACAATCTTTTGAGTCTCCGAAGTTTCATTGACAAATTGACAATTGTCCAGCAAAATCAGAATCACTAAAATGCTCGAAGAATACATTTATTCATTACAGTAACTTTTCTGCAAAAAGTAGAAAATCCTGCTAATTACATAACAAGAACCAAGAGTCAGCATTCTTTAAATTTCAATTCAGCACAAGTCCAAAAAAAGAAACCAGTACAGCAACTGTGACGCAACAACAATGCCAATCCTTTTTTAATCACAATCTTCATTCATTTCATTCTTTTTCTGGTTGAAATTACCCTGTCATGAACATGATCTCCATGATCTTGTGCACATAAGCCGGCGTTCGCGGCATTCCCGCTAGATGGCAGAAGCAGCAACTTTTCATTTTGAAGCTGTTCCGCTCTGATGGGCCGACGAGCGACGAAGCTTACATACGAACGCACGTCCTCTGCAGTGCTGGTTCTGCTCTGGTCAAACTGGGCCTGGATCCAGTCAACCGCAAGGATTGTAATTGATGTTTGTAGCGAATGACGTAATAACAGCGCTGGATCACTGAATCTGATCCTTTAACGAAGTTTGTAATCAGTTTCGTGCAGGGAATGAGTTAATTGGGTGATCAGTTTTGGTTTGACGCCATTTTAAAACAACACGGAGGAGTTATTACACAATTTATTGATTGAAAATCTTTCAGAACTGAAATAATTAATTGATTTATTTTATACATTGATGGAAGTTTTAGTTTGGGATGTATTTTTATTTTTGGTCAACGATATTTCAACTTTGAACATTGCTATTTTTAACAGGTCAACAATTTGAGTTATTTTGACCACTGCGTGTAAGAGGTATTTACTGATCTACTGGTGGTCTTTCTTTATGTAGCCTTTTGTCTCAGTTTCAAATCTTTATGAACTTTAATACAATACATAAAATAAAGTTTCCTTGGCAAAATTTGGATTTATTTTTATATACAGGGTGTTGTGTAAGTATACTAGCAACGCTTACATGGCGTATAAGGAAGATTCAAGGAGTATAGGTACACAATTTTTTGTATTCTCTTCAGTGGTGCCATTAGCCCGTAAAACAGTTATTAAATGAACCAATAACAGCTCGTTGTTAAAATCCATGTAAAAAGTTTAATCAAGTAGATAATATTTTATTTCCAGTGCAATTGTCAATTGATTTTTTTGAGTAGTAGAGTCCCAAGAATCTGTCAGTTTGTTAAAATTTTGGCATTTTCACATAAATTAAGAGATCATTAGAGCGTCAGGCAAGAGCTTGTCTGAATCAATACGATGGTCAATTTAAACATCTGTGTTAATTTTTTAATAAATCTGTTTTTCCTTAACTTTTTACTACTACTATGATGCGACACTGATCGAACTTGATTCCTGATTTTTTTCTTAAATAAATGTAACGATTTATTTAGACAAAATAAAAGACCTCATTCATCTAAACGTAAGACTGGAGAAATGAAACAACAGTGAATTACAGCTTTTTTGGCCCTCCTGACTCAGCAGTTAATCCTTGGCGATATCCTTATATAACACTCTGTATTAGGTAGTGACATAAGTACACATAATATAGAAAAAAGAAAAGTCATAATTTCAACAAAGAAACATAATTTATGGTCTTCTAGTATATTTTTGAATTTATTAAAGAGTGTGACATTTAAATAATAGTAAATGTAATTGGTATGTTTTTTAGAATTTGGAATATAATATTTGTTGTTTGTAAATGTCACAGCATAATAGAGTATGAAATTTGAGACAAGTACTGAAGTACTCATATAAACTTCTCATGGCCTAAAAACTCTTTATGTTTGTTTGCGAACGAAATGAAACTATTTTTGTAATTTTCGTTTTTGTTTACACATTAATGTTTGAAGTTTGCATGATCTTTATATAAATATACACATATTTTGTTTTACAAACATCATAAAGTTTATGTATAAATTATGACTATTCTGTGTTGATTTTATTGGATTATCAAGCATCTGTAATTTATTTAAATTGAATAAGTAAACCAACACAGAAATATTTTGAAAATAAATGGTTATCGTAGCATTTTTATGATAATGAAATAACTGACGGGTTAAAGTATTTCAGTATTATTGTGAAAATTATTTTTTCTTCGGTTACTGATCACCGAAATTTATATTTTTGCTATTTTCGACACTTGTTACATAATATACCATTACGATAATTCTGAAAAAAGTACGTAAATATAGTGTGGCGCAGTCGATAAGGGTAAGATATTTTTAACGTTGTAACTAAAAGCAAACTTTATTAAAATAGATGTGACATTTTAGCTAAAACGATCCTTTAACATAATCAAAGACCTATTGCACAATGTTAAACGTCAAGCCTAAAGTGCATACGCTGTTAACCATCGTTTGTAGGCATGATACCTCTATAATTCAATATACCACATACGTCACTTACACTGTACACTACAAGTTCCATCAGCATTTATGACGTCACCTCACCCATCCTGCCCTGTTTAATCAAATATTCCTAAAACGTACTCCATTCTGTCTTCTGTCTCCGTGTGATCACGTCTCTTGTACTGGCATTTAAAAGCCTTGTGCGAGTATTTCCGGTTTGCTTCTTCCGGGTAAGACTGCGCGTGCGCAGGGATGTAAGTCACGCATGTTGGCAGCACTGATGGAATTCTTGACGAGCGAGGAATTTTGTGATTGTTTTTATGGCTGCACTGAAAAGTTTTTATTGCAAGGGTCGGGAGATGGGGTTTTAAGTGTTAATTTGTAATTACTGTTAAGTTAAATAATTAGGTGTTTGATTTTTGATTGCACGTAAAGTGGCTTTTTATGTTAACACTTAATAGTTTTGTTATCTGGTTTTATTTAGCATTGAACATAGTTTTTTGTCATTCATTGATAGCATAAGAATTATTGTAATACGCTCTATTTAAGGTAATTTTATGCATTATTAACAAATACCCAAATATAAAAATATATGTTATTTCTAATCTTAAACTCCTGGAACTATTAGTTTTACAATCATATAAAAAAGAACACTAACTAGTTTTCTTTTAACTATACCTACCTATTTTTGTTTTTACCTCTCGCCTTTCTATAAGGAAGAGGTATTGTGACGGATCAAAAAAATTTCGAGTGTGAGTTTTGGTGAATAAGCACGATTTCGGATCATCATCAAATTTTTCAAATTTGAATTTACAAACATTAAGTATTAGTATAATAAATTTTCTTGTCAAAGTTTAAAATGAAGCAATTAGTAGCTATAATTAATTATTTTATTTACAACTGTAATATAATACATTCATTATATGATTGTTTTCAGTGAATAATGCTATATTCTGCTCATTAGTGACTTTTTTTAACAATAATCAATACAACTTCTTGTATTGGTAGAGCAATAGTTATTTTTATCGTTATAATCTATTTACCTACTCTTGTTGAAAACCCAAGCAAAAGGTTTTTTAAATATTAAATTAAACAGTAACATGAAAAACATAATAACTTGCTGATTGCTGACTTAATACCTATAAGTTGATTTTATGATGCAGATGATGTAGCAAATGTTGTGTTAAAACATTAGTTTTTCCAATCTTTTCACCACGTTAGCATTGTTTTGATTTATCCTGTCGTGTATCTACCTACGTTTATATATCGTAAATTGTAGTTATTTTTATCAACGTTCCAACTTTATTTCAATTAAACTTCAACTATTGTCACGGCAGCAATAATGTTACAGTTTGCATCTAACCTAGTTTTTAAAAATAAAAAAGTTGTATTATCTGAAATGTTCGTTTCCGCATGATGCCTGTAATTTGAAAACAAATACGTATTTTATAGTTGCATGTTTCTCGTTTTGCAAATTTACGATATCGTGTATCTGCCCTTCCCTACGCTCGTTTATATTTGATAAAAATGATCAATAAATTTCAATTCATATCGAATGTAATCTTCTGAGCTAGTGCATATATTCGACAAATGGAGCAATAAAGAAGCAAAGTACATTTCATCTGTTTCTTCGTATGCTACATCAATAATTCAGTACCTATTGAGAAAACTTAACATCAAATACCTAGCTTTATTACAGCTTTCATCATTCTAATATTATTTTTATTTTAAAACATGCTGTACAGGTGGACAGAAACATTTTGTAGCAGGGACTTGAACCGACAAAAATATACCACTAGATCCGAGTGGTTGAATTCTTGTATAATTACATTCACCATTCTATTTATTATTATTATTATTTATTCACTTTTACCTCCCGCCTTATATTTTATAAGAGAGGTATTGTGATTTTCGAGTGTGGGTTTTTAGTTATAGAATACGAATGAAGTATTTTCGAGATGATGTTTGTGTGTGGATGTGTGCGTACGTTAGGTTATATAGTTGTATGTAACTTTTTTTTGGGCTCTATAACTCAAAAAGTTAGAAACATTTAACACCAAATGTTATATTTAACGTTTTAATATAAATCTTAGAACCCAATTAGTTTTTGTAAGCAATCCCCAAACCGGAAGTAGTACTTTTCTTAAATATTTTTATATATAAATAATTAATTTATCGCAATATTTTTTATTTCAAATGAAAGATTATATTATTATTATCTACAATTTTTAGCATTTTATAAATTGTTCTGTCATAGTAGATAGGTACTTCAGAAATTAAAGTATTACTTACAATTTATATTATGAAACTTCAGTATCTTATTTACATGATTGTATAACATTTGTACGAAAAATGTAATTGATTATGACAGTGACGTGCCAATAGTGACATATTTGACTAACAGTTGACTAAGGGCCGGTTGTTCAATCCAAGCTTAAAAATGAGTTTAACTAAGCTAAGCTTAAAGATAAGCCTTAGCTTAAACTACTATCTGTTGTACAAACAAAGCTTATGTTTGGTTTAGTTAAACCAAATTTTTTCATATATTTAAATGTTGGCAGAATTGATTTTGCATTTGTTTATTCAAAATAATTCATTTATTTTATTTTGACAACATTAACGTCAAAAAGTTTTGCTGATTTAATTTGCAATTCATTGTATTTAGTGTCTGTTTATATGGAGCAAGTTACTAATAAACGAAAGCGCTCTACTAATTTTAGCGCTAAAGAAGAGAGCCTTCTTGTAACTCTCGTTAAAGAATACAAACACATAATTGAGTGCAAGCAATCAAATACCGATGCTCTTAAATATAAAAAAGAATGTTGGCATAAAATTGAAGAAAAATTTAATTCCCAATTCGGGGAAACTTTTAGAGATGCGGAGGTATTAAGGAAGAAGTATGAAAATATTAAAAAGAATACGAAAAAGAAATTTGCAGATGAGAAGTGTTACAGGAAAGGTACAGGTGGAGGACCATCATTAAATGACTATGATAACAAAAAAGAAAATGAAATTGACGTAAACATGGAAGAAATATTGGGCAGTCGTCTAAAGGGCTTTGACTCTGAATTTGACAACGATGCATTTACGGACATGACTGAAGACTTAAATTTTCCAATTTCAGATAATGTAAATCAAAATATATTTGATGCCGTTTTTCAAAATTCTTTAGATAACATTGAACTATTAAATTTACCGAATATAAAATCAGTGCCTAAAAAAACAAATACAGACTGTAACATAAATATACTAAACAGAAGTGATGAAGAATGGCTACGCCATGATAGACGTACAGCCCAAGAAGCAAATTATAATGAAAGCCAAAAACAAAAATGTTTGGAAATAACCTCGGAAATAACTGATAATCCATCAGATAATATAGAGGAAAGTACAGACTGGGGAAAATACACATCATCCATGCTAAAATCAAAGCCTTCAAAAAATTTAATTGTTCAGAAGAAGATCCCTAAACAAAATTCTTGTAAAACTACAAAAACTTTAACTAACAAATTAAGTTCCTGGGCTGAATCAAAAAATGAATTTGAAAACACAAAAATTAAATGTTTAATTGAGGAACACAAACAAAAACTGGCACATATGGAAGAAGTTCATAAAGAACAACTGCGTATAATGAGAACTGAATCAGAATTGAAAATGAAATTGATGCAGGAAGCTCATGAAAAAAATATTAAATTGTAATTAAATTAAATTGAATTGTATTATTAATTAATAGTAAATAGTACCTACTCGTATTACGAGTATAGATAAAAAATAAATCATATGCTAATATAATATTTTACAAAAGATTTTGAAAGTAGTCATTAATTAAAGAATCTCGAACAGTGGTATTAATATTTGCTCCCCCTTGTCTAGCTGGAACTGTAGCTATATTGTTTACAAAATTTATTGCAGCTTCTTCTTCTTCACTTAAATGTGGCTCCGGGTCACTAAAGCTTCTAGCTATATTATGCAATATTGCTGTTGCAATTGTAATTGCTTCTACACGCTCAATATTTACGCGCAATCCTAAGGCGAGTACCGGAAATCGTCTCTTCCATACTCCAAAAGCTCGCTCTATTGGATTTCTTGTTCTGCTGATAGACTCGTTGTATAATTGTTGGGCTCTAGTTACTGGATTTGCCAAAGCTGTTAATAAATATTTTTTTACAGGATATCCACTATCACCTATGATTATATTTTCACCATAACGGCCGTGTTCAAATGCCCGTCTTATTGAAGAATTGCTAAATATTGTAGAGTCGTGTGCGGATCCAGGCCAGCGACAAACAATATTTTGAAATTTTAATTTAGCATCGCAAATCCCTTGTACGTTGAATGAAAAAAATGTTTTCCGGTTTCTAAATATTTCTGCTTCATTGCCACCCGGAGATTGAATCCTTACATGGCTACAATCTAATGCCCCAATGCAACGGGGAAATCGTGCAATGGAATAAAACTCTTCTCTTATTATTTGAAGCTCTTCATTGCTAGTTGGCATTTTAATAAATTCGTCATGAAGCCGAGCAATAGCTCGTGATACTTTTAAAACAACCCTGCTTGCGGTTGATTTATCAACCCCACACAAATCCCCAACAACTTGCAGGAACGTACCAGTTGCATAAAATCGTAACGTCAAGAGAACCATTTCCTCTGGTGATAAAGCGTGATTTCTTAATTTAAAAAAACATAATTAGGACAAAGTTACATTAAATTATTGTACTTTAATTACCTTTCCGTTTTATTAGATATGTCTTCTGAAATACGATCTACCACAAATTGCACTGTCTGTTTAGAAACCCTAAACCTTTGAATAAATTCATGATCTCTCCATTCTTCAAAATGATTTATTCTGTTTCTATAAATTCTACACCTTCTAGGATGTTGCACAATATCCAATAATTCCAAAAAATCTTCGTCGTCAGTTATTGCTTCCATTTTTAAATTAATGACAATACCCTTGCAAATACCAGCAATTAAAATTCAGCAATGACCCAGGCAATGACAGATATACGCGATATACGTTTTTCATTTATTTTCCTAAACTCACGTTAAACCGCGTCAATCGACCGCTTTACTAAGCTGAATCTTAAACCTGGTTTAATTTTTAAACTTGAATTGTACAACAGATATTTTCACAAAACTCAAGTTTATATTTAAGCTTTCACTAAACTCGAATTGAACAACCGGCCCTTAATGACAAAAATACATTTAAGTACCTATATATTTGTACTTTTGTATATACCTAGTACCGCCTCATAGTAAAAAGAGTAGGGTATTATGGCGGGAGGTCTTGTGCTGGACACATCAGATTTTTTCACCATAGTTTTGGTAGGTACAACCTAATAATAATAATAATTATTATTATTATTATTATTAATTAAACGAAACATTTTTACAAAGAAAATAAGCTCGACGATTGCAAAACGTTTTAATGATTTCCAACTGCCTTAATGTACTTATTTATCAGTCTTATTTCCTCTCATCTCTATTGTAAGCTCCAACTCATTGTCTTCTCAGACAAATACCCTCATGAATCAAATTGAGTTTTCATTAAACGCTCGGCTGCGCCTTTTATGTCATCCTGACGCCAAATTCGCACATCTACAGGTATATTCACCACACTTGAATGTTTAACGAGCAATCTGCGATTGTGAATGACTCTTTACCACTGGATAATATTTAATAATCGATTAATTAAGTATGCATTGCCATGATGCAAGAAGAGATGTGGTTATTTTAAACGATGAACCTGATGAGTTATTGCATTTTAATGACGGTAATCTATGAAAATAAGGTGTTGTTTGTCTTTAATGATAAAAATAATGATGATGATAGTTAGGTTATGTAAAGTTAGTGCTGAAGATTGAAGATTAATTCAAAACTATGTATACTTTTATTATTTGAACCTGGGTTCATAAGCGAATTGTTGGTCTGTCTGCGATTAAATAATTCTGATTTTAGAATTCAGACAAGTTTTAAATTTAGCTAAGTTAATTCGTTATTTCCATGCTGTTTTTATTTCATTAAATTTATAAGAAGGTTTTTTGAGATATAAGATATAATAAATGGGCATGGGCGTAGGCAGGGGGCCAAGGGGGTGCTTTTATTGGTGTTGTGTGTGGTACTAGGACTGCGATTGAAATAAGATAATCAGTTCTATTATTATATGAAAGTAGTGTTTAAGTATATTTATGCTAAGCAAAACCGTCGACACAGTTCCGAGGCTGTTCCGTGAATCACAGATTAAAATAAGATCTAGTCGTCGTTGTTTGCAGCGGCGCTATCGTCTTGATGATGACAAAACACTGCCGCCGACGCCTCACATCAGTGGCGTACTCGGAATTTTTTTTAATGATTTAAAAAAATAGTTCAAATACCTTTAAATTGAAACGGAAACGTATAAGAGTAAAAATAAAGCATAAGAGACCCAAATATTTTAGTTTAGTTCAAATGTATACCAGAATAGCATTGAAGATAAAACGTAGTAATGTACAATTTATACCAAAAAATAAAAAAGCTCTACGTAATTTTGCGATATGATAGCAGCTGGTTTTTAATTTTTTGACTATAAAATTGGGGGCGAAAAATCTAATAGACTGACAGTGAATTTCTCAGGTTCGAAAGTTCGAATTCAGTTATTCAGTTTGCACAAAAAATGTGCCCTGTGGCGTACTCTCACTGTCTTACCATTTTCATTAGATTAATTTTTATTCCATAGTCAGATATACATCTTAAATCTAGTGGTTCCAAAAATATGTTCCTTAAGAAAATTGCCCTTAAATTTACGATTTAAAAAAAATTCTTGTTGACACACGACATGTGAGGCTACCACATCCAAATTGAGTAAAAAGCATAACATATTATGTAAGACTAAGATAAAGTCCTCAATAATGGTAAAACAACAAAACCCAAATGATATGTCTGGTGCCAAACGAATTGAATTTGTAAACTCTTTGTATATTATGTGGTATTTCTTTATTTATTTTTTATTACAAATCATATAAGTTCGTGTTTGTACAAAATTATGGCCTATTCCCTATTTTCTCCTGGGTACGCCAGTGCGTCGCATCTTCTGTTTTCTCTGGAACGAGTGGAACGTCTTTTAAAAATAGAAGAGTTTACTTTGCCGCGAACTTAATGTAATTAAGAGTAGATGTTCTCGCTTTTTTCTTTCTTGTTTACAATTTTTACTCTGTTTATGCTTCAGAAACTTGAACTGTTGAAGTTAATCTTTTAAGATAATATTTGACGATATTGTTTCCGGTTTTAAAGTAAATTGTTACCGATATTTACGAGAGAATGTAAAAATATATGTTTGAAGATTATGCGTAACATGAGCTTGAAAGATTGATGAAGTTGTTATCTTTTCAAGTAAAATACAAATTTTCTTTAGTATCCTATAAGATATTCTTGCATAGACCTTGAATAAATAATAATGATACTTTTTAATTTTATTTTTAGTTATGCATCATAACTTACATTTTTCAAATACACTACAGTAAAATATTTTCATTTTTAATCTGGAAAATGACGTGATAAATTTATTTCTAGCATGTTTATTTACACTCTGCACTCAGCAGTAGCAGTAATATTTCAATGTAAATTAATGAAGCTATGAGCTAGACACTTCATGAATACTATTAATTAATTTATTTGTGTAACTTGAAGCATCCATTTTTTGTAAGATGTAATTTCCAGAATTTACTAGTTATGACAAGAGGGATCACTGGTTACTGAAATTAGCAGATTATATTGAAAATCACAAACTGAAGTTTTAGGAAACAGGAAGATTTAGTAATCATAACATCAGTTACAAAAAATAGAATTTTCTTTTGTTTTTCTGTTTTATGTATATCTACCTTTATATTCATTATAAATTTTTGAATAATTTAAAAGCAAGTAATTGACTACTCAATTAAGTAGGTACATAACTACACTTTCCGTTATTATAATTGTTCAAAATTATTGACAAAAAAATCAAGGATACATTTATATGTACTGATTACAATACAATGCAAAAATAATTTTTTGCGAAATTCACAAAAATAATTGCACAGTACTTGGAGCAAACATTTTTTGTGCCCTTGTCTGATATGATAAAAGTAATTAATAATAGTTATTTAAGGGTGTAAGGAAACTTTTATGGCTTGAGACGTGATTTTGAGCCCGAGCGTCAGCCGAGGGCTAAAAACACGTCAAGTCAAGAGCCATAAAAGCAAGTTACGCCCGTGGTACATACCCAATATGCACGGTTCAATATTTTCTAATAAATTAAATAATTTAATTTACTTGTTCAAATTACCAAAATTTTTGAAATTCTTTGACTGTTGCTAAGATACCAAAAAAAATCCGACAATACACAAAAATCTAAATGTCAAAGTTGTCATTATTGAATTAAACATTTACAAGATAATTTATGTTAAATGTAAGTAAAAATTATAGAAAATGGGTATTTGTAGTATTATTAGTAGTTTAAATGAGTAAAATTGAAAATCTAAATTGTTCGCATTGATTTGACGTTTTTTTATGGCGCACTGTGCTATAAAGTGGTTCGTGGGCTATAAAATGACGTTTACGTCAAAGAAATTCGTGTATAAGTGTCAAATTATGATATGACCGTGCATAAAAATTAATAACATTGAAATTTATTTAATTTATAAGTAAATTTGTGTGATTACAGTTCTAAGTGATAAACATTTTCGATTTTAGAACTTTGTATTACAATGTTTATTATTAATGTTGTGTAACTTCATTCAATTTTATTTCATTAATTTTGTCTCTCATTATTACTTTAGTGTTTACTAACTTTTATTCATTACTGTAACCTGTCAGACCAGTGGCACGAAAAATGTTTGCTCCAAGTAATGTGCAAATATTTTTGTGAAATTTGTAAAAATTATTTTTGCGTTGTAATCAGTAGATCAGTTGATCAGTACCTACATCAAATAATATAATCCTTAATTTTTTGTCAATCATTTTGAAGCATCTGTATAAGTAAGGTAGTATTATACAATTTGGCCTATTTTATGTGTGTTTTTAAATAAAATATTCTTGCAAACATAATAATAATATTCATACAAGTAATTATAAGTGATTATCGTAAAAAAAATATTATTTTCTTGCACAGTTTTCATAACTATGTGCTATTGTTCGTCTAACGGGATGCATTAACAAAAACAAATATCAGGGAAAAACTTAAATCAATAAAACATTGTACGTTTTTCTTTAGTTAGCTAACATATTGTTCATTCCGTTATTTTTAATTAATATAAACAAAAACTTATAAAATTGCGATGCCTTTTTTTAAATCAACAAAAATCACAAATTTGTAGGTTCTTACAAAATATAAATTATATCCTGCGTCATCAAAAATAGTAATAATTATTTAAAAGTTCATAAGATGTCGTTTATGTGAATAAAAGTGAGCTTGCTATTGTTATTAGGTAGTTACTTCTATCCTAAAATTTATAGAAAACTGCGTAGAAAAATTGCCTCAATTTCCTCAATGATTTCAAACTGACGCCCTTAATTTGGAGCGTTGACATGCAGGCAAAAACTTCGATTGTAAATGCCTCTAATTAAATTATCCTGAAACTCTATCCCTTAAATTAGCTTTTAATACCTTGCTAAGTAAAAAATAATAACTTGTACGAAATCTTGATGACCTACTTCTACTACCGGAAAATCAATATCATAATTAGCGTATTCACAACAAATGTACCAAGTGCCTTTGCATATTCATGTGCGTTCGATCGTACCTACGAGTATGTCAACGGCTATCCACAACAACGCACTTGCCAGTAAGAATATAGGTTACTTTAATTATATAGTTATTTTTGCGCAACTGTCAAACAATGTTGATATTGACATTGACACATTTAAATGTGTTTAGTGCCCTCAAGAATGTTTAAACTCCGGCCTTCGCCTCGGCCAAAAATTCTCTGCGAAAAAAAATTGAGAATGCATAAATAAATAAAAACACCCATTTTATTTTTTGACAACAAACTGCCAAAAATGTTTGAAATTCAACTTCACAGTCGTTACTAATAGTAACGGCCGCGAAATCTCTTGTACGCATCAATACAATAAGAATATTTCTCGGCCTGAATTGCGTACCTACGTCAATGTCAACTTTTTTGACAGTTGCACAAAAATAATATTTTTTATCACTAAGTACCTAATGTTAGATAGAAAACATAGGGAAAAAATGTTTTTTAGTAAATTGAAAAATAAATTTTGCTGTGGCTTCATTATTTTGTATACGAGAAATGGAAGCATTCTATGTCATATATTAAATTAATTATTTTCGGGCTTGTTAATAAAAATTTTACCAAGATAAAAATACGGGTCCCAAGATTTTATCTCTTCTTCACAAATACTAAATTTTAAAAATCATTCAACTAACCTATTGTGGACTTTGGTTCACAAAGAGCATTTGATTTGGTAGAGTATCACCACTTCCTTCTGCCATGTTTAATGTTCCTAGAATTACCTGCTGATTTTAATCTTAATTTAAATGACATGAGCCCCTGTTTGGTTGGTTTTTGCTGACTTGCATGAGAATGAAAAACAGGGAACAGAGTGTTTAATATTCACGGTGTACTGTACACTTTGCTAATCTTAATTGAGATCGAATTAGGAATTGGAATTTTCCCCTATTTTATAGTGGAAGGTTTTGTACCATAATATTAGCTATTCAAGACATTATGGCCCTTATTATTTTCACCTGCTTAATACTTACTATAATAATGTTTTTATTTCGATCTTAATGTTCTTATTAGCAAATGCATCAACAAACAGAAATTAGTATTTTACATGACGGGTTATAACTCGACAAATATATTCATAAATATATATATATATATATATATATATATATATATATATATATATATATATATATATATATATATATATATTTATCACACCTTTTACTTGGATGTGGCAGCCTCACATATTGTGAAACATCAATATGCAATACTGTGTGTGCGGTACTCATAGATGTTAGTGCACCAGGGATATTTTTGTGGAGTGAAACTGTACTATGTCCCTGAGTGGATTTGAACCTGATTTATTAAAATCACACGCGAAAGTCGATTACTTTCCTCACTTTGCTATAGTTATTCGCTACCTTTGTATCTCGACACGCTAATAACAATATATGTTTTATAGAACTGAATTTTTAAGGTTCGTAATCGTAATCATAATAGGATAATTTGCGTTTTCCGGGAACGAGACGTAAAGTGAAAATGAGACCGTTATCATTTAAAGGGCTTTATTAACTCACTTAGGGTTACTTACAATTAAGAAAACGTTCTCATAAAAATGACAAAAATGTAATCCCTACATTATGCTGCAGCGTACCTACATACACAGGCATTAAATTTAATTATGGTAATAGGGTTAAATTTACAAGATAAACGAATACAAAATTAGATAATGGCTGAAATAAGCAAGATAGCGAGAAACAAACAAATGGGGTGATTTATTAAATATTCAAATTGTCAGTCACTGGTACTGTGATTTTAAAACACTATGTAAATTTTATGTAGCATAATCCTTCTTAATATGTTTTAATACAGTTTTCTCAACATACTTACATAATATGTTACTGTTTTTCATAAAAAGTAAAACAGTTTCCTAGATGTTCTACATATTTAAGATATTGCAAAATTTTAACTAAATTGGATGAACAGTTTAATTTTAACCTAGTCAGTGTAATATTGATTAAAGAACCTTCGAAACTTAAATTTTGGAAAAATTCTTCCAGTTCTATATACTGTATAATATGCCATTAAAATATTATACATGAGGTTGTTAATTATTCTGTATAGTAGAAACGGTTTTTTTTTCAATATAAGCAACCAAAGATGCTGCAATGAAAGGTAATTTGCTGGCATACCTAAATTTCTTAGCTATAACAACAGATAGACACAAATTTATTTTTAGCCAGTTTTTTATATAAAGATTCGGGAACGTTTTTTGTAACTATTTATTGATCTTTAGGGAACACTAAACTAAGTTAAATACGCAGAACCAATGATACCATTAATGTCGACTAAATGTATTACCACAGAACTGCTCAGAATAACAATGCAACACTAAAGTCGTAAAAGAACATTGCATTATACTGAATGAGAGAATGGGCCATTTTCTTGATTGTTTTTCTTAATAAATAATGCAAAAGTTTGGTTTATTTATCATTTAACAGGGAGATTGAATAAGTAATAAATAGAGGCGTGTTTTTTTTTTCGATTTAAATTTTATTTAAAATCGACTAGACCGAAAGTAAATTTTGTAAAATTCTTACAGTAAAATATCTTCGAATTATTTACTAAGAGAGGAAACTGAACTTTTGTCATTTTTGTGTAGACGTCAAAATTTAAAAATTATGATCCAACTTGTAGTACCATATATTAAACCGATGCTACTGTATAACTTCAAAATGTACCTTTTATTTTGTATTTTTTGTTTTTGATAATTACAAGCACCCTAGTAATATTATTTATTTAAAAAATTGATACTATAAATTATCAACTGTTTTTTATTTATATTTGTCAAAGTGAAAAATAGAATAGAATTAAGATTAATTATTGTGAAGTGTATGTCATAAATTGTTTCAATCACATCGAGTGTACCTTTTAAGGCTATTCGATTGGACATAAGTGCCAAAAATGACATTAAGGATAATCTGGGTAATACTATTTTTATAAAAGTTACAAGTATATTAATCCTGTCACTCCCAACAACCGAGAGACGTCATCAATTTATTTCACTATAACTATGACGTCATTTATTAGTATGTATACTATATAAACTTCAGAATCGACATGAAAATTACATTGACTAGAACAAGGATTAGTTTTTTAAGAGGATACAAAATATTATCAACAATTTCGTATGAAATTTTTAATGCTGACATAATAGTGTTATTGTTTTTTTTTAAAACCCGCCTCCTGCTACATAACATTTTTTATAATATCTGTCAAATGTAAACTATATTATACTACTGTGCAATGTCACCACTACATGAAAAATTTATGAGAGATTATTTGACATAAGGACCTCGTCTTTTCCTCTTTAATATTTGACTTCGTAGGTTACTAACACCTAGGGAGTCTACATACTGAGAGAGTGGACATACGATGTCTGATTTTCTATATTAATATCATTTTATACGGGCAAAATGACATATTTTGTCAATTAAAAATTCATTACCTATACCTCATTTTAGAAAAAAGCATTGGGTAAGATAGGGCGATGATATTCTTGAATCGGATTGGTCGAGATGAGAGGTTTAACATTAACATTACTCTATATCTTCTTATTTTGAATTTCATAGTTACATCGAAGTACTACATTATTCTATAGATGACAGCTTTATTCACAAAACATACCAAAATTTTGAACAAATAAAATATGTAAGTGTAAAACGGACTGCATTCACAGTGCCATCTGCTTTTCTTAGCTGAAATGAGGTATTAATTTGAAAGTTCGACAGTATGAAACACTCTCTGAGTATAAAGACTCTCTACTAACACCCAGCCAAAGCACAACACCCCCACATCTGGTGGAACTAATCCAGTACATCTCAGTTCCCCAGGCCTCAGTCCCCGGAGATGCAGCGCTGCCCGTACCTGCACGAGATGAAGGAGCGGCTGCTGGGCGAACAGCTGCAGCACCAGCCGCAGGTCACGCCGGTGTCCGCGCCGCCGCCGCCCGCCTCCGTCACCGAGTCGCCGCCGCCGTCGTCCAGGTCCACCGAGCGCCTGCACCACGACACCACCGCCACCAACACCCCCAAGCACCTCCACGGCTGGCAGAACGAGGCCATGGAGCCCGTGGGCACTGTTGTCAGGGTGAGGGGTACAAACTAAACCCATAACCGGAGTTGAACCGGTGCTTGTAAACCGCTTCAGAACGGTTTAAAGCAGAGGTTCAAAAACTTTTTTTTCTCGTAGACACTACTAAAAAAAATTAAGGGAGATTTAAAAAAAGGAAATTAATGCTAAATAAACAGGCTATCTGATCCATATAAAAAAGAAGCAAAAAATTTGCAATATTATTTTTTCGCGCTATCTGTTAGGATTGCATGAGAACTGTAGTTCCTAAAAAAATTTAGCCAAAAAATCTGAAAATTAGAATCTTAAACCTTCAAAATGCTTTTTTTAAAGTCTCAATACGACCCCTGAATTTTTTAAAGTAGTGTATTATCTGCCTACATTGATAGGTAAAGCCAAGCCAACATTTTTGTTCTTTACTATCGAAACCAGATAAATGACCCCCGTCGAGTGTCCCGTGAACCCCTGGGGGTCCACCAGGACCACTTTGGGAATCACTGGTTTAGTCCAAGTTTTTAATTTTTTTTTAGAAATTAATTATATTTTACTCCTAAACTAGAACGATTTTTTAAAATTTATTGTTGATATTTAATAAATCGTTGTACCGAAACCGGAATTTGAACCGCTTTTTTAAAAAACCGGTAATCGGTTGAATCCAAGAAAAAATATGAAAACCGGAATAAAACCGAACCCTATGAAGCAAAGTGAACTGTGAACCGAACCTGAACCGTTATTTTGTGCGGTTCGAGTCCCTGGTAGAAATTGTTTTTATTCACGCTCGGTTAATAATATATGCGTTTCCAACCTTCCAAAAAGTGTTGGGAAGTGAATCATTGTTTACTTTATTTCCCAGCTAGCTGGAAATATGTTTCCGGCTAGTTACATGTCACTTTTCAACAAATTTGATGAAATCATAAACATTTTCTCAAGTTACCTAGCAACGTCAAAAACCTCTTTGTTCAAGTAGGCTAAAAAAATTAAATTAAACTGTCAAAATACTAATAATAATACTTATTCCAGTTTCGCGCTAATAGCTTACCTCGGTGCTGCGAACCATCTATTTATAGTACTATTGAAATGAAGAGTCGATTGCGCGAACTACTAATTTTGGTCTTAGAGAAAGATGTATAGATGAAAGAACGAGAAAACTTCTCTACTCTCTATCTCAGAAACAGCAGTTAGAAATTTTATCATACTGATTCTTGCATCTCTTAGTGAATTTACTCATAAATAAAATTAAACTACAATGACTTCAAATTAGGCATACGAAATCTAAAAACAAGTAACAACTTACAACGAATATTTTTTGACAGATGGTTTAACCAATCATATTGCGTAATGATGACGTCAAATGACGTAATGCAACCAATAGAATTGAATATTTTTTGACTGATGGTTTAACCAATTATATTGCGTAATGATGACGTCAAATGACGTAATGCAACCAATAGAATTGAAAATGTAAAATGATGTATCTGACAACATAATTTTGTAGATTAGGTTTTATTTTGTTACGTCAGTAACAAAAAATTAATTAATTTGTCACATGAAACGTCAAAAATGTTTAGCAAAATGAGTCGTTTTGGTAGTATTTTTAATAAGAAAAATATTCTTCCTAAATACCATTCGAGATAATAATTTTTTGAGAGAATTTTTGTCTATTCCACGGCAACTTATTGCAATTTCACTCCACAAAACATCATCTGACAATTCCCCTCAACTTCGTTTCGGGAAATTGATAGATGATGTTTTGTGTCGTGAAATTGTTAGAAATAAGTTGCCGAGGAAACGACAAAACAATTCTCAAAAAATTATCATCTCTTATGGTATTACCCCTGATTATTATTTATACAAATTGTAATTCAATCGATTAATACACATTTATTTTCTAGCCTTTGGTAAAGTTTAGTGAGGTTTAATAATCAAATTAGTTTACAGGATTAGCGATTACTTCCACTTATTTGTCTCGCGCTAGTCTCCTTTTCACAATTTACTTTAACTCAACTTTAAAGAAGTAAAAAAAGCAAGAAAAGTAAAAAAGATATTTCGTATAAAATGTTTCCACTTACATATATTTTTTTCTAAACGTACTATGCCGTATTTCATTTCTTGGGAATATATGACAGGTTTTTCAAAAAGAAGCGACACATTAAATGTGTGCAATAAATTAATATTTATAATGTTTTTGTAGGAAATAGATTTTGTCATTTTCAATAATATATTTTTGTATTTTAAAATAATAATATTCCGTTAAGTAAATTTTATTTGAGAAAAATAATACTGTAACTTTTTAATATCCGGCTTATAAACTGCATCTTCTTTTATTTCCTTTCTGCATAAATACTACATTGGTTTAATGTCATTTTTGAATTCCAGTTGTACTCTTACTTGACACGTTAATTTCATTTCCATATAAATATGACATACAAATGTTCTACTAGAGCTTGGTAGCTTATTAAACCGGCATTAGAAATTTGAACTCAGACGGGAATATAATGAAAATTAGTGCGCGAGCGACAGTTAAATTTGTACAATTATTTTCATAACGACATAAAAGGTAAACGAATAAATAAAAGCAAAAGGCAATTACTGTTTTGTGTTCTCTCTGTAAGGGTAAATTCATTTAACTTTTCCATAATAATACATACTATTGCTTTTATCTTCATAATGAAAAAATCTTATAGATAATCTACTTTCTCATTTAACGTATTATTTTCATGAAATAAATTTTCATTTATATGTAAAATAGAAATTTATGATATATATGTTCACACAGGTTTTTATTTTTCGTAAACTTTCTTTTATAGATCCCATATATTTGAGGTTTGACACATGGATTCTTTGCGAACTTGTAAATTTTGTGTGTTCAATTCAAAGAAAATTTATAGACTTGCAAGTATAAATGATCTGGCATTCTTTCAGTTTTATTTCCAGAAAGAATAATGTAAAAATTACTTTTTTTATATAATAGCTGGAAGCTCGTATAATGTCACATAAGTATGTTATTAAATTTTTAAATAGTGAAATGTAGATTTACATAATTATATACTGGAATTAACTTACTTCCCCGGCCTATATAATAGTTCGAGACTTGAAGAATCTTCACGTTTTAGAATTTAGATCCTACTGAACCCAAAAAACATAATTTTATATCTGTCTGTCCGGAAGCACGATAACTTGAGAACGCATACGAATTTTCGATTGAATCCTATATTTAAGCTTTTTACAAAAATGTTAGTTTTAAGTTCGTTAATGAGCTTTATACAATTAGTAGTACCAACTTTATGAATTAATTATTTTTTAAAAATTAGTAGGTATTTTTTATACTTGAATTGATGAAAATATTGTAAACATTGGCACTTTCACTAGTATTATTTAATTTAATTTACATATTGCTCGTATTATGTCTATAACTTATAATAAATGCAAATAAAAACTCGAATTTCAAACGTCACTAAATGACTGTGTCACTTTGACATTGATAACTCACTTTGACATTGACGCTTGTCACTTTGACATTGACGCTTGTCACTTTGACATTGACGCTTGTCACTTTGACATTGACGCTTGCAACTTTGACACCGCCTACGTTATTTCAAAATTTGTTCAAATTTTGCTGAATGAAGCATAAAATTAAAGCCTTTATGAAAGCATGTTATTAAAACTTTTTAATATTTTTTGTGATTCTCTTGATTTTATTTATTCAATAAATTTTATCTGAAAATTTAATTCAAAAGTACAAAATTATTTTAATTTTTTGGAATTTGTGTTGAGTCTGTAACAATACAAGCAAGAATGTATATTTTTTGTAATTTACAAAATTATGTACAATATTTTAATAGAAATATAGAAAAAAATTATTAGTTCATTATCTTTGAAACAAAGATAGTTATGGAAATTATTTGTATCACATTAGTTTCCGATAGTATTTATTTATAATTTACTAAATAAGTATTATTATTATTAATATTTAAAATATTTATTATTATCTATTATAAAAATAGAAAGCTAGGTACATAAAATTGCAAATAGTTTAAATCAAACAAGTACCTAGTTATTACAAGTAGGTAATAAAATTATGTTAGTACTTACCTATTTGCATTCCATAATTATTAATTAATTATTAAAAATATTCATAATATAGTAATTATTACAAAAACACCATACTACTTTATACCATCAATTTCACTTTCAATTTAAATATGAAAACACATACCATACCACCGTCACTTTTAGTCTTTAGTGTCTTCTATGTCTTCAGCAAGTGTTAACACTATTTTATTTGTTTTATAGCTAAACGCGGACGGGTTCAGTTCGCACACGAGCCCCACCCACCAACGAACGCCACTGATGCCGCGCGATCCTGAAGATGACTACCAGTGCTACCGACAGACGTCCTGGAGGCCCAAGAATGCCAAGTATGTAGCTATGTTGAATAGTAAAGCTAACCGCATTTATGTTTATAACCGTCTGCATTACTGCAGTACTGGTTTATTGTAACATTAAATACTAAACTGAAAATTGCGGTGTTGTGCTGGTGTAGAAATACTTTACGGTTTTAAAGGGATTGACTTCCTTTAATTTCTGTGGCAAAATGACTTCAGTTGCGTTTAATTTTAACTCAGTTGCAATGCATTTATTTTATTAATATAATATTACATGCAATATTTTCCAAATTTTAAAATAATATGCAATGAAGCTAAAAATAAAGATAAATCAGCATATTTAAATGCAGTTTGAAAATAGCATTACGTGTAGTGTAAAATCATTAAAAAAATTAAAAGAGACAGAAATGGCGAGATAGCTCAGTTGGTTAAGAGAGCTGCTTCTTCTGTGGGACTGGACACAGAGATCGTGGGGTCGAATCTCAGTCTGATTTGGTTTGGTACCCAATCTCATTACCATTTCAAGTTGGGATCTAGTTAACTTGTTAACCTCTACCTATTGTAAATCATCGGTACCTATTATAGAAAATATTGAACCATCTGTACCTGAGTTTTGGTAAAGCTTTTAATACATAAATTATGATAAGATTAGAACTGATCAAAAAATAAATTTAAGTTGAATATTTAAAAATACAAATAATGAAAATTTTTGTAATGGTATTATAAGACAAATCGAAAGTAATAATAACAGTACAAACATAAGTGTTCTATTATATTTAGATCAGTATCTTTAGCAAGAGGAAGAGGTAATTAAATAAGTCATAAATTTAGGGTTTTGCGGGGCGTATACATTATAAATTATATTACTTCCTGCTTCCTGTAAAATTTTTCCTTTTACCGTGCTGCACGCTGTGTATGAGCATTATTGTATTATTTATTTGAAAGTGACATAGTCAGTTAAATAAGAAATAACAGTATAAAAAGAGACAATTTTACTCTGTTACAAAAGATATCACTTTAAATTTGTCGTTATTTATGAAAGGAAGAAACATATAAATTCAGGATTTCTGGCTGTAAATTAAAAGATTGTACTAGATCTTGACCCTCTAACGACGAGACAACGCACTTAGGTCATCATTTATTATTTATGCACCGAAAACAGCAATTTTCTTTCCTTTGGCCCAGTTTTTGAAATAATTTACTCTTGTACACAGGACATTTTTCATTTACACAAATTAATTTTCCAAACTTGCCACATTTATTTTCATTAAATGAACATTAAAAGAACGATGTCTTACCCCAACAAGAAACAAATCGTTTTGTATATAAATTGGTCCGATTAATTTTTAATAGGCCAAGATCAAGATTTTCATTACCGCTCAATGTAACATTTATTTTTCTTTCTAAAAATGAAAAATAATAGGAGAATGATGTCTAATTCAAACAAAAAGTTTTGGAATACAAAAAAATATATTAAACAAATTTCGTACAAATAATAATTATGTTACCAATCTTAGAGTATAATTTAACTTAACTTTAAATTTAAATGGAATGAAAAAGTAACAGAGTTCTCAGTCTTCAAAGTTAAATTTATTTATTAACAGATGATAATCATCACCGACGTTTCGGTAGCAAATCTACCTTCCTCAGGGTTCTAGGAGAAAACCACAATACAATAAATTACAAACATCATACAAAAATAATACAATTAAAGTAAATTTTGTATGATGTTTGTAATTTATTGTATTGTGGTTTTCTCCTAGAACCCTGAGGAAGGTAGATTTGCTACCGAAACGTCGGTGATGATTATCATCTGTTAATAAATAAATTTAACTTTGAAGACTGAGAACTCTGTTACTTTTTCATTCCATTTACCTAAACAGTCAAGAAATTACAATTTAAATTTAAATTTAAAATAACTAAATTTAATTTAAGAAAATTTAAAGAATGATGTCTACAGTATAAACAATATAAAAACGTTTGGAACGTTTGGAAACAAATACCTATGTTTGATTTTCTATAGGTCAAGATCAAGTTTTATGCTCTATTTTGATGTGACAGTCTGCGGGCTTGGAGGTATATTGAGGATGTCAGGGTTCGTCAGGCATTGTTTATGGCTTATTCATGTGCATTTCTATATAGTATTTCCGCCTTTATCAGACTGAATGAGTCTGTGAAAGTAATCTGAAATCTGAGCCGCTGCTAGGATGCCTAAACGCATAAAATGATTTTGTTAGTTCATTGCCTCCCTAACGATTTTTGTTTGTAAGGTATCCGACCTCTGGTAATTTCATTACCAGAGATTGTTGACGTTTTTTATCCTACTGCTTGAGATTTAAATTAACGTAGCAGTAGCCAATAGTTAATTAATTTTACGTATTATTTAATTACTAGTAGTTACATAAATAAACATTTTAAATTTTTGTTATACATAAATAAGTCTGTTTCCTTTTTTATAGCATTTATAATATAACAGTATTTATTATTATTATTAGGTACAGATTAACGAAGATTTTTAAAGGTGTTTTTACCTTGAAACAAAAAAAAAAACTTTTCTTTGTGTAAAGTTGGTTCGCATTGTATAAAACAATTTTTGACTTAGAGATGGAATGATCCATGGGTTTAAAGACAATGTAAAAAATTCATGGAAATTGAATATTTATTTGATCATAATATTTATCTATGACTACTATGATAAGTTTTTATTTTTGCTTTCAATTGAAAACTTAAAATTGATTGTTACTGAGGATCAAGCAAAAAAATTGCGCGTCTCCTATGACAACGCGCGCTAAAATACTTTATTTTTGCATAAAATAAAAGAAAATTACAGAATCAAACAAAATTTTGCGTTTATTTATTTCGATATTATTGGTATCGTCATGGTTACAAATAAAACATAAATTGATTGAACGTATATTGAACTAAATGAATATCGTTATCTTTAATAACAAATAATGTCAGTCGTAGATAAAATTATGTGTGTATTACGAGCGTAAAGCCCTATTCGCACGAGGATTATTTGAAGATTCTGAATCCTGGAAAAGAAGTTTCAGGATTCTGAATCTTGAAAAAAAATCATGGTTTTGAAGCAATCAATATATTATAAAATTTTCTTTTCTAAGGCTCATTGAAGATTCAATTTAGCGGCATCGCAATTTAACAGATAATTCTCACTAGAAAGAAAAAAACTGCATCTTTTCCAGGATTCAAAATCTTGGTAGAATCTTCAAAGAATCCTTGTGCAAACATGGCTTAAAGTGTATTTGTTCCTCTTGCACTATTGCAGCTCTCGCCTTCGGCTCACGCTGCAATTTCCTTGCACTGACATAAATATGTCGACATTAAACTAATATTTATTTTCATGTCTGTCATAATGCGTTACTTAATAAAAACAACTTAATAAAGTGCCGATTGAAAGGCGGCAAGCGTTTGTTATGATTGAGTCAGATGATAGCTGAAACTGTATCAGAAAGCTATCCCCCGTTTACACTGTCCCCTCAAATCTGCAATTGTCATTTATGAGTATTTTTATTTATCCTTGTACGTAATCGAAATTCAGAATACGCATACATGGAATAAGCTGCCCCTTCTTGTCGATGCCGGTGGTGGTGGCAGCGCTCTGGAATGGGGTGGGGGTGGGAAGCAAAACACGGAAGTGCTTCCCCTCCGCCCGAGCCGCGAGATCAATACTGCCGTCGCTGTACCCAGCATCACAAACACGCCCATCGCCCGTGTGACCACTGACTTTGTTTATAAACACCAGGCGCGCGGGAAGGAACATGCACTCATTACAACTGATTGGATTATATGATTGACTTGTATTGATCTATTTGATGTGATGGACTTGGCTAGAGGTTTGGTCAGGTGTGTCGATTGTTGTGCTCGGGCATTGTTGTCAACAATGGCAGGGTGAGGTCACCGAAGTTCACTGGGTCGCTTCCCGGGCCTCGAGAGCAGCCAATCACAGCGTACCCCTCCCGCGTCACATGACCAATCCTGCAGCATCCCCGCCGCCTCGGTCCGGAGCAGATCCAGGCGCACGCCATCCCGTTAGTCTCTCGCGCGACATGGACCAGGGCTTCGTACTCGCGCTCTTGCGTTCGCGGACATCGGCGACTGCGGGCAGTGCCGGTGCCCGTCACTAAGTGTGCAGTGTCTACTCCAGTGCTCTCATACTCATTCCATTATTCATTCCGGCCTAACAGACATCGATGTCAACAACGAATATTCACCGTCATTGAGTGTTGAACTTTTCCTCTCCCTGTAAATACAAAATGGTGGGTGGTGGTGATCTGAAGGTCGCGACTGTCGAGGTGGAGTCTGTCGACAACATGGCCACCCTTCCGGTTGGCGGTAGGGCGCATGGCGGAAGCGATGCCACTGCTGAGAAGAACAACGTCGTCAACAAGGAGATGGAGTTGAAGAACGTCCAGCCGAAACCGGCCAAAAGGTTCGTCACTGACTCGCCTCGCATCGCCTCGCCTCTACCTCTCATCTGTCACACCACAATCCCCGGATATGGCTCTCTTTGTTGCCTTTATCCTCTTACAAATTATCAGCCATACACGGATCAGCCATAAACAAACGATAGAGGCTTTTGTAATAGGATTCTTTATTGATCATAGAATGTGTTTTCTGAATCCTTTTAGTTCTCCGTTGGGAAATAAGAGCCCGAATCTACAATAAAATGTCTAGTACTAAATTATTCTTTACATTAAAAAGATATTAGGACAATTGAAATATTTTGTCTGATTATCAATTTTTCATGTATTTAGCGAATCACTTTATGAAAAGGTAGATGTCTTGGCCGTTAGATTAACAAACAATTGTAAAAAAAACTATAGCCTGTAACAGTGTAGTTTTATATAGGTACTTCCATAGTGTATTTAATATTGTTTCTATTTATAAACATCATGGCGGCTATAAAGTACAGATACCTTTATTATTTACTTAACAAAAACAAAACCAGACTCGATGCTATCATTGATATCTCCAAATATCTTATTCACGATTATTATGTTACTCTTATTACTGTATTACTTATGAATCACTAATTACTTATATTTTTACATAATTATGGACACAATCGCCTTTCATATCTCAATATTGATTTATAAACCATCAAGAATATCAACAGTTCTTTAAATATGCATTAAATATTTTTAGAAGTACAAAAGTTGTAGTTCACATATATAACTAAAAGTATTCCAAGAATAAATTGAACTACTTTGTTAATATTAAAGAATATCTCAACGTATTTTGAATATTTAAATATAAAACACAAATAAGTCAAACACCATTTAAGCTGTAAAGCATTAAATAAATTGGTTACTAGGGAGAATAATCTATAATTAGAAAATCTATAGAAAAAGCGGTATTAGTATAACCCAGCGTTAGTCCTTTTATAATTAGGTGTAAAGGGCTAGCGATCAGACCCGCTTTGCCCTTCTCGCGCCAGGTACTATATTTAGACGTTTGTGTCAACTTTGTTCAACAAAATGGCGTGATTATGGATTACGCATGCAAGTGTGCATGGAAAAACAAACATATTCTGCATGTATTACAAGCGTCGTTTTTCTGTTTATGTTGCAGGACATCATTGTTCATCATCACAAGTTTCATCTACGCCAAACTATTAATCGTCATCTGCATAGCATACGTCATTTCGGACGTGGTGACACACAACCTGCCGTTGTACTACTACGAAGGCTTCTTCACGTACCTGTACGGCATGAGCATCTTCTTCCTGCTCTACGTCTTCTGCTTCCTGCTGCAGGAGAGCACCTGCTGCTCGGGCGCTCCAGAGAACGGTGCTCCGAAGAAAGTCAAGAAGCCACCGCCTGACAAGAAGGACAAGAAGCAAGATAAGAAAGAAAAAGAAAAGAAGGAAAAAGAAAAGAAAGAAAAAGAAAAGGAAAAAGAGAAGGAGAAGGAGAAAGAAAAAGGCAAGGATAAAGATAAAGACAAGGATAAGGATAAAAAGAACAAGAAGAATGTTCAGGTAATATTACTTCAAAGAATACTCTTTAATGTAAATTTTTGTCCCGTGTTATTTAGATTGGGCCAGATCTTTGTCATCACAATGTAATAATGACACTAATTATACTAATGTTGGTATATGGAAAGGTGAATGAGCACTACATTCAAGAAAATTGGATTCATTTAGTAAATTATAACTGCTAAACAAGAACTCGAATCGTACAAAATAACAGTTTGTTCCGGTTTTCATACCTATTTATTCTTTAAATAAACCGGTTACTGGTTATTTCGGTGTCGGATTAATGATTTATTAAATAACAATTTAAAAAATTCGTTACAGTTTTGGACTAAAATATAATAAATTAAAAAAAAAAAACTTTTCTAAACTACTTATTGGACAATACAACATTTTTAGTAAAAATTTAATAGCATTATGATGAAAACATTAAATTTCAATTAATGCTTTAAACCATTCCGAACCGGTACACAACCATCATCGGTTCGGCTCCGGTTATGGGTTTGCCAAATTTATTTTTAAACTGTTCGTTCCGGTTTTCGTTCATGTTCCGGTTCGATTCGAGTCTCTGCTGCATGCTGCTAAATGATCGAATTTTCTTTTAGTTTATTCTGTTAAATTTACTGTTATTATTGTTCATTCCAATTTTTACACACATATTTATTTAAACTCATTTTAAATATTTTTAAAATTATTCCTGTAATATAAGTTTTATTATTTATATCTGCGAAAGTCACTTTCGAAATCGTTTGAGGAGAAACAATTTTTTTACAGCTACAATCATAATTAAAACTAACAGTACCTAATTTATTTCCTATTATTTGTTTACTTGATTGAGTATTTCATGCGTAATTATTTAGAAAATAAAACAGATGCTATCCAACTGTGAGTTTAACAAATTTATGGAAAACCAGAAAAATTTTATGAAGCATACAAAGTTAGATAGCAATTAGTTTAAACAATAGTGGAAACTTTCTGACCTTATTTATGGGAAATAAAAAACTGCTTTTAATTTTGTTTATTCTAATTTGTTAAATATACAAATTCTCACAAAATTTCGACGAAGTTCAGTGACTGTCGCACATATTTCTGATTAATTTAAATTCACTGAATCGTACAATGAGCTCTTGCACGAAAATTTAAATAGTTTTTTCTTTTATAATATGATAGAACTTACACTTAATTTGCGATGTGATAGAAGGATTTGTTTAATATTTTCAGAGTAATTTTCATTTTAAATATTTCTTGAACAATGGATCCCTCACCGTAAGTAATTCATAATTTTTATGAAACGTCGCATTTAAAACAGAAATAAATTTTGCCTTTATTTCTATTAATTTTTTTAAACAAAAATCTGATGTACCTAGGTACTTCAGGTAAAAATCCGGATTGAAGTAGCTCCAGTACAATAATCTTTGATAACCTTTGCGAAATAAAATATTGTTTTTCTTGTACTGTGCATAATTTAATGCCCAGTTCACACGAGAAAAGTTTTCCTTAAAAGTTTTCTCCAAAAAAAGCAACTGCTAGAAAATGTCATCAAGATTTTAAAATGCTGTTCATACGGGGAAACTAATTATTTCTAAAAAATATATTAAAGCTATTGATTATTAAATGTATTTTATAGAAATAATTAGTTTATCGTGTAAACGGTATTAATTGTTTGATAGTTTCTAGTACTGTTTTAAGGAAAATTTTTCTCGTATGAACTATGTAAATGTTCCAAATGTTTTTTCTTCAAAATTATATCTATACATGTTAGTTTTATTTTTTATAATAATATTTTGTTTGTGAAAGATCCAGACAAAACATGGTTTTTCAGCTTACTTTAATTCTTTCTATTATATTGTTATGTTAGTTCTGTGAACAAAATTTTCGTGCACTGGTTCATTTTCGATTGAGTGAATTGATTGATTTGTTTGTTTGCGTTATGTTAATGAGTTGAGCATGTGCGTGTGGTGCGTTTAGCGGGAGGTGTTTCCCAGAAAGATGCGCGACCTTGTTGCCCAGCGAGCGGCCGGACCAAGAGCTACGCAGGTGAGCTCCAGGTTGGTTGCTCGCGCCCTTCGAAGACGACTAATCCTACTCATAAAGTCTTTTTCATTACTAACATGTAGCTCTCTGATTCTGTGTTTGCTTTACTCATGCTTGTAACTTGTAGGTAACAGATTTTGCACTACAGTTTGTATCAAACATACGTTTACTTCATTTATTTGAGTCTACGTAGATATTACGCAAAAAATTACAAAACTATTTGTTCTTATAAAACTTTTGTTTGATGCAAACTATAGTTTGGTTTTGCGGTTTGGTATAAATGAAACAGTTCATTTTTTAAAGAATTCAGTGTGGATAAATAATTATATTTTATTCTAATTAGTTAAAATCAATGTAGCAATTTTGCAAACATTCAAATCTTTTATGTTTATTGCACTTAATTAATATTTCTTAAACTGTATCTTCTTGTAACTGAATTCTTTAAAAAAATGAATAATATCTATTGGTATTTTTTAAACTGAAAATATTTTGGGTTGAGGATTTTTCAAATGTTTTGTATCATAAATTCTTGTGGTTCCTACCATTTTCGAAATCTTTTTTTAATTTGGAAATATTCTTTACATTTGGTATTGGTTTGTAGATTCGATTTTTTATTTATTTGTAAATATCTATAATTTTATTAGCACATATTATTTTCCTTGTCATTTTGTTTAGTAATTTTTGTATGGTTTGAAATATTAGTTTACACAGATAAATATAAGGAGTAAAATATTAGCAAAACAAATAATATAATTATTGAAACAGTCATTCTTTATTTAAGAGAGTTTAACTATGTAGTAGGTATTCTCTAGTATCGTATAATATCTGAAAGAATTTTAAATATTATTATTCGTGTGTTCGTTAAATTTTGCAGCCGTATATTTTGTATGATTACTTAACATGTCCTCGTTTGAATATTTATTATTAATGGTTGCTCAATGACTTTTATTTAAAAATCTGAAAACTGACAAAAATGTAATACTTTTGATATGATTAAAATTAAATGAAAATTATTCAGACATTTTAAATAAAAAGACATTCTGAGACTTAAAATGAGTGCGCGAAATAACAAATTTTAGCATTAGGACGGGAATTTTTTTTCTGTTTGTACATAATATAAGCAACCGTTGTGATGTAGTTACATGCAAACTGTCAAAACCACAAATTTATTTTTAATATTGAGGACGATTGCAGAAAAAAATCTTGTTTGTAATACATGCGAAAAATGTGATTCTGATACTCGTGATTTTATCACTCATTTCTCTACTCTTGTTACAAATTATAAGTACAAAAATTTTAATTGATGTCACAGAAATGTATGCCATCTTTATCAATTCATTAAGTGTGTGTCAATTTTTAATACTATTCATATTTTGAAACTACTGGTGAACTCTCTTAACTGCAGTATTAAATAATCGGAACGTCGTCTCCTTATACTTATCTCTTAATTTCTTTTCATTTCATTTATCATTTCCTTCACCCGTCCACTCAGACCCCTACGTACCGGCGCAACTCCGAGGGCTTGGTGGATGTGCCGGTGCCCGTGTTGGAGATGGGCGGTGGTGACGTGTGTGTGGTTCCCCCGCAGGAAACCCCCGCTCAGCCGCCACCACCACCTCCTCAGCAGCCAACGCCGCCCCCGGCTGCTCAGCCCCCGCCGCCCACACAGGACGTGGAGGCCGGCGTCGTCGTGTCCTCCAAGTCCCAGAGGAAGAGGAAAACTACGCAGAATGATTCTAGTCATGGGAGCTTCTTCCTCAGGGTTGGGGCTATCGGTGAGTGAGATTCAATAGTACCATCTGCTTCTATATGCAGCCTTCAAATACTGTTACACTCAATTTTACGAAATTTTTGATCGATTGGCTTGTATATATCAAGATATATGAAGCTTAGAGTATACAAAATTATAAGAGGTAACATATTCTGATTTTTTGGGAGAAGGCATAAGACGAAAGGGGTGGCGGGGTAATTGAAATGATTAATTATCAACATCAGACATTTATTAGACGTTGTGTAAATAATTACTTGTGGTATTCTAATAGATTTAGATAAAATATTAAGAAAAACTATCTACCCGGCGAAACTAAAACTTAAAATGTTTACTTTACTTGATATAAGTTACATCCTTATTTTTTGCGAACTATTCGCCCATTTAATTTTTTAATTTAAATACCTACTATATGAAATAAATATCGTCATATTCAATAAGTACGATGTATAAACTTTTTACTGTATTTTTTGTACCGTAAGCTGTACCATGTACCGTTTATTTACTAGATAAATTAATATCATATTTCATAAAATCAATTTGCACTATATCAGCGATTTAGTTAAGAGGATTGCCGGTGTCGAAGTGATATCAATTTTCTAGTTTATGTGAATTTGGTGCAGACAAAATTGTCATATACTCCTTCGCCTGTTAAAAATGCTTGCTGTGTCCTTTCAACAAAAAGTAATTAATTTTCAATCTTCATTTAAAGTGATAAAAAAATTATTTTAATTGACCACAATATTCCCAAACACATATAGTAGTCAAGTCAGTTAGTAAAGAAGTATGATCTCACCTAAACAATTTTTCATTAAGTCGTGAAGAAGTAGAACAAACAAAAAATCTAATTATAGCTTAACAGAAAAATGATACTTCAAATATTTCAGAAAAATCAATATTAAAGGATAGCGAGCGCTAGTATGTATAAGTGTTGGGATAAAAAATTTAAATGATACAGACATGTTATGAAATATGCGAACAAACTTGAATCTTTCCATTGTACAATGGTGTCAAATTAATATAAATGTGAATTGCTGTTTTGGCGTCACCGGCAATGTTTTTACTTCCATTCATATTTTATTGATTTATCGTTGCACAATCGCAGCACTCTCATCCTTTTATTTTGATGTTAGCATTCGGTTTGGGTACGATGATATACAACGGTCTCGAGTTCGGTTCGTTCTTCGAGGTCCCATTCACGTCTCCTTGCTACCAAATCCTACGTGGCGTTAACCCCGTACTACAGATGATCTTCACTTTCATGCAAATGTATTTCATCTTCATGAACTCAAGGGTGAGTTAATCGTTTTTGTTTGCTTGCATTTCATTAAGCCTTCCGCCATCCTTATCCTATTTGTTAAACCAGCTATGCTAAAACGTGGCTTTTTATCTCATCCGAGTATGTTCATCCGAAACGTGATTTTAGTGCGCGTTTATTCTAACTCAAATGAATACGTTTCGAACGGTTCAAATATATTTTATAAATTGTGTAACTATAAATAATGAATTCTTTTAAAAAGAACTACGAATAATAGAGTCAGGAGATGAATCCTAATTTATCTCCTGACTCTAAAGCATTAAAATAAACTCGGTTGAGATAAAATAATGCCGCATAAAATACCTAATTACTGTTACTGTTGTTGTTATTATTATTTTGATGCAGACAAGTAAAGTAGCGTTTTCGCTCCTGAAATCTGAGGTACGCTGTCATAGATGTTGTCCGTTTTGATGTTGTTGACATGAAATTGTAATTTTTCTGTGTGAAACAGATTAAAATTACCTAAATGTTTGCTTTTCACCAGATGTTTGAGTTGAAATTATGAAAATTCGTGTTATTTTCTGATTACAGTTGAACATTCACCGCTTCAAAGTCATTGCAAGATTTGGTTTAATGCATGTCGTTGCTACGAATATTTGTGTTTGGATTCGAACCTTGGTGCTCGAATATTTGAAAGAAATCACTGCGTACCACAAGCGTAACCAGACTGTTGAGGACCAGGGTCTCTTAGGTGGTAAGTTAATGAGATTATTTTTATCCGAATTTGACTTTATTATAAAAAATATAATAAATAGATCATAGAATATTCTGATAATTAGAAAGAGATATACGACAATTTTGTAAATAGTAGTTGAATATATAAGTAGAGGTTTTTAGAGTGCCACTTTAAAGCTGTAAAATTGCCTATTTTATGTACAATAATTTACGGTTTATAAAACATAATTTCGAAATGGGTTCGTATTCGTACTATTTAAAAAAATTACATTTGTTTGAATGATCTATTTATCGGCAACAAATATGGAAATAATTTTTTTATCGAAAATAAAATACAGATAATTTAGAATCTATACATATCATGTCTTTTACCAGCCTCACATATTGTGAGCCATCGGTATAGATAGGTATTGAATTTATTTTAACGTGAAACATGGATTTTTTAATATCCAGGGTTACGAATTTGATAGTAATGAATTAAAGCGTTCTTTTTAAAATGAAACATAGGGTATAAATTTGAATTTGTTAATTAGTGCCACACTGCTGCTAGGTACCAGGAAATACAAATTAAAATTTAGAGTTAGAAACGTCCCTTTGAACTATTGCAGTTGCCCAAATATCTACTGTTTTTCAAGAATAATCCAGTTAACTTTATTCCCTGTCTCATTTAAGAAAAACGCTCCGAACGTTTAGTCCTTCATATTATATTAAACGGTTTATGTACGGCTATAAATTGTTTTGTAATAAATTATTGTTCAAACTGAACCCTAAAATATTAACTATCTACTTATTATAAATCACTAGTAGTAGTAAGTAACTAACAAAATGGTAAGGGTAGATGGTTACAATTTTACATTGCAAATAGTAATAATTAGAAGCTGCTATATAGAAAATTAGTTAGGATATAAGTAGTTATAAAATTAACTAAAATTCGTATAATACTAGCTGCCACATCATATAGTACCTCATAAAATGTAACTAACATAACTAACTTCCATGCTCACCTTAGAGAGCATCAAATCCCACGTTTTGCGCACCCAAGGTCTGACCGCAGCGTCGGATGTACCGACGGCGACGGCAGCCATCGGCGCCGGGGCAGTGTCGTTGTTGGCGTCGCCCACCGCCAACGTGGTGCGCACTAGCACCGGTACTCTGGCGGCGGCCACGGCAGCCACTCTGCGCACTCTAGCCACCGCTGCACACAACGCCACCACCACTGTGCCGACGACCATTCGCACTACTATTCGCTGTAAATACCACGATGATCTTGTTGGAGTTTTGTTTGGTTTCGAGTTTTCTTTTATTCCTTGTTGATTATTTCTATATCAGTATCAGCAGCATTACAAATATTTTTATACCGGGAAAAAATGTTCATTCTACACATTTACGGGCAATAATATATTTTGTTCTACATTATAGCAACTATACTTTGTTCCAAAATTCGGAGGAGCACCTACAGAAGTCCCATTTATACGGGGAAAATAAAGTTGAGTGTAGTTTGGTGTTTGGTGGCAAATTTGAATCACGTAAAATCTAATGTAATTTATTGAACTACAAATAAAAAAGAACATTTATCTTTCATAACATTAAGTGAATATCACAAGTTAAACTGGAGCTAAATTACTAAGTGTAAATCTGCCTCAAAAATGAGCAATCTGATTGGTCAGCTGAATGCGACAAATTTAATAATTTTTTCCGAATTTTGGGACAAAGTAAGGATACCTAATGTTAAATTATTTCGGATCTAGAAGACAGCACGCTTAACGTCCATAATTATTTTTCAAATACTTGAACCTAAAGTGTGGAAATAAATTAACGCGTCATAAAAACAACAAGATACCACAGTTGTTAGAGTTCTTGCCTGGAAACACAATTTTAATAGCTCAGGTCACCATTCCAAGCTGGGATACAATAGGCTACTTGCATGGTACTAAAAATGTGATTTTCATATCACTTTGTACCTAATGCAATATACAGAAACACTTGTGAAAATATACATTTTATTAAAAGAAAATTACGTTTTTTAGTAAATTAAAGCAGAAAATTTGATGTAACGTCAATATTTTGAACAGAAGAAAGGAAAGTATAAATTAAGAATGTAAACTGTATATGATTGGTTTCTTTAGTTTCCCGCACAAGCCGTTGTTATGGGACGTTCAATCGTTGCTATGGCTTCAAAACTACTTCATAAAAAAATCATGCAAGTAGCCTTTTAACTTGGCAACCACTAAGCTATCGAGCACCGGCTGGTGGTTGTAACAAGGGCTTGACCAGAGGGTTTAATGGAAGAGAACATCCTTAGGCTGAATGAGAGTATTATGGCGTATTGTATTTGCGCTAACTCTGAACAAAGTAATCCGTTTTATCATAAACATTTAAAATTCATGTTAGTTATCATAATTAGAGAAGTCTTATCATTTTAGGTCGTAAAATGAGTAGTGCGTTTGAGTAATTAATTGACTGATATAGATTTACATCATTATTTATCATTCTGTTCCTTCGTTTGCTTTCTAGTGGTGGTTAAGTTTCTTGAATGCTTCAGCTTTTTATCCTTTCTCACGTATTCATGATCATAACTTCATAATTAACTTCATTCTAGCAACAACAATGAAAGCATATCCCGCTTGGGCTGCATTGAGGACAACTTTGTCTTCAACTGTCCCTACGACAACCACCGAACACACGACTACTTCGACAATGACGCCCAGCACAGTGCGATATACAACCACCACCACTACTACTACTACCACTCCTACCCCCACTACTACCACTGAGCCAAGTACCACTATTTTCTCTACCACTCCTTTCCGGAGGTTCTTCGATTTTGAAAGCGCCAACAGTTTTGATTCTTCAAGTGAGTATCTTACTCACTGTTCGATTCAATTTTACTTTACTTCAAACTTGGTTTCAATTATTCGAATATTATAAGCAGTTTTAGTGGTTTTGATTATTTTATTTTGTACTACCTGTACTAACATTTTATAATATAGTTTAGTATTAATAACTCCTTAGGTTTTCCGTTACTGAAAATTCGGGGTTGCTGGCTTAATTTGTTCCTTTTAAATAAAATCTGAAGCAAATAATGATGTCAACTTGTGTCTTCAGTTGCAGAGGACCCCTCCAACACGATCGTAAGAGATGCCCCAGCAATTTTGAATGAAGCTATAAATGATACTGCATATTCAATGAATTCAATGTATAATGAAGCATCTAATTCATTGTTAAACAATTTAACTGCTATTTTGCCGCAAGCATTGACGTCATCAAATGATACTGATGTATTGCCGGCAAGTTGTGGACGCATCAATATTATGGGAACTATTGTTCAAGATAGTGCCCCGTATTTATTCCCTTTCATTATTGAGTATTCTCTCATTGGTGCTGCTGTTATCTACGTCATGTGGAAGCATATTGGTCGCTATCCAAGGTAAGAGAAAGATAATTAGCAATTTTAAAGTAATTTTATATAAACCTGTTTTAGTAGACCCGTGTCCGAAGAAGATTTAGAGCATCGTCTCGAAGTAATGCTTTCTCGACGCGCGGTTGCAATGGCACATGCTCAACAACACGGTCGAGTGGACTGTGTCGGTGCATCAAAGGGCTTGTTCTTCGGATTATTGCTGCTTGTTGGATCCCTCATATGTCTTATTTTGTTCTTCGTGCTGATACGTCATCCGGATTTAAGTCTCTTGGCTATCTATCTTGCAGATGTGTCGCATTGCGTGCTGATGGTGCTGAGTATCATTGCCATCATCATCGGATTTATAAGGTGGGACACGCTTTTGCTTACTTCATCATTCATTTTAAACTATCATTCATATTTTTTTGACTTTGTAGCAAATTATTGTTTAGTTTGTAAGCATTTTGTTTAGTTTGCTTGTTATTCATTTTATGATTTTGCTTGCGCTGAACGTAATCTGCAGATCTCGGAATCTGAAGAGCACGTTCCATTACAGGGTTCAGAGTTTGAAGTTCCGTACAGAAGAACAGAATGATCTCAATGATATCTTGCTGCGCGTTTCAGCCTTCGGGCTGTTTATTTATGCAGTGTTCTGCGTGATTGCTGGGTCTTTGGCTGCTTTCACACATGAACCCAATCTGCTGGTGATGATCACTGGATTACTATCCATTGCGCAGGTAAGAAAAAAGAACTTTATTAGTGGGACTTTGCATTTCACAGAATATTATTAATATTAATGAATTCACTTTTAATTTTGTGCACATTATAAATTGTGATTTAAATTTAAATCTAATTTAACAAAGAAGAAGGCTTCAGGAATTTATTTAAATAAATAATAAATAAATTGTGATTTAAATTTAAATCTAATTTAACAAAGAAGAAGGCTTCAGGAATTTATTTAAGTGGATTCTCGAAGCATTCTTCTTTAATATAAATTCAAAATTTGGATACTACAAGAACAAAATTTATAAATTTAAAACCGCATTCATAGCTCGAAATTTGGTGAAATTTGACGATATTTGTGCAGTCCGTCATATGGCAATGTGTACTTGCGTTCACATCAGTCAAATTTGGTGTTGTTCAATGCGGCAACAATCGTTGAGGTTTTGTTCTTTAACGTAACAAGTGTTTTGTGGCCAGTACAAGAATGGTAAAATTTTATTTCAACAAGGATTATTATACAGAATCAATCAATCAACAGCTGTGCCTTTAAAACATTGTACATGAGTATAAAAGTTTCGTAAAATTAATAAAACTTCCATTTTATACAAACTTTACTCGGTTATATCTCATGATAGAAATTTATTAGTATTATAGTGAGTGGGAAAAAATGCTTAATGTAAATTATTTCAACATTTCAACCGATGGCGCAAATATCAGAAAAATTGTAAAGACAATGCGCATGCGCTTACTGTTGCATAGTTGATATGAAAAGACGCCAACATGGCGTAAAAAATATTGTGATATTATTTAAGGTACGTTTTTAATATTGTATTACATATTTGTTAAATGCTAAGTCCCATCGGCAATCTTCTCTAAATCTACAGTGTATTTTAATGTGATAATTTCTTCTTGAATAGGTCGTGCTACAACTGCTGTTCATAGCAGACGTGTCACGACGCCGTGTCCATTTACCAGAGCACGACCGTTCGAAGCCAGGACGCCAAGTGGTCACATTCCTGCTGATTTGCAATGTCACCATGTGGATAATTTACACATTTGAAACACAAAAGGTCGAGGCGAATCCAGTGCAGCTGGATTTCTATGGATTCCTGGCTTGGGCCATCGTTCAAAGAGTCACACTACCGCTATGCATTTTCCATCGGTTTCATTCAGCTGTCACGCTTGCTGAAATATGGAAAACGAGTTACAAAGCCCGTCTTGAGTGAACGAATCGCGAAGATTTGTCGTTCACTTGACGTACATAGTACTTACCAGACATTGACGAGTTATATTTATTTCTTTGAATCTCGTTATTTATGACGCGCGGATAATGATATTACTTTCATTGCCAAATAGTTGTAGAGGTATGTACCTTATTTGTTTTTAACTTATTTTTTTTATTGTATATAATACCATTTAAGAGGATATCTAAATATTTAAAACACATTTCGAAAGCACATATTATAATACTGAAATAGGATATTGTCGATACACCAAAATGCTCATTTCATTATGAAATTTTTAAATGTGTTGGAAATATTTGCAATCCTTTACGATCAAAATCGAATTTACGAAATTTCGGTTCGCTCATATAAAAATCAAACGCACAGGATAAAATAAGATGTAGCTATTGGTTACATAGACCATCTATCATAAAACTAATTGAGTTGCGTACTTATAATTTAGATAAACCAAAGATTGGAATACCATTGCAAACACATCACGAGTTAGTAGTATTCATATAAATTGTTGTTGCAAATATATTGAAACTTTTTACAAACTGATTTCAATTTTATAACAGGACTTGAAACTGAAACTGTTACTTTATTAAGTCAGAGTTCTATTGATTCAGAAATTTCAAATTCACATTTTATATAGATAAATAAGAAGAGAATATATGTGTGCTAATACGAAGTAAAATTTCTATTTAGCAAATAAAGTATTTAAATGTTCAAGTAACTCGATGTAAATAACATAAAAGAAATTATGACCTATCATACCAAAGATACCCATTAACGGACAGTATGTAAAACTGAACGTACATTTTCATAAATTCCTAGGAAGCCACTGTACTACAACATAAAGAGTAGTTCTAGAATCTGTGTTACATGAATTTTTAAATTCATCAATTCATTCATTAAAATTAGACAGGGATAGTTCAGTGTATCTAAAATTTTAGGCGACGAGAATAAAATACGTAATCTTAGTCGTCACTCATACACAACACACACACACATTATAGGTATTGTTCAAGTTTTCTCTTAAAGAAAATGTTCGTATTTCTACTTTTATACATTTACACAAAAATACCTATTCATTTGAAATAGATATAACAATAATTATGAAAACATGTACTGTTTTTGCAATTTATGTGGACCATGGTTATTAAAAGTTTGTAATTTACAAAATTAAGATACGATACTATCTGTAGTAAGATTTTTCTGTATTTATGTGTAAGTTTATATTATTTTTATTGAGGTTGGTTGCGCCGATTTGTTAAAGAACACATAAATACACTGATTATGGTTAGTCAGAACAGGGAGAAATTAAAAAGAATAACTTTGGCGATGGTTTCGATGCGTTGAAAGTTGATCATATATAGAAAACGGGAGAATCATAAGTTATAATTACTCTGTATAATTATTATAATATACATAAATCTAAAATGTGATTCCAGTTATTAATAACCAATACCTAATTGAGATATACACTTTATGCAAGTACGTAGTTATAGAATATACTTAATTTTATTTTTTATTGATAAATTTATCATCAATTTAAATATAGATGTATAAGTAACTAACCGTCTTGTGCATATGTGTTAAAATATTCAGAATACCTTGTATCGGAAATAATGCAGTGTACTGAATCGAAAATAATACTAAAAATCATTGTGTTAGAGATTAGAATCTGAAGTACTCGAATATATATGTACAGAAACATATAAATGAATCATTCCTCAGATATTACATTCTATGATACGATCGATTTGTTTCTTGAAATGTTCCCGATGTGTTTGAGTCAACTGCTAAGAGTAGAACCAACGTTATGCTCAATGATTGTCCAGAGAATTATTAATTATAGTGTAAAACTGATTTATAATTGATATTCTATAAGGGCTTACTAAACACTGCCGTTCGCTCTGTGTGTTTTAGAGTTTTTAAATAAAAATCAATATTTTAAAACAATAAATTCGTGCTAATCTTCGGATATGAGTTTAGAAAAATAAATTATTTTGCAGTAAAGAGGTATAAATATTAAATATTTTAATAATATATTAAGTGTAAAACTTCTGTAATAAACGTACAAGTATTAAAAGTTTATTTGCATTGTCTCATATTGTATGTAACAAGAAAACCTGCAAATATAAATATACTGTTACGATATATTTCATTTTTCATTGTACCAGTATTGTACTAAAGTAGAATAATTAATAATAATTTTCAATGATTAAACCCTTTGTGTCAGACACATAGAAAAATTAATGTTGTTTCCGCATATAAAGTTTATAAATTTGATTTAATTAAGAATTTTCGATAATAAAAAAATATTTGGCCTACCATTTAATAAATAGGGGCACAAGGACTATGAAATGCCGTCAAGATCAAGATTTTACATTCAAATAAAAGTTTTTATTATGAACAAAATATGTGGAAAAATTTATTTATCTATTACAATATACATAATTTAATAATTACATCTGTTCTAAATATTATAGACATCATAAAACCCAATGAAAAATATTTAATTATAACAAAAAGCATTAACATTGTGTCCGTGCACAACATAATGAAATAATACATTATTCAGAAACTACAGTAACAAATTTAAAAAATCCTGCTAAAATAGTTACTGCAGAGTAGGTACCGACAGCAACCAATGCAGTTACAAATAAATAAAAAAGTGGTGGTACCGCCAGCACACAATGGGTTTTCAAACTTTCAAAGAAGAAATGGCGCAAGTATTCCAAGCTCAAGCTTAAAATTTTACCCTATCCACTATTTGATTATTCGTGACTGGAACATTGCTGCCATGTAGAATATTTCAACCTAATTCTTGTTTATTCTATTTATTACTTGTTATTATTTTGTCTATCAGTTTAATATTAAGTATCTCCGTTTACAGATAAGAAGAAAAAGCATGAAATAATGTACAAAAGTTGCAGTTTTGAATACAATAACAAGTAAGTTATCAAATTTTATTTTCTTAATGTTAATACATGTATCATATAATTTATCCATCACTTTTACTACAGTACTATAATTATTCACATAATAATAAAATATTTATAAAATATTGCTATACATCCTTGTTTAAAATGAAGTGTTGCAAGAATATTAAAGAAACTTACAATATTATATCACCTTTGTTTTCGTGCAACAGATTAATAGTAGCGATAATACAGAAATTAAGTTCATAAAATATCTAAACGTCTAATATACAAGAATAACATGATAGATTTCAGAGTATATAAATTTAAAATATCCATATTTAGAAACTATTTTTGATTAAATTAATAATTGTATACATAGTAAAACCTTATAATCTACAAATTAAACATGTTTAAGTATTTCCTATTAAAAACTCTCATTCGCACAAAGAATAATACAGTTCGTAAATATGGATATTTTAATTATCCTTGATGTCATTTCAAAAATTAACTATGCTACGAAAACTTCATTTTTTGCCCACGCAACTTTGCCATGCTAGCCCGCCGCAAGCCATTGAAACAATGAAATATAAAACTACAGTAATAACAGCTCCAATTACAACGTATAGTTTTATATTTTTCCAAAACATCGAACGCGCCAGATTTCTGCTCGTTGCTCGGAAAGTCACCGACTGAAACCGTAAAAATAATTAATGTATTGGTTTGCGCCAATAAATTTGAAATACTGAATATTAAGTAAATAACGATTTTAAGTTTTCAAACACTTCTGCAATAATGACTCACTTTTAATCTCATGATAACGAATAATTAGTCTTATATTAGATAAAATATAGTTTACTTACGTTATTGCTCAAATTTTCTGTTTTATTTACTAGAAGTTCTAACCTTTCACCACGCATAGCTACATTATCTGAAATATTTGAATAATTTAACAAACATTTTATGATTTGTACCATTTACACTTACCAATATTTTTGACCATGATATTCTTAAGTTCATCGAGCTCACCGTGAACTCTGGAAATTGTGTCAACATCATGTGATTCGGTGTAATGTTTCATTTCATTAGCCAAAACTCTAGCAAATTCAGAATTCATCGCATAAGCCATCGCACTTTGTATACTTGAAGCATACGCCGCTTGAAATCTACGTTTAATTTCATTGAGAAACAAAAAAGCTCTAGATCTTTCGAATTCCTGAAATTAAAATTCAATAAGATTAAAGACTCATTCACATAAGCATTTAGTTTTAAGGTTTACATATATGTTTATGTTTAAATTCATGTAATTATACGAGCATCCGCACTTTTTACTTTCCAGTAATAAAGTTTGAATCCTCCAAACCACTTACTAAAGCTATTTTAAGTTCGTTATGTGAATGCTGTGTTTCTTAAATTTAAATATAAGTGTAAACCTTCACACTAACTAAACGCTTATATGAATGAGGCTTTACTAATGCTATTTTAAATTTATTATGTGAATGCTGTTTCCTAAACTTAAATACAAATGTAAAGCTTCAACCTAAATGCTCATGTGAATGTGATTTGAGATTTCATATTTTAAAATATTTCAACACTTACATCATCTGTGATACACATGTAGATGATTCCATTCTCACAAACGTAGTGGAATAAATAATTTCCATGTGAATATGTTAATTTGTCATTATGTGGAGGTATTTTAGAGATAATCTGTTCGGTAACTTCGGCAAAATTTCCAGCACAAGTAGCATATTTGACAAGGACTGTTGGTCCTCTTGAAATTACGCTGTACAAAATAGGCATCTGTAACAGAATATTTCCTTATGTTACTCCCAAAAATAGATAACTTCATGACCTATTTGAGAACAATGAACGTTAATAATTAAACATTAAATTATAACCTTTAAGTAATTGATTTATTGAAGCAGCACTATACACTGGTAAAAATGGCGCATATACAAAAATGGCTATTAATTAGTGTTCTTTTAATCTGATAAATTCAATAAACGTCAAACTTTACAAACAAAAACATTATGACGCATTCATAAATACTTGTCAAAGTATCAGAGTATCACTTTGAGTGAATAATTTAACATTTAACACTGTTTACCAATAGTCTGTAACAAAAATAACATTGTTACCAGTTCATTGAAAATAAGTTTCCCTACTGGCAATGCAAGTGTTTTAGGAATTCATTCATAGATGGCGCTAGATGTAATTATTTTAATTATACAAATAGAGGTAGTGATAAATTGTTTTGTATTAAAGTTACAGCCTTAAATATAATTAATATATAGTTTCTTTGAATTCCCAAACGTGTTCTATTGTTCATCTTGGTATAATTTTCGAAAGGGTGGGTCCTTATGTAATTTATCTTAATTTTCAAAGAGATATGATGGCCCATTTCAATGTTAGTTACTTCGTAAGTGTGTGTCTGGCCTGTTTAATATTCTGAACTTTATTAAACAGGAAAAGTACGCAGACTCTTGAGAACTTCCCACTTTCGGCAAGTTAGAAGTTTGTGAACAAAATTTTACACGAAAATTTATTTTAATTAACTTTCTCAATTTATAAATTTTCTTATTAGATATCTAACGAGCATTTTCTAAGTATATTATATTATGTTAATATTAGTAGGTAAGCACTTAATTATTTTATTGTATGATAACAGATAAACTTTAATGGTGGTACTTTATTTGTATTATTTATAAAAAGATTTAATTCATAGGTCTTTAAAACATTCTATATCATCCATTTATTTTAATTAAAAATTAACATTTTCATTACTCTTTGTTTATTATATTGGTATATTATACATAATTAAAAATTATTTTAGAATAATTAAGACGTGCGAGACAATGCTTTATCACTTTATTTTTTATTTGTATATCGTTAATGCTGTTTCCAAAAAAGTTTACCGATTGTCTGATCGCATGCATTATTCATAAAATGCTTTTATTTACTTGAAATTGTAAGTAAATATTTGCTAGGGAATGTCTTGAGAAGTGTATATTTTTAACGTTCAAGTATAATTTGCCTTTATCTTCCTCAGTCATAGCAGATCAGAGTCCATTATGCGAGATTTGTAAACTTTGCATTTCAAGTCAATTTAAAAGTTTCTTTTACCACCAACCTGAAATAACGAAAAGTAAAATCAAATTTCGTTTTTATGGGTAAATTTCAAATTGACTTAACAAATTTTCTGTTATTTATTTTTGTAAGTACGTTAATAAAATTTATCTTAATTTCTTTTGTCTTTCTGACTAAAATAAAATACATACCTATAATTAAAATTTTAAAAATATGTTCTTGTACCTATCCCAAAAAAAATAACAATATATTTTTTATACATTATTGAGATTAATACTATCTCCTAAACTATAGCATCAACATAAGAAAATAAATAAAAATCCTCTCATAATAAATTATAAATGTATTAAGATTTGTTTACTAAAATAGATAACAAAGTGAATAAGTTTTCGTGCGGCATTGGATTCCTTGGAAATTAATTAGTTTAATCCGCTACTTTTTAGAAAAATTTTAATTTTCCCTCAAAAAAGTACTAAGTGATTAACCTTTCTTTTTAAAAAAAATTAGACCAAAACTTTGCGAGCTTATAACTCGATAACTAAAAGACTTATCAAAGCGCGGTTTGCGGCATTGAATACTTCGTAATTTACTTAGTAGGTACCTATAATCCGCTACTTTTCAGATTTTTTTTATTTTGACCAAAAAAAGTACTAAGCGGTTAACTTTAGTATATTTTAGATTTTGGACGAAAACTTTGCGAACTCGTAACTCAATAACTAAAAGACTTATCATAGTGCGACATTGGATTCCTCGTAATTTACTTAGTATAACCCTACTACTACTTTTTTTCATTGGATTTCTTTTATATAATTAATATTTATTTGTATGTGCAGGTATTCGACGCATGAAGGCTGTTATCTTATCAGGAGGAAACCCAACTTATCATTCACCAATGGACCACTGACCTCCAATGAAGAAATGTCTGCTATTTATTGTATTTATTGAAAAAACTATGTTTTTATACCATAAAAATTAAATAATCGAGATAAAATAGCTGTATATATATTATTAATAAAAACAAATAAGTAATACTTATGTAATTGAACTTTTTATTTCTAAAACATAATTTCTAGACACAGGTCTTCTAATAATAAGCAGTAAGTATAAATTTTATAGTTTATTTAATGAAATACTTCAGTACAATTTACAATACACAATCTTATAAATAAATAAACTTAATTAAATATTTAGGTATATAAGCTCAAACGAGGTAGGTGCTGAAATCTGTTGGTGGTGGCTATTTAAATGTACAATATATCTTAAACTAAGGGTTGAATGACTAAATGGGGTATATATCTGGTTTCAGCGGGTTAGAATTAGGGGGTAGAGTACAAATAACCCCCTTGAAGTGTTTATTTAGCACTAACACTTCTTAGGGGCGCATATTTGTATGAATCGGGTCCTAATTGAGGGGTTAGACTACCCTTCTTTATTCTGCTATCCTTAGTTTACGAGATATAAGCATATTAAAATATTATCTATCTTCCATCAAAAATCATCAAAAAATTGTAACTACGCTTGAAAAATTTCAAAATGCTTTTATCTCGAAATCTAAGTGTTGCACGACAAAATGGGGTGCATAATTTGATTCAGCAGGTCCTAATTACGTGTATATGATACAAACCACGCTTGAAATCAATGTAATTTTGGTCGATTTTGGTGAAATTTTGCTGACTTTAAATAATTATTATCTCGTAAACTAAAGGGCTAAGGGCAAAAAGTTAAATACAAACGATGCTTAACTTTTCATTCTCTATCTGCCTGTCTATAGATAAGACCGTTTTGGCCGATTTTTAATTATTTTTTTGATCTCTCACCATTCATGTTATCCTGATACAAACTTGGCGATTTTTGTTCGATTCAAATCTGAAGTCGAGTGAGGGTGAAAATTTAAAAACACGATTACGTAAAAATTAAGGGTTGGGGAGTGATTTACGGGTCATATTCGTACTCTACGAGTTGAAATACACCAGTATGCATATTGTCACCCCTGAAAGTTTATTAGCACCGGGAATATGCAACCCTTATTTGTATCGTCCGTACTACGAATCGTATCGAAAAAATTTACACTGCAGTCGATAGGGGATGAAAAACGGAGCATCTTTTAAATTTAACTTTTTCCTCTACGACTCTTAGTTTAAGGGTTAATGACTATGTTTAGATGACTTATTCACCACTTTGATTGCTCATAACCCTTAAACTAAGGGTCGTAGAGGAAAAAGTTAAATATAAAAGATGCTCAGTTTTTCATTTCGACTATCGACTGCAATGTATATTTTTTTGATACGACCCTTAGTACCGGATATACAAATAAGGGTAGACTATCCCCGGTGCTAATTAACTTTTAGGGGTGGCACCATTCATACTGGTGTATTTCAACGCGTAGAGTACTAATATGACCTGTAAATCACTCTCCAGCCCTTAGTTTTTACGTAATAGCATTTTTCAATTTTTATCCTCACTCGACTTTAGGTTTGAGTCGAACAAAAATCACCAATTTGGTATCAAGATAACATAAATGGTGAGAGATCAAAAAAATAATTAAAAATTGGTCAAAACGGCCGTATCTATAGACAGGCAGATAGAGAATGAAAAGTTACGCATTCTTTGTATTTAACTTTTTGCCTTTAGCCCTTTAGTTTACGAGATAATAATTATTTAAAGTTCACCAAAAATTCACCAAACTCGATTAAAAATACGTTGATTTCATGGATTGATTGTATCGAATACACTTAATTAGGACCCGCTGATTCTAAATCTACCCTCAGAATCACATAATCACTTACCGTTTGATATATTTATAATAATAATGTTGCGCATATTTGGATTCAGCGGGTCCATATTGAGGGGTTAACTACCCCTCTTTATTCTATTACCCTTACTTTACGAGATATAAGCATTTTAAAATATTCCTAGCGTAGTTGTAATTTTGCTGCAAAATCGTCAAAAAATTGACACTACGCTAGGAAAGTTTTAAACTGCAAATAACTCGAAAACTAAGGGTCGCAGGATTAAATGGGGCGCATATTTGGATTCAGCGGGTCCCAATTGAGGAGTTAAACTACCCCTGTTTATCCTACTACCCTTAGTTTACGAGTAATAAGCATTTTAAAATTTTCCTACCGTAGTTGTAATGTTGCCACATTATTACGCAACAAGCATGATTTTCTGGGCTACTGAACAAAAACTTATGAACGCCATCACCAAGAGATGGCAGCACTAGTCTTGTTGATCGATTTCACCCCTAAGAATTGAATTTTTACCCTATACAGGGGCCGCGGAGCCGGGGGGGCAGAGGGGGCTCAAGCCCACCCTGACATAATTCAGGGTGGGCCCAGCCCACCCCGGCTGCTCGAAGATAAATGATTTTAGGAATAAAAATTTACATGAATAATCAGAATTTTTAAATCTCACAAAAATATTTATAGTCCAGTCAAATTAGATCATATTTTGTCGTTTTGTCGAAAAATTAGTAGAAAGCGAGATTTTGGTATACACCTTCCCAATACCTTTATCAACAACATACTAAAAGTCTCAATCGATTGGATTAGAGCTTCGTCCGCCATTTTGAAAAAATGGCTGCCGTCTATTGTTTTTAATTTTTATCTCGTAAATAATTAATATTACGAAAAAACAGTTAGTAACAAATTGTAGAGCACAAAATTTGCTATAAAATGTTATACATATTTTTTTTATGAAAGTGGTATAGTTTTCGAGAAAATCGTGAAAATGTAATTTGAAAAAAACGATAAATTTTGATCAAGTTGTAGTTTATGTCTCATCATACAAAACCGGCTGTAATTTTTTATGAATAAAAATATGGATTTCCGGTTTGCAGAATCCAATTTCCTGAATACTCCTCTATGAGTAAAATTGTTTTCAAATTTTCTGACGCACGGGTTTAGTCACAATTTAAGGATATTCTTACAAAAGGTTAACAAAAAATTTGTTTTTTATTTTTCATTTTGGTGTTTAATTTACCGTGACTTCTGATTGAATAAAATTATTGACATCGGGATTTCGGCATACGATTCTCTATAAAATTTGTCAAAAGATGATATGAGTTTTAAAAGTTTGTAGGTTTTAGTTAGGTCGAAATTTATAGACTCTTTTCTAAGAAATTATAAAATATCCTGTAACTCGACATTACATAAAATTTGGTAAGAAAGATAATAATGTTGAGCCCACCCTATGAAAAAATCGTTCCGCGGCCCTTGACCCTATATAACGGGACGTAGGACAATAATAGGTTATTAATATAATAAATAGTTAATTAAAGTAAAAATAATTTATTTTCTCAAAGGATTTAAATTTAATTTGAAAAATTCATACAAGAAAACTAATTTTAATAAAAACTTAAAAAAACATGAGAAAATAAATAAATACTGTTCATTTTTATTCATTTTACATATATACAGTATAATAAATACGTAAGATAATTATACAATACTCTGACACAGAAACATACATATTACATGCATAAATATCACGCCATTACCCAAGTTGGGTTGGCACGAACCATGCCACACATTTAAACTCCACCAACAAGCAATCATTATCACACATAACTATTCTAACACACTTTTTTGCCTCATCTACTTTCATTCTCCTTATCATACAAGCTCTTTATTCGTTCCACTCGGAATCATTTGCACTTGCAACAAATCATCAGTCATTTCACTTCACTTATTCACAAGACGTGAAAGTCATTTATTCAACTTTCGCAACTGATTCGTCATGATTTGCATTCTTCATACATACATTTATTCCGCATTCAATACTTAGTTACATAAATTCAAACATTCACATTTCATACAAACTTCTCTAACTAACTTTACAACCAGCAGACATTCTTTTTCGATCTTCCAGTCAATCATTCAACCACGATATCAGACAACTCAATTATACAAACTCATTCACTCACTCAATCATCTCTCTCAAACACCAACACATTTACAAAAAATATATTTATATACAATACAAGTTTTTATATTTTATTACAATATAACATAATGAAATGACTTGCCCTGAAACAAATACAATAAACGATTAGTTACATTTTGTTATATTACAGTTGAATTTTATTGCCAAATGTAATTACAAATTAATATTGTAATAACTGCACATATAGCAAGATTTATACTGATAACTCACAGTATGTGAGGCTCCTATATCCAAGCTGGATAATAGGAGAAATAGGCACGTATCTTTTGTATACAATTGTATCAATTTAAAAAAAATGAAGGAGTGGAGAAAAGAACCAAATACGCAACCAATCTACACGGTTCTTTTCTCCACGTAAATGAACCTGTACATAATTCATAATGGGACCATTAAACTTAAACAATAAATAAACCGCACACATATTTTACTGGTGACATTTCCTGGCATTTTCTGCCAGTTACATTGTTAAGTATCTGGCAACAACGAATTTATTCATCACTCCTTGTTGTTCTTTATTTCATCATTTATTTCATATTTATTGTATTTGTCACATTAATATCTTCAATATTCTTTGTAGTTTCAATTGCATCTCTTTATTTGCTTTGTTCTAAGGACCATTAAACAAGGAGTAAACCAATGTTTAATGTTTTATTTCTACGATTATGAAAGAAAATGTAATAATGAAATTGATATAAGTATTCAAAAATATTATTATGTACAATGTTCTTGATTGATAAATTTTAGTAGTAGGTACTTAGTTTAAGGGATATATTTTGCGAATATAATTGTAATTTAGATACTTGATATCCTGTTCAGAGGTTGTAAATAAATAAATAAATATTTATACTATCTCTAGTAACATTTCTTATCAGAGTGAAATATTGACCGCGGGTGATTCTAACTTGAAAAATCAAGGACAACCGATGTTGCTCTGTAAATGCAAATCTCGAGGGGTGTCCAGCCGACCCCCAGCTGGCTGTTACCGCCTAGGTACGCGATCCAGTTCCACCCGCCGCGCCATGCCTTGCCAATAGTACCTCATGCTCAATGCAATTACACGTCAGCTGCTGAGAAAAGACTTTTCACGGTAGGGTTTCCGACGTCATCGGCTCTACCCCGTTGTAGAGGACGTACACCGAGAGACTGCACACCCGGATCAGCACACAGCCCCTTCGTCCTTAAGTACGGACTCGAATTTTTTTTTTGAAAAGCTATGTCTTTCAGTGTAACCCTAACCTGCGGGTGTTGTTTAGAATGCCAAAAGAACATGGCAAACAAACAACCAAAGGCAAAGCTAGCACCCTCCCCAATTAAAAATATTTTAAAATAAAAAATAATGTCGCTAGTTTCATCAAAATTCCGTTGATCCCTTAATCTGTACTACTAAAGTACTAGTAAAATAAAAACGATATGGTTTACTCCTGGCAAACTATTATCTAAGTTAAAATTAATTGTTGTGATCATATTCACATGGTCATTGGGAATTGAACACAAGACTGTGCCGCCTGTATTCATTTAATTAAAATCTCAACATTATTATCAAAGATAGAAGATGCAAGTCTTTATATTTCTGGAAAGTAGTATTTCGAGTTAAAGAATGATTCACGCAAAGGGAAAAGGCTGGCAAAACTATTTTTGATAATTCACTTGTCACTAAGTCCCAGGAAGGCTGCTGGAGTTGATGTCACATCTTCTTCAAGTCCATCGATGGATGTAGTGTACTCCCTCGACTTTCGTACTTGATGTCATGTGCAGAAAATTCTTCCACGTCCGAAGGCTGCTTGACTTGTTCACATACCTAGGAACCACACATCATTTATTTACATGTGATAACTACTATTTGTTTATCCTGAAAATATTTTATACAGGCGAATATCTCTCCTGTGGTGTGGGAAATCTCCCAATAACAATTATAGTATCCATGAGTTAACAGCTGATAACCGCACACACGCAATATCAATTTATATCTACACCGATGACTCACATAAGTGTTAAGTGAGGCAGCCAACCCAAATGAGTGAAAGGCATAATATATTTATAATAAATTATTAATTTAGATTAAAATATTAAATATTATTTTATACAAAAATATCTACACAAAATAATCCCTGTGGTGTATTTTTCACTTACAACTATATGAGTGCCCGTGGGTTGACGTAAGTTAACATATATACCGATGACTCACATATGTGAGGCTGCCACACTCAAGCTAGGTAAAAGGCACGATAAACATGTATGTAATACTATTTTACAATGTGCATAAAATGGCCGCTAACGCTAATAGGGTATTTCGGTTATTTTTATTTTTTAATATGCTATTCGGCATAAAAAAATAAATAAACACGTCTTTTTGTTTTACGATACAATGCTCCATTTGGCTAAAATATACCTTAAAGTGGGATTACTTTGCTTCACATAGGTAACTTTACTTAGGATGCTGGAAAATTATTAATTTAATTTTTTTTCTGAGTAGGTAGTACCTAAGCGCAGTAGTCTTGTCTTATCTTACTCCTACTAGCTAGACTACTTTGTATGTGACTACTTAGACCATATGTCACATACCTACATCCTACATTATGTAGGATGTAGATGTAATATAAGTAACTCATATATTTGTTTTGAAACCCGATAAACTAAGATCTGTGGAGGCATTATTATAAATTGTAGAACTTTGTGGAATTTTTTTTAAACCAATAATTTTTTCCCTGCAGGTATTTTTTTTAATCAGATTGAATATTTCCATTTTTTAATACGAATTTTTAAATAAAGTGATAGACATAACACTCACGATGTTTTTGTAAGTAAACTTATATTGTTTCTTTTTTAGGGTAACGAATGTTGCCATTTAAATTTAAATTATTTTAAAAACCTTTTATCTCATTGTAATAATATCAGTTTTGATGTAAGACTAGAAAAAAATGTTAGATATATACGAAGTTCTACTTTTTATATATCACATTAAAGCGCGCCACATCCTTAAGCAAAGTAAACGATTAGTTTTGCGATATGTTCTTGTATATAGATTTTATAAGCAAATGCAAATAGTTAATAGTAGTGTTGTGTCGTGTTTGATTTCTTGATCAGGCCGGTTACACACTGAGCGGTTTTTGCCGCGGCGGTAAATCTACCGTCGCCGTCGTTTCAGTAGTGGCACGAAGAATCAAATGGGAGCTTACACACTGGGCGGTAGAAAACCGCGCGGGAGATTTGCCGTTGACGGTAGCTGTGCAGCCGCTCACTGCCACTAGAGCCGACGGTAGTTTTGCCGTCGCCGCCTATATAGTGGCGCACGTGGCCAAATAGGTGTTTACACACTTAGCGGATTTTTAGCCGTTTGTTTGTTGACAGTTTTGTTTAAAAACCATCTAAACAGTTAAAAATATAAATATGAGTGAAGTTCTAATTGATACCGATGACAAATCATTGGATATTTTTAAAGATCGGGAAGCTACCAGGAATGCTCTTTTTCTATTCCTCCGACGGCGGAGTAGCCATAAAGCGAGAACTTCCTTACGATTCATTTATATTATTATATTTAACTATTTTAACCACTATTATGGCAAGCCGTTTTAGTATTTAATGTTACACTGGGTTCATACTAATTTTTATAATATACTTGGCGTAACAAAAAATAAATGTGTTAAAAATCTTAGCATCTTATAAAAATTGATGTATTTACAATTTGAATGAATTAAAATTTACACGTATAAAATTCTGAACGATTTAAAATTTGAATGAATTAAATTTTATACGTTTTAAATTCTGTACGATTTAAAATTTGTAAGTATTTAAAATGTGAACGAATTAAAATTTACACGTATAAAATTATGTACGATTTAAAATTTGTAAGTATTTAAAATGTGAACGAATTAAAATTTACTCGTATAAAATTATGTACGATTTAAAATGTGAACGTATTTAAAATTAACATGTCCGACCTGCTGCTCTGCGTATCTCATAGAAAATAGAAAGAGATGAAAACATATTGCCCTATACTGACAGTGGAATAACACTGTCTGTCTCTTTCTATTTTCTGTGAGATACGCAGAGCAGCAGGTTGGACATGTTAATTTTAAATACGTTCACATTTTAAATCGTACATAATTTTATACGTGTAAATTTTAATTCGTTCACATTTTAAATACTTACAAATTTTAAATCGTACATAATTTTATACGTGTAAATTTTAATTCGTTCACATTTTAAATACTTACAAATTTTAAATCGTACACAATTTTGTACGTATAAAATTTTATTCATTCAAATTTTAAATCGTTCAGAATATTATACGTGTAAATTTTAATTCATTCAAATTGTAAATACATCAATTTTTATAAGATGCGAATATTTTTAACACATTTATTTTTTGTTACGGGTGTTACAAAATTTAAATTAAATACATTGTAAATTAATGTTTCGTAACAAAAATTAGTAAGACGTAAATTTAATATTCTACCATGCATAACAAAAAATAAATGTGTTAAAAATATTCGTATCTTATAAAAAATGATGTATTTACAATTTGAATGAATTAAAATTTAAACGTATAAAATTCTGAACGATTTAAAATTTGAATGAATTAAATTTTATACGTATAAAATTCTGTACGATTTAAAATTTGTAAGTATTTAAAATGTGAACGAATTGAAATTTACACGTATAAAATTCTGTACGATTTAAAATTTGTAAGTATTTAAAATGTGAACGAATTAAAATTTACACGTATAAAATTATGTACGATTTAAAATGTGAACGTATTTAAAATTAACATGTCCGGCCTGCTGCTCTGCGTATCTCACAGAAAATAGAAAGAGACAGACAGTGTTATTCCACTGCCAGTATAGGGCAATATGTTTTCATCTCTTTCTATTTTCTATGAGATACGTAGAGCAGCAGGTCGGACATGTTAATTTTAAATACGTTCACATTTTAAATCGTATATAATTTTATACGAGTAAATTTTAATTCGATCACATTTTAAATACTTACAAGTTTTAAATCGTACATAATTTTATACGTGTAAATTTTAATTCGTTCACATTTTAAATACTTAAAAATTTTAAATCGTACAGAATTTAATACGTATAAAATTTAATTCATTCAAATTTTAAATCGTTCAGAATTTTATACGGGTAAATTTTAATTCATTCAAATTGTAAATACATCAATTTATATAAGATACGAATATTTTTAACACATTTATTTTTTGTTACGCCAAGTATATTATTAAAATTAGTATGAAGCCAGTGTAACATTAAATACTAAAACGGCTTGCCATACACTATGATCAAGTAATCAAACAAGACACAAACTAAATTATCTTTTACCGCTTTTAAGCGACGGCGCAAATGTGCAAACACCTCAAATTCTTTAGGCGGCGACGGTAAATTTACCGCCGCGGCAAAAACCGCTCAGTGTGTAACCAGCCTCATTGTGGTAAAAAGTATTAAAATAGTTAAATATAATAATATAAATGAACCGTCAGGAAGTTCTCGCATTATGCCTATTCTGCCGTAGGAGGAATAGAAGAAGAAAAAATCTCTTTATCCAAATATCCAATGATTTATCCCACAAAACTTGTCTTGCTTCCACCAACGAAATGATAAGATCGATATCTATTAGAAATTCACTCATATTTATATTTTGAACTGTTTAGATGTTATTTAAACAAAACTGTACACAAACAAGCGGCTAAAAATCCGCTACTATCTAGGCGGCGACGGCAAAACTACCGTCGATTCTAGTGGCGGCTGAACAGCTACCGTCAACGGCAAATCTCCCGCGCGGTTTTTCTACCGCCCAGTGTGTAAGCTTCCATTTTCCATTCGCTTCTTCGCGACACTACTACAATTTATTATGATTGTTTGATAAAACATTATTCAATTATTTAATTTATATTTTATAAAACTATTCAAACAAAATATATTAAAATAAAGAAGATAATTAAAATATGCAAAAAATTCAATTTCAACAATAGAATAATATGTGATTGTTAAAATAAATACAATATTCTACAACGGCGTCTTTTACCAAATGTGTGTAAATGGCAGCCTCTTATATAATGAGTCATCTGTATAGATATTATACCGTGTGTGCGGTTACCAGACACTTATAATTGTTAGTGAGGGATAATTTTGTGCAGTTAGACAAAAATTTGTAGAAACTATTAACTCATTAAAGTGAGTAATTTGAAAAGGGGATCTTACCGTTTACGTAGGCTCCAAAGCCGAACGTCTCTGCAACTGAACCATGGCCTCAACAATGTACGTGACGTCACAGGAACTGGGAGCTGCAAACATAAAAATAACATTTTAGACCATAAAATTATTATTTATTGTATATATTTGATAAATATATACTTTATATACAATAACCTTTATATATTTTGTCACCATAATATTATCACAAATACTATTGTTTTAACGATTATTTAAATATTAGTGGAACAATGTTTAAATAAACCAAATAAACCTGACTGTTTAAACGTTAGAAATGAACTGAGACCTTGGCTTAAAGGAATAAAGAATTTATTATTATTACTGTGGGCCAGTGAGCTTCGTTTAACGAACAGGAATCAACTTAGCTTACAGTCCAAGCGACGAAATATCTGCCGTGCCACAAAATAAAATAAATATTTTATATAATTTTAAAATAAAGATTATAACTATGGAAACAACAATGATGCCCAATTCAACAAACGAATAATAATGTGATTGTTGATAAAAAAATTAATTAATATTTCATAGCAACAATGAAATAAAATTTTGTTTTATTTAAGTCTTTATTAATTAAAAGCCGCAACAATAGATAACATATTACCAGTAATTATGATGTGCTTGTTGAAAAAACAATCAATAAATAAAATTGAATAACTCAGGAATTTAATTAGTTCTCCAATATGTTAGGTTTCGTCCGAAACTGCTAAGTTTTTACTATTTGAGAAATAAAATAAATATATCAATAAAATACAAAAAATATTTATTGGGCAGTATACCGTTGTAGAATAGCACTAAGGGCTGGTTATTACTTCTGTATTCTGTAAAATGTGTGACGTGAATGAGAAGTTGTGGTTCATAATCATTTCAGTAATCTGCTAATTTGATGACATAACCTTTCTTAACTGTCAGAAATAGATCCGTTTGTTGAAAGTTACATAGTCGTATCTGCAATGTTTATAAGAATAAATATTGTAGCGAAATATAAAATACTAATCATAATATAAACGCAAAGAACAAAAGGACTTGCTTGCTATTTGTTGGGAAAGAGTGAAGTATATATAACGGAGTAGCTTTATACTGAGTATGGTTCACTTCGTAAAAAATGTATTTGAATAAAATAATATGTTTGGTAATACATGAAGAGTTTAAAAGTTAGATACTGTACTCTGGCCGAATGAAATTAATAATATTCTTAATTAATTGATTTAAATCTCAAATTATTAGAAGAAAATGCAAATAGACTGCATTTACATGCAAGAAAAATTGTTTGTTATTTATTTTATATCTCCTTAAACCATGGCTACTTGTTTGCAATATAGCGCCTATAGCCACACTCTTTATATACTATAGTGATACTTTAGGAAGTTTTTTTTAAATGTTGGCGCATCTAAAGGTGGATTTATAACACGCATAGCGCATATAAAATAATTTAGCATAACATAGCATATGGGATGGTAATATACATAGTGCATCCATTTATAAGACGCACAGCGAGCGCATAGGAAATAATTCAGCACAACACACGAATTATTTATTTATCATTTATTCATTATTCATTTATTATTTATGTCAAAATCTCAAGTCAAGATTATGTTTTGGTCAAACATGGTTTTGAATTATTTTTTTGTCTATTATTAAAGAAATATTTGCAAAACACAGTAAGAAATACACTAAGCCTCCAAATCAAATGTTAAAACAGCTATCATAACCCCTCAACAATCTGTGTTTCTGTGCGATTTATAAAACCCCCGTAACGAAAATGCTGTGCTAAATAATTTTCTGTGCGTTGTGCGCAGTTATAAATGTAGCTTTATTGTTACAGTATCGGTAAACGTCAAATCCAGTGTCATTATGAACAGTAACATAGAAATACATATAAGTCACCAGTTTCATCCATTATAAACCAGCCGTAAGAGCCTATTGCATGGCAATAATATGCATTGAAATACGAGTAATTTTTGTGAGGATCTCAATCTAATACTGTTATACGTATGATGTTGAATTTTTGTATGTAGATTAAGGAAGCATGCTAAAAGTGCGGAATCTTCAAAATCTTTAATTAATGTAATTAGTTTGGCTTTAATAATTATGCGAAAATCGGCGAAAATTGTACAAGTTTAGATATAATTTATGGCAATTCTGTTGATAAAATTATAGTTTTATTGTTTTTCCGCCCTTTTTACATCTATGTTCTACTCATTTTGTCTTTAAACTCAATGATAACTTTTATAGTTTATTCATGAGATCCTCACGAAATTCTAGTGTTTAATTTCTTTTTATCTCTAATTGTTGTCGGAACAATATATAGTTTGAATTTTTCAATTCAACAATGCTTTGTCGTTACTAATGTAAAATTTCAGATTTTTATATTGAGCAATATAGCCAGAATCAGAATCGTGAATTCTGATTCTTATTGCACTCAAGTCGTATAGCCCCTTTAAGCCGAGCAGCGCTCATCCGCCACTCATAATTTTATATCTCGTTGAGTAAACCAGTAATAGTACATAATTCAGTAAGTCTCCACAAACACAATCCAAAAACCCAATTTCAACGCAACTTTCCAACTTTAAAATCGCTCAATGTGTATCTCATTGCAAACTACATCCTCATCGCTCCTCATCCTGGCATTTTCCATTTTGAAAGGAGTCTCATTTCCAACTTCCAACAACAGAATCCTCGCGGTTCGTGACTAAAGAGTAAGTTGATAAGCCGAGAGTTGGCAGCGAGTACTCGGAGTAGCTCTGGAGCAGCCTGATCAGCTTGCGAATGCTCCGAGACAGCAGTGAACACTGTCTGCGGTGGACTTTTGCAAACTGGCTTTGCGGCAGAATAACAAGATCAAAAGGTCGGATTAAATGACTAATCATTGATTTGTAAATTGATAGGTTTTAAATTAAGATTGAAATAGAGATGCAAGTTTAGCATAAACTGTATTCTGAGATACCGAATGGAGTTGTTTCACAATTTCTGATTTCTTTTTTTCTTGACAGAATACGTTGAATTTGATAAGTAGGTGTATATTTTATGCTCCATAAATGAGTTCAAGAGGTATGATTTTTCAAAAACTACTTCAAATTTTAAATCTTCTTTGAATGACGTATCTATACACCAGTCTTCGTGTATTGGTTGTATGTTTCGTATTTTACGAAGCATTCCGAATGAGACCCGATGACTTACCCATAGACTTACAAACTTAGCGGACAAACTTTGTACTATGTTTGTTTACGTTTTTTTTTGGAAATTTTGAGTTATTATCACTATTTTATTTACTATCAATAAGTTACATATTTTTCAGTGTACATGCAACCAAGTTTCCTGTTTTATTATTTAAAAATTTGTAGGTTATGTTCACAAATCTCGTGGGTTGTCTATGCTTGAAATGGGTAACTTGATGAGAGTGTGTATATAAATGTTATAGTTGTGTGCGTATGAATAAAATACGTCATAGCAATAGACCCGCGATACTTTACGAACAAAATTATGAATGAAAAGTGCAAACTTTTTAAATAATTTTCATCCCATTTTATATTTTATCTATGCATAAAATCATAAACATTTTTTTGAACAATCTCATTATTGTATTATTTATTACATTTACAAATGACTAGCTTTGGCTTACAGTCCGGCAATTATAGGACAAATTTTATATCAACTGTAGGTACTACGCATTTTGTGATTAAATTGTGAAAATTGGCATACATGTCAATTAAACCATTCTCTTTCATATAAGAAGTGGTCCCAAAGTGTTCAGTTGTTAAGTACCAGAGACGGGCGCCACTTCGAAAAATGTGCGCCATTTTTAGTTTTTTTTATTTATCTCGTATGGTTAATATTACGAGAAAAATGAATATATAGGAAATTGTAAAGCATAAAATTTGCTATAAAAGAATATATCCATTATTTATGTAATAAATATACAGTTCTCTAGAAAATCGTGAAAATATATTTAAGAAATTTCTAGTCATTTTCAACAAAAGCGTAAATTTGTTTTTAAACAAAAACAGCTTTTATTTTAGAATGAATCAAGATATCGACTTCCAGTCTTCAAAATTCGATTTCATAGGAAATTTCTAGTGAGATACATAATTTTCAACATTTCGAGAACACTGGAATTTTTGATCCAAGTTGTCGTTTCTACGCAGGAAGTATGAGTAATTTTACCAAATTAATTATGGCTCTAATTCTATTTGCTTGATTATTTCACAAATGTCAAAATAATATAACAGTTTAAGTGTCAAATTTTTCAATAAAGGGTAACCATTGAAATACCTGTAGTGTTTTTATCAAATTTTATCGCTAATTTCCTTCTTCGAAAAAATAGAGCATTCTAATTGGTCAAAAATGACGTGTGTGGAATAATAATTAAAATAGATAATTTCGTGAATGATATATTATAAAAAAAGTAATATATAAGCAAATGTCATATAAGATTGATATATTTTAATAATGAGCAATGTTAAAAGTATTGTCCATCCACTAAATACACCACACGTGTACACAACGAAAATTTATTGCTTTAATTACTCAAAACACAGGGTAATTTAATCTTATCTATAAACTGTGTTATCAACTCAACAATATAATTCCATTTTATTAATTTAAAAAATAATATATCATCTCAATTTTTGTGTAATTACGGAAGAAGGCACGAGTGTCTGACACTTGTAATCAGCCAAATAGTGTAGGATAACAGAAAATTAAAGTGGACGAAAATATGACAGTGAACGAAAAAATGAAGTAAAGGCAAAATGGGAGCAAAGGAAAATGAAAGTGAAGAAATATGAAAGTGTTTCTCACCCCCATCCTCTTGTCAACTGATCAGCTGATGACGTGTATGTTCCACTTTTGTATTCATTAGGTCAAAGTCAAAAGCTTAATGGAATAAAGCGGAATTATATCTTTCAACTTTGATACTAATATAAATACATTTACTTCAAACAAATTTTATTTTTTGTGTGCGGTATAGAAGTGCTTTAATCTTCTTGATTGTATAATTTATTGATGTAAAAACATATTGTTCTGCAGTAAACCCGAATAGATTACGGAGTTCTCAAACTTTTTTATCGTAATTAAATTCCAATTTCGGTTTCTAATTTATAAGCATTAAGTTGATTTTGAAATCTGGATGGGGTTTAGCTTCTAGGAAAAATAAAATTTAATCTATTTACCTCTTAGAGATGATTAAATAAATACTTACTGCTTTCATTTTCAATTAAAGCTTAGCTTCCTAAATAAATGCTATTTTGACAGGTTTATGTTATTAAAATGGTTTACATTTTTAAATATCCAGTGAATAAAGTAAAACTAATCAGAGTAAAGTTTTATTTCTTCCATAAAAGTTGTAAAATGGTATTCATTTTAACAAATCAGCGTTAAATGCAAATGGAAGTATACTATAAAACTACTGCCCAATTTCCTTATATTGCTCTAGGTACACTATGTTCCAAATGTTCTGCCCCAGCCTTAGAAAATCCCCCAGTGATCCGCAACCATTGTAGCACCATTCGTCAAAATATTCGAAATACGGCCTTCTTTGGTTGTAGAAAAAGACAGCATGCGAAAGATAGAAGCAGTTCTCGGTGAATCATTACTAAGTCAGGTAAAGGAAAAGTGTAGACAGGGGCCGCGGAGCCGGGGGGGGGCAGAGGGGGCTCAAGCCCACCCTGACATAATTCAGGGTGGGCCCAGCCCACCCCGGCTGCTCGAAGATAAATGATTTTAGGAATAAAAATTTACATGAATAATCAGAATTTTTAAATCTCACAAAAATATTTATAGTCCAGTCAAATTAGATCATATTTTGTCGTTTTGTCGAAAAATTAGTAGAAAGCGAGATTTTGGTATACACCTTCCCAATACCTTTATCAACAACATACTAAAAGTCTCAATCGATTGGATTAGAGCTTCGTCCGCCATTTTGAAAAAATGGCTGCCGTCTATTGTTTTTAATTTTTATCTCGTAAATAATTAATATTACGAAAAAACAGTTAGTAACAAATTGTAGAGCACAAAATTTGCTATAAAATGTTATACATATTTTTTTTATGAAAGTGGTATAGTTTTCGAGAAAATCGTGAAAATGTAATTTGAAAAAAACGATAAATTTTGATCAAGTTGTAGTTTATGTCTCATCATACAAAACCGGCTGTAATTTTTTATGAATAAAAATATGGATTTCCGGTTTGCAGAATCCAATTTCCTGAATACTCCTCTATGAGTAAAATTGTTTTCAAATTTTCTGACGCACGGGTTTAGTCACAATTTAAGGATATTCTTACAAAAGGTTAACAAAAAATTTGTTTTTTATTTTTCATTTTGGTGTTTAATTTACCGTGACTTCTGATTGAATAAAATTATTGACATCGGGATTTCGGCATACGATTCTCTATAAAATTTGTCAAAAGATGATATGAGTTTTAAAAGTTTGTAGGTTTTAGTTAGGTCGAAATTTATAGACTCTTTTCTAAGAAATTATAAAATATCCTGTAACTCGACATTACATAAAATTTGGTAAGAAAGATAATAATGTTGAGCCCACCCTATGAAAAAATCGTTCCGCGGCCCTTGAGTGTAGAACGTTTGCTTTGAGCTTTAGTTTAGAAACATATTTTTAGTTGTTTTCATCACTGCATTACATTTCTAAACATAAATTGCATTATTATGAAATGACAGTAATAATTTTTCAGTAAATTAAATGAGAATAAAACATATCAAACTGTTTTATTGAAATGCGTGTTGCAAGATTGTATGCATTAGGCATAAATTAAAAGTTTTTTTTAAATAAACTATGAATTATTGTCCTAAAAGTTACAATTATTATCAAGCTTCGTTACTATCATGTTTCCCGTTCCTGCCTAAATTATTGCACGTATAAACATCTATGTGTTAAAAATGTATCCGTGAAAATTACTACTTTACAATCATTGTTTTCTAAAATATCTACATAAACAATATAATTATTTGTATTAGTCTTTGTTTCAATAGGTATATAAAAGCAACTAATGTTTTGATCGTTCTGCGACGTTTCCGAAACGTCGTATAAATAAATATAAATATACAGAACAAAACCCAAACAAATAATTTATAAATAAAGACAGTGAGAGTAACAATTTTAAAATTTTTATACAAGTAAAATTTTTAATTTACTTAAAACAAAACAATAAATTCAAATAATTTCAATTGTGGCATTATGGTAAACATAATGTGGATGCGTGGGCCGCCACGCCACGCCGCCGCCGCCGGTATATATTTCACGCCGACGCCAATATTCAATATTCTAAATTAACAAAAAATTTCGACATTGTTAATAGGAATTTTAATAGTTCATATTAAAAAAAATAAAATTGTATCATATGTGGATGGCATCTAATAAGATATTTTCCATTAACTTTGCTACACATGTAGATATTACGAAGTTAGATACAAGTAAATTTTGATGTGATTACGCCGGCGTACACCGGCGCGCTGCCTAAAGAAAAGCCACTTAAAAATTAAGCGTTTATTTTTAACAATTCGCCGCCGCCACTATCAACCTCAACGCTGCACAAGTCAAATTGTGTGTTAATTAATGTAGGTACTGATTAAACATTCAAAGATTTACTGTGTATCGGGTTATGAAATAAAAAATCGTGTGGTGATCATTTTTTATAATCTTGTAATTTTGCCCGGGAATTATTGCTAAAAATGATATTACTTGGATTTTTTTCTATGTAACTTTTTATCGTACTTATTGTTATTATATATTTAATGTAAACTAAATTAAAATATTGAAAATGAAATTACTAATCATAAAAATAATTAACAATTATAATTCTGCATATTTTTGTATTTAATTTTATTAATTTAATATACTTACTTAGCAACCCCGTACAAAAATCATTCGTCAAAATGTTATCCATGTTATGCTACAATTAGATTTTTTTACTTTCAATTTATTCGGTCAGTTTAGGATAGGATCGCCTTCATTTTTAAATTTTACCTTTAGTCAGTACCAATAATTATCTTATGTATTTAATATAAAATTTGGCAATAAGTTAGTTTTTTAGTTTTAAGGTATTGTGGCATTTTTAAGATACAAATTTTTATAAAATTGTTAACTTAAAAGAATTTTTTCATTTCATAATAACGCAATTTTTGTGTAGAAATGTAATGAAGTGAAGAAAACAAAACTATGGAAATTGTATTTCTAAACCGAAACAGAGCTCAAAGCAATTATTGTTCTACACTTTTCCTCTACCTGGCGTAATCCGCAATGATTCACCGAGAATTGCTTCTATCTTTCGCATGCTATCTTTTTCTACAACCTAAGAAGGCCGTATTTCGAATATTTTGACGAATGGTGCTACAATGGTTGCGGATCACTGGGGGATTTTCTAAGGCTGGGGCAGAACATTTGGAACATAGTGTACTACTCAACGTCCCCTAAAAGCGACATTTTTTGTGACAATGAGTTACGGCGGTTACGATATTCTGCCACATATTCTGAAAGTTTCGTAACCGACAAATTCATTTTTCCCGCTGAAAATAGTGTTTTAATCCGACGAATCCGACTATCGTAAGCACCACTGGGGTCTGTATCTTAACCGCCGGATTTAAATCGTAAGCACCAAGAAAATGTTTCACAAAATATCGTATTCGACAAAAAATCTGTGTCGTAACCACCACTCGGAGCCTTTACGATATTTTATCTGTCAATATTTTGCACAGTTTTTGGTGCTCAAGAAGGAAGTATTTCGTTATTAGATAAACGTTAAAATGTTTCGTGCTCTTAAAATTTTAGAAATGTGTGGTTTTAGTGACGAAAACCGGTTGAAACTAAGAATATCTTAAACACCACTGACGATGATTTTGAAAGAAAAAAATATCTTAAGCGCCATTTTAGTGCCAAATTACTTATTTTATGTAAATTTTTTCCTACAAATAAAGTAAAGTATAATATATTACAAGTAAATAACTCAAAAACCCAATAAAAATCACCAAGGTGCGTTTCCTAAGAAATTAACAGTGATATACTTACGATACCTACCCTGCCTTTTAGGGGACGATATACTCGCTCCAAATTTCATATTACTATTCTATTTTTAATGACTAAGCATTTTTTCTCTCGCATTAGCAACTTAATATGCTTTAATCTTTAACTCCAATCTAATAATGTATACGCGCGTTAGAAATGAATAATTAATATTGTAAATATTGATATTATGTTTTCATAATGTTGGCATAGGTAGGTGTTTTATAGTGATAATCTATCGATTAAAAATGGAAATGAAATATATTTGGTAATGTATAGGAACTACGACTATCAACTACGCATTCTTTATGCAAGGTGTTTTTATCTTGTTTTTATACACGGAAACAATTTAAGGATATATCATAATTTTATAATTATGATTAGTGTTGCCGCGAGACGAGACTTGGCGAGACTTAAGGTCAGTCTCGTCTCGGTCTCGATAAAGTCTCGAATACCTTGGTCTCGTCTCGGTCTCGAGTTGGTCTCGAATGCTCTAGTCTCGTCTCGGTCTCGAGTCTCGACGAGAGTCTCGACTTTTTAATATTTCTTAAAAGTATGTGTTTATAAAATACATTATCTGTCATTGCAAGAGGACCACCGTAAAAAAACTAGTACAGTAAGCATTAGGAAAATGGAAGCTTGAATTTTGAATGAAACACCAAAATATTATAATTCTCAATATACATGGAACTGGAAATTTTACACGGCATACTCACTATCCACTATCCCGTACGTCTTTATTGTACAGTGTATTTATCGGTATTTATTTTAGCCAAAACATTTCAAAATTATTATACTAGGAGCAGGTAATTTTTTAGCGAATATTCCATACACGTCATTTTTAACCAATTTTTAACCAATGAGAATGCATTATTTGTTCAGAGCAGGCAGTTTTTAGCAATGAAATTAGATTAAACCACAGTAGGTATGTCCATGGTTACCCTTTGTTGATAAAATTACTTATAATTATAATTCCTGCGTAGAAACAACAACTCTGGTCAAAATTGTTTCTTAAATTATTACAAAACATTCTAAAATTTCACAATACAAAACATAAACTGAAATAGTAGTAATGAGTTGCTGTATAGAAAGACAACAAATTATTAACAAAAAATAATTGCATGAAGCAGTCTGCTTGGTTCAAAATTACGTGTGTGGATTGTAGAATAATCACTAGGTATTTATATGAAATTATAAATTTAGAATTCAATTTTTTTTAAATAAATAAATAATTTAAAACGAGACTCGAGAGTCTCGACGAGACTCTCGGCGAGACTCGATACTGGTCTCGTCTCGGTCTCGAATCTGTTAACGAGACTTAATAGGTGGTCTCGTCTCGAATTTTCGAGACGAGACGAGACGAGACCGAGACTAGTCTCGAGTCTCGCGGCAACACTAATTATGATCGTTCAGAAATTCGCATAATTTAGTGTGGTTGATTCATGCAACTGGATTCGTATTATTTTCTTATAAAAATCATTTTATTCATTACACAACATCAGACAGTAAATACTAAATTATGAATTTTCAATGGTATAGCTCTAAAATAAAAAATTATCCATAATTTTTCCATTTATATACATTTGTAACTTGGTAGGTAGTAGATAGTTAATTTTTTCTATAAGTTGATTTACCTTCACAACAGCAGAAGTAGTACCTAGCGTATGTATAAGTACTATATTCCACAAAACCTTTCATTAAATGGCCACATGGCCACGTGGTTTCGTGCATCTTATGATTGGCTTGCAAACGTATGTATAACGCTATAATTGGTTTATACGACTTTAGCACGTGCACGAGAAACCAATCGCAACGCTCTAAACAACATAAACTTGTGTCCCTTTAATGAAAGATCTTGTGGAACAGCGTATAGTTACTGTTTATTTTTGTATTTGCGTCCAATTTGATTCCCTACTTGATAATTCCAATTTCAGTAGGTACCTACCAAAAGTTTACTAAAGATACAATATTCCTACTTTGTCGATGAGAATGCACATAATATTTTATAAAAATAATAATATAACTAAATGTATAACGTGGCCAACTGTGGTTCTGACAATTCAGGTTCAAATTCAGGTAGGTGCACTTTTCAGTTTAGTAGAATTAAGGTGATACTCTACCCATGGCAGAAAACAGTCAAAAACATTGATTCCGCACGCTATTCTATAGCGTTCATTGTTTTGTTAAACATAAAAATAATAAATATTCTATATTTGAGGGGGAAAAATAATTTTGGCACCCATATTTTGTAAAAAAAAACTGCAATGTTTGTAATAAGAGGGTACAACTTTTATTTATAAGTGACTTAATTTCAAAATTTATTATGTTGTCAACAAAGCTTGGATCTGCAACATAACCGATCGATTTTTAAAAATTCGTTTCAAAATAAAAGATATTTGAGTTAAAAAATAACAAATATTGTCAAAATTCAAATTAACGTAAGTATTTCGATTTTAAAGCAAAATTTTAAAATTCTGCATCGACTATTTTGTTGATTATATTTTTATCTTCAACAATATCTTTAGATTATTATATTTCACAAAAAATAAATTTTTGGCTGTTTTCTGGCGCGGTAGAGGATCGTCTTAAAATCTTATTTTGCAAAATACTTTTGACGTTTTGTTTGACAAATTACTTTATCTATTGTAACTAACGCAACTAAATAAAAACTAATCTAACATCCATATTGTTAGTTAGTTTTAAATTCTAATTGGCTATATTACGTCACCATCACGAAGATTGATACCATTTGTCAAAAAGTATTTAATGTAGTCCATAAAATTATAATATTTTTCTTATAATGCACCTACAACTAAATCAAGAGTTTTTAGTAAACTACGATCGCCTGAATTTTTTATAAAAGTTATACTGGCACCTTAAAGATCATAACTATAAATTATTATTATTTGAGTCGAACAGAGTGTAGATAGACCCCTTCTAAGACCCTTAACCATCATCCCTTACACCCCCAAGAATCACCCGGTCAGTATATAACACAGTACCACACATTCACTCATTCTTTTCACACCGCCGTCGTTTCGTCTATGACTCCGGACTCCGGGTACTTCGACATACTCCGGTTAAGAATGAATTGTGGCGCATGCGCGTTAAGTTACTCTTGGCGCTGTTTTGTCAGTCGGCCTGCGAAGCGGGCAGAAAGTGGATGTGCAAACGCGTCGAGAAGGCTGTGAAAGAGTAGCGCGAAAACTTGGAAGTTTGAAAGTTGCGCGGCTTTTCGCAACTGTTTTATGAATTGTTTGTTGATTGTGAGGGTGAGGGCAACGAGGTGAGAGCGCTAAGGGGTAAGTTTGATTGGTTTATTAATTTATCTAATGAAATAAATTTTTATAATTAATTATAATTGGATCGGGTCAAAAATATTTGATGCCAGTCTTTTTAGTAAGTAAATATAATTACGAAATAATTATCTAGTAAATAGAGTTAGTAGCTAGTATCTAAAAATTGTTGCAGAAAAAAAATTACATGATAAAATAAATTACCTACCAAAATTGAGTAGGTATCTGTATTACCATATTTCTTTAATAAATAAAATTAATTAATTTATTACAAAACATAAAAATTTAATTATTGTCTTAAAATTATAAGTAGGTAGCAAAAATGTAGGTACAATTAAAAATAAAAAAATAGTTTTTGTTCTCTGGTCAGTAATGTAGCAATATACCCTTCAAGTTTAAAAATTCATTGTAGCCATAAAATAACTATAAGAAATACCTTCTCGTAATTTATGTTTATTGAAAAAAAAATTATTTATGAGGTTTATTTTTCTACGATCACTTGAAAAAAAAGAAGTTATTGTTTGGGGCGATTCCATTATGTATAGTTGATTTTTGTTATAAAGGATGTTTCTATACCTCTTCACGCAACTATAATAGGTTATACACTATACAGGTTGTAATCCAACCTGTGTAACAAAGGTGTATAGTGTTGGACGCACTGATCATATATCAAAAAGAATTTTGTTGAAATTCATAAAATTAACAGAGTAGTTAGCAAAACAATATCATTTTAGGTACCACTAGTTGTCACATTTAAATACAAAAAAATAAAGAATAGTTATGCAGCATAATTAATTATAATTACATTATTGTAATAATTTTACAAACAGAAAAAATGAAATTTTTAGGTACTTACAGAATGTCTCATTTGCTTGGACACATTTTTTAATTTGCGAATTTCAACGAAATTATTTTTGATTCATGATGGCCAATACTATACACCCTTAAATTTTGTTATACTGATTTGATATACTGATTACAGAAAAACTTATTTTTCAAAATTTGCAAAAATAAGGGTAGTGAAAATATTAGATCCATTGGTTGGAACGTCTGTTTAACTGTTTAATTATGATGTTATTTATAAAATAAAATAATAAATACTATCAGACTATCTACAAGTAGTCTCTTTTCTTACGTATTAAATAATAAATAAACACTTAAATGGACTTTAAAACCAATGCCACTAAAATTTTCACTAAGTACACTTATTTTTGCGAATTAAAAAATTTTTTTTTTGCTATAATCAGTATATCAAATTATATAAGCTATGAAAATTTCTTGCAGAGGTATAGAAAAACACCTGTATATATAGCAATGTTAGATTTATTGTTTCTACTCTTGTAGAAAAACCGTTATCGTAAAATTTTTCCCATCAACTTCAAGCTTGATCTAATATTTCATAAAAATATTATTTTTAATTAGTAGTAGTATTTTTAATTATTAATTTATTTGTTTTTCAAATTTCCAATCTCAATATTTCTTTCGCCTAAAATAATAACTTACAGTCATTACAATATATGCTCACCGATTCCCGTCTGTCGTAACAAAAAAAATGTCTGCGGTTTACATTAAAAAATTAATTACTCGTAATAATAATTTCATATTTAATAGATTGTGGAAAAACATGTAACTTAGGTAATCGAAACTAATATTACTTGTCATGGAATAGGTAAACGGACCGTCGTCGCGTCGGCGATGCCATTAAATTTGCGTACCTACCTAAATAAATAAATGCAGAATATATTTACAATATAGATCCATGTTACCTTGTAAACGGATAAATAAAAACCTCTATTATAAATTATACATCGGGAGGTTTTGAAGTTAAAGTCATAAATTTAAGGGTAAGTAGTATAACATTGTGTAGGTTACGAAACAGAAAGATTTTTTTAATTAAAATTAAGGGTAGTTTACCTGCAGCATTTTTTGTAGTACTGCACTGGATTCGTTTTCATATTAAACACAAACAGGAGAAGTAGGTAATCAACGTCTTGAATTACATAATACTAGTAAAATAAACAAACAAAATTTAATTATTTTTAATGAAACAATAATTACTCCACCCAGTGGCAATGGCAATGAAAATTTTTTGACTGGGAAACATGGAAATTAATTTTGCGATTTAAAAATAATTCTTTCTGTTTCGTAATCTTCACATGTTATAGGTACTACTTACCCTTAAAATTAACTTCAAAATCACACTATATACTATAATTTTTAAATTTGTAAAATAAAAAGTATACCTACCTATTTCATCTTTTCATCTACATGTGAAATTTCAAACTTTTCAAATGTTTCCAATTTTTTTATTTTACCACATTTCACACAAAGAATTAAGTTAATACTCGTTGTATGACATACAATTTATTATATAAACAGAAATATACCTACAGTAATATGATTATGATTTATGCGCCTAAATAAAGAATAATAAAATTTAAAATTATGCATTTTTTAAAGGCAGTTTACTCATTTAATTATTAAATATCATAACAGAAATATGCAGTTATTTAAGCCATAAAAAACAAATAAAGTTTTGTAATAAAATATTTAATTTCACTTTACAACAATTTTATTCGTACATAGTTTTTAAAATATTGTCTATAAATTATTTTTTATCTTCTCTTATTACAAAATAAAATTTTATCTCTGAAAAATATGGAGAATATAGACTTTTATTTATTGAACTAGTAGGTACTTATTTTCAAAAGTAAAAAGTTTAATTTTTGATCAAATTTTCAGATTAGCCTGTCGCAAATGTTTCAATGTTATAAAACTCTGTAAAGAAATCCCGGTATAAATTAAATCAAAGTGGGCGGGTGTTTTATGTCTGAGGTACTAAAACTTAATTTAATATCGATCGATACCGTTTACAATTCAGTGCAGAGTGCTGAGAAACAAAACAAAGCAATTCTCTTAAATTCATATTTTACATCTCTTTATGGTCATATATTTTAACTGTCACCAGGTGTCAAACAATAACAAAACAAAAGTATATCAACAGTTGTCAGTTGCAATTGTTTCTCATAACCTACTTCTGCAATGATATTTTATTTTAAGTAAGCTATTTATGAAAATAGGCTGTAATGGAGTATGTAACACATAAGCGCCATTATCTTCAATAAAATTAAGTAATACCACGATTAACGAATGACTGTTATTAATATTGTAATTATTTTGTTTAGCTATCATTTTAATTACTTAATAAATGTCATTATCATTTAATCTTAAATCATTTAATTATTCTTTGAAACTAAAAGTAGGTATATCATTTAATAAAATTAATAATGTAAGAAATTTTTTTTGTACTGTTTTAAAAAACTGATAAAATTTTAAGGTAAAACATTACACGAAATATCAATTATACAACATTTATTCTTTTTTTACATAACTGACGTAAGATCTTACAATCATTTATCAAATTTTGTGACAGAAACATTTAGTTCACAATATTATATAAGCATAAAACATACATAAAAAATTATGCATATACCTATACATAAAGAAGTTTGTGTACGACTACATCATATTAACTAGTTCTATGACATTGTTTATTGGAAAAGTATGATAAAAATGCAAAATTGTACCACTGTCAATATGTCAAAATAAATGTTATAATTTAATGCATTTTATTGAATTAAATATATAACATCTTTTACTTTGTTTGAATCTTGTTCCATTTCTTGGATTGCATATCTTGAGCTAATTGCGAAGAACTAGATTTTTTTTTCGAATTGTCAAAATATTGTTAAACAAAACAACAACACCGTACACTATGAGATGCAAATTTTTCAAATATATTAACGTATTATGAACGAAAATCTCATCTTGCCAGTCGAACATAAAGCTTTGTATGCAACTCGTGCATAATCGGAATTTATAGAATCGCCTTAATTATCAGCCTCGCTTGTTGCGCTCGCTCTGCCATAAACTCAGGCATCAGGCTCTGGAATGTTAAGGAAATTGAATAATGAATTTATTTTCCTAAATCACCGACTTTTCGACACACCTTAATACCCTAGCGCCTTCTTCAGGGTTACTAAACAGGACATACACGTGTGTAAAGTAGTGTAATAAATATCCACAAAGATAATACAACAAATTGTTGGTACTTACTCGTACATTAGACAGGTTTGATATAAAGTATATCTATAAAACATTTTTATCGTAGATTAGTCAAAACGTATGAAAACGTAGTTAAAAAAAAGAAACAAAGACATAAACAAAATGTACATTTTAAAAAAATTGCAAATTTAACCAGAATGAAATTTGCTGGCACAACAAAATACTCTTAGCTACATGGACTATTATATTTTTTGTATCTTTTAAAACATGCCATTACACAATTATATAAGTTTAATTGAATAAAACGACTGAGCTGAAAATATTTCGCAGTGTACAAGTGTATCATTCGACATCCGGTAAAAATACACACTTTATGGGAAATTAATGTTGCGCAAGTTTTTATTTTCAAGAAGTTTCATAAACAAGAACACAGCAATTATTAAACTTCATAAAAGAACTAGGTAAACTACAACTTTTAATTACACAAATAACAAGTTACACTTTTCTTTAGGTTAAAGGTTACATTTCATAAAAGCTTTTTAAATTGTTAGGATATTAATTTGATTACCTCCTTACCGAGCTGTTATAATTTTATTTTGTTAATTAATATGGTATTCATTTTCGTATAATTTTATTCGAAAGTATACACCTCATCTGAACTCGACTAACAAATAATAATATAGATACTATTTTTATAAAAGCGTATTAGTATTAGGTATACAAGAGTTTTATAAACTTGTATAAAAATTAAAATTAAAATCCCATTGTTTCTCCTAAGCTAAAGTAATAATTAATAATTTCTTTGAATACAACCAGTGGCGGATCCAAGGGAAGGACGATCGCTCCGCCCCCCTTTGAGAAAATTTGTTCTTTAAAAGTTTTAGAAATCGTTGCCCGATAAATTACAGATACATATTTCCCAATTTTCATTTCATTTATTTTTTAAATTTGTTATTTATTTTAATTTGTACTCATGAAAGAAGGAAAAATATATGTAATTTTCCCTTTATGGAAAAAATACTTTTAGTGAAACAGCCATTGACCTTGAACCTTTTCACCTGCGGGGCTACTTCTTTTTTTCTTCAAAGAACAGCATCGAGACATTACTTTTTATAAGAACATTTAAAAAAAGTTTCATAGTGCCTTACTTATATTACTATACTTACAATAATTTAATTATTTAATATTACATGTGACTTTGTGTTTGTCAAAATGTATTTCAAAAGCTTTTTCCGTATTTCACATATTGTAGTTTCATTTTACTCATCATAAAGACAATTTGTCGACATTTCTATTAAATTTTAAAAAATTCTCTTTGTGGAATTTCACTTATTATTCACAGTTATAATGTCTTACAGTCTACTGTCCTTATTACTGCGGAAATATTTTTTCTTTGTTTCTCTTGCTCTCTTGGTGAAATGTACAAAGATTTTGTGTCAAGAATGTCAGGCGTTCTTGATGTGGTTTTATCTTTCCTTTGAAATTCTGCCATAAGATTTTATGCGGGTGCCATTATTATTGTCACAGCCGCGAAATGTGCGAAAAAACTGAATTTAGTTTTTTCAGGATATGTAAATCGCCGTGATGAATATATTGAGGATTATCAGTAGCGTAGACAAAATAAAACGACAAGGGCATTAAAAAATAAATTATAAAAACTAATTCACTAAAAATAATAATTGTACATAAACATAATAAAGAATAAAAATATTGAGATCGAAATTAGCATTGACTACAAGATTTTATTAATATTCATGTGGTCATCAGGGTTGTGAAAAATCATAATTTAAAAAAAATCAAAAATCATTTCTACTAAACTTATCTATTTAAATAATTTATTAAAATAAATAATTGACGATCGTTTAAATGTTATATTTATTCTTTTATTAAAATTTTTTCTCGAGAGCTTTAATTTAATACCATACTTGATAGTATACATTAACAAACTCTAAGTCAGTTTTTTGTCAAAATCTTAAATATAAAATTTCAGTCCAAAATTCTAATGTGTTTTTAAGTTATCCAACATTCGGACAGACTAAGAGACTAACAAAATTTGCAAAAGTCTAAATTTTATATAATGACTACAAGATTTTGGAATGTAATTTAGCGTTTACAGATCATTTTTAAATTTTCATCAGATTTTACAAAGTATGTAAAGATTTTAATGAGACTGTTGTTGTAAACGATTTACTTCTGAAAGTAGTATAATTTAAAAACTTGTTAAAATGTTAATGTTCATTAATAGCAAAGTAATAATGGTTCATATTTAAAGATTTAACCAGTGGTTTCTATATTTTATGCAAAAAGCTTACACATTTATTTGGAACAGCTTTTGTTTGAAACATCTCTCCAAATCATTACTATTGTTTGCTAAAAATTATACTCGCTCTGCCGTTTTATCCAAAATATTTTAAAATTGTACCCGCGCAATATTAAAATTAAATGAGTAGGTACACACACAAAATATTGTCACTAAAAATCAGGGACTCGAATCAAACTTGAAAAGAAACGAAACGACCAATCGTGCAAAAAATGATAAGCATCACGAACGAACATTGTCTTCCATCGGGAAACTGTCCTTACCGTTCTTGATACTTAAGGCGGCTGCACAATAGCCCTAGAACGAGAACGTGATCGAGAACAATAAAAAACATGAATTCCATACTTTTAAATGTAGGCATGCACAACAAGTCTCCGAGAACGGAGAGCTTTCCGTCGCCCGAGAACCAGAACGGTAAAGTTCGCCAAGATTCATCTTTTCCGTTCTCGTTGCGATTTGCTAACCAATAGGAAAAAGCACAACGTCATTCTTCAATTTATCTTCTGTCACTTGTCATATTTTTGTGTGGTTAGGTGCTTTGTGCTAGTTGAGTTTATATTTTCATGGATTGGGTTATGGAAATGGAAATAACAGAAAGAAATGTAACCGGCCAATCGTACATCTGAAAGCATTTTTTGTTTCTGTTCTCGTTCTCGTTTACTTCCTGTTATCTATCTCGTTCTCGTTCCAGGGCAATTGTGCATTCACCTACTATTGTATGTAAGAACTAATTAAAGAGGTAAAAAATGGGAAAAATAATAACAGATTTTTGACTGCTACTATTGTCTTATGTAATCAATAATATCATGCGCACACCTTCCCTTGGGATACGCCACTGAGTATTTGAGATTCATATATGAGATCACGCTATTTTGGTTTATGTATCAAAATGAAACGGGATTTTCCTTGAACTTGAACTTATAACTTACACAAAGAGAACCTACGCTTTCAAGTTTATAAAAGTGATTTCAATGACAAAAGAAAAGTTTGCTGTTTTAAATTCGCAAGTAATGCTAAGCTTACATTGCTGGTTTGGTTCTGCACTTACTGTGCGGTTTAATTGTGTAAAAATTTTATTCAGTGTTTTTTAGCACTTTGTAAAAGGTTTAATACAAAATCGTGGAAAGAAAATAAAATTAAACAAATACTCGTATATAGGTACAAGTTTACAAAGTCGGATTTTTATTACAAAAAACATAATAATACGAAGAAAATAAAATAGTTTTTGTACAGCTCTGGTTCGTCTCTATGGTTGTAATCATTGTAATTTCGAAACTAATTAAATTAATGTTTTTAGGCATAGGACATCTTTTATAACATAAGAAGATGCAAAAATACACACAACAGAATCATAAAATATAGGGTGTTCCATTTGAAAATGACGAGTTATAGCCATTTGAAATTGAGTAAATTTGATTCTCTGTACTGAACACCCTGTATAATAACATTAAAAAAAAGTTATGTCAGAACAAAGAGTATAGTCACAGTTGTACAGAAAAAAAAATTCTTAATTTTTACAATTAAAATAACTTCAGTACGCCTTTATAAAACAATATGTGTATTCGGCTTTTTTTAGAAAACTAAAATGAAATTTATATGTTCGTATAGGTAAATAAAATACAATTCAAAATATATAGGGTGTTTCATTTTAAAAAATTATTGCCAAGTCGTTATGCAACACCCTGTGTGAAAATAATTTTAAGTTATGCTCCTTGAGTAGACGAAAAATTATGTTAATAATTAATATAATATAAACAATCATACTGTCATCTGTCAAAATGACGTTTAGAAACAATGAAATGGTTTACTGCAACCAATATCATGTCAAATTAAATTTAAGTTGTAAAATTGTGAAATTATCTTATAGCTTATAATCACTATTAAATTGGAATTTTCAATAAAATTATAAATACGCTAGTTTTTAAAATATTTTATCGTTAAATAAAACTGGTGGTAATTTACTTTCCTCTCTAGAGAAGTAAAACTTACTGTGCTTATTATTTCGTGAGAAGAAAATTGTGTTTTCTCCGCATGTCGTCAAAAAATAATTGCACATTTTACTTGGATGGACAGACAGGTTACAATAATGAAGAAGGTAACCAATAAAATATTGTGTTTTAATTATTGATAGAATATTTATTATAGTTTTAATATTCTATAATTTTTACTCACAATCACAATCGATTAGTAATATGTGCGTTTCCAACCTTCTAGACAGTTGGGAAGCGAGTTATTGTTAATTTCACTTCCCAGCTAGTTGGAAATATTTTTCCGGCTAACTGCTGAGCTAACCACTGGTCGTAAATAAAAATCATGCTATTCCTAAATAAATGCAAATATTTATTTAATTATTAAATTGGATGCAAGTAGCCTATTGAATGTGCAAATTCTACATGAGAAACGGAATTTAGGGCACGTCCAAAATGTTCTTGATAGGCTTAGTGATGTACTAATTGTAAATTATGTTGCACCCAACAATGCAATTGGTGGTTAATCGATAAGAAAATGTTTCTTCCGCATTTTACGTGTAATTGGAATTGGAATTTGGAATGCAGATATTTTAATCTAGCAAAGTGTTTCAGGTGCATGGCACAATCTTTCTGTATAATTTGAGAATCAGTAATGTAATTGTCGCAAATAATTTCCATTTCAATGGTGATTATTATTTTAGTAGTATTATGTACTTATTATGATTATTCAATTATTGTTTCAGAGGATTATAAAGTCATCAATTATGAGCTAATTTATAGAACAAGAAGTAGGTAAAGTACGAGTACATACCATTTTATGATGCATTCAATCTCAAAATATGGAATACAAGAAATTGTACCTAGGTATATAACGCATAGTTGAGTGCATTATGTAACTAACAACCTGTTGTTCTGGAAATTTAGGCTTGAATTTCGTCAGGTATACCTAACGAAATTCAAACCCAAAATTGTCAGGTATACTTATATATTTCATAGTTCAGTGTAACTGTAAAATTGAGGGTACATATAATTTGATGTATACCTACAGATCACAACGTAAAAATAATTTTTTCCGAAATTCGCAATAGTTATTTGTCCAACTAGAGAGAAAGCGCTTCTTTTTCCCACTCGAGTTCAAAGCGAGAAAGAGAAAACGTACTTTCCTCACTATTTCGCGAGAAGAAAATTGTGTTTTCTCTATATGCCGTGAACAAAATAATTGAACATTACTTTACATTACCCAGTAAAGTCGGGTTTATACAGCTCACAACAACTAAACCACAGACATAGACAAAACACATGTTTTGTCTGTGACTAAACCAACACTAAATTAACATTAGCATAAGCGCTAACACTAAAGGTGGATTTATGCTCACATTAAAATTGAATGCGTGTTACACAACATGAATTAAATAATTGTTATTCATTAATGTAAGTTACAGTCTGTAACTTATCAGACCAGTGGCACGAAAAATGTTTGTTCCAGGTAATGTGCAGTTATTTTTGTGAATTTCGGAAAAATTATTTTTTGTATCAAATACTCGTATATCCTTAATTTTTCCCCGAAGTACAGACACCCTGTATATCATGTACCGTTATAAATTTACATAGTTTTAAGTTTTAATTTAAGTCTGTTATACGGCTTTTAAATTTTTGAATAGGTAGCTTTATATAGGCTAATTAAAAAGTTTAATAATTGTTGGTTATTATTAAATTTGAAATAAAACCTAGAAGCTATAAAAATTATATTCTATATTACTCGTAAATATTATAATACCTGTATTGAAAGCACATTTCTCGTTTACTGCCAGTAAAATAATTTTTTAAATAAAACGTTGGGATATAAATCCGACATTATAAAAATCTATAAATTTTATTTTCTTTGTTTTTATGAATACGGATAATTAATCTGGAAATCAAGTTATGCAAAATTGCATTTTTCCACATAAAGCTAACGCTTTATAAAGCTATTATAAAGCTATAGCTAAACAAGTAATTAATGTTCATAACTGAGTTGCGCAGATTTTTCGTACCACAGTTTGTAACTGAATGTTTTTAGTTCATTGAACTGAATATAATTTTCATGTAAATCCAAAGATATTTAAGTGAATTAAAATTCCGTTTGAAAAGCGTGTATTAAAATTTAAATCTCCCATATTAAACAGATGTGAGTCTTACTAAAATTGTGGCACACATAAATTAAAAGGGAGGTATTTTGGATGGATTGTTTATATTTATGCGGATATTAATAACGTTATATTAAATTGTGGCTAAACCAGGCCCCTCTGAAAAATCAAAAATAATATATTTGATAGAAAAATGCCTGTAGAATCGAATGCTTCAAACCGGATGTCGTTTTTTCTATATGTTCGCAAGTTACAGCCGTTTTTGTGTCAGGAAACAAAGTAAAGGCATGATTTAATTAGCTTCGTTCTACAAAAATATATTTTCTCGTTTTTCTCGTAAACTATTAGTTCTATGTAAAAAAGTGATAGCATCTTTTTGTAGGAAATTTTATAAGCTACAATATTATAATATCAATATTATAATATAATATCAATATTTATTTTATTACAACTCTGAAAATTTTCAGAAGTCTCCTATACTTATTTTGTTTATTTTATGCAATTTTCCTGGACTATTTGCTTTTTAGAGCATGTTGCAATTCGCCTGGTAATATTGAATGATGAAAGTTTTTAATGACGACTCTATAATGCCCTTTCTTGATCGGATTGGAAATTATGAAACGCAATAATTATGAATTTTTAGTAGTTCAGTTTAGTTTTGTGTAAGCTTTTGATGTTGTAGTGTTTACATTCAACTTTCACTGCGTTATTTGATAATGCTTTGCATATGAAATAGTTTTCATCAATAGCTAGTTTCAAGTACAGGATCATAACTTCGAGTAGGTACTCCTAATATTGTATTTTACAATTTCTTGTTTTTATTAGTGAGTCAGTTAGTCAGTAGGTCTAGACGTAATAAAAATATTTTTGAACTGTAATATGTTGCGAAATTATATCACGTGATATGTGTACATCTAGCACAAGTAGAAAATATCATATACCTACTTTGTATGCACTGAAGCTGAAGCTAGTTCTATAATTATTGAAATTATGATTGAAGAAGAAATGTATTTATATGAATTGGTTTTATTCTAAGATACTTGACACTTTACAATTGCTTTTACAACTCATGCTATTTTTTCTTATTATGACAACGTGAATTCATTGTTTTTTGTTATATTGTTGTGCTTGTTTTTCAAGGCCTGTACTACAGTAATAAATTATTTAAATACTAACAATTAACTGACATTGACACTGACAATTCATCTCAACTGACATTGACATATCGGCCAGCTCGAAAATGTTTACAATTTTCGAAATAAATAGCGTAACAATAAGGATAAATTATTATAAACAATTGAACTGAACTTAGTAATAATAATATAACAAATTAGGTAAATAATAAATGGAAGAATATTAATTTATGTTTAATTAAACAATGTTTGGTGTATCACTGCACTGCACTGGTAATTTGCAAAGTCGTTTAACGGATCGGCTGATTGTCCCCTTGGCGGTGCGTAGGGTGACGACTCTGACGACTCCATCTCGACCGGGATGCGTTTCCAGTATACGACCCAATGGCCACTGCAGTGGTGGCAAATTCTCATTTTTTACGAGTACCATGTCTCCTGGTTTGGGTGGATCGATAGCTCCTTGTTGCCATTTAGAACGTGTTTGGAGTTGACAGATGTAATCACGCATCCATTGTCTCCAGAATTGTTGGGTGATGGCTTGGACTCTTTTCCAGCGTGTTAGTACGTTAACATTGGACTCGAGCAAGTTTCTTTCAGGTATTGTTAACATTGGACCACCAGTCAGAAAATGACCGGGGGTGAGCGGGTTAGGATCATTTGGGTCCTCACTTAAGGGTGTTAAAGGTCGGGAGTTCATACATGCCTCAACTTGTGTTAAAATTGTAATAAATTCATCCATTGCGAGATGACAATTACCAATAACCTTTTTTAAATGATTTTTCATAATTTTAACTGCTGATTCCCACAATCCACCAAAGTGGGGGGAATTAGGAGGTATGAAATGCCAAGTAATACCAGTTTTTGTCAAAAAATTGTCTATAGTGGAATTATTTTCTTTCAACAGATCATATATTTTTGTAATTTCATTGTTAGCACCCACGTAGTTTGTCCCATTGTCGGAATAAAGTTCTGCACAAAGTCCCCTTCGAGCAATAAAGCGTTTTAATGTGGCAAGAAAAGCATCGCTTGTTAGGTCCGTGACCAACTCTAAATGAACAGCCTTTGTAGCAAAACAAATAAAAATACAAATATAAGCCTTAATTAGGGTAGTGCGTCGATTGGAACGATTTTTTATTAAATATGGTCCAGCAAAATCTGTCCCTGTTACCGTAAAAGGACGACTAGGAATTGCTCGTGAAGAAGGTAAGTTGCCCATTTTATACTGACACACTTGTGGTCTTGTTTTAAAACATTTTTGGCATTCTCGAATTGTTTTTCTCCCTAACGATTTACCACCGATGGGCCAAAATTTTTCTCTGAGTGAAGTTAACACCGTATGCGCACCACAATGGAATAGACGTTCATGTTCATGTTTAAATAGAAGAGCAGTAAAAACATGTTTATGAGGTAATAGATAAGGATGTTTTTTATGATACTCATAATTGGTATTTCCTAGTCTACCACCTACACGCAACATGTTTTCACTGTCGAGGAATGGACTTAACGCAAGTAAATTACTTTTGTTACTCAGCTTTCCTTTGGATTTTAAGTCGTTTATTTCTAAAGAAAATGAATCATTCTGGACTAATTGTATTAAACATCGTAATGCTTGATCTCTTTCTAAAACTGACAAACTGCCAGTTAAACGTTTATCTTTATATTTCAAATTGTAAATGAATCTTAAAATGTATGCCACTACTGCGATTAACTTTTTTAAGTTCGAAAATTTTTCAAAAATTTGTAAATTGCAACTGTTTGTTACAGTAACCAAGTTTACACGTTTACACTCCTTTAAAATAATACTGTTTTTCAGCACTAATTTTTCAGTTGGCCACTCAGATTGCTCGTATTTTAACCATGGAGGCCCTTCAAACCACAAATTTGAATTGACTAAATCGTTTGCTGATATTCCTCTGGAAATAATATCTGCCGGGTTGTCACCGGAACTGACATGATGCCAATTATTAGGGTCAGAATTTGAGTGTATAATTGAGACACGATTTGCTACAAACGTTTTCCATGACTTATTTTCATTTTTTATCCAATAGAGAACTACTGTGGAATCGGACCAAAGATATATTTTGTCAATTTTAATAGTTAAAGATACTTTAACCTTTTGTATTAATTTAACTAAAACAGTTGCTGCGCACAATTCAAGGCGAGGCAACGTCACCTTTTTTACAGGAGCTACCTTTGATTTAGCGCATAATAGCTTGATCTCAAACTGACCAAATATTCTACTTCTAACATACACGCATCCACCGTATGCTACCTCGCTAGCATCTGAAAATCCATGTAATTCAATTTCACTTGGATTGCTTCCTAAAACCCATCTTGGAATTCGTATAGATTCGATAGATTTTAGTTTATCACGAAAGGATGACCAATATGTAAGGAGTGGTTCTGGGACAATTTCGTCCCAGTCTAATCCCATGTTCCACAATTGTTGCATGATTATTTTTGCTGAAATAATTACTGGTCCCAATAATCCCAGTGGATCGAACAACTGAGATATAGTTGCCAATATTACGCGTTTTGTTGTAACTACATGATTTTCGGAAATTTTGACAATGTAACGAAGTGTATCTTCCTTTGGGCACCAACGTATTCCTAGTACTTTATTTTCAAATTTGCCAAAATTAACATTTGTGGGGCTACATTCTACAGATAAGATTTCATCAGCATTAGAAAACCATTTACTTAATTCAAATTTACCTTGAGCTAGGATACTACTAGTTCGTTGTTTAATTTCTAATAACTCCGCGATAGTATCTGCTCCTGTCAACATATCGTCGACGTAAAAATCACGTTTTATTATTTCTGCAATTCGAGGCTCGGAAGTTTCTATTTCATTACCTAACTGATATAAACTACGAATAGCTAAAAAGGGCGCGCTTGACATTCCGTAAGTCACGGTATTTAGCTGAAATACGTCAATGGGTTTGCGATTGTCATCCCTCCAAAAAATGTATTGATATGACCTTTCTTCTGGTGATATTGACACTTGCCGGTACATTTTTACAATGTCGGCTGTTATAACAAAACGATGTTGTCTAAATCTTAACAAAATTGAAAATAATTCAGATTGTATTGTGGGCCCAACAAATTGTGTATCGTTCAATGATAAACCGGAATCTGTTTTTGCTGATGCATCGAACACAACTCTGATTTTAGGTTTATCGCAGTTACTTTTGAAAACAGCATGATGTGGTATAAAGTACGATTCTGGTATGTCTTTGCCAGGATCTTCTACTCGTGACATATGATTCAACTCTAAATACTCATTCATGAATTCTGTATATTGTTCTTTAAGAACTGAATTCTTATCTAAACGTCGTTCTAAGTTCAAGAAACGATTTAAAGCCTGCTGGCGAGAATTACCTAAATTATTTATTTTCTCATTGAAAGGTAATTTTACTACGAAACGTCCTGTGGGATCTCGTGAGAACGTTTTCTCGAAATGATTTTCACACACTTGTTCATTTAACGTTCGGTGTTGGACTGTATTCTCAATGTTCTCGATTTCCCAAAATTTTGCTATTTGTTCACTCAAAAAATCTGTATCTATGCACACATTGGATACATGAATATGAGATGCGTGCTCTAATTCAAATTTGCCGCCTAAAATCCATCCTAATTTGGTTTCAAAAAGAGATGGTTCTTTTTTGCCTAATGGTAATTTGCCTTTGCATAAAACGTCCCAAAATATATCAGCACCTAATAATATGTCAACTTCACCACCATCATTGAAATGCGGATCGGCCAGCGTGATATGACCAGGTAAGTTTAATATTGAATTTGAAGTGAATTTAGGAAGTTTAGCTGTTACATGAGGTAATATCATGCAAAAAATATCTCTAGAATAATTATTTGCATAATTATGTATTTTTACACGACATTTGAAACTAGCATTTGACATTACTTGATTTATTCCCATAATGTTTGAATTACACGGAATTCTTTCTAAACCTAATGTTTGAACTAAGTTTTCTGTTACAAAAGAGGACTGACTTCCTGTGTCTAATAGCGCACGAAATTTACGCGGTTTGTTTAGTTTGTCATTAATTGTTACAATTGCTGTTGACAGCACTACGTACGATGATGCACATGTTGTATTTATTGTATGTGCTGTGACTATTGTTTCAGTTTGTTTTTCCGTAGAATTAATATCATTTTTGGAATCAATAAAATTTTCAAAATGAGTGTGATGTTTTTTGGAACATTTTGTGAACCTTCCCGAATTGCACTCTTTTACAGAATGTCCCTGTCTTAAACAATTGAAACAAAGTCTCAATTTTGAAACTTCATCACGTCGATTTTTTGGAGTTAATTTAATGAATGCTTCACATTTATTAATATAATGATCGTTTTTGCAAAATTTACACTTGCTACTGTTTGTCGTGTTTAAAGCTGGGTTTGCTCTAGTTGGATTTAACTGGACACGTGTGATATTTCCGGTTTGTTTGCTAATTGATTCTAAAATGTCACATCGTTTTTTCAAGAATTTTCTCATGTGTTCAATAGTAGGAATTTCATCATCCTCGCAATTAAATTCTTGCCACTCTTTTTTGCTATGAAAATCTAATTTTGAAATGATAATGTGTATTATTAAAGTATCCCACATTTTTACTGGTTGGTCCAAAGCTTCTAAAGCTCTTAAATTTTTATTAATTGTGTCTAATAACTGACGTAATTTAAGATGGGATTCCTTTTGTAAGCAAGGTATTTCAAAAATAGCTGTGACATGATTTTGAACTATTAATCGCTTATTTTCGTATCTCTCTTTAAGCAAGTTCCACGCAATGTGATAATTGGTCTCGGACGCAACAAGCGAACTTAAAATGTCTGCTGCTTTGTCTTTCAAAGCGGCTCGCAAATAATAAAATTTCTGAACATCCGACAACGAAACATTTTGATGGACTAGTGCTAAAAATGTGTCTCTAAACTCGATCCAGTTTTCATAATTGCCTTGAAATACCGGCAAATGTATACGTGGCAATTTTACATTGTTATTTTCCACACTGCAACTGCTCTCAATAAATGTTTGGGGATGATGAGAAGAATGTTTTTGAGATTGTTTTAATGCAAGTTCAATTTTAGAAATAGTATCGAAATAAGAGTCTTCGAAAGCTTTTCTCTCAACAGGATCATCTTGACCCTTTTCGATTTCTATTTCCAATTGAATGTCATTATACTGTTCGTAAATCGGCTTTAATTTTTCAAGTTTTATTTGCAGTTGTACTATTTGAGATTCTGATAGATTTTGAATATCTAATGATTCAAAATAATTGTTAAATCGTGATACATGGCTTTTCAAGATACTCCTTTTTAGTACTAAATTGGAAGATGGCATTGTTGGTAAATGTAACTCGAATGTATAGAAAATATTATGTTTGACACAAATTAAATTATGCAAAAATATCTACAAATACTTACAAGGACAGTAAATATGGAATGAACATAAGCCACTCAACACCTTTCCCTTTCTAAAGTGTATCGGCTGCAAATTCCAATGTTTCAAAGTTTCTTTTTCTATCAGGCGGTTTTCTTTGAAGAGCAACAGTATCGCGAATTCAATGACGTGGCGAATATGGCAGGCGTAGTGACTTGTCTTGTATGCAATTACCAATGTTTCTAAAATTTGTTCTTCAATCTGGCTCGAACGGACCAAAATCTTGTATGCACTGAAGCTGAAGCTAGTTCTATAATTATTGAAATTATGATTGAAGAAGAAATGTATTTATATGAATTGGTTTTATTCTAAGATACTTGACACTTTACAATTGCTTTTACAACTCATGCTATTTTTTCTTATTATGACAACGTGAATTCATTGTTTTTTGTTATATTGTTGTGCTTGTTTTTCAAGGCCTGTACTACAGTAATAAATTATTTAAATACTAACAATTAACTGACATTGACACTGACAATTCATCTCAACTGACATTGACATACTTTCTTCATAAAACTTTATTTTTCTTGCAACGGAAACTGAAGGAGCTATATTATTTTTCTGTCCAACAATATTAAAATAACCAAAATAACCATTTTCGCCACGTGATGATAAGATTTTTGTAAAATTCTGTTACCGGAAATAATACTTTACTTGAATAAATACTACTCGTATAACATTTGTTGCAAAAATCTTATTAAACAAATCTGATCTCAAATGACAATTTAACCAATTTTTAAATTAAATATCAAACTGACTTGTGACACAAAAATTTTTCACTAATTAATTGTTATAGTTAGGTTCCTCAAGCTAATTGTAAAATATTTCCGCTAAATTTTTATATTGTTACCATTATTTTAATCAATTCTTTGTGTCATGCGATTTTTATTTTATTAAGTCAATATTTTAGTTTTAGGAACTCATTAATTGTTTTCTGATAAATACTTACATAGTTCTAGAGTTTTAAGAATATCTGTCAATTTGATTCGCTAATACCAATTTTATTTCTAGTTTTCAACAAAAATAAATATAAATTGTAAAAAAATGTATTACTGAAATAATTAATTTTAATAAATTGCTTTCTTTGTTTTTATTCAGTACTGTTTGGCTTACTACATACAAACTGAAAAAGAAAAGGTAAATTATATTTTGATAAATACGTGCAACTACTTAATTCTTTACGAGTTCCGGACTTTGTAAACTTTTCTACCATATTATTTGTCAATCCCAAAATAAATTTAAAAAATCTCGTAAATATCCAGCACTGCTGTTGGTTGTTGCCTTCTATTTTATTTCCAATTTTTGATTGTAAAATTACAGAAAACAACGACATAATAGCATCAAGTGCGTACTGTTGGCGAAAATGGTTATTTTGGTTATAATATGGCACATATGGCACAACTAACTTATTTTTCGACAAAACTATTCTAAACTAACCACGGTGGCCATGTATGTAAAGTCTACGCGTGAAATTTTGCAATGGGCTGGGGAACCGTGATTTTGGCCCACCCACTCGGTTCCAATTTGACAGCTTAGAATAACAAAACAAACGCAATATGTAGCACAACTAACATCAACTAATCAATTGAAAGTTATTAATGTTTTTTCCTTGCACTTTCGAATAAATGGCTGGGTTGTTGTGAAGTTAGCCCACCCAAAAAATATTTTTTAAAAATACGTATAAACTTTGAAAACTAACGCAATTTTCTACAAAACTAAACTCAACTAAAGTAAAACTAACGATTAATATAGATTTTAACAGGGTGGGTTAGTGTGGGTGGCTTAACTTCTCAAACGTAGAACACGTTATGATCATGGTTTATTTATTATTAAGTGTAGCTAAAAATAAACTGATCTAAACCTAAACAATTTGTAAATAGAATATACGAGTACACGGCATTTATCATAACTCATAACTTTAAGTAGGAGTTTAAAATGCTAATTACAAATTAAAAATATTTCATAAATACATAACATTATGGTTAGGTATAATAGTTTACTTACACGATCCTTCAAATACAACAGGATTCGCATAATTACTGAAAATAAATTCCTTGGACACCTAAATAGAATGACATTATTTGAGAATTAGAAATTGAGGTAAAATAATTATCAATCAAGTGACACGAAAAATTTTGAAATCGAAATTTCCTCGGAAATTTATTTTTGAAATTTTTAATAAATTTCTTTTTGATCCGTAATCATCAAATTGTAAATACTCGTAATTCTCTAAGTTAAGATTCTGTATAAATTAAAGATTTCAGAAATGAATAAACATTTATTAAAAATTTCAAGATACATTTTTTAGTCCGATTACTGCAACAAATTACTATTTAGTTAGTAAATAATGAAATTGAAAATGAAATGTTAAATTTTACATTTGAAATGGCCAATTAATTTGATGATGCGTTAATAAAATGATGATTGTGTATAACCAAATTAAAATTTGATTAGTGTCAATACTTATTTGAATTTCATTGGAATTAACCGGAATTACCTGTAACATTCTGGAAAAATAGTTCGCGTACATTTCATTAGGTACATTCGTATTTTTTGTGAAAATCCAATATTTATTCGCTGAAAGCTGATTAAATAATTTTTTATCGCACTGGATCGCCTTGTTTTGTTTAAACCTTGATTTGTTAGTAAACAGTGGATAAATTTAAATACCTATGAGCCGTAGGCAATTAACTGGAAATAAGTCCTTGTTTCACAACTTCAGGATAAAAATTAAATAGTAGATACTACATGAGATACTGATCACGAGTAAAAAAGAATTTTTTCAAAATTCGCAAAACAAATTGCAATCTAAATGACGTAGACATTTTTGAGCTACTATTTCAATTAGTATTTTAGAATGATTAAATTAATTAAATGTAATTCATTCCGAATTTCGATGTTGTGGTAATTTAAGTGTGGGAATTTAATTAAAAAAATTAAATTGTGTAGTTGTGTCACGTTTAAAAAGTTAGGAAAACACTGATCTAGATTGATGCAATGAAATCCAATATTAGAAATTGAATTCAGTCAACTCTACTTATTTCTTGTTTTAGAAATATAAATACGTATAACAATGCTTTAAAATTATAATACATGAAAGGATGCATAAAATCTTTGGAGTATTAAGTTATAAAATAATTCGTATAACAAAAACCACTTAAAAAATCTGACGTGGACACCACATGACTTCCTTGTCCGCCTTGTGTGTTCATACTTTTCTTAATAACTAAAATGTAGAATAATATAAAAAATTCTTTTAACTTATTATACTAGTATACTCACAAATATATTTTAGTCATTTTATTTAAACTGCAGAAGAAGATATAAAGCATATTTTACTATTGTCACTGTCATGTCATAATCATTTAAATTTTACGTAGTAACAAATGTTAATCGATCATGGACTACAAGATACCGAAATACTAAATTATAAATATATACTTTAATTATTCTTAAATGATACCAGATACAAAAATATTTATAAAATACCGATTGTAGGTAATAATCACATAATCTTTCATTTAAAATTAAAAAATTTGTCTTAAATGAAATATTTATCGAAATTTTTTTAAAATTTACTACTTCCGGTTTGTAGATTGAAACCAAAAATAGGAGGTGCACAACTAGATGCTATAACAGTCCTAAATACAAAATTTCAACTTTCTACGTCTAACCGAATTTGAGTTATGCGACTTACATACGTACATACGTACAGACGTCACGACGAAACTAGTCATAATGGATTCAGAAAAGGTCAAAACGGATATTTCCATCAAAATCTGAAAACCGAAATTTTTCGCGATTACAATACTTCCTTATTACTCCGTACAAGGAAGTAAAAAGGAAGAAATTGAAGTAAGATTTAGTTCATGCGTACCTACTCGTATGTACTTAGTACCTAAAACATAAATTTTTATTGAACGAAATATGTATAATATGGTATAAAAATTAAATATAGGTATTTTTATAATATCATTTATAAGAATAAAGATATTTTTCTAAATGAAAAAATTATGCTTCCACATGATTTAATCAAGTAAAAATAACGGATTTGTTTTCATAGAAAAAAAATTTAAACAAAGCACAGAGATACAAAAACAGTATTACAAGTAAATTTTTATGTTTGCATATGTACTTGTCTGTAAATAATACTATGACATTAACAAGAGAAATGTATTGTATATGGCGCGAAAAATACAACGCAGCAGTGGGAGCAAATATTTTCCTGTCCTTATTAATAAAGGGAGAAATTCGCTGGTCATAGTTATATAACTACGCAACATACATTTCACTATTTCATCCTTTTACATTAACACAACTATATTTTACTAGTGTCATGGCTGTAATGATTTCAGAGGAAAAAATATAACAATAAAAATATAAGTTAATAGTTTTGAAACATGATATGTTAAACTTGATATTGAACGTAGGTTAGGTAATATAAAATTCATTTTATGAATCCACTTATTTATGTTTATAATCTGATCTACACAATTTTATCTAGCCTAGCACATAATATGCAAAAAATTATGAACATATGTAGTAGTTATATTAACTAGCCCTAAATTGTAAAAAATGGTAAATACTAAATAGAATAAAACGAAATTATTTTGACAGTTCTAGCTAATAATATTCACGTAATGTTGATTCTCAGTAATATCAATCGTTACTAACCTTTTGTCATGAAATAAAATTAGTTTTTCTCCAAATTAAAAAGGTATGATCAACGGAAAAATATTGTAACTAACTCATGTGTAGGCGATTAATAATCTCGACAATTAACGCATTCGCTTCTCTCAAGCGGTAAAAAGTCTCAATTATTAATCGCTTAACACACTAGTTAAATATTAAATATTTTTTATTTTAATGCACAAAGTATTAATTTTAATGAACATATCTATTTAAATAATACCCATGGGTGTATGAAATACAGCTGCGGATATAATACGAAATACACTATTAATTATTAATTAACAACAAACAGTTAAACAAGTCACCAGAGAACGTAGAATAAATCGTCACTATTGATTTTTAAAAGCACTAATTGTCAGCGATTAAATATGTACAATATTCCCCTGACGCCTATTAAATCTAAGCTCTGTGAATTAGGGTAAAAGCTCCACTCTTGACTAGTAATTGGGCAATAAAATTACCGAGATCACATTACCGGTGAAAAATTAACCCTCATGCATGTAATTTCCTCGTTGGTTTTGGGCACGTGTGGAAATATTTACTGATAACTTTTATTTGATATGTTCACTTTTCCATTTACTATGGTGCCATTAGCATTATTCCAATTTAGCATTAGCATTATTGCAATTAAATACGCATTGAAAAACGAGTAATTTTTGTGATGATCTCAATCTAATACTGTTATACGTATGATGTTGATTTTTTGTATGTAGATTAAGGAAGCATACTAAAAGTGCGAAATCTTCAAAATCTTTAATTAAGGTAATTAGTTTGGCTTTAATAATTATGCAAAAATCGGAGAGAATTGTACAAGTTTAGATAGAATTTATGGCAATTCTGTTGATAAAATTATAGTTTTATTGTTTTTCCGCACTTTTTACATCTATGTTCTACTCATTTTGTCTTTAAACTCAATTATAACTTTTATAGTTTATTCTAGTGCTTCGGACAATACCAAGACTAGTCTTGGTATTGGTCTTGGTCTTGACAAATTCAAGACCAATACTGAAGACAAGACTAGGATTAAAAATCAAGACCAAGACTCAAGACTAGACACTCAAGACCAAGAGTCTTGAACAAGAGTCTTGATCCGTTTATTAAATATACAAAAACAATTTTGATACTTACATTTTTAAATAGCTTTTATCTGATGCCGGCCGTGTCATAATGACCAAGAACCATAATGAATCCAGTAGCTTAGTACCATAATAAAATATTAAACAACTCGTTAGCTACTTACGAAGTTTCAAAAATAGCATATTTTATATATTTTTTATTTCATCGTAAGAAGTAGTCACAAAAAGATTCATTTGACACTTTTAATTTTTTTTTTTTTTTTTTTTAAATTTATTATATTATATATTTACAATCTGTTAAAAATAACAATAAGTAAATTGTATAAAATTATAATATTAACAGGAGAAAGGTTAACGTCCATTGACGTTTCCTTTATTATGTACATAAAGTTTTGGAGAAATAATATTATTAGTTTCTGATTATTTTACTAAAATCTGTACGGTAGGTCAAGTGGACTATGTCGTTTTAGTCTATAGCTCTCTAGGCTATTATCCAGTAAGTTCACTGCTGCATAATTCGGATGATTTTCCAGGCGCTTCATGTATTTTTCGCTGAAGTTTTTTTTTCTTCCTTCACTGTTTTCATTTTTAAATCGTTGTATATAGTGGTATTTTTTACGTACCACGGGGCGTTGACTATTGTTCTCAAGGTTTTGGCTTCGAATCTCTGGATTATATTTATATTTGAATTACTTGCGGTTCCCCTTAATTGGATACAGTATGTCCATATTGGTTTTAATATTATTTTATATAGGAGGAGTTTATTTTCAATTGATAGTTTTGAATTTCGCCCGATCATCCAGTATGTTTTTTTAAACTTTAAGTTGAGTTGTTTTTTCTTTGCTTTAATGTGTTTTACCCATGTTAGTCGCCTATCGAGGTGCATTCCCAAATACTTAACTACATCGACTTGAGGCAGTAGCTGGTTGTTTAATAAAACGGCTGGGCAAGTAAATTTTCGGTTTGTAAATGTGATGTGCGCTAATTTGATTGTATTTGCTTTAATTTTCCATTTTGTAAGCCATTTTTCTATTTCAGTTAGATGTTCTTGCAAAAGATTCGAAGCTGTTTCTGGGTCTTCGTGTGATGCTAGCACTGCAGTGTCGTCAGCAAATGTTGCAGTTGTAACGAGTGGTGATGTTGGTAGGTCAGCTGTGTAGAGAAGATATAAAATTGGTCCTAACACACTACCTTGGGGAACTCCTGCTTGGATGGGAATTAAGTTTGAATATTCGTCTCTGGATTTAACTTGAAAAAATCTCTCACTGAGGTAGGATTTTAGAAGTTGGTAAAAGGTATTAGGCAATTTTTTTTTGATTTTGTATAAAAGGCCTTCATGCCACACCTTGTCGAATGCTTGTGTAATGTCTAAGAATGCTGCAGAGCAGTATCGTTTCTCCTCTAAGTCGCTGCTAATTTTATTTACAACACGATGAATTTGTTCAGTTGTGGCGTGTTTTTTTCTAAATCCAAACTGATATTGTGGAATTAAGCTTTCCTTATCCAGTATTGGTCTTAGTCTTTCTAGAAGAATTTTTTCGAATACCTTCGATAATATTGGAAGTAGACTGATGGGTCGATATGAAGTGACTTCTTCCGGTGGTTTTCCTGGTTTCTGTATAAGGATTATTTGCGCAATTTTCCATTGGGACGGGTAGTAGTTAATTCTTATTATTGCATTAAATATGAATTTTAGAAATTTTATTGCTTTTTCTGGTAGCTCCTTAAGGATTCTGCCAGTAATAAGGTCGTAACCTGGTGCCTTTTTTGCTTGTAAACTTCTAATAGTTTCTTCAATTTCAAAGGTGTAAATTTTTTCAATAGGAAGTGACATTTGATCAGGAGTATCTAGAAATTGTTTTACTTCTAGTTCTTCTGGAGTGTTATTGTTTATAGGGAAAGGTTTGAATACGTCGGTTAAGTGTTTAGAAAATGTTTTGCATTTGTCTTCATCGCTTCTTGCCCAGCTATTATCTTGATTTCTTATTGGCGGGATTTTTTGAACTGGCCGTTTTAAGTGCTTCGTTGCCTTCCATAGAGAATAATCTGTATCTTGAGTATTCGTCAAATTGCTGAGGTATTCCTGAACATTGTTGTTTCTCCACTCGTTTAGCATATTTTTTAATTCCCTTTCGGCTCGGTTGAGTCTGGTTTTGTCTTGTGGATTGCGGGTTTGCTGCCATTTTCTTCGAATACGTCGCTTATCATTAATAGCTTCTTTTATTGTGTTCGGTGTAAATGTTTTGTTACTTTTACTGTCTAAAGTTGGTGTTGATGCCCAAGCTGCCTGTTGTATAGCTTGGTTTAGGTGTTCTATTCCATCATCAATATCTTTTTGCTGTTTAAGCGGTAGGTTAAGATTTATTTTTTCATTAATCTGTTCCCTAAAATAGTCCCAGTCAGTCTTATGGTTATGAAGTGTTGGTGGCTTTGTTCTGATAATTGCGTTGGCGCTAAGTTCTAGATATTTTTTGTTATATAGAAGTCCAATAGATCTGGTATTTTGCTGGGGTCGGTGGGCCAGTAAGTCGGTTGTCCTGTTGACTGAAATGAGAGGTTGTAGCTTTGTATTGTTTTTAATAGTTCCCGTCCGCGTGTTGTAATTAGTCGAGATCCCCACGTAGTGTGTTTGCAATTGTAATCACCGCCTAAAATATATTTATTACCGAGGGTACTTAGAAACTGTTCGATGTGATACTGTTTGATATTATGTTTCGGAGGGCAATAGATTGCAGACAATGTGATTGGGCCTGCCATTTCTTCGATTAGTATTGTAGTTGCTTGTAGATGGTCCATTGTGTATTCAGGAAGCAGATAATGTTTCAAGTTGTTTCTTATGATGATTGCTGTGCCTCCGTGTGCGGTACCATCGGGATGTTGAGTATCGTATATTGTATACTGTGGTATTTTTAGATAAGTTTTATTGGTGAAATGGGTTTCTGAGATTAGCATTATATCTATGTTATGTTCTAAAAGAAACAATTTTAACTCTTGGCTATGATTAGCCAAGCCATTGGCGTTCCATAATGCTATTATCATATTATGGAAGTTTAGAGATTAGCGTTGTAAGTAAGTTAAGAATGGTATCCATTCTTCCCATGAGTTGTAGCATCATCTCTTCTAGTTTATGTGTTGGCTGGACAGTTGGATTTAATGGGGACTGCTGCTGTTTTGTGATTTGTGAATAGGTGATATCTGGATTTCTCTCCTGATATTTTGTTATATTTTCTTCTGGCTTGGTTCTTTCTCTTGGTTTAGGGTATTTTCTTTGGTATATTTCTTTATAAACGATGCATCCTTTATAATTTGCTGGGTGATTACCGTTACATAATACGCATTTTACGGGAGTATTTTCATCTTTCTCGCAGTTTTTAGTCATATGATTCCCACTGCATTTGATACAACGTTCTTGTCTGCTGCAGTAGGTCTTAGTATGTCCGTATCTCTGGCATCTAGCACATTGTGGAATCTCTTTTTTTGGTCTTGGTGGTTCGATGGTAACTTTTGTATACTGCAGATACTGGATGTCGTATATTGATTTATTGTTTGTATTTTGTTCTAACTCAACTATGAATATTGGTAGAGGATACTTTCCGATTCTATGTTTTATGTTGTGTATGTTTGTTACTTTGTGTCCTTTTGATTCTATTTCTTTTTTTAATTCGTCGATGTCTGTAGTGTGATGAATATTTTTAATAAATACGCGGTAGGAGCGTTTTTCTTTAATCTGGTATGTATGGAATTGAGCTTCATTTTTTGTTAGACTGTCAATAATTTTCCTGTAGCTTTCAATGTTGTTAGGTTGAATTTTTATTTGGTTGTTTCCTATGGTTTTTAAAAAGTAGTTATCTTTTGTTTCTTTATCCAGAATTTCTTTTAGTGGTTTAATGTTTTGCACATCCGGTACAAATATGGGTGGAGGTTTAGGAGTTTTTGTATCTTTTTCCATATCCTCTTCATCTTCAGTAACTGTGTTGAGAGTTTGGAAGCGATTTTGAGTAAGTATTTGTTGAGTCGCCTGGGTTGTTGTAGCGGTTCTTGGTTTTACTTTTCTTAATTCCTCTAATTCTGGGTTATCTCTCTTAGTTTTTTTGGTGTAGTTAACTTGTTGCCATGCAGCTATAATTCTAGCTTGAGATGATCTCATTTTTTGCAAGCACTTTGGCCAGAGGCCTAGGTGCTTGCTCTGCACTGTACTGCACTTCTCACTTTATTTTATTTTATTTTGTCTGTTTTAATTTGAATTATGTAGTTGGAATTCAATTTTGTTGTTGTTATTTAGAATTAAATTAAGATTATACAATCGCTTAGGAGTTCTGTGGTTACACGTCCGTTCACTACCAGTGTCGGAAGCCGAATGACTTTTAATTTCAATTAAAAACAATACAAAATCAATAAAATTGTCATACATGGAGTCATAGCAATGTAACGGGTAAATTGTCACATAAATAATCCCTAGGACATTTTTACAATTTTTGCCGATATATTTATATTTTGTAGGTCATTGGTCAGAGTTTAAAAAATTGAAGCAAATGATTGGTTTAATTAATATGTGGGACATAGTCACAACAATAACAACTACCTACAAAATTATATAATTATAATTGTTGATAAATTCACTGCAAAATTAAATAGGTATCTACCTGCAATAAAATGATATTTTACTGAAATATAATTTTGTTTTAATATAGATTGAAAGTTTAGAGCTCGTGATAATTCAATTTATTATTTATTTGGTTTAAAGTTCACTATATTTTATTGTAAATCAAATGATTCAAATATAATTATTAAATATAAATATATGGACAAAGCTTTATACAAATAAATAATTTAATTAATTAAAGTGTTAATACTTTTTATGTCTCGATGTTTTTGATTATAAAATGAATTGCAGAAAATAATAATCTATTTAAACTTGAATAAAGCACAGCATATAATTTTTAAAAAATAATAAGTTTTAATTCGAGGCACAAAGCTAGAAGTAGGTATTTTTTAAATAATAATATACCTACCTATTTCATTAAATTTAACACAATATTAATAGAAGCCAAATTAATTTGTTTGTATTGAAAAACTAAACTATTTTATTAAAAATGCAATGCATATTTAATACATGTAATTGGAAAAAAATTAAAATGATATTCATTGCAATTTATTTTTCATTAAAATTGTAATTTTTTTAATTGATTGTTTATTTTATACATATTTCGGTTTAGAACCTACTGTGAACTATACGTAAATAATATTAATATTAATAATAATATTGTTATTTACTTAATTGTATGAATAATTTTCTAATAATTTTTTTTGTATTGCCCTGATTTATCCATACTTTTTAAATAAAATTATTTATTAACACTGCAGTTGCAGTCTTGCTCTTATATCTAAACCAGTCGATAGACTCTTAATTTTCAATGTAAATAATGTATATGCGTTCGTCTGATTGGTGTACAGTTAATTAAATCAATTACATACCTCATTGAAATCAAATTAAATATCAGTTCTAATAGAATTTTTGACGCAACAAATGGTAAGATAATAAAATACAATAGTTCGACTTGTGATAATTGAATTTTACGGTACAAAAAATATCTAATGTGCTACACAGCTGCCACACTCGCATTTCTATTGGGATATTGGAACATGGCGATACAAATATCGAGGAGCTTAATTATATTTTTATAAAGAAGTAATGCTGATAGTGTTTGCAATCAAGCATTGAACTTTAAGGTTAAAGATACATCGCACGAAGATTTAAAAATTCAAAATCCATTATTGCGTAGTTAGTAGTTAACAATAAAAAATTTTTATTCTTTACTTTCACCTTTAGAATAAAAACTTGTCTAATTAATTTTATTTTTTCTTATAATTCAAACGTTAAATGGACAGCAAATTATTTATTTCAGCCACAAATTTTAAGAATATTTAAAAAAATATATAAATATATAATTTAATGCCATTGGTATGTATCTTTCAATAATTATAGGTAGGTATAAATGGGAGCGCTTAGTTTTTCCTAAACGCAATTCTTCCTAACCTTAGTTTTTTCTAAAAATAATATTTCAAACCGCAGTTATTCCTAAACGTATTTGCTGCTAAACGCAATCTGATCTAAACATAATATTATTCCTACTACCTACTCGCAGTTATTCCTACCCATAATTTTGACTAAACGCAATTTTTTCCTAATAGTCCAGTCAATCTGTAACAAAAATTCGACGTTTGTGGAAAAAAATCGCAGTCATTTTTTTTTCATAAATCGTTAGATGGGCATGCAAGGAGCTTAAAACTGAGTTGTCACCCCCCTCTCACCCTGCAATTTTTGGGAAATCCAAAAAAATTTGGATTTGATTTTTCGCGAAAATGGATGGTTGTAAATATTTGTACAGTATTATCTTCAATTTTTGTAATTGGGTCGCTGCTCTACGACGAATAGTGCTAAAAGTAGAGGGCGCCAAAGTTGCCAAATATATCTTCAATATATCTGAGCAGTACTGAAATAATGTTTTCGTTAAAATACAGTAAGCAGTAAGTACGATGTACGAGTGGGACCCAACATTACAAGAGTACAGTGCACCTCTTTCAGACGCCCCCCTTGTGACAGTCACACAAGCTGTGCGCAGCGGCGTGTTATGGGTCAGTATAGTTTAAGAAGTCTACAACGAGTTTGTTGTTACATGTTTTATATAAAAACCATTGTTTTAGTGCTACTGGCAATTTGTAAAAACGTTCATGCTCCCATCTACCGGAAATTTTAAAAATCTACAATTTCCCATCAGCGCTACGAAAACGATTAGGAAAAATTGCATTTAGTAAAAATTACATTTATATTTACGTTTAAAAAAGTTTAAATACATCTAATTATTCTATTATTCACAGTACTTGCAAGTATTACGTGTGAATGCTCGTATTCAGTTATAGGATTTAAACATTCTTAAACGTAAACATAAATATAAACCTTATAGCTAAATGCTTATGTGAATGAGGCTTTACTAATAGGAATAACTGAGTAGGAATAATTGCGTTAAGTAAAAATTACGAATAGGAATAACTACGCTTAGGAATAACCGCAATTTGAAATGTTATTTTTAGGAATAGCTACGGTTAGAAAGAATTGCGTTTAGGAAAATTATTTATAAATTTCAAAATTCAAATACTTGCGACACAGCACAAATTAACAGTTAACGCAGCCGTATTTCAGGTTTACTTTAAATTTAATTTAAATTTAAGCGCGAGAGGGAGCCTTCTCATAAACATCTGGAGTAAATTTCCGCGCCAAATGCTTAGCAATTTCTAGTTTTGTCATTTGAAGTTTATCTCCTGTTCTCGCTTAACACGTTACCTCGGTCGAGAAAATGAAAATACTCAGCAATAATACCATATGGAAATGTACAGTCTGCAAAAAATTCCTCTTAAGAATAAATTATACTTGCAAATAAAATAACCAAAAATAATTATCGATGACAATGAAAACGCAACTCTTGCACTGACATTAATCTGAAGAGAGCTATCATCAAATTTTTTGATACTCTATTGGAATTTAAATTTTTCATTATTATAAAGGGATGGAAGCGATGAAAGTTTCTAAAACGTAACATTATTTTGCTGTTGAGAAATTTTATGGCTTGAATTTGAAACCGAAGAGACACAGTAGATTGAATGGAAGTTTGTCTTTTTACCTAGAGACACATTGCAAGTTTTCTTATTCTAAGAATGTTTTAATTTTGTGCATCATTACTTGATCATGCAAATTTTGGTAACCGTAAACCGTTTCTAGAAGAACACGAAATACGAAAATCGTATTTTCTTAAAAATGTTCAATTTATGCAAACTTTCCACGTTTATTTCTCATGAGTTATTTATTTTTAAAATTTAAAAAGCACATATATAGATCCAATCTTTATCTGTTACATATTTATAAAAACAATATCTTGGATACAATAATAAACAGACATTGCATATAATAGGATACAAATTTCAGACTGAATTCTGGGCATCCGTTGTAGTGAGGAAGGGAGTGGAATAGAAAAAAAGTGAAATCGAGAATTCTAGGAATTCGGAAAAAAGATAGATGGGACGCTTAAAACAAAACTTAAAAATATAGGGTAATAATTAGTGGAGAAAACTGATGCTCTTTTAGAATGAGGATCATAAGAGACATTTTATTTTAAAGAAAATTTGTTGGGTCGAATTCTTTCAAATTAAAGGGGAAAATTGATTATTTGCATTGAAGTTAAAATTAGTGATAATTAGGATAAGTGTTTAATTAATTTCAGGTTAAGCTTGGAATCTAGTGGTGACTCCCACTCTTGTTACCCTGACAGTAATTAAAATTAGACCTAAATTATATATTAATTAATTAACAAATTCTAATCTTACGTGCGACATAGTTCTAAATATCATCTAAATATTATATGTGTAAAATTGAAAATGCTTAATGCTTCCCTTTGAAGCACATATGAAATGAAACTAGAACTAGATACTACCTAGTTAAAACTTTGACCTAGATTTTCAAAACTTGAAAGTATGCATAATAACAGAAATTCTCTCACTCATTCATATTTATGAATTCAGCTTTTAGTTTTTAATAGAAACTATACGTTAAATGTAATTGAAGCGCAATACAATAAAATTTCATATTACAAGTACCTACATCTGCAATATTAAAAACTACGTTGAAGTCGGTGAGTATACTTTCTTTTATTTATATTAATATAACTTCATGAATACAAATATTAAATATACATTTGGCATAGCATAACCTATCTCAATCGAAAAATACTCAATACCCTTTCTGCCACAAATAAAATGACTTTATAGAGTATAAAGTAGTAATATTTTAAATAACGTTATTTTTCTTATTAAATATAAATAAAGCAAAGTAGATATAAATTTATAGGAAGCGCAAATTTTACGTTGATATAAGATATTAAATATTATTTCATAATTTTTGGAGGTAGATAGTTCAATTCTATTATTTTACATTATCTAAAATAATTTTTAAAATGTTTTAAATACATATAACTTATAGGTCAAGCTTTTTTAAATCATAATTTGACTGCCATTTTGTTTTAAGATGGCAAGAAATTTCTCAAGTGAGGCAAAGTTTTAATTTTATCTCGAAAGGTAGGTAGGTATTCGATATGACGTATATTGGTTCAATAATAACAGAAATTCTTTACGAAACTGGTATTTAATTTCCTGTTACAGTTCACTACCAAATTACTTTGAGATTTCGTTATTTGGACTGGATTCTATCAATACTACTTTTATTGAATAATATTCAACTGACTGCGAATGTCAAACACAAATTTTATTTATTTTACCGCTGCAAGAGTACCAGAGCAATCAGATTTTTTTTAACAGTTAACAAAGTGTTAACACGGAATGTAAAAACGGATTTATCATAATTGGAAATAAAAAAGTAATAGCTACGATTTTGAATTTTTTATTAGTTTAGATATTTGAGTAGGTTATGTGTAGAACACTCATTCGCGGTAAAAAATATTTATTGATGTTCGCGAGGCGAGACGAGACGAGAAATACGAAATATCGATCTCGTCTCGTTTTGTGATTTGTAATAATATTGACCTCATTCTCGTTCTCGAAATTTTAACTTTCTTATTTTCTTATACCTTATACACAGTACCTACTCGTATAAGTAAGTCTAGGTAACATGAAAAAATTCGATAACGAGATTTTCGCGGAAATACATGTTTTGAGGTCCTCTGAATCCGTTTTTACCATTTTCTAAATGATGTCTGTGTGTGGATGGAAGGATGTGTGTGCGTCCAGATGTTCAATAACTCATAAACGAGAAAAGTTAAAATAATGAAATTCGATATTTATAAAGTTAAGAATATTGTTCAGAGCTGAAAAGATTATGGTCACATTTCGAAAATCGAAAGAGGAAGTTTTCTTAACTTGCTATGAAATTCAGAGCAAAATAGGGTGCTACAATATTCAAGATTGTGACTTTGTTTTTGAAATCTATGAACTCATATTTGAAATGTAAGTTTATAAAGACTGTCCCTAGGCTGCCACATGAAGATTTTCATGAAATACCTAATAGTCTGCTGGTAATTAATTAGTGAAAACCGGTGAAATCAATCAATTTCGTAAATTTTAAAATATTTTAAAACTTATTATTTGAAGTTTTCTTTAAAAAAAAAACTTCTTGTGGCACTCTTGAGAACATCGTAAGGAATCGGTTATATCAAACAAAATTCAATTGTATGCATTAATAAAGTAAGAATCTTGAATATTAAAATACAAAAATTAACTCTTATTTTCTCTAATTGTTGTCGCAACAATGTAGAATGTATTGTATGATTTTTTCGACTAAATAATGTTTCGTCATTACTCATGTCCAATTTCAGATTTTTAATTTGAACAATAAAGCCAGAATTGATGAAATTCTGATGCTACATACTACCGTGCAGTGGCGTGGCGTGATGTTAATTAAAAAAATTCTATTATATCAAAAATACTCTTTTCGGGAACATATAATTACTATAAATAACATAAAAAATATACTTACTAATAATGCTAAAATAATCAACAATAAATAACAACAAAAGGTCATTATACGGCTAACTTATACGTGAACAGTCAAATATTACACCGCGAATGCGTATCTCCCCCAGAAACTTCAAACTCTAGCACTCAGTAATTTTCTAAATGAAAATATTTTTATATTTAAAATATTGAATAAATTTTTAAAATTTATTTCCTTTATTTATTTAATATTTCACTTTATTGCATTCATAGAATTTGGCATTCGTGCAAACCTTGCTTTTAACTCTACAGAAAAAAATTTCATAAACGCACAAAGTGATTGTGCCCGAGCGCATGAAATTCTAACATGCGAGGATGCAGAGTTTGAATGTGGAATGTGCTTCTAACGCTTGTGTTGCAGTTTACGATATTGAATGCAACAATTATATTAATTGAAAAAATGTACGGTTCTAAATGAAAATATATCGTATTAAAATTAATATTTATTATAAAATTAAAAGATTTAAAAAATATATAAAAGACAAGGGAAGCAGTGTTTCCCTTGCTTCCATGGACGCCACGTCACTGCTACCGTGGCAAGCGTAGCGCCTTAAGGAGGTTCACTACCAAATCAAGATTCTATATATGTTCACCAAATTTACTACGTGTTAAGAATAATCTAATACATGCACAGTTAAATTTGTATTAACTTCTGACGTCCAGAAAATGAGATATTCGCCTCGAAAGTCTAGCATTTTAACACGTGAAGTATAGGACGGAGGCTATCAAAACCAACGTTTTAATTGATAGCTTCATTTTGCTTCTATATATTTTAATAAAAAACTAATACAAAGTTGTTCAGTATGTTTAGAATTTTATGTCAAACGACGACAGCGATCTGACGTCCAGTTTCAGAGTAATCGTATTTCAAAATGAGCTGTAACAATGACCTCGACAACGAAAAAACTCAACGAAGAGAGGCAGCGGCAACGCTGCACGGTTCATGTTTACATCGCGGGGAAGGAATAAAATTGCGCCAGCACGTGATTGGTAAATCATCAAAATTCAAAATTACATTAAAGTGTCATGTTAGGGGCTTTATACTCCGTAGTTATAATTATTTGGATATGATGACTAAAAAGTAGTATCGAAGTATTGAACTTTACAAAGTATTGTTATTTCAATTTATATGTTATGATTATATGCTGTATTTGAAATAAACATACATAGGTACTTATTAATAAATTAATACTTGGATTTAGTTCTGTAGTATTTTTTATTTTTACACGACTTTCTGAAAATTTGTATCAATCTATACATAGGTACACCATAGATTTATTATTATCTTAATCTATAGTTTATTAGAAATGTAGTTTTATGAACAACTTATAACTAAAATAACAATCTTTGAAAAGTTTATAATAATCAAATAAGTGAATATGTAAGATCTTGTTTACTGGTAAGATTCAAATTCAGGTTTACTTTATAATAATTGTAAAAAAAGAATTGTTCATACTTTTTTTTAAATTATTAAAATTTAAATATTAATTTTCAAATATAAATTAATAATTAACGGCATTCAAGGAGCCTTTATTTGGTTTGGTTTAATTTTTTTTGTTTAGGTATTTAGTTATTTATCTTCAAATCCAACTGACTATAATTATGAATCCGATAATAGTTTAATTTCAAACCGGGTCAGTCCTATGAAATTAATAATAATAATATGCAAGAATTATTGTTCTCCCTTCTCTTTCGTTCCCAGCGCAACGTTGCCAGCTTGCATTCACACCGCTTCGTAGCTGTGTGAGTGCACACACACTATGACACACGGAGTAAAAGAAGTACAGTCAGCTATCAAAATTTTTCTTTAGAAACCGGTTATCGTAGCATGCGCTGTATATGTTCAGCGCGCTCAAACTTTTGCGCTTCATTGTAGTTAGTGAACGTCCTTAAGACAACAATAAATTCAATTTATTTCAAATACGGAAGTAGCCACAAGAAATGTTAACTATAATATAAGAAATACGAGTATGAAAATTGTATGCGAACCGAATTAATATATTGCCTAGATTTTCAAACTTTGTAAATTACAGCACATGTAACATGTAATAATAATTACTGAAAGAGCTGGTGCAATAAACAGAACAAATTGAATGAAAGGGTGGTCAAGCTTTAGTTCTGAAGTAGTAGTGTATAGTGTGCAATGTAGTATGTAGTTGTGTTATAGTGTTGTAGTAACAGTGGCAAATTGCTCGCAGCTGTCCGCGACAGAACCATTGCGTAACTTTAGTGTAATAATTTGCCAGCCGCTTAAACATTCACATGTGTGAACTAACGTTATTGTATGAGTAATTTATAACACTTTTTAGGCGTATAAATTTTAAAAGGGGTTTAACCGAAAACCGCGTTTCGATATCATTTATTTGTTCAGAATTTGCCAAAACTTCACATTTTTAAAATCGTAGTAACTTTTGAGGTTGCATATCTCATAAATTAAACTAAAACTCCAATTTACGTACATACCTACTATGACTAAATATATTATATGGAATTAAAATTGTTTGAGTACCTACTTACTTAAAATTGCGAAAATGAAAAAAAGGTATGAATTTTTAATGTTCTGCTGTGGCATAGGGGTACGCAAATTTGTAATGAAAAATTCTGATGAGTAAGTTTTTTAAATACTGAGAAAATACAATACAAAATACATATGTCTATGTCTACAGTCCATTTCAGTTAAGAAAAAGCAGATGGCACACTGCGATAGCAGTCCGTTTTACACTCACACATCCTATTAGTTCTTGTGAATATAAGCTGTTACCTATAGATTAAATAAACACGTAGATTTAATATTTTTAGGTTATGAACAATTATTAAAAGTACAAACGGAAATAAAAACGCGGGTCTCTCTAATGTTCGCTAATGTAAATCCACCTCTTGTCTCGACCAATCAGATTCAAGGATTTCATTCCTATCTTACGCAACGCTTTTTACTTCCTTGTACGGAGTAATAAGACAGTATTGTAATCGCGAAAAATTTCGGTTTTCAGATTTTGATGGAAATATCCGTTTTGACCTTTTCTGAATCCATTATGACTAGTTTCGTCGTGACGTCTGTACGTACGGACGGACGGACGTATGTGTGTCGCATAACTCAAATACGGTTAGACGTAGGCAGTTGAAATTTTGTATTTAGGACTGTTATAGTATCTAGTTGTGCACTTCTTATTTTTGGTTTCAATCTACAAACCGGAAGTAGTACTTTTTTCAAATATTTCGATAAATATTTAATTTAAGACAATTTTTTTAAATTTAAATGAATGATCATGTGATTAATACAATCGGTATTAGCTCAGCGGTAAGGGGTCCGCCTAGCACGCTAGCGGTCCCCAGTTCGATTCCCAGCACAACCGACAATAATACCACTGGGTCCGAGTGGTTGGATTCCACTATAATAACATCTACCGTCCTGTAATTGGGAGTTAATCCTGTAGGTTGGTTACCATCAAAATTAAAATCGGTATTTTATAAATATTTTTGTATCTGCTATCATTTAAGAATAATTAAAGTATATATTTATAATTTAGTATTTCGGTATCTTGTAGTCCATGATCGATTAACATTTGTTACTACGTAAAATTTAAATGATTATGACATGACAGTGACAGTGGCAGTGACAATAGTAAAATGTAGTTTATATCTTCTTCTGCAGTTAAAATAAAATGACTAAAATATGTTTGTGAGTATAGTAGCAGTAGTAGTAGTACTTATATATTAATATATTTGTATAATATAATTCTACATTTTAGTTATTAAGAAAAGTATGAACAGTTTAATAGGCGTACAGGGAAGTCATGTGGTGTCCACGTCAGATTTTTTATTAACTGCGTTATATTTGTCAACATGAATAGGTACATTAATAAACACAAACATAAAATGTAGCTAATCATAATCATTGAAATTTGCGACACACATGAACAGTTAAACTGTATTACCAATTATTAACCCTTTATGTAATCGTAGCAAAACCCACGCAGATACAATTTAATTACTAACTTACAGAAATTGTGCTCACAATAAACGATATGATGATTGATGATTCAAATTCGCGTATAACAATAATTTGTTAAAATTAAGCAAAGGCCATTTAGGATTTTACCTTTGAATATAGTTCCCTATCCCCAAAATAAATCTGAATGATTATTTTTCTATTTGACTCAGTAAAAACCAGGCTAAATCTTAGCGTAGGGTAGACTGGGTACGGTTGTGACAATTTTCATTTGACCGTCCATTATTTTGTTAGTATACCAGTTAGCTAGACGAAAGGTATTTTTTATAATAAAGTGTACATTTGTCTATGTATAAATACTAATATTTTGTCCCTAAGTACAATTGTTGACTCATAGGAAGAAATTAGAAAAAAAGGAAAAAATGTCACAACCGACCACACCCCAGGGGCGGTTGTGACAGTGCTTGGGTTCAGTAGTGACAAGTTCAAAAATACACGAAAATGGTCTAAAATCACTTTTATTGCAAATAATATCTCACATAATGCAACATAATATTCTTCTAGAAAAATTTTAGGTTTACGTAACAATAAAAAATCAAATCTGGGAACACTTTAATCGCTTATATTATAACTAAGGCACTGTAGCATCATGTAAGTTATTATATCAGTCTTCATATTACAATCAGTCAAAAAAGTTAACTTAACATTTCTAATTGTACATTACGGTAACTGTGTCAAAATACAAAAAAAAATATTAATAAATATTTTATCAAAATGACATGCGATTAACTTCGTGCATTTCCGCAGCTCCCCTTAACGAAGTCCCGCGTTTTACCTCTTTGTAAGCGTCTTCATATTTTTTTATATCACACTGCCCTCTTTCGGTCTTCTTCAAGCGTTTTCTGGGCATCTAAAAGCAAGAAAAACAAATTCTAGTTGTGTCACAACCGTACCCAGAAAATGTGTCACAACCGTACCCAACACACGCCTTCGTGAAAAAAAAATCGACATGACAATATAAAATAATCTACGTACAAAGTAATCGGTGCTATTTGACTACTAATGTATAACTTATGACTAGGAAAAACACTCGGTACTCTATCTGTACACATATAACAACAATTATTAAAAGAAATCGAATAAAAATATTTACTTTTGACTGTTAAAATATAATATAGGCCTCTGCTAGCGTTAATGTAGCGCGATGGCTGACGCACCACTGTGAAACACGTTCAGACGGGCACGCCGGTCCTCTCTCCGCTTGCCCCCTCCCGGTATTCCTTATAGTTTCACTGACGACTGTCACAACCGTACCCTGTCACTACCGTACCCAGTTTACCCTAATGCTCTAAATTAAAGTTCTAAAATCATAAACAAATAAAACAAAAATAATTTTCGATTATTCTGTATATTAATGTAAAAACTCAGGCACGTATATGAAGGGGTGGGCAGGGGTACCTTCAATTACAGGGCATTTTATCTTGGATGAAAAAAATAAAAATAAAAAATCCTAGATCCGCCCCTGTCATTTAGTTTTATAATATTATCTACTTACATCAAATTTTGTTTTTAGGTTACACGGTGTGACAAAACCAATTAACTTTTACATTTACGGTACATTTATTTTTAATTAATATTTTTGATCATTCATATTTATTTCAAAAATATCAATGTCAAATTTCATGTTTATGTTTTAATTACTGCTTTTATATTAAAATAATATTTTACGATAATATTTATAAAAAATATGTTTTCTGTCTATTTTACAGTCGTCGATTAAATTTTTACAGATTTCAATAACAATAAATATTCACAAGTTTTAACGAAAAGTTGATTCAATTAAGTGTAAACGCTTTTGATTTTATTACAATTACAAAATATTTAATTTGATATGTTATAATTAAAGAAATTTATAGGAAACATTTTTTTAGGTTTTGAAAAAATTAAATGAAATACATCTATTATTATTAAATCTTTTACCCAAGTTAGGTATATCCTTCGACCATATTATAATCTAGACAAAGTATCTATAATCGAAATTTCTTGAAGCCAACTTGTGCAGGCTAAATTTTAATATTTTGTACTTAGACCACTGGGCCACTTGCATGATTTTTACTTCCTTGTACGGAGTAATAAGGAAGTATTGTAATCGCGAAAAATTTCGGTTTTCAGATTTTGATGGAAATATCTGTTTTGACCTTTTCTGAATCCATTATGACTAGTTTCGTCGTGACGTCTGTACGTACGGACGTATGTATGTCGCATAACTCAAATACGGTTAGATGTAGAAAGTTGAAATTTTGTATTTAGGACTGTTATAGCACCTCCTATTTTTGGTTTCAATATATAAACCGGAAGTAGTACTTTTTTCAAATATTTCGATAAATATTTAATTTAAGACAAATTTTTTTATTTTAAATGAAAGATTATGTGATAATTACCTACAATCTGCTATCATTTAAGAATAATTAAAGTATATTGTAACGGTTTTATTTATTTAGGTGAAGTGTAAAATCAGTAAAACACGAATATTTATATAACAAGTTTAATAACGAAAAATAAAACATAAAAGTTACTGATAATTAAATAAACACGCACTATTAATTAAACTTAAAACACTAATTATACACTAAGAATATTTATTTACACACTTAACACTACTACGATTATTTATTTATACACTATAATTATTTATTTAACCAGTAAATAACATTAAACACTATTTATTTCACAATACATGAATATTTCGTTCTATTTATGTCACCATTCGGTCGAAGACTTCTATTTATGTCACAATTCTAAAGTAGACTGCCTCACCGTCCGCTCGGGTAGCGTTTATATATCCACAGCCGGTAATTCTGGTAGATTCCATAAATTCCTTCCAGAAAGTAATTAAATTTTATTACCGTATCGCGTGACCCGATGAATCATCCCCCTCTTGCGTCATCAACACAATAGCGCGCCGGCTAGACAATGCAAACTTGTCCGTGCATGTCGCTTGGCCGCCGCCACCCAGGCGCCGCTCGTTACAATATATTTATAATTTAGTATTTCGTTATCTTGTAGTCCATGATCGATTAACATTTGTTACTACGTAAAATTTAAATGATTATGACATGACAGTGACAATAGTAAAATATGCTTTATATCTTCTTCTGCAGTTTAAATGAAATGACTAAAATATATTTGTGAGTATAGTAACAGTTGTAGCAGTACTTATATATTAATATATTTGTATAATAAGTTAAAAGAATAAAGTAGATATAATGGCGGGAGGTCTTGTGGTGGCCACGTCAGATTTTTTATATTTTTCTACATTTTAGTTATTAAGAAAAGTATGAACAGTTTAATAGGCGTACAAGGAAGTCATGTGGTGTCCACGTCAGATTTTTTTTTATTAAAATAAAGAGATAAAATCTTGGGACATCTATTTTCTATTTTCAAAAACTTTTTACCAACAAGCCCAAAAATAATGAAAATTGAATAATATAATACTATGATGAGACGTAGAATATTTCCCATATGCAAAATAAAAACGTCATAACAAAATTTCTTTCGCAATTTACTAGAAAACATGTAATTATTAAAAATAAAATTTGTATTTTTACCAATGTTTTAGACCTAACATTAGGTTCATAGTGATAAAAATCTCATTTTCAGTGCCATGCAAGTAGCCCATTGACTAACCTCTGAATCTGAACGTCTGAAGTGCGACGATGAGACGGTATCGATTATTCTTTTTATTTTTATCAATTTTGTAATCGCGAAAACCATTTTTCTTTGCCAGGGTTATATCCTATAGGTATTTATATTTCACTGTCAAAAGTACGAAAAAATACGATGTGAAAAATATTTTTTTTATCATCAGAAATAGATAAAATAATAAATAGCGTTGCAGGAAAACATACGTTGGAACTGCAGTCAAATATATTTATTGCTGATTCAAACCAACATTTCAGGATTAATCGATTAATTAATTACAGGAATAATAATACAATTTTTTTTAAACTATTGATTATTATTTCTACATTTAGCAGAAATATTAGAAATAATAATAAGAAAGATAAATATATTTCAATTTCAGTAACTCCTCGGCCAGTGTTTGTGTGTCGATTCTAGATTCTTTATCTTCAATGCAAACATTTTTCGAATGTTTGAATAATATTTGAAGACAGTTCTCGGTGCCCGATTTTTCTAGTGTTTAGAATACCCGGAATACTAGGTTAGGAATATATTTTTTGTTTAATAAACATTCGTTCAGTAGAATCTTTCGCTCAAATCGAGCCATAAAATTGTCCTTAAGTTTTCACATTAAATATTGTGCGAGTATTTTTCATATTCCGTATTATTGTCTTTAGTTTCTTATTGTGTTTATGTCAATATTCAATATATTGTTATACCAAGTTTGTTTTTATTACTTGAATGCCTGCCAAAAACAACAACACATTTTTAAATTCGTGATATGTTGTTCAGTATATTGAAATGTCATAAATAAAATAAGATGTTTGAAGTTAAAATTGTATTTTGCTTTGTAGAAAGAGTGTCGTATTCTTTAGTTGAAACTATAGCTGGGAGGTAGGTAAAGGTAAACCGCATAGTTTGATATTTAAGGAACCAATATACTTAGCCTATAATAGTAGTAATAGTGTAGTTTCTTATTAAATTAATTACAGCATCCATTTCGATTTTCTGAACCGTCGCATACACAAATTTTTATTAAAGTTACTTTTCAGTCCATGAAATTAGAACATATTCTATTTTTATGAGCAGAAAATGCGCAGTAGTAAGCGCAGAGAATATCTGAAATGAATTTTTACTTCCCCGACCTAATAGAGGGAAGTATTGTAATCGTGATTTTTTGACAGTTCGAGATTTTGGTGAATCTTCACGTTTTAGACCCTACTGAACCCAAAAAACATAATTTTAAAAAAAGTCGGTCTGTTAGTCTGTTAGTCTGTCTGGATGTTGGATAACTTAAAAACGCGTTGGAATTTTGGACTGAAATTTTATATTTAAGATCTTGAGCCAAAATCTGACTTCAAGTTCGTTAATGAGCTTTATTCAACCAGTGGTAGCAACTTTATAAACAAAACTATTTTTATTTTTATCAAAATACTATCGTGTGTGGTATCAAATTAAAGGTCTTGGGAAAATAATTCTAGTAGAAAAACAAAAATAACATTTAAACGGTCGTCAATTGTTTTTTTTATAAATTATTCAAATTATACCGAGTTTGGTGTCAATTTAAATCGCTCGGGGAGAAAAGTTTTGTAAAAATGTAAAAAATTACATTAATGCTATTTTCAATTGTTTCTCAAAAATTATTCAATTTTTTTTATTCAACCAGTGGTACCAACTTTATAAACATAACTTATTTTATTTTTATTAAAATACTACCTATCGTGTGTGGTATCAAATGAAAGCTTTCGGGGAAAATATTCTAGTAGAAAAATAAAAATAACATTTAACTGATCGTCAATTTTTTTATTATACATTATTCATTACATTATTCAAATTATACCGAGTTGGGTGTCAATTTAAAGCTCTCGGGGAGATAAGTTTAGTAAAAATGTAAAAAATGACATTTATGCGATAATCAATTATTGTTTCTCAAAAAATTATTCAAATTTGTTTAAGTGTATTTTCAAATTAAAGTTCTATGGGAAAAAAATTAGTCGAAGAATCAATAACAACATTTAAACAATGGTCAGTTGTTTTTACTTCCCGCATTATATTCTATAAGGGTATAAGGTATTGTGACGGGTTAAAATTTTCGAGTGCCAGTTTTTAGTGAATAAGTATCAGATTTTTTTACATGGTATTTAAATTATGCCGAAGTTGGTATCAACTTAAATAGTTTGGGAAAAAAGATAAATTTATTTAAATTTTGCTGAATAAAGCATAAAATTAACGACGTTACGAAAGTAAGTTATTAAAACTTATAGTTGGGGAAGTACTGTGGTGGACACAGCAGATTTTTTTTGATAGAACAGATCTATGTTTGACAGATAGCAGGTTTAATTGTGTTTTATCATAATTTAAAAAATAGTTTAGTTTCTTTGGTCATTGTTTGAGGTGAAATACAATAATACAATATTACATATTTGTATACGCATAATTCTGTCCACAAATTTGTTCATAAAAATTATGTCTACAATTATGTATAATCATAATTCTGCCCAGAATTATAAATCGTGTAAAACGGGTTTTATTTATTGGAGCAAATCGCTTGGTCGGAAGAGTTTAACCCAACATAACACGTCCAGAAGGCAATTTCTCAGATTCAAAGCTCAGAAATGAGTTTGAAAAAAATCCGTAAATAAGTGTCAAAGCAAGTTATGTCGCAGTCGCAGTGGACCTATCACCCTGCAACAAAAAATTCTCTCTGATGTAACAACTGCAATTTGTTTGTGCCACAGACCATTTTGGGCTCACCTTGACAGTTCGATAATTTAGTTTTTCTCAAAAGAAATATTGTACATGGAAAGTCACTACCCGAGTAAGACATAAATCGTAAAATACAGGGTGATTCACAACTTAGTGCACATATTATTTTAATGTGAATCATCCTATATTCACCCAGGACTCAAATTATAGACCGGAGAAGACCGGAACGCTGTTCCGGTTCTTGAAATTCAAAAACATACCGTTCCATCTCGTGAAATTAACCAGTTCATGTTCCGTTTTGTAAAGTGAAGAATAATACCAATGCCGGTTACAATTTTTTTTTAAATATACCTAAGTGAATATAGTTTTTCCACTACAAATTTGTAAACCTACCCTACCACGAAATGAACACTCCGTCTTAACTTTTATTATTATTATTAGTGACTTATTTCTAATTTTTTCTGGAGAAGGGGGGAAAGAACAAGCAGTCATAATGCCTATGGCACACCGGTCGAGGAGCATCGAGGAGCATCAAGGAACTCCTCTATGAAACGATAGAACGCACTCCGTCCTCGATGAAAAGTAGGGGCGCCGCTATTTTCATCGACTTGTTCCTCGATGAAACGAATGTGTCTCATTTCAGACGTATCTTGATGTATTTGTCACCAATGAAACAGAAATCCATCGCGAACGGGTGCGTTCTGTCGTTTTCTGTTTCATTGGTGACAAATACATCAAGATACGTCTGAAATGAGACACATTCGTTTCATCGAGGAACAAGTCGATGAAAATAGCGGCGCCCCTATTTTTCATCGAGGACGGTGTGCGTTCTATCGTTTCATAGAGGAGTTCCTCGATGCTCCTCGACCGGTGTGCCACAGGCATAAGAAAAGAAAAACGCCGCAGGCGAAATTACCTTATTGAATTTTAAAGATGAATAACAGCACGGTTTTCTCTCTTTCATGTGCAAAACTAAATTTAATGTAAGTTAAATTACGCATTTCAGAATAACCAGTCACAAATTAAACTATTATACATTTTTATAATGAATTTAATTAATTTATTCTTCGAATTGTAGGTTTATTTATAAATTAATTGAATTTGCCAATCATTACAAAATGGTGAGTGAAAGTTTTGTAATGTTTGTACACATATTTATTTGTAATATCGCACTCGAAACTTATTGGATATCAATTTTCAGCATATCGTCTTAAGCGCGCCACCCGGTATAAGTTATAGAAAACAGAAAAGTGATAATAATTGTTAAAGGCATTGGCAAGTTAAAAATTGACTTTACAGAAATCAAAACTACATTGTACGTTGAGAAACATAGTGAATACAAAAATATTATACTGGTCATAGTTACCGAGATATAAGCCCGTTAAAGTAGACAAGATGACGTCATTACAATAGCTCTGCCTACTATTGTAAGCAAAACAACAAACGCGTTGTGCCTAGCCAAACGAACAGTGAACTGACCGACTGCGGTACTCGGCTAAGATGACGTCATTTCTCTAACTTCAAATAGCTGTAACTTTGTAATAAGTAATCTTACAGACTTGAAACAAAAACTAATCAACTTCTAATTTTATAATTTATTTATTAATACTATTTAAAAAATATCGAAAATAACTTGCCAATGCCTTTAATTTTGATAGATGTATTACCATTTTATCGAAATGAAAATGTAACTCTTTTGAAACGTGCATTAAAATGCGCCATATGTGACGTAGAAAACATTGAAACCAAACCGTGATTAGATTTGTTCGTGTAAGATCGTTTTTTGTCGTTTTGACTACGGCATGAACTACGGACCTGTGTTGAAATAAGGTAAGATCTACGTATCGAATTCGGTCTTTGTCAGCGCGGTGAACGTAATGTTCTCACGGCCGTGACGTCATAATTTTTCGCGGCACCTATTTTTTTAATTTTATGATTTTTTTTCTGGCTTATTAGCAACTTTTTGGCAAAAAAAAGATACGGGTCTAATATTTTAATGTAGGTACCTATAGATTAACAAATTAAAAAAATATCGTGCAAATAAATAAATAAATAAAACGTTTTTGGATCCAAATTAACCTTAGAATTTAATTAATAACAATTGAGATGTGTTTTACTATGTAAAGATCTTCCAGTCTCTTGTACGTATTAGCTGTCAAACTTCATAATGCATAATAATTGGCATAAAATAAAATCCTTTTTAAATAATGATTTTCTACATTTTCACGTACCTACCTAATACTCTTCTTATTGAATCGAAGCCTATACAAAATGTTTCATAACTTCGAGTACCTACATACGTTAAAGGTGTAAGTTGTTTGATATGCGGATTACGAATCAAAAAGAATATTTTTAAAATTCTAAAAATTAAGGGTAGTTTACATGCAGCATTTTTTGTACTACGGCACTGGATTCGTTTTTCTATTAAAAACAATATATTGAAACAATAAAAGTAGGTAATCAATATCTTAAATTACATAAATATTAGTAAAATAAACAAACAAAATTTAATTATTTTTAATGAAACAATAATTACTCCACCCAGTGGCAGTGGCAACGAAAATTTTTTGACTGGGAAACATGGAAAAAAATCAATTTTGATTCGCAATCAGCATATCAAACAACATATACCCTTAACGTATGTACCTGAAGTTATGAAACAGCCTGTATATACTCAAAGTTTTGATACACCTTGTAGGCATATCAGTGGGTGTATAATTGTCTAAAGGTAAATATTGCTTTCGATAAACTGTGATATAGAGAAACGTAGGTACTGTAAACAAAACACCCGTGGCAAATGGCTTGATACTGGTTAGTTCTTGATGGCCCAAACATGTAAATATACAGGAAACAGAAGACAGCAAAGCTGGTCTATAACAGTGTGGGCGATAACCGAAACTATACTCACTTTGTGTACGAACTCTCAGTGGCGCAACGATCCCCTCCGGAGGCCCGGTGCATGGTCGATATAGGGTCCCCCTTACAAGCAAAATAAAGAAAAGAAAGTGCAAAAATGCTGTGTGTACGCTGTATTCATCGCCAACATCATGTATAGTTACAGTTATCTATATCTGCAACTTAGATCTATAGTACAAATACATTTCATCTACCTTAATAATCATTAGCGTTTATTAGGGGGTTATTGCAGTCACACAATGACAATGGTCAAAACCACAATCCTGAGATGCGCCAGGGCATACAATACAACCCTGCTAATAAGCTTCGAAAAACTCTTACTCTACCAGTGGAACACTGGGGGTAAAATATATACTCGGGTTAATAATAAATATGGCAAATACTGAACTGTTCGACTATATTTCTTATCTGCGGGCTAATCTTAAACGATTGCGGTTTTAGGCATTGTGTGACTGCAATAAGCATTTAACGATTATTAGGTACTTGATGTATGCGCGGACTATACCTATTTACAGGTATCTACATCGCCAACTTATTTCTACTTATTTACACTTTCATATTTACATTCTACCTTCACGCTACTTAGAATCTAGCCCTCCCCCCTCCGTACCTTGAAAAATAATGGAAATGAAACTAAATGAAAATAATATTCCACATTCGTAATAAAAAATCCTTCTTTACATCGTAGATTTATTAAATATTCTTTAGGGGTTAGTATTTTGTACTGTTTTATTTAAATCAATGATTTTTATTTTAAGAAAAACTTAATTTAAATTATGATTTAAACCAGGCCAATCCTGATAACAACATTTATTACTTATTGTAAATAATTGGCAAAGAAATGGTGTGTTCAAGAAAGCTAATATTATCAGCAATTTAATACTACGCGTGCTAGTAATGCTATTTTCTGCCCTGTGAGAGGAATATAACTATTTTCGTAACATTTTATATTTTTCACCCTTATAATGTTTTATTGCCTGAGATTCTTTTTGGGCAATTTCTGCGACCATAACATTCTAGAGGTTTTGAGTCTGGGTATAATATATCTATATTTCTGATAATGATCTTTCCAAGTTCAAGGTATTCGTATTCACATTCACTCTCTAACTTTTAACACGTCTTTATTTACCTCATAAAAATAATTTAAAACTCTAGTTCGAAAGTTTAATTTCAAGTGAAGTTAAATAAAAATTAGAACTTTTATATACGAAGTTAGAAAACAAATAAGAAAGTTTAAAAACAAGAGTATTTACAATGAATTATCATTTTGGAAGCGGAGTTCAGCTTTAAATTTCGGACATTTTTTTAGTTTCAACGAACGAACTTCACAGATCGCGTAAATGTCTTTGTCATTATATTAATTTCGGCGATATATTTCTTTTACGACAGCTTATCGGTATAGAACACGTTTCTCGTCATTTTAGCGTGCCGACTCGATTTTCATTGATCGCTACCATTTGTTATGATCGCATTATTCTGAAGACTCATTATCGCCACAGATTTCAGAATGTGTTTCTGTCAAACTCAAAATGTACCACGAAATATAAAATCCGTCAGAAAATAATTTAATACAGAGAGTTTTTTTATAAGTAAACATAGAGTAGTTTCATTACCATAGTTACAGTGTTATAGAATGACAGCAACATACTAAAATAAATATGAAATATAAATTAAAGAAATGATTATTATTAAACTAATGAGGATTTTTTTAAACTAATTAAATGCTCAAAATTTGAAACAGCTATTTGCTGGGGAGTAATATTTTGGGAATAAATACTAATTCGATTTTTTAATTGTTCAACATTTATTCTGTCACCATTGTATACAATATTTTTTTAAGTGTCCCCAAACAAAAAAATCATTTGGTGCAAGATCTGGTAATCTTGGAGGCCATTCCACTTCCACTTCTTTGGAGAAACTTAAAAAGTAGAAGTTAATGGTTCCAATTTTGAGCATTTAATTAGTTAAAAAAAATGCTCATTAGTTTAATGTATCTACCTAGTTCTTAAGTGTAGAAAACATAAATAAATAAATTATCATTTCTTTAATTTATATTTCATATTTATTTTAGTATGTTAATTATCCCTATTTTTACTGATAAAAAACGCTCTAATACATTGCTGTCATTCTGTAACACTGTAACTATGGTAATGACATGCCCTATGTTTACTAATAAAAAAAACTTCCGGTTTATATAAAAGGCACTCATTGATTTATTAACTTCTTTTTGTACATACGATATACTTTGTGGCCGCCTCCGTAGCATTTTTTTGGTAAGCCAATTGATTTAAATGAAGCTGCACTCACGAAACAAACTTCTTCGTGATCAAACACTCATTGTGTCGGTTATTGTGTTTGGAACGGAACTCATGCAACACAGAGTGGTGCGTTCAACGACCGTGGATTCATTTTGACCAAATGATCTTTTTTACTTCCTCGACCTATGTAATAAGGGGAAGTATTGTAATCGTGATTTTTTAATATTTCGAGATTTTGATGAATCTTCACGATTTAGACCCTACTGAACCCAAAAATCATGATTCAAAAAAAGTGTTTAAAATAAATATTATTCAAATTATACCGAGGTTGGTGTCAATTTAAAACTCACGACTAGATAAGTTTAGTAAAAATTTAAACAATGACATTTATGCGATTTTAATTTGTTTCTCTAAAAATTATTCAAATGTTTTCAAGTGTATTATCAAATTAAATCTCTCTGGGAAAAATCTAGTAGAAGCATCAAAAACAACATAACAGTGGTCAGTTGTTTTTTGACATGTAATTCTAATCATGCCGAAGTTGGTATCAACTTAAATATTAGATTGATGCATAATAATTGCTGAAGTAGATGGTGACTACGCTCCGGAATAATCATTATTATAATAATCTATTTGTTAAATATTTGTATCGTTTTTGTTCAATATATTGTTGAAATCCGCAATAGTGAAAAGCCGCAATAAGTATGCATCAACCTAATAGTTCGGGAAAAAATGTAAATTTATTTAAATTTTGCTGAATAAAGCATAAAATTAAAACCTTTACGAAAGCAAGATATTTAAACTTATAGTCGAGGAAATACAGTGGTGGCCACAGCAGATTTAAAATACCTACTAAGAATAGGTATATTTCTATCCAAAATCTGTCAATAGGAAATAGGTAAGTAGGTACTCATTCAAATGAAAGGAATACTAAGATAAATTTACTGATTTTTATAATATCAAACACCAACAATGTGGGAACCAAAAGGTTTATACCAGATGCGGAATAAGCACCTTTAAATTTTTTGCAAGATGGAATTATTAAAAATTTGCTGACTGGCGAAATATGCCTAGCCAATTAATATTTGTTGAAGCAAGCTGAATATTAGTAAAATTAAATCATATGTTTATGCTTCGAAAATAAATTAACTCATGCACATGAAATTTATTGTTCAATTTAAAAAATGTAATAAAAATGTAATTACGTTTCTCGCGTTTTCCGCATTGTTTTGAAGAAATTTGTCTAGTAAAAATGCAGGTCTAGCTTTAAAAATAAAGACAAAAGCAAAATGTACGCGACAATGTCGAGAATTTATGGAAAGGAAAACTACGTACCTATTTCAATATTTCTGAGCAATAAGAAATAAAGCGGAATATTTGGTATACTAATAAATTTTATTGCGAAAACTGTCATATTATATCTTTGCTTGCAATTTTGAATGGTTCCACTAAAAATGAATTATGAAGTTGGCGATAAAAATATATTTATGTCATTGTATTCAAGAGAAATAAGAAATCATTTTACTGCGTTACCGTAAAGTGGGGTTACTTTGCTTAGATGTGGTACAATTATTTTTAAGCTATCGATTGCACTGTGTACCTAGTATGAAACTATTTTAAAGGAGGGAAATATTTATTTTTATTTTTTTAACATCTAAGCAAAGTTACCCCGCGTTGGGGTAATTTTGCATTTACTTATAAAATCTATATGCAGAAAAATAACGCAAAACTGATCGTTTACTTTGCTCGAGGATGTTGCGCGTTTTAATTTGATATATAAAAATTAGTACTTCGTTATATCCAACCTTTTTAACTGGACAATATTAAAAATTCATGTCCTAGTTCAAAACTGATATTATTAAAAGGTTTTCTAACATGTAACAGATGTAAATATCATTTTAAAATAATATAAAATTAAATGGTAACATTCCTTAGGCTAAAAAAGAAACAAAAATATAAGTATAGTACTTTATTTAAAAATTCGTAACAAAATAGAAATGTTCAATCTGATTAAAAAAATATCTGGGGGGACAAAAATGATTGTTTACAAAAAAAAACCCACAAAGTTCTAGAACTTATAAGAATGCCTTCACAGACCTTGTTTTATCGGGTTTCAAAATTTATTATTATATTTATTTTGCATATACAGCCTAGATGCGATGTGACAAACCTCCCCCGCGTCACATACAAAGTAGACTAACTATAGTTGGAACAAGATAAGGTACTACCTCCTCAGAAAAAAAATATTAATTTTCCCGCATCCTAAGCAAAGTTACCTATGTGAAGCAAAGTAACCCCACTCTACGGTATTTATTTTTACATAGGTTGATTTGTAATTAGGTAGGTACAAATAAAATTGCACTTATATAAAGGAATAAAAATTCAAAAAACACAATACATTCCCTGCATCGCATTCACAACAATTCCGGTTTTGTTTACTGAAACTGAATATGGGACAACAAAACGAGATATCGAAAAGCAAATGAAGCCCTATATTTCTACGAATTGTAGGCGTGAATAAAGTTTATTAAAATTTTAATTAAAACCTAAAAAACTCAGTTGCGTAGTTGTCACTTTTAATACAGTGTGATTATAAATGATTGACCGTCACGTTCATTTTCTGATCAAAGCTATGTTCCGCGGAAAAAGTTAGTAGGTACTTATTTTTCTTGTCAATAGAATTTTATGTAGTGCTTTTACGATAAATTTGTAGTTAATTTTTAAGTAATCTTGAACTGTAGATTTTTGACAGTTAGTAAGATTAGTTTAGTATGCAATACTTACATCGAGGCGGCAAAAATAAAATCAGAACGAAGCGGCACGGTCGATCATTTATGTTGTACATTTTAAAATTAAACTAAACTAGAACTCATAATTGTGTTTTTTCTACCACATTCCTGAAATTTTAAACAAAGTCGTGCACAAGACAAACTACGCTTCTCCGGTTATAAAAAAAAAACTACTGTGACCTGGAAAAGGGTCCGGAAATAGGCCAAGTTTATTCAGTATTATGACTAAGTTGGTTTTATTATCATAGTGACCTTCCCTTAATCCAACCATGTAATGTTACGTGTACAGATGTGGAACAAATTATTTATATTTATTACTAGCGTGTGCTTAGTGTGTCTTCCGAAAGAACAATAAATTAAATACTACCATCAACCTACAGATAACAGAAGTGTTTCTTTTATATAGTTCTAACATAAAAGTATTTATTAATGATGTAGAAGAATTATTAAGGTACACTAAAAGTAGAAAGTATAAAAGAATAAGAAAAGTATCTACGTATTATTTATTCAGGAATTTCCGAAGAAGCGTAAAACTGTAATTAGTAGAAATCAATCTAGGTAGGTCACTCTAAAAAATGCATGCGTGTAAATTAAACTTGTGCCTTTGGTTAAAAATTTAGTGTTAATTTTTACACTAAAAACTCGTTAAAACAACACTACTTTTTACACTACGCATGTGGTAAAAGTACACTAAGAAATAGTGTAATATTTTACACTAGATATGGAACTTTTCACAATAATAGTGTGAAAGTAATTATTTTAGTGTGATATTTCTGAAGATAGTGTAATATTACCGTTATAAAACATTAGAGTAACACGTTCAGTGTAAAAATACCCTTCAAAGTTCTGGTCACGTTGTTCATGTACAGAGTTGGTATACAGATCAGACGTAGTGGCGTGGGTTAGTATATTGTGTTGTTTGTGTTTAGTTTTTATACGTTTCATTTGGTTTTAGTGTTTGATCTTTTTGCTATACTTTCATATTTTGGAATGATGCATAAACCTAATTATTGTGACTGCACGTGAAGATATTTTAATGTGGATGTGACCATTTTACCCGCGCCCGTTTGCTTCAGTTGAGATGTTACCAGCTACAACACGAAGATCCAAAATACCTAAAGAATCTATTGGGAAAAGCTGGAAAAATAATTCTTTTTAAACTAGTAAGTTAGAAAATTCATGTTGTTTAATTTATTTATTTATTTTTAATACATATTTTACAGAATAATTTATCAAATTAGAAAAGGATATACTAAAAAAACAACGAATCAACCATTTCTAATCGCAGAAGGATCGATTCCCGGAGCTATACCTATAACAAACTATTTTCTTGTCATCGACGAGTCATCGATAATACAACACCGATCCCATGTGTGAAGCAATGTAATCCAGCAAAAGCGATCATAACCTTATTTCAATCCTATTACGTATTTCAATTATTATACATATTTCTATAAACTATACATAATATGTCTACTGTATATTGTAGGTACCTAACCTAATGTATACTTAATCTGGATGTAATATTAAATTTATAATATATTTTGCATCAAATCCTACTTTTTATTTTACCCTATTTTAACACTATATAGTAACACTAATATTTTACACTAAAATTTTTACACTCTCAACGTGTAACTTTTAACCGTTTGTGCTTTCGTTAAAGTACACTAAAATTAACCATTCTTGGAAAAGTAAAAGTTAACACTAAATATTCTGTCCTCGATGGTACACTATTTTTGGTTAGTTTAGTGTTAAATTTAACACTATATTTTTTAGAGTACTCTCAAATTTACTCCAATCTAATGTTATGTTTAAGTAGGTATAGTAGCGGAAATCATGTAAAAAACTGACTAGTTCGTTTGAGCAATTACTAATTATTAATAGTATCACATAAATTATTAATTAAATAATCATTATTATTAATTATAATCTCAATATAGTAGGTACCTAATTATTGTAATTTATCTAAACAATAAAGTACTGGATCATATATTACAATTATTATAATTAACCATTAGGTTGCGGTTAAAACGGTTAGTGCATTTTAGGTTAAAGTATTTCGTATTGTAATAATGATATCGTATCGGCTTTTATTTATTTTCAACTGTAATAACCCAAGGCGATTGATAATTACGAAATAATTTTGTCACATTCCGAAAGCACGTTGCTCTTGGTAACAACCCGACACCCGAAAACACGAAAGTCATTTTAAAACAATACTTACTATTAAATTATAAAACCGTCAATAATTCTGTCATTTTGACATATCTCATGGGTTGCTGTCTGTTTACTGTTGATGTTGGTTTCATTGGTCAATTTCGCACACATGATCAGAAATGGAAGAATTTCATTGGATATTTATTTAACAAAAAAAATTTCAATAGTAAGCAACAATGTTAAGAAATAATTTTACTTGCAAAATTATAAGACAGAGATATATTTTATTAGACTATTTCCTTTGAATAAATAATCAAAAATATTAATCCTACAAATAAATGATACATATAATTTTTGTAGCAAATTTTATCTACTTTATTTTTGTTTATAGAGATATTTGCTAGAACCCAGTTTCAGAGATATTTGCAAAAATCGTGAAATATACACCCAACCCCCGCCTCACCCCCACCTTTGGGGATTTTTAGTATGTTGTACAGTGGACACTAGCGAATAACTGTGCCAAGTTTCAAAACTCCGGAATTTTTTCCCTCGATCACCTTCTTTTTGTCTAATTTGCCTGGGCTGTAGAGCATTTTTACAATTTTTGCCGATATATTTTGTACGTCATTGGTCAGAATTTAAAAAATGAACTTTAAACGTATACCTATACATACGTATCTAAGTGCTGAATTTAATATTAATACCTATACAATTTGTATAGAAAATAAAAATGTAAATGCACAGTTTATATGAAATTGTGAATAAAATATTTTTTATTTCAATATTGATAGCTTGTGCAAGAAATCAACAGCAAACGCGTTAACAAAAATAAATCTTGTTATGAAGAAAATGCGGATTTTTATTTTTTAGTCAGGTATATTGTAAGATGCATAAAAACTTTTCTAATTTTATCTTTTTTCAACCAACTTTATTGAAAGACCATTTGTGATGTAAATTTCTTTTACGTTTTTTAAAAATCATTTAAGAGTATTAAAGGAACAGAAATTTTCTAAAAGTTCAGATGTTTTTTACAATTTAAGGCAATTTTAACCAGAAAGAAAAATGTAATATTTATCTGCCAATAATTATTCTGACTTTTTAGTTTTTACTAATTTTGTGAAAAGAAGTGAGCTAATTCTTGCATATAAATAATGTTAATTTGTTTTAACATCATCATTCATCAATATACTTTTCCCGGTTACCAATTATTATTATTATAATGCTTCGGCTAGAGCTTCATAGACGAGGCGCAGCGGAGGCTATGAATCTTGCTTAAGCAGTAAATCTGTATTTTTTGCCATGTTTAACACTTTTTTCGCTGATAATTAATAATTAATATTATTAATATAGTTAATATTTTCAATATTAGACTGGTATCACCATTAAATTTAAATTTGGTTGCTATGCATGTTTGTTGAGCGATTGCTACGATAAATCAAATTTGATATTTATATGTCAAATTTTTAATTGATTGGAGCATCAATTACTTTTAATGTCTAGGCACAAAAAGTGACATTTCACAATCTATAATTTTGTCAAAACAATAGCACTTTAAAGTCAATTGGCGAAAACTATTTTATCACCAAGTACTATGTATTGTGTCAAATATAACATTTGTATTTTATAAATAAGTGAAGCTTTTTTAAGTACCTATCCAAAATTTTTGTCTTTTGATTAGATTAATACGAAAATTTAATTTTGTTTCGTTAATAAAAGTTTTTTTAATCTAAAGAAGGATTCCTTATCTGGTCCATTTTAATTTAAAAAATTTACATTTGTATTGCGATTTCACATGAGCAGAAATAAATCAAATGCATCAGGAACAAATTTATAAAAATCTCAATATTTCAAAATAAATGTTACAATTTGTATGCGAATCTTTTAAATTTATATGAGTACCTATCTTCTCTTTCTACTGTCCACGTTCCAAATTATATTCTTCTTACATAAATGCCATATCGGTTTGCATAAAATTTTCCTCAGGGTTAGTAAGATCGAAAATCTTACAATATGCAATATTGTATTAGATATTAAGAAGACAGTCGGTTTTTTAAAAACATCATTCATGGTAACATGGTTTTATATCTATCAAAGTCTTTCCATACCTTCACCAGCACAGTAATAATTAATAAAGCAATTATTTACATTTGTAACTTTACCTTCACATCTGCTATTTTAATTATTAGCCATTTTCGGTAATCTATTTCTGATAATTATTTTGTAGTTCTAAAATACAGAATATTTGAAATAAAATTACATACCATATAGATTTGAGCTCCATTATATAGTCCTAACTCCCAGCAATCCACCAATTATACATTAATATTAATGTCATGGATTATTTTAATATTATAATTCCTGTTATAAATAACAAATAGCACATACAACACCATTCAAACATTAAAATAATTCCCGGAATATAAATAATCAATGCCGCATGCATAAAACACTGCTGGTCTCATGACCGGACCAAGTCATACTGGTTTTATTAAATTCGACAAGTTAATGCAAAATCTTTACTGTATTTTTTATTAAATCTCTGATGTATAGTTTATGCAACGAACGAATGGAGGACGTCACAATGTACAACATCTCTTTTATTCACTGATATATATTATATGACTGGATGACGTATGGGGTAGGCCGGCTTGTGATTATTTGAACGTCGCCATGTTGGAAAAAGTGTAGTCTCTCGTCCTCAGTTTCGGAGCGCGATTCGAATGCGTCGCTGGTCGCACGGGTGACAACAATGGTACTAAACTGTATTTATTGTGGAAAAAAGAAGGGAGCCGAGAATATCAGTTTTCACAAGTAAGTGAATTGTATATATCTTGATTTTAATTATTGTTTTTATTAATATATAAATAGATGAAGTAATATAAAACAAAAACTTATGCTATTTTAAATGTCACAACATGTTTTTAAGGGTGCGTTACAGATGTTTTGCAGGTTGCATAAAAATATATCAATTTTTAATAGCCATTTTCTCCGCTCCTGGTCAAAATATCTCGGCAAACAAAACATTATTGAAATTTATATTTTTTTTTCTGTTTCCTGAAATATTTTTTGTTCCAATATTGTTTACTATAAACATTAAAACAATATTTTTATTCAATATTATGCCCTATATCAATACAAAATTACTCTCAGGAAACAATATTTGCTCTAATATTCACACATCTGCAATATTTATCTTAATTGTTACAGTAGTTTTCTCAAAAATGGCTATTAAAATTTATTCAAATTGAGTAGATTTGAGTAGCAAAGTAGTCGAAAATAGTTCATCCTTTACCATAGAGATGGCAGCTCAATCGAAATAACTTAATTGTCACTAAATATCGGTAATATAGTTTTCGACTTTCTACCCAACAGACAGTGACAATGACACATTTGATTTGAACCGAGCTGGATAAACGATAACTACTATATTTTCTACATTAGTTATACTTTATTTTCACGAAATCTTATATTTATTCTAAGAAAAGAAATCAAAGGTCTTGATTAGGACTGATGTACAAAATTGTTCAAAATAGAGGTCGGCTATTCAGACTTTTGTTTTTTAAAAGTAAATTTAAGGGCTAGAAAGTTGTTAAAAATTGCGGCACGCGTTCCGAATTTGTTTTTATCGAAAAAATTATAGAATCATATCGTGTTTGATACAGTGTTGTGACTGATCTAGATCACCGATCTAGCTCAATTTACGTGATCTTTGGTCTGATCTAGATCATCTTATATTTAAGGATCTTGAGTTTGATCTAGTTCAAATAAATATGATCTACAATCTTAAAATAAGATTATAATTTTAGATTTTTCTACGCTATATGCAAGTTAAAGCATGAAATTGAATATTTAGCAAAAGTACGAGTTTAATATTTTTAATATGTTTTAATTTTAAACTGTAGATTAAATCGCTTGAATACTACGTATTTTCTTCTTTTTTATGTACCTAATGTAATACAACAATTACCTAAATATTTTGTCTAATATTGATCTTTTTACGATCTAAAGAAAAAAAGATCACTAATTTCTGATCTGATCTAAAAAAAATCTGCTGTGGCCAGTACACGACCTCTCGCCTAATTCTGCTTATTCTACTAATCTCGAGACTAATCTAATAAATAGTTTTACTTACATTTTAATAGTTTCATGTTCATGTAAGATGTAAACGATAATGTAAACCAAGGTGCAAGCAAAAGATGCCAACTGTACTGTCACTGTCAGAATAATTCAAATTTTATGTAGAAACAAATTTCATATCATGGACAACAAGATAGAAAATTAATTGTACTTTATTTTATTATTAAATACTACCAGATTCAGTAAATTATATTTATAATTAACTGTACCCATAGATAATTATATTTTCTTTTATTTTTAATTGCAAAAATTGTCATAAATAAATAATGTACCAATATATTTAAGAAAAACTTTATCAAGCTTCAAAAAGTACTACTTCCGGTTTGCGTATTTCTACCAAAATGTTACTTATTAAAACCTTAAATATGAAATTTGGTTATTAAAGGTTTGATACTTTTTCAGTTATCGTGGACGAAAAATCGTCAGTCCATACATTCATACAAACACACACACATACACACACACAGACATCATCGTGAAAATAGTAAATTCGTATTGTAGAGACCCTGAAACGTGCTTATCCACCAAAAATTCATACTCGAAAATTTTGACCCATTACAATACCTCTCTTATAGAATATGAGGCGAGAGGTAAAAATTATAAAAAATTTATTTAAAAAACAAAAAAAAAATTAAATAATAATAAAAATGCTCATTTTATTTTGTTTTATGTGTACTATGAAAACCAGATTAAGATATAAAAATAACTAATCAATATTAAATGAAGGAAAGCTTAAATTTATCGAGGATCTTGATTTTCTCCTGCGTCCCGTCACCGATGAGTTCATCAAGAATTAGGGAGAATATTCGTCATAGTAAACAGACACAAACTTCAGAACACGATTGTATAGCCCTCTATTGAGAATATTTTAAATATAGCAACGTAGTTCATAAGTATGACCGATATGTAGCAATTGTCTCTACTTTTGAAACGTGTCCTTAATGTGAATTCTGTTCATTTCGTTTGTAATGAATCATTATTTGGGCAAAAATATGAAACAATTAAATGTTTTTACAAATCATAAATCTAGATTTGTATTTAAGTACTTGTAAACGTATTTAAATACTTATTTCAAATACAAATTACAAATACAATTTGAAATATGTATTTAAATATAATTACAAATTACTTTACCAATCATTGTACTTAAGTATAATTACAATTACTGGGAAAAGTATTTAAATATTAAATTATAAGTACAATACTTAAATACATGCCCAGCTCTGTTTGTTGTATGTATCTCGTAATAAACATTTATACATAAAACCACTGTATACTTATGTTGCTACTTAGTTACACATTTCCTGCCGTAATTCGTCAACATGAATAGAATTTCATTGAAAATATACATTAATACATAGTATAAAATGCACATCCATTATTATTTAAATAATTTTATATAAATATGATGTTATGGTAACATTTGAAATAACACTATTGTGATATTGTTTAATATTTTGTATTAAAAGCAATAAAAAAATATTACATGATTCTTATGTTTAGCCAAATTCTCGTTTTAATCTTCATAAATAGTAATTTTCATTATTTGTATAGTTCCATTAATTTGAATTTCCCACCGAAAGTAGGACGAGAGACTACACTTTTGGCAATATGGCGACTCGCTATTCGTCACAAACTTATAACACGGGATACGCAATCCAGTCATATAATATATCAGTGCTTTTATTGCATTGTTTCTGCCTTAATCGGTTCGTTGCGTTAACTATAACAACTTCTTTTAAAATAATTTAATTTTTTAATATTTCGTTTGTAATATTGTAATTTTGTTATTAAATAATAATATTCATTATACAATGAGCGTTTTAAAATTTATTACGTAGGTACGTTACTTGGCGTCGTAAATTTAGGTAAGTTTGTTGATATATTCTTTCTGGCCTATACACGGTTTTCCATAACTTCAAGTATCTACATACGATAAAGGTATACAGAATGTTCCACAACTTAGAACAAAAAATTAAATTATATATACTGTACGACGTGCTGATCATGAAATAAAATGAATTTTTTTAAATTCGTAAAGTTAAGGGTATTTTACTTGACGTGTTGTACATTTTTTGTATTACTGTTTTGATGGTTTTTATTAATTAGTATTAGATATTAGGTATGTAAACAATATTACTTTAATTGTAGAAGATTTGAAAAAAAAGAATTTAAATAATTCTATTAATTTTTTAAAATTATATCAGGTACAGCCAAACTACTACTTAAATTTATGGGGATAAATTACTTTGTCGTGTTTATCCATTTTAATGGTATAATGCTATTTATCACGAAATTCTTAATGATAGGAAAAGATTATCAAATATCAGAGTAACAACTAACACACGCCTACTAAAAGGTAAATAAAAATTTAAAAAGGTCGATAAGATCTGTGCGATAACATATCGAACTGGTTGAACGGATGTGTGATATTGTTTATTTTCGTAGCTAGGTAACTGCGTATAGAAACTGTTAGTTTCGTATATGGTCGTGGGTAAAAGATCTTTTCTGCTGCGTAAGCCAATCTAAAACTCCTAAATGTGTTCTCCAAAAGTTATAAAACTTTTGCTGTTTTCGTATTCATCAGCATCTAAATCTTCTATTTTGTTAGGAAGGAATAAATTAAGCTATGAGAATACTAAATAAATGAATGCATAATGTGAAATTTAATAAACTTTCAAAACTTATAACTAATGATTCATTCAAGAACTTATACGGCTTATACGGCAAAATTCATTTCGGATATAATAATGTACTTACTTAAACTTTATTTTATTATTTATTATTTACATTATAATATGATGCCACACATAATTTAATAATAGGTTACGCTACAATAGTAGGTACAGGTATTTACTTAAGTTTCAAACAAAATTTATTTTATAAAATATTCTAATATTCTAAAAATAACTTTAAAATACGTACATTCTAAAGTTTATTAATTAAATTGTATTTTCATTAACTTATTCATATATAGATTCTTTTGTTTGAACGCTAATAAAATACATAAAAATAAAAATCTCGAAAATGAGTGAAGAATAACATGGTTGAAAATAAAAAGAAAAGAAAATTTTCATATTTCTAATTTCTAAGTAGAATATCTCATATTTACTACAAATTGTAATTACTGTATAACGTATTGAACAAAATTGAGAAGAATCAATGTAATCAATTGCTTTTTTAAAACGTACATTATTATCTCAAAGACTAGAGAACATAACATAGACACGACAACGTTGATATCTATCTATAAGCACAAGTTTTTCACAGGAATGAAAGGTAATGTGTACCAATGATAAATTTTTTATACCTAACGATTTGTAAGAAATTTCAAATGCAGAATTCTCTTCACCTTTCATTTTTACAGAATTTGACATGTACAGCACAGCGTTGCTGTAGTCAACACTGGTATTTGGCTAAATGATCTTATAAAATAAACAAGTATTACATAATAAAAATTAATAATATTCTAAATTAAATGATTTAAATCACATATTAGAATCAATTATTGCAAACAGAAATGTTTATTACTATTTTTTAAAAGTTGGTTCCCTGTAATGAATTTCATTGCAAGCATGGGGGATGCCCCTAACCTCACACCGACTGAGCGTACCTCCTCATTGTAATATAATACCTCATGCACTAACAACTGAAATTTCGAACTAAATACTAGTTTGCTGGCTGTTTGACATGAACATTATTTGCGGTTTATTCTAGAAATTTCGGTTCCACCGACATAGAAACCGGAACTGGCAGCCGGAAACCCAGTGATTCGAGAGAATAGTTATATTCTCGTAGTGGTTGACCTGCATTCGTGTTATCCCACAACCAACAAGAGAATTTGTTTTCCTAACCAACAATATTCATATTCCTGACCAGCATCAACGGACATCATTTCGCAGTTGTTACTTGCTAGGGATAAAATGTCAGTGGCGTAGAGAATATTCACAGGAACATGGTTTTATTCAAAGTTAAAAAAATTATTTTCTATCATTCTAAACTTCTAACACTAATAATTTTCGAAAGATGCAACAATTTCAAAAAATCGTTCCCAGAGGGCCTTCATATCATCATGGCTAACACTAGCCGTGTCAGGCGCTAGTCAATTATTCAACTCTTAATAATTGAAAAAAATGTATGATATAATGGCATATAAATTTTGGAATAAAAGTTAATATTTAAACTACTAAGTATAAGGTTGAACGATTCGACCGTCTACGGCTCTCCGTATACGCATTCACGATGTAAATAGTGGCTCACTATGCTATTTTTGGATTGCCAATTTTCACTGTCAATCGTAATGTTACAGTATTACATTTTAATTAATTATACAATTTAGATGAAATATAATAATAATTCTACGCATAATAAATTCACTACTTTATTGCATGAAATTGAATTCGCGAGTTTTCCGATCACAGCCGAAGAGAATCAGTGCTGACGTGGGTCTGACACACGTCTAACCTAATGGCTGCCGTTTTCGAAATAAGTTGCTTTTTGCAATTTTACTTGATTACTCTTTTAAATGCCCAGTAAGGCAGGTTAACGAAAATAAAATTGGATTCCTTATTAAATTCTCGACCTGTATCATACATTTTTTCAGTTTTCTCAACATAAATAACTTTTCTTAACGTTAACCCATATATGATAATACATTTTTAAACCATTTCATTCAAAAACTAATACCGTAAGGATATAATTTCATCTGACTAATTTGAAGAAAACTACTTTTACTGCCATTTTAACCAGTTTTTAAGGACTTTTCATTACTTTCATCTGACGACTATACTACCTACCTTAAGGAAATACTTACCAATAATACTAATACTAATAATTTAGTTTGGTATATTTTATTATGATCATCAATCATTACGAATTATTTTTTGCGCAACTGTAAAACCAGTTGATATTGACGTCCGCAATTCGGGCAGAGAAGTAAAACATTTTTGTACGATACATTTTGCGGCTGCGTTGCTATTAGAAGCTATTAGTAACGGCTGCGGTGTTTAATGAATGGTATATGTCAAAGTCAAATATTTTTGACAGTTGTTACAAAAAATAAAATGTGTGTTTTAATTACATACATTGCAGTTGCATAAAAAATATTGTGTATAACTCGTCTGCGAAATGTGTTTAATGTCCTCGAGAATTTTTAAGTCTCGGACGCTAAACAGAAATTTCGCAGCCTAGGTATACAAAAAGATGATTTTGAATGAAAATGTACTACTCCTCGTTTAATCGAATTTAGGTTTTTGTTCGGCATTTGTGAGCTTCATATGAGTCTCGAGCCACAATTCATATCACAAATCAAACGGTGTATATGACAATATGACAGACGATGACGATAGTACAAACTTGTGTGGCTTAGAACAGTATTACTACTGTCATCCTGTCAGTCGTCAGTATTCAATTCACTCTGTGGCTCTGTAATCAATGAAGTAATATCAATGCCAATGATTTTCATGTGTACGACTATTGTGGTTGACCAATTATAATTACTTAATAATGAAACTGGAGCAATCAGCGATTAAAACCGTATAGTTAGTATTGGTAACCATAATAATTGTATACAGTGGTGTTTCTATACCTCTGCACGAAACTTTAATAGATTATATAATTTGATATACTAATTATAGATAAAAATTCTTTTTGTTCCGTGATCACTGATCAGTACGTTAAGTACTAGGTATATGCCATTCTAATATGTACTACCTCAAGTTATGGTACACGACTGATATTATACCTAATCAGCCTGCGACAAATTAATAACAATATTAAAATTGAATATTGTATCTTTTTATAATAGTATAGAAGCAAGATTTGATTGTATTGCATAATTTTGCATGTTAGGACCATGTTAAAAAACTTTTGATTCGTTTATTTTTTCGGTGTGTTCCTCTATCTTTATTATTCATGTCATTTTGAAAAACACTCTCTGAAATGCTCCGCTATCTAAGATGAGGCAAGACGGAGACTTCACAGATTGTATCGACTGATTTGAAAGAGTTGAAAAGTTCCAGTTCGTGGCAATGACTACAAATGTGTGCTCTCGAGATGATATTTGCAGACAGAAGTGTATCATTATTATACAGGGCTGATTATTGGGTCACAGAACAAACACAGCATTCAGACTGAAGTAGACTATGCAAATCGGACAGATTGGATTCTGGACCTGGGTGTAATGGCTGTAAATATTCGACGTGTTTGGGGGTCGTCTGTATGCTGATGCCGAAAAATATGTTAGTTTTGGACAGACATACAAATGTATTAATAATTCATAGTATCTAGGTATCACAAAACGATTCAATTCTCGTTAAGCTATCAATTTTTAAAATTGTCTCAAATTGGAGATTGTTTTTCTTGGCTTAATTCAATCTTAAAATGATGTTGCTTATGCTTGCAGATATTCTAGTGATAAGTATAGCATAGATAATAAATAAGTTATTCGAATGCACTAAAACATTTCGCACTAGAAATACAAAAACATTTTTCTGCTGTATTTTAATTCTAAATCCTAATTTAAATTTGTTAAATTAATTAATATTTAACTAATTTTCAACGACCGTCACAAAAACGTTTATCAAAACCGTGAAGATAGTAAGTATGCAAAATAGAGTGTTATAGGACGAATTCGAAGAATAAGGCGCAAGCCGAGTCCTCGTGTTACATACAGAAAATTTTGGTATACCTATTCTCTCCCAATTTGTTTAGTAGCTATACGGAATTATTCTTTAATATAACATTAAAATTAAATTTTGAAAAACGTAGGCGATGAAACAATAAAAACCAGTGAAAATAATTCTATAAAAAGTTTAAATAACATCGTTGCCTAGGTTACGTTATTTTAAAGGACACCCCTAAACTATTATTTTGCGGACTCAAACAGTTCGCAAAGTAACGATTTTAGAGAGCATACTTAAAATTCGTCCTCTAAAATTCTCTTTTCCGTACTTGTTACATAAATTAAAATAACTAATTTAATGGTTCTTAATGGTTTGCAAGATCTAGGTAATAACATAACAAAAAGAAAATTGTAAAAAACACTTAATTCGTGCTTTGGACCGATTAAATAAGTCAATATTTTTGACAGTTGTAGAAAAATGCTTTAAATTACTGTACTGTTTCTACTTTTAAATTTTATTTTTTTTCTTGGTTTTGAATTGAATTTATATGAAGTAAGTTATAATGATAAAGACATGAATTATTATCATTCTTAGTATTGTCAAATTGTCATCAAAGTCTAGAAAAACTTAATACAACCAGGTGAAGACCCAAACCAGAGTGACATTTTTTATTTAAACATCTAAAAAAGTTTTTTCTCATGTCACATTCACGACGCTGAGTAAAAGTTTGATCTAATATTGGTTTGGAAACTTGATTTTATTGTGTACTCAAGTTATTCGAAGTAGTGTGAAATATGAAAAATATGTCAGCAGAGTTTTTTGTCTGCGTGAAAACAAGTGGATAATAAGTACATTTTTATGCATGATATGCTGCTATCGCTCATGCATGTAATGTCACCCAAGGGGAGAAAAGACTAGATTTGATGTTTTAAAATTTTGGCTGTGGTTAAAATAACGATTTGGTAGGTAGATTACTTCCATAATATAGCTGAATTTAACATTGTTACATCAGTAAAAATGTTATTAAATAATGAAAGTGTATTATCAAAAAGGTTGAATAATTTATGACAAAACCAGATTAAAAGCAAACATAAATAATGAATGTGCTGTACATACAAAGGTGTTTTTTTATCATTATATCATTATGATATCTCAAAAACTGCTTCAGTAAAATAAGCAATAAGTAATATCATATTTCTGACAGTTATAACAAAGAAACTGTAATTTAAATTTATACCAATTTGCTATGATAATGCTATGATACTCATAAGTAATTGTTGTTATTAAAAGCGTGTTAAATAATACAATATTTATTAAAAATTATACTCTTTCTTGATTCTTGATTGAAATTTTCTTCATCTTTATCATAAAGCATAAACTATTAAAGAAAGTTATCTTAATTGTCATAAATTTAATACAGTTACCTATTTAATTATATTTGCAATTAGCTGTTTGTTTGGTGTATGACCAAAGGTAGGTTTGAACCCAACAACTGACAAATGTCAAATACTGCAACTATGCCGTATAAAAATATCATTACACTGCTGAATGCTATAGACGACCTCTCGCCTAATTCTGTTCATTCTACTAATCTAATAAATAATTAGGTACCTACATATCAAATGTCACTATCAGGGGTAATTTTTTGAGAATTGTTTTGTCGTTTCCACGGCAATTTATTTCTAACAATTTCACGACACAAAACATCATTTGACAATTTCCCGAAACGAAGTTGAGGGGAATTTTCCGTGATGTTTTGTGGAGTGAAATTGCAATAAGTTGCCGTGGAATAGACAACAATTCTCTCAAAAAATTATTATCTCGAATGGTATTTAAGAAGAATATTTTTCTTGTTAAAAATACTACCAAAACGACAAATTTTGCTAAACATTTTTGACGTTTCATTTCACAAATTAATTAATTTTTTGTAACTAACGTACCTAACAAAATAAAACCTAATCTACAGATACATCATTTTACATTTTCAATTCTATTGGTTGCATTACGTCATTTGACGTCATCAATACGCAATATGATTGGTTAAACCATCTGTTAAAAAATATTCCTAATAATTTAAATTTTGTTTATAAACAATTTTTATATTATCATGTTGTCCATGATACCGGAATTTCAAAAACTAGAACATTAATATTTGTACTTTATTTTATTGTTAACTACTACCAGATACAGCAAATTGTATATAAAATTATCTGTACCCATAGATAATAGATAATGATATCCTCTTTAATTTTTAATTGTATAAATTGTCATAAAAGGAATAATATACGAAAATAAGTTACTTAGGTACTTTATTTTTAAACCAATAGCGTGTAACAAGCGAAAAAATCCTTGATGAATTACTCTTGAACGCCACAAGGTCTAGGTTACGGCAATATATTTTTTCTTGTAAAGAATTTAAGTATTTCAAAATGTTTTTCTTGTTTCCAACACCCGAAAATAAATTTCAAGCAAATCTCATGCTTATTTAAGTGCTTCACATTTTTCTGTAGCTTATTAGCAACTTTTCTCTTTTGTTGAAGTTTGCTCGTAAAGAACTTTGTTGCAGTTATTTGTATTTGTCTGAATGTCTGTTAGTTGAAATATCATTTGTTGCTACAACAGCTTATAATTTACTGAAGGAGATCCTCTTGTCTTAAGATGAGTAGCCGAAGAGCACGCTAGCTGCCTTCAGGCCCGCATTGAGGATAATTTAAAAGAGAGCGCAAATTTTTAGCTACATTAACATTTATCAAGTTATTATTTTAAATTTGATACTATTTGATAATAAATTTATAGATTTGCATAATTATTTACAACACAATTTTAAATAATCTACTTTTGTCCATAATAGATAAGTAATTGTGGTTTATGTGTAAATAAAGCAATTCGCTGCTTAGCATTTTACTATATCTTCCGAGAAGATATATCTAACTTGAATCGCGAATGTTAGTTAATACATATTAAAATTTAAAAAAAATGGTTATCCAAATGGTTATTTAAAATTTTATATTTAGACATTTCAAAAATGTGGAAGAAGAAACAGAAAAACTATTATTATTTCAGTTATTTTTTATATTTTATTGAAAATTCCACTCATACATTTCTAAACCAACAAAAATTCATGATTTTACCTAGTTACCTTGTTTTATTTTCACAAAACACCCTCACTCCTCAGTCTAGGCAATAGACTGTTGTATTTTCGTAACTATGTTTTGATAAGTGAAATTATTTTGACGTTTTAATAACTTCCTTAGCAACATGTTATTTAATTAATGTCAAAATTGACATTTTCATACGTGAAATAGTCATCCGAATATCATTCGTCGTTAAATTTTTTCTTGGCAAAATTTTCAGATTGTTTTACGCGAGCTTGTTGCCAATTTATTTCATGACATTGATTAAAATGTCACTCAACAAATTGCTAGGCAACAACTCTCGTAACAATCTGAAATTTTTTCAGCATTTAACAACTTAGGATATTTATATATGATAATTTTTGCAAAATACTATTAAATACGTTTACTTGCTGTTGTCATCTGGTGGCGTTAAATTGCACTTCCTGGCTTGCACACACCATCAGACCATATAATTTAACTATAAATATATTTTATATGCCTCCGGTCGGCATAGCTAGTTTTCCATATCTCAAAATCCGCCAGAAACTCTTTGTTGCAAGCCTAGGCCGGCAAACAACCGGAAGTTATATGATGGCATCTTGACATTACTACAGTTGTCAAGCAGATGTCAATTTTAAGATTTTGACAAATTTTAGACGTAAATCGTTAATAGAAACTGAAATAAATATATTTTAAGCTCAAATGCAAGTATTTAGTGCACAATTTTTTTTAGGTTATGTATAATTATTTTATATTTTTGTAATGAAATCGGCACATAAAATATTGTCTATTACACGTCCAGAAACTGTTATGCTAGTGCTCGTAATTTGCAAGCCTCGCCTGTGGCTCGGCGGCGTGTCAAAAATACTCGCTCTTGCAAAAGGTCAGTTTCTGGCCTTGTGATACAAATAACTATTTAAGCAAAATGGAATATTGTATCGTAAAAAATGGGTGTTTTTTGCAGAATATCATTTAAGAAATTAAAAAAATTACCTACCTCTCGCGGAATTATTATTTAAAAAAGGTTAACTTGACATTTAAATTTGAACGTTAAATTATACAAATATATTCTTATAAATGAAGTTGATAATACTAGTATTATTGCTTTGAAACTGCTACGATATGACATATAATCATCGTATTGGCTTTATTTCTTATAATGTAATCGTAACAAATAAAAGTTAAAACGTCCAGAAATCGACAATATGAATTTGGCTTAATTTTTTATTATATTCCTAGAAATTGGCAGTTAATTTATGAGCAAAAAACTTTAGAATTCGTTAATTTGTACTGAAATACATCAAATATAAATTTGCTTTAATTATGCCTTCCAATTCCAAATTACAAGTTAAAGTTTACCCAAGATGTCTCTAAAGATAATAAAACCCAAAGTTTTCGTTTTTCATCTACAGCGGTGGACAATTCTCCCCTATCTATTTGATAAATGATAATCTTTCACAATACGTTTTTGTTTTTCTAGTATCTAATGTCTGCAGAAACGGCTGTTACATTGTTCTCGATTTCATTCTTATCCTGAAATTGAAGCGGCGATGGTACGCTCATAACGGTAATATGTTTTACTAACAAGATTTACATTAACGATTTATAGCAATTTGTTAAAAACATTATCAAAGTGGCAGCGTTGTTAAATCAATTGTCAGAAAACAGTAATTGGCGTCTGTGGCTTCTTTGATAAGTCTACATAAGAGCTCTTGTCTTTCTTGCTAAAGGACCCGAATTATTCCTTACCAATAATATAAATAGTCCTTGGACGACTAAATTTGTTTTTTTATATAAATGAGTTATTGAATAACTGAAGATTAATTGATTACTGTAAAACAGTTGAATGGGTATATTTGCAAGGTAAAAGCTTTCAAATTTTTTAGAATTGAGCATCAAAATTTAAATATAGTTAGTAATTTAGCAATACATAATGAGCAATAAACTAAGTTATGTCATAATTTAAGCCTTTCGTTTGTAGGTAACTAGCTGAGGTGAGTATTCGGCGTTGCCCGAATTAATGAAACATATTATCTTAAATTCTGACTAGTCAAAAGAGATATTCATACAAAATTACGTAAGGATCGGACAAATGGTCTAAATTATACATTTTTAACCCTCACTCCTAATTATCTCATCGAATTAAAACATACCTTAAAATTTAACTCTGGTTAAAACAGACATAAATATGCAAAATTTCATGAAGATCGAACGAACGGTCTAGATCTTGATGTTATTAGGTATTATAAATCCTTATTATAGATAGAAATGTTGGATTTACATTATTTGTCAAATTCATGAAATAGCGCCATTTTATGTATTTATGTATAAGTACATGAAATATTTTGGAAATAAATAGACAAATTAGAACATGTTCAATTTTATATATGTACCTATAGAAGGTGTTTTACATAATATGACAATGGCATATCCAATTTGATATGCTAACTACGACTGAAAAATAATTTTTCAGATATTCAAAAAATTAAGGGTACCTAGTTTCCGTACAGACTCTATTTTTAGGACCACTGGATTTGCGTGATTAACGATTACAAATAATAGTATATTATTTAACGAGTAAATAATGTAGGCTATAATTAATGAGGATGAAAGTTTGTTCACGAGCCGAAGGCGAGTGTATAAATCATCCGAGTTAATTATAGCCATTATTTTCGAGTCAAATACGACGTTTTATCTACAACTTTTTAAATAAAACAACATTTTCTTACTACACATTTGTATTGATATTAACTTAACCTCAAACTTTGGTGTGATGACAATTTATCCGAGTAATTTAGAACTATTATGGGCTAGTCATATACAGCGTTTTACAAATTTTTATTATTTTTACTGTTTCTGCTTACAACGTCATAAAATGATAACTTGATGTAACACTAATATTAAAACAGATGTGATGGCAGTTTGACAGTTCGAGAGAATAAAGTACTCATTATTTAACAGTGTGAAATAATGAATTTATTATTTCACAATGTGTCCTTATGGAGGGGTTTATTATACTACTTTCACGTATATAATGAATACATTATTCTATTGTTGTAGATAAATTTAATTATACCCTCTAAATAAAATGAGATTTATTTACTGATTATACGTGTACAACATCAATTATATTTTTAGAAGTTCATTTAAATACGTTAAAAAATATAAATATCAATCCTGTGGCTCGAAAACTATTGTCTGAAGATAAGCTGAAACTTAATTTTAGTTAATTAGATGCACAATAATATTTTTAAGTTTGTCAGTCTTTGTTGCTACAATTTAATTAAGAGAAGAAATTCACGAATAAATTGATAAATTTAAAAATGTTCCGTTTTTCTTATAAGCGATTAATTTATAAAGAATTTACAAAAATGTATCTACAACTAATATGATTATAATTTTTTTGCTTTAAAAGACTGAAAATGAATTAAAATTTAGCCTGTATAGGTATAGGTACTCTTTACTTCAATTTTCGTAATTTATTAAGACTCGATTGATTCTCTAAGAAAAATTTTAATTTCTAATTTGATTTTAAGTTTTATTCATGTCTGAAGCCTTGCTAATCTTTAAATAAAAATTTTATTTTAATTTCATCGCCTGCTGTGGTTATCCTTGTAGTCGTATTCTTTCATCTACTTTAATATTTAATTACATCTTTTTTATAACCATCCTTTGTAGCAATTTAATCCACTTACTTAAAAAAATAAAAAGTAAAACAAGTAGAATGATAAATTAAGCACATAATTAACTGAATTCTGTTTGCTCATGAAATGAACATCAATTAATGTTCAGAATTGTACCATTTCCCTCGTAATGCTTCATGTAGCAGTACTTGAAATACAAATTTTGGCATTCGTAGCACTTGAAATATTTAAAGCAATTAATTTTGCTTTGTTGACCGCAACAAAAGCAAAAGTGTCCTTGATTTCAGAATTTATTTGTCGAAGAAATTTTAATTTAATTCAGATCATTATTTTTCTCTGTCTTTAAATGGTAAAATTGAAATAAAATTATATTCGGAAAATATGATTATACTACACAGTACGAAATATGACACAACATTTAACACACTTACTTTAGTGTTAGGAAAAGTGATATTTTGTATTATGAAAATGTTATTGAAAAAAGTAAAATACCTACTCAGTTTTTCGCAAATTGTGTGAAATTCTTGAAGTTAAGAAAACAAAATGTATATTAGTACTTAGTCATAAAATATTTCCAAAGATAATAAAACCAAAAGTTTTCAGCTACAGCGGTGGACAATTCTCCCCTATCTATTTGATAAATGATAATCTTTCACAATACGTTTGTGTTTTTCTAGTATATGTAATGTCTGCAGAAACGGCTGTTACATTGTTCTCGATTTCGTTCTTATCGTGAAATTGAAGCGGTGATGGTACGCTCATAACGGTAATATATTTTACTAACAAGATTTACATTAACGATTTATAGCAATTTATTAAATAAATTATCAAAGTGACAGCGTTGTTAAATCAATTGTCAGAAAACAGTAATTGGCGTCTGTGGCTTTCGAAAAAAAATCTGCTGTGTCCACCACAGTACTTCCCCGACTATAAGTTTTAATTTAATTTTATGCTCTTATTCAGCAATAAAAAAAAATAAATAATAATAATAAATAAATGTATCTTTTTTCCCAAACTATTTAAGTTAATACCAACTTGGCCACAATTTAAATAACATGTGAAAAACTCAACTCTGACAAGACCTCCCGCTATACTTTACCCACTCTTTTTAGTTATTACTATATCACAACATATTTTTATCATTTTATGTAAACTGTAGAAGAAGATATAAACGATGTGTCACTATTTTGTCACAGTCACTGTCATAATCATTTTAAATTTACGTAGGTAGTAACAAATGTTAAACGATCAAGGACTATAAGATACTGAATACTGTAGTTTCATACTCTAATCTAAATTAATAACAATAATTTATATCCTAAATAGTATCATGTACAGAAAAAAAATTAAAATACGAACTGTAGATGACAAAAATATAATCTTTCATTTGAAATAGAAAATATTGTGATAAATTAATTATTTATCGAATTATTTAAACAAAGTACTACGGTCGGATTGGGGATTGCTACAAAAAATAACTGGCTTCTTAAGATTTGTATTAAAACCAAAAATGTAAAATTTAGTTGTTAAATCGTACTTATTCACTAAATACTCACAATAGAAAATTTTAACCCGTCACAACAAAAACTGATCATCGTTTAAATGTTGTTATTGATTCTTCGACTAATTTTACTGTTAGAGGTGGAAATACTATCGTATAAGAAACTATCTACCTATATCGAGTACTATCGATAGTTGAAATTAATTAAACTATCGATAGTTAAACAATAGTCAGAAGTCATAACAAACATGAAGTGGATTTAGGGTAATTCTTCTGTGTAACATTACAAGTAATATTGTAATTTATTTAATTATCACTGTCACTGTAGAAGTATATAATTACTAAACTATTCTAGATGATAAGTGAAGACATTATAGAAACAGATTTAGAGGTTATACTGAAATTTGTACATTCTCAGATTTGACGTTTGATAATTCATGTAAATGTTATCTGATACTAGCAATACCAACCTTCAAATAAAAGTTAATATAATAATATAAAATTACCTTTGTGAATAACAAATAGAAAAATAATATTATGCAACCAGATAACTAGAGGTTGAGGTAGTTCTTTGTTTTCCACATATCACTAAAGATGAATTATTATACATTTTTTATACTTTGTTGGCATACGTTCAAGTGTATATGACACATAATATGTGTGAATGTGTGTAGTGCTCCACAGTACGATTCTAAAGAGTATCAATTTGCAGTGCGATGTAGCTTGACAATAGAATCGTTACTGTGCTCTAGTTACCACACTTCGCACTCGTATTCTACACATTACAAATGTGATCTGCATCTTAATAAGATATTCCAACACATATTAATTCATTTACATTATTCACCTCAGAAATTAAGTCGCAATCGTCAAAAAATAAAAATGATATTTGCTTAATGAGATAATTTTCTCATTTAAAATAATTCTGGTAATTTTGTATACAGATTATTAAAGAGGGATAAAATAATTTCCAATTTAAATTTTAATTGCTTTCTATAATATATTATCAACAATGTAAAAATAAATTAAATACATCAGTAAATCTATATGCAAGTTATGGACAGCGTTCCCACATATTATGCTGACGTAGCCCGAACCCTAAACCTTTTGTATCTTATCTAATAACTTGTATCATATTCTTTTATGTTAGTTGTAATGTAGTTCACAGTCAGTCAGAGACGAGCAATCGTATTGTAAACAACCACTTGTAATTGAATTAATTTCTGTTTTAATAAAAAGTTCTGACATAACTTAATAAGTCGAAATAAATGTTTTTTAAAAACATAACTCACAAATAATTAAATATAACTGGCGCAGTCGCAGCGGATTTGCTAACGAAATAATTATTATTTCGGTTCAACGATTTATTGCAAATAAAGAAACCTACAAAAGTGACCGGTGTGTAAAGACTCAGTCGTGTCTCAAGTCATCACGAACGCATATCGCGATAACAAGAGAAGCCTGCCCTGCTGAACACAGTGCCGAGCCAACGCAGAAGTCCTGCAGCCTATTCGAAGTTCCATTCATTCCATTGTGGAAGAAGACCGAATACGAAAGCAATGAACACACTGATCATCTTCCTGTGAGTAGCACTTATGTTATGTCAAACGGTAGTGATCGAGCGCATATCGATTCAGAAACAGAACACTCAGATACAGATTCAGTTATTTCCTCTGACTCACAAATTCTAATTCCTATTGATCCCATTTTCCAATCAATACTAGATCAAATAAATAACTTATCTCTTACAAACATGGCACCCCCACCAGAAATAAAACGTGAATACCTAGACATGATTCCTGATTTTAATGGTGACCCTAAATTATTAGCTAGATTCATTATTACATGCGAAAAACTAGTTACAAAATTTTATAATAAAGATGATGAACAAGATTTTCAAAATGATTATCTCATGTCGAGTATTCTATCGAAGATCAAAGGTGAAGCCGCTATTAATATAGCAAGTTGCCAAATCAATTCATTCGAAGATTTGAAAACAGCGTTATTAAACACTTACTCTGATAAACGTGATTGTTATACTCTTAACATAGAAATTACAGAATTAAAACAAAATCAAAATGAGACACCGTTTGAATTCTATAACAGAGTACTAGAAATTTTAAATTTACAAATTTCATACTTGAGAACTCACTCTAACCCAAATGAATCCGACATCTTAGGTAAATACTTTAGAAAATATGCATTGCGCATTTTATTAAGAGGACTCAAAGAACCACTAGGCACACTCATGCGAACTAAAAACCCAGAAGACATGAGTGCAGCACTCAATATGCTAACGAATGATTTCCAAATTGATTCAATGACTAAAGTATATCAAAAACAAATTACTAATACCAAACCAAGACAATTCACAACCCAAGTAAAACAATTCCAGACCCAAACGCAACCCAGAAACATTCCACAACTTATGTATCGTGCGAATCCACAATTTAACACAAACAACACGTTTCAACGTGCGGTAACAAAACCAAACGCTGTACAAAATAATTTTAAACCAGACCAAAATAAAAAATTACCAGCACCTACACCTATGAGTGTAAGTACCCGACAGACTTTTACTCCAAGACAAGGTACCAGCAATTACCGCCCCCAACCTCAACCTCAGCCGCAACCTCAATTCCAACAATATCAATCTTATCAACAACGCAAACCTGACTTTATATCAGAAGAATTATTCAATACCGAAATCAGCGAAATAACTAACGCTGACTTTGATCAAAATATCGACGACAATAATGTAGAGTATTATGTAACCGAATCTAACGACATTGATGACGAATACAACGATCAAAATGATTTTTTTTAAATAACAGCCTCGGAACAAACTTCGAATTAATGAATGTTATTCACAATCATAGTGAACTACCGTTCATCATATTTCCCGAAAACAACTTAAAAGTACTTATTGACACCGGTAGCACACGTTCTTTTATAAATCCTGATATTGCGAACCAATATTTCGGAAATAAAATTAAACAAGACCCATTTAAAATTACTACTGCACACGGTACTTCAACTGAAAATTATAGTGTCATATTACCATCTTCTAAAATATTTAATAAACCAACTATATTACTAAAATATCATTTATTCAATTTTCATGCGAAATTTGATATCCTACTTGGTCTAGATAACTTGAAATTATTAGAAGCAACTATTGACCTAATTAACAACAAAATTATTACTCCAACTCAAAACATCAAAATTCATTACCATAAAATACTTCCTAAATCTCATTATGTTACAATTCCACCGAAATCTGAAAAATTATCTAAATTTTTTGTTAATAACATAGAAAATGGCGAAGTAGTATTATCAGAAACAAATTTAAATAATATAATAATTATTCCCGAAGGCGTAGCAAATATTCAAAATCACCAATTTATTTATCCAATAATAAATTTAAGTAATGAAGAACAAACCATTGACTCAGCAAATTGTGTAAAATTTAAACTATTAGAAGAATTCGAAATAAACAATATTAATTTAACTGAAAACTTACCAAAAGAACAATTAGATATGAACAAAATTAGAATCGAACACATGAATTCCGAAGAAAAAAGAGAAATAACAAAATTACTTGCTTCATATTCTGAAATATTTCACGCAGATAATAAGCCATTAACCTTTACTAACGAGATAAAACATTTCATACGAACTAAAGATGAAATCCCGGTATATTCAAAAACTTATAGATACCCTGAAATACATAGAAAAGAAGTTGAAAAGCAAATAACAAAATTATTAGAACAAAATATAATTCGCCCATCGTTCTCACCATGGTCATCTCCAATTTGGATCGTGCCTAAAAAGCTCGACGCATCCGGTGAAAGAAAGTGGAGAATGGTAATAGACTATAGAAAATTGAACGCGAAAACAATCGATGACAAATATCCTTTACCAAATATTACTACCCTTTTAGACAAATTAGGCAGATGCCAATACTTTTCAACATTAGATCTCGCGTCCGGATTTCACCAAATTGAAATGAATGAAGCGGATATTCAAAAAACGGCATTTAACACAGAAAATGGTCACTATGAGTTCCTTAGGATGCCTTTTGGCTTAAAAAACGCACCCTCCAGTTTCCAAAGAGTTATGGATAACGTTCTTAAAGATTTAATCAATAATATTTGTCTTGTCTACCTAGACGATGTGATAATATTTAGTACAAGTCTCCAAGAACACATTGAAAGTCTAAAAACAGTTTTCGATCGACTAAAAAAGGCTAATTTGAAAATTCAACTCGATAAATCGGAATTTTTACGTAAAGAAGTAGCTTATCTCGGACATGTTGTAACCCCTGACGGCGTAAAACCTAATCCAGATAAGATCCGTGCTATCAAAAACTATCCTCTTCCAAAAACTGAAAGACAAATTAAAGCATTTTTAGGATTATTGAGTTATTATCGGAAATTCATCAAAAATTTATCTCATATAACCAAACCTTTAACTAAATGTTTGAAGAAAAATGAAAAAATAAATTATAATAATCCAGAGTATATAAAATGTTTTAACACTTGTAAAAATCTGCTAATTAATGATCCAATACTCCAATATCCTGATTTCAGTAAACCCTTTAATTTAACCACAGACGCCAGCAACTATGCCCTTGGCGCTGTTTTATCACAAGGCCCTATCGGTGCCGATCTTCCTGTTGCTTACGCTAGTCGTACATTAAATGATACAGAAATAAATCTTAATACCACTGAAAAAGAGTTATTAGCTATCATATGGGCTACAAAATACTTCAGACCATATTTATACGGAAGAAAATTCACAATAGTTACAGATCACAAACCTTTACAATATCTACACAGCCTTAAAGAACCAAATTCAAAATTAATCCGTTGGAGACTTAAGCTAGAAGAATACGACTATGACGTTATTCATAAGAAAGGAACATTAAACAAAAATGCAGACGCTCTGTCTCGCATAGAATTAAATATAAACACGTTAGAACAAGAATCACCAAGTTTATTTGATTTAATTGAAGAATTTAATGAAACGTATGTTCCCAATAACGAAACACAATCTATGATAGTCGAACCCGATGATGACAATTACCTCGATCTTGAAACAGACCAAAACGTTCATTTAAGTATAGAACCAAAATTAAAAATTAAACACATTGTTGATGACCTGCTCAATAGCAAAAACAACATTGCACACTGTATCTCAGCTGATAACAAGTTATCAGCAGGAATAGCAGAACAGTTAAAAGTTAAATTTAAATGTAAAGACTTTCTATTCAAATCAAAAAACAAAGTCGGTGCAATAAAAGCCCAACATATAGGAAATAATAGAATATTATTTCATTTAATCACTAAACAAAATTACAAGTCAGAACCTAAAATGAAAGATATCGAAACTTGTCTAACTAATTTAAAAGAATTTTGCGAACTTAATGACATTGCTAAATTAGACATTCCCAAAATTTGTTCTGGCCTAGATAGAAAAAATTTTAACGAAATCGAATCTTTAATTAAAAGAATCTTTGCAAACACAAACATCGAAATCACAATTTATTCGCTTATGTCAGACGAAACGCTTATCACAGAACACGATAATATTATCGCAAACTCAAGTTCAGACTTAGAAACCGTACATTCAAACGCAGAGAATCCAATCATAGGCATTACAATCACCGAAACACCTGTAAATTTCGGAAAGAATCAAATTTTTTTATCTCTAGTACAACATTCCCCAGCCGAACCAAAAATAAGGAAAATTCACTCTGATAAAATGAGAATTCTTGTACAATTATCTGAAACCGATTTCGAAAATGATGTCATAAATTTCATTAAAGAATTTATTGTACCTAAAGTAAAATATTACTTATATTTTGAACAACCCATATACGAACGATTTAGTAATGCACTTCAAAAACATTTTAAAAATTCTGAAATAATATTTATTAAAAGTAATATCAAACTAATTGATGTAGAAGATCAAGAAGAAATTTTGCAAACTATAACAAATTATCACGAAGGCAAAACAAACCATCGAGGCATCAATGAAGTCCATAATCAATTAAAAAAGAAATATTATTGGCCAAATCAGCTAAAAAGCATTACCGATTTCATTAATCAGTGCGAAATATGTTTAACAGCTAAGTACGAACGAAATCCCATAAAACCTAAATTAAACATAACCCCAACACCAAATAAACCTTTTGATATTGTTCATGTTGACACACTCAGCCTTGAAAATTCAAAATTCTTAACGATAATTGACGCTTTTTCCAAATACGGACAAGCATATAAAGTAACTTCGACAAATGCTATCGAAATTGCGAACAAACTAACAAAATATTTTTCTCATCACGGTATACCCAAACTAATAATATCAGACAATGGATTAGAATTTAAAAATAACCTCGTTAAAGAATTACTTTCCCTTCATAAAATTGACGTACACTTTACAAGCTCACAAAACCCAAACTCGAATGGTTTAGTTGAACGTTTTCACTCAACTTTAATAGAACACATTCGTTTATTTAACATGCAAGAGCAATTCAAAAATGAAATTATTGAAGATAAAGTTCACTACGGAGTCTTAGCTTATAACAACACTAATCATAGTACTACTAATCTAAAACCAACCGAAATTATCAATGGACATCTTGAAACAAATTCTCCACTCGATATAGAACTCGAAAAACAAATTACTCAAGAATATATTCAAAACCACAAAGAAAAAACTAAATTAATGTACCAAAATATTAATCAAAAATTGCAAAACGATAAAACGAAATTAATCACTAAAATAAATGAAAATCGAGAAGAACTCCCTAATATCCCAAAAACTATTTTTGTCCAAAACAAACAAAAAGTCAACAAAACACGACAACCAAAATTTAAAAAAGAAAAACTTAAGAAAGTAAATACGAATTTAAAAACAGGTCTAATCGAAACTCAACCAAACGACAAAAAACAATCCAAAATACACTTATCTAACATTAAAAGACCACGAAAAGTTACTAATAAAGATCCGGCAATTCCAGGTCCCTCTACCTGTCATATTCCCACGGACTAGACTTCAAGGATATTACACATAATCCAGGACTTATGACTATAAATCTCGGACCTGCAAAACTTCAAAAAACAAAACACACATTTGTACACTACTATGACTTACAATCACTATGGACTCAATACGATAATTTAAACAAACAATATGTTAACCTCTCGCAAACACTTGATATTGACCATACGTTTGCCTCAGAATTTGTAAACGATAATAAAATTATCAAATATATTCAAGACTCAATTAACGAGAAAATTAGTCACTTTTCAACCCACTCAAAAAGTAATAGATCTAAACGTGGACTAATTAATGCATTAGGCTCCATAATAAAAAGTATAACTGGAAATTTGGATGCAGAGGATGAAAAACGGTACTCAAAAATTATGAATCATTTGCAAGAAAATCAATTCAAATTAAATAACCAAATAAAGCACCAGTATTCTGTTAATCAACAAATGATAGAGTATTTCAATAAAACTGTTGATACAATTAAAGAGAACGAAAAAATACTTAAGTCAAAAATTGAGCAACTTATTCATATCATTATCGGCAGAACCGGAGATCGTGACAGATTTATGATAAAAGATGTTTATCATCAATTTAATACCCTATTTACCTTAATTTTAAATACTCTTCAAGACATAGAAAATTCGTTTACCTTTTGTAAATTGCATACCATGCATCCAAGCATTATCAAATCACACGACTTATATACTGAATTAAATAAAATTTCAAAATTTTATAATAACGAATTACCATTTAATCTAGATAATGAAAACATGCTAGAAATCGAAAAATTAATCTCTGTAAATTGTAAATTATCACCAAATAAAATCACATACTTTATAGAAATCCCTATAAACTATGAAACAGATTTTGAACTATTCCAGTTAATCTCAATTCCTACTAAATACAATACTGAATTTGTAACTGTAATTCCAAGCTATGAATACTTTCTTAAATCGAAAGACGGACAAATTAAATCTCTTCATGACATATGTGTCTACAACAAGGACAGAATGCATCAGTGTCCCAATAAAATCAATGAAATCAACGAAAATTCCTGCGAGAAGAATTTCATACTGCACAACAAAATCGAAAATTGCCATTTCACCAAATTAAACATCAAAAACAACCACATTGAAATTATAGAAGACATCAACCAATATTTAATAATATTTCCAAACCTGGAAAAAATTGAAACAAAATGTAAACAAGGTGACATAATAAAAACCCTGCAAGGAATATTTCTCGTCAAAGAAGATCAATGCCAATTGAAATTTAGAAATAAAATTTTAACATTTAAACATGGAACATTTGGCAAACCAATCATAATTGAAAACTTTACACTTGTGTTCAATAAAACACAAATACCAAAAATGTCAATCGAATTAAATAACATTGATCAGCTCAAACCAATAAATAAATTCGACAACACCTACGCCAACGACATAACCAATCAAGATGACGTCAAGTCCACAGACTATCTAGTATGGGCACTTTACGTCGCAATCATCGCCAGTATCATCGTAATCTCTTCAATCTACCTGAAGAAAAGATGGCAGAAAACCAAATATCAGACTTCCAGTCCAAAAGAAGACATCGAACTTCAACCGAGAACTTCATCCCCTATATCGACGCTGAAGCTTCCCGATGGAGCCCGATTTTAAAGAGGGAGGAGTTATGGACAGCGTTCCCACATATTATGCTGACGTAGCCCGAACCCTAAACCTTTTGTATCTTATCTAATAACTTGTATCATATTCTTTTATGTTAGTTGTAATGTAGTTCACAGTAGTCAGAGACGAGCAATCGTATTGTAAACAACCACTTGTAATTGAATTAATTTCTGTTTTAATAAAAAGTTCTGACATAACTTAATAAGTCGAAATAAATGTTTTTTAAAAACATAACTCACAAATAATTAAATATAACTTGCATGAATATTTTATTTAGTTAATTTACAGTTGATTATGGCTTATTACTTCATTTTATATTTTAGCAATTCCAATTCAATATTTATTCTGGAATTTGAATCATCCAAATTAATTGAAATTTTGCTGAAAAATAATTACCTACTGTTAGATGTAATCCAAACTGAATTAACATAAATACGTACACAGGCAATATAAACTACAAGAAACAATTAGTATACTTTATAATTTCATTATTGTCACCGTCAACAGAATCAGAAACATTGCCTTCATCTTTCTACAACCTAAGTTAATATATTACTATAGTATTGTTTACATCGATATTAGAAAACTAATAATATGCCACATTCATTATTCTTTAAGAGCCTATTGCATGGCAATAATACGCATTGAAAATCGAGTAATTTTTGTGATGATCTCAATCTAATACTGTTATACGTATGATGTTGAATTTTTGTATTTAAGGAAGCATACTAAAAGTGCAGAATCTTTAATTAATGTAATTAGTTTGGCTTTAATAATTATGCGAAAATCGGCGAAAATTCTAGTATTTAATTCCTTTTTATCTCTATTGTTGTCGGAACAATATATAGTTTGAATTTTTCAATTCAACAATGCTTTGTCATTAGATTAGGTACTAATGTAAAATTTCAGATTTTTATTTTGAGCAATACAGCCAGAATCGTGAATTCTGATTATATTGCAGCAATATTGCGCTCAAGAAGTATAGCGCCTTAACATCATTTTACCACATAATAGTATTTTTATCTTACTACCTTTAATTTTAAAAAGCATTTTTGCCACTACCCTGCAACTCTTGGATCCGACGTCTGTTAGAATGTCTATTACTCGCACGATTGCGGAAGAAATTATTTTTGGTGTATTTTTTTCTGAAGTATTGAAACATTATGTAGATAAGGTTAGTATGAGGTCCTTTTGTGAATTAAATTATCTTTTGTAGAAAATGTTTTTTTCCCTCAAAATGTATAATTCATGCACACTAATTAATTGAGATTTGCGATAAAACATTTCAAATCTGAGATATTCATCCTGCATCTAAATTACCCTTAAACGTACCAAAAATTTTACACGAAATTTGGCCAGTTCGTAAGTTTAATAATGTTTCAAACATAAATTACTTTCAGCACGTAATGAATTATTTTTCTGTCTCTGTTCTTTTGTTATCACGGGTTGCTATTGCTACAGATCTTCAGTCGTTGTTCATTTAGTTTCAGAATAAATTTGACGAGCGAAGTCATCTGTAATTGTGAAAAATCCGCCTTCCGTTTTGAATTCGTTGGTAATTATTAAGCAAAGCAAAGTTCTTAACAATGTAGGGGATTAATTTCAGGTTTATTCGAAGGGGCACTTTCTGATTTGAATATTAAAATGTGGCGCGGTTCTAACCACAATGGGGATATTTTAATTAGAGCACAATATGGCGCAGAATTTATACTTAACCGGAGCTTAATTTAATAAAAGCTGTTTTCTAATAAAAGTCACTTTCGATTTAGTTTTGTTAATTTTTATGTGTTGTTCTCAATATTGAAGAGTTTTTATGAAAAGAATTTTGAATAGGGATGAGGAGAAAAAGTGTGCAAATGTTTCGTTTTCTGCTAGAATAGGTCGTTAGGATCTGTATACAACTTCTACACACTTTTTTAAATATTTTTTGAACAACAAAATAACACATTTAGCAAAATGTTGAAATTTGTTTCATTTGCAAAAATTTTGTACCAAGAAGAAAATGACACAAATAATATCTTGAATTATCTGTATAAATTCTCTAGGTATCACAAATATTTAAAAATAATTTTAGTCGAGGCATCCCCATAAATCATTGTAAATTTCACTAAATTCTTTTTTCTTTATAAATCCTAAAATCCACAGACTTCCTTCTTAATCGTCTAAAATTGCCAAAGATCCCCAAAAATCGTCCTACGTCTTCTATATAAATGCTTTCAAACAATAATGAATCTTTTTTCTATTAAAGACATGTTGAGAAATGTAATTAATCTTTGAAAATCTAATAAATCCGTAGAAAACCGGAACATTATACATCCATCATAGATCCCAAGCGGTTTGCGCGAGTTTATATCATTGATTTCCTAGATTTTTTCATAATATATTAATTGCTTTTTTATAATTCATACACTTGAAATAAAAGATGTAGGTACCTATTTCGTTTTCTCTTTTACATTTACTATTTATAGCAGAATTACTCTAGAAATTAAAATTGAGTTTAAAAAAATAAATAAGAACTTTTAGGTTGCCTCGAATATTTTTCTTAATAGTTTGTGATTGCGTAGTAATGTTTTGAATTAAAATGATTACAGTTTGCAAATTTAATCTCTGTTCTGCTTGAAGTACAACACCACGCCTGTAAAAGTTAATTGCTTCTTTTTTGCTGTCGTAGTGTACTGTTTCATAAAAACTTTTTTTGTGTGATTAATAATTCTTAACCTAGAATTTTCGCGTTTTTTGTTACAGTATTTTGCTGGAAACATGATGCTTGTTATGACGTAAAATGCATTGCCTGATTAAAAGAAAATATGCAAAATTGTGTCATCCTATCACAAGACTTTGTGATAAACAAAATGCATGCATTAATGTTTTTCTGGGTCACAAAAATTTGAATATGTTCAACTCTTGAATTGACATTATGGGTAGGTAGAACCAATAATTAAATAATAATTAATATTCTGTAATAAATAATAAAATAATCGTATATATTACATCCTACGCAGCCTATTTGTTGTTTAACATTATGAATATGATAATTAAAAATGTTATCTGCTTATATGTTATAATTTCCGTATAAATAGATTATTATTAAAATGAAAAATAATACATTTTAGTTGAAATTGTAAAAAAAACTAAATCATATTTTGCTATTTTATTTACCTAGTTACCTACCCCGATTTTTCGAATTGAAAGTCATCTTTCAGGGCACATTTATCTGTGTTACAGTCACAAAAAAATAATTTTTAGTTTATCAATATGCATTAAAAATGTATCTACCTACTATTTTTCTAAAAAAAATGTATTATTGATAAATTCAATGGCGCAGAAAAGTTCAAGTTCTTATTCTTTACTGCTTACAAGATAAAAAGTGTATCAAATTTAATAGTTCAAAATTACAATATTTTTTAATAAATCAAGTAGATAATGAGAAATTCAGTATACTTTGAAAATAGCTCCAAAATATTCCAAAAATATAGAAAATTTTTAGTACTTAGCAGTTTTCTGAGAAACGGCTTTATTAAATAATGTAATATTAATAAAAATGTCAATTCATATTTTTATTAGGGTATAAAAAATATAATATCAAGTCGAAAAATGTTAAATGAAAGAATAATAATTAGCGTAAATGTTTTTCTAAGTTAACATGAACATTTTTATTGGCGTAATTAAAAAACAAAACTGAAAATTTGTCAATATTTTGATGTTACCTAGCAATTAATAAAAACAGTTATAATAAATTTGAGATCATAGAAATTTCTTTAAAATCGACATATTTGGTTTCATAATCTATTATTATTATTTTACAATGATGTTCAAGGTTGTGCGTACACGACTATAGAATAAAATTTGCAATCTTCCGGTATTTTGTTAAAAATTTTACTAAAAGCCAAGTTTTACATAATTTTTTACAATCATTTGTACATCGATTTCATAAGATATGTATTAATAATTATATAAATTTGATTCTTCATGTTAAATTTTAATTTGAAATTTTTAATCGTATATTCAAAATAACGGTTGCGGTTTAACTCTTTGGGGTAAACAGGTTCAAAATTTGAACCACTAATTTTTCAACTTATTCGGTACATTGGTGTGTAAAATGTACCATCAATTTATAAAATTTTTACAGGATAAGTTCGTAGGTTTAAGCCGTATACCACCAGCGCACGCATAAGTTTGTAGTATATTCTATGAATCATAGGGGTTAATTTCAGTTATATTATATTGCTTTTGACTATGTAATAGCGTTTATTTTCCCCTGTGCAATAGAAAATACTTCTGTACCTCTAAGGGTGTAATTTTATTCATTTTACCGTACCTCAAAGAGTTAATGCGCTAATTTAATCAGTGTAGTACACGTCCCTAAACTTAAAAATCAACCATCAGACAGTCTCACTAATGAAATCATTATGCAAACTGCTTCATTCATCCTTTTCTGTTTTAGCTCGGCCCGTATCTGTTCGGAATAGCGCAATGAACTATGTGCTGAAGAAGCTCATCAACACGATGGAGTCTCGCAGCGAAGCGTTCTACACCAACGTGGAATCGAAGAGCGAGATTAGTGGTTCCGGAGTGATGAGCTTTAACGACACCGTGGTGCAGACAATTCAATCAGTGGTGCTGAATGCCACTGCGGACATCACGAGTGAGGTTGTACCGACCGCGAACCGCTCCAATGCGGCCAGTGCGAGCGTGTTTGAGAGCAAACTCATTATCCCGCTGTATGTGATCATTTTCTTGTTATCTGTGATTGGGAATTCTTTGGTGCTGGTTACCTTAGCGCAGAACAAACGGATGAGGACTGTCACCAATGTTTATCTGCTGAATTTGGTAAGTTTGCGTAAAGATAATCGATGTAATTTGTGTAGAGCAGAGGTTCCCAAACTATTTTTTCTCGTAGACCACTTTCAAAATTTTACTGGTTTTGGCGGATCCCCTGCTGATACATTTCTACCATATTCCCAAAACTCGTCAAAAAGTTTTTACAACAGTCGCTGACCTTCTTAAAATACACTAAGTACCTACTCAAAAAAATTAAAGGAGGTGTCAAAAAGGAAATTAATTCTAAATAAACAGGCTATTTGATCCATATGCCGGTCTAACTGATTTTTTTTTTCAAACCTGTGGACCAAAAAAATAATTTTTTCGCGCTGTCCGTTAGGATTGCATGAGAACCGTAGCTCCTAAAAAATTTTAGCCAAAAAATCTGAAAATTCGAATCTTAAAGCTTCAAACTGCTTTTTTTAAAGTCTCAATACTATCATTTTTCATCGAAATACAGCCTGTCAAATATCAACGAAAAATTTGGAATTTTTTTGCTCCGTTAATTTTTTTGAGTAGTATTATCTGCCTACAATGATAGATAAAGCCAAGCCAACATTTTTGTTCTTTACTATCGAAACCAGAAACATTTCCGTGGACCCCTACTTACAACTTGTGAACCCCAATTTTTATCCACGTTAACGTAGACCCCCGTCGAATCTCCCGTGGACCCCTGGAGGTCCACCTGGACCACTTTGGGTATCACTGGTATAGAGGTTGGTAGAGAACGATTAGCGAGAGAAGATACACACATTATCTATTTTGCTGAATGCTGGTAACCATTCAACAAGATTTACTCCCAATTATAAAATGGTAGATGTAATTATAGTGGACTTAGACCGAGTCGTCTTGGTGCAGTCAGAATCGCAATGCATGCGACGACCTTTGAAATTCAAAGCGGCAACGGAAAGATTATTAGGTACCTATACTACATTTAAGACGATCAATAGCTAGAAGCATCTGAGTGCAATTTAATTGTGATGTTTTATAATTTAACGACAATCACACACTTCCGACCAAGAAACTTGAACCGCGAAACTCCGGGTTCGTTTCGTCATCTCATGCACAGAGTTGTGCCACGGCCATCTCTATTTTTCAGGCCGGAGTCTTCACACTGGCAACAGCGCACCGAGCAGCAGTAGTGGTCCTATGCGCGCTATACGTTGTATGGGAAATTTGTAAAATATGCAGTAAAAATCAGTTTTTTCGTAGAATTTTCAAGTATATAATTTTACAATGTATAAAATAAATAATTCTCCACAGTATAATAACGCTTACTGTACAATATATGAATTAACAACAATACTTTGAAGTAAATAAGATATTCAAAATTAATCTAATTGTAGGCCGTTGGAAATAATAAAAAAATTGCGAAATTCAAGAAGCTTTTCTCCATCAGATTTTTTTTTGCTGGAAGTCACAGATTAAGATGTATATTTCACGAAAAAATTAACTCACAGACATGGCATGGAGTGGAACACGTAAAACATGCCATTTTTTCACGTTTATTATTGATTTTTTTTATTTAATTGAATAAAAATCTGCTGTGTCCACCACAGTACTTCTCCGACTATAAGTTTTAATAACTTATTTCGTAACGCCTTTAATTTTATGCTTTATTCAGCAAAATTTAAATAAATTTATCTTTTTCCCAAATTATTTCATTTGATACCAACTTGATTGAATATCGCATAAATGTCATTTTTTCAATTTTTACTAAACTCGTCTCCCCGAGAGCTTTAAATTTACACCAAATTCGGTATAATTTGAATAATGTATTTAAAAAAATTGACGATCGGTTAAATGTTATTTTTATGTTTTTACTAGAATTATTTTCCCGAGAACTATAATTTGATACCACACACGATAGTATTTTAATAAAAATAAAATAAGTTATGTTTATAAAGTTGGTAATCCTGGTCGAATAATTTGAATTTTTTTTAGAAACAATTGACAATCGCATTTTTTACATTTTTATCTCCCCAAGCGCTTTAAATTGACACAAAACTCGGTATAATTTGAATAATTTATAATAAAAAAATAATTGACGATCGTTTAATGTTATTTTTGTTTTTCTACTAGAATTCATTTCCCGAGAGCTTTAATTTGATACCACACACGATAGTATTTTGATAAAAATTTAAAAAAAATATGTTTACAAAGTTGGTACCACTGGTTGAATAAAGCTCATTAACGAACTTGAAGTCAGATTTTGGCTCAAGATCTTAAATATAAAATTTCAGTCCAAAATTCCAACGCGTTTTTAAGTTATGCAACATCCAGACTTACCGACAGACCGAAAGAGTAACAGACCGACTTTTATTTAAATTATGTTTTTTGGGTTCAGTAGGGTCTAAAACGTGAAGATTCACGAAAATCTCGAACTGTCTAAAAATCACGATTACAATACTTCCCTCTATACATAGGTCGGGGAAGTAAAAAAAGGAAGTGCTTGTGGGAAATATTTTATTTTATTATCATTTTTAACCCTCTAATAACATATACTCGTAAAACCAAAATTTAGATTTTATACTTTCTATTTTTATCTGGAATTGCTAATATGGCATTAACGAGTTTTTTATAATTTGGCCGTATTCTCGTTTTATAGAAAAAAATAGTTTGAAGGTAAGTTTAAACTTGTTTTAAAATTTACTAATTAATTGTGTAGGTGTAAATGATATTTAAAATTTAATTAACATGTAACATGAAACATGAAACCCATTTAATCTTTCTACAGTGGGCGCTCAGTTTAATCATCCCGTATATTAAGGAAAAGTCAAAAATTTTCACAACATATTAGGTTCTTTTAGTCTAGAGTCAACGCAGTCAATTTTGATTTATGTGAACAGAGCAACAGTATATGCTTGGTCAATCGGTAAGTACAATGTGAATGTATACTTGGTTGGTAACTTGGTAGATAAATTGGGACTTCCCCTGAATACTAAGTTTTAAAATATTTACTAGTTCTAGTCATATTTTTTATGTTAAGTTGATGATTTATTTGTATTGAAAAAATGTTGAGATATGGCCGATATAACGCCAAGACAGTGCAAAAATAATTATCTTTATATATTATAAACATGTATATTGTATAATGCTCGGAATAACATTTAGAACTATTACAATTCATTCTCTCGATTAAAACATTTAATGCGCAACAAAAGTGTGTTAGGAATAAAATATTGTTGTTACTACTGAATAAGTTCACGTGAAAAAACATTCTTTATTATTTGTTTACAAATATCAGCTGGGCACTGTATTTTAAATATAAATATACTACAAAATATCTCCTTTGCATTTAACATACATGCAAAGTTTCTACTCCTTGGTGTATACCTAGCTAAGAAGCATAAAACTTTTCCGCTAATGTCTGCAAAGGCAGAGCTAAAGGTGCGATATAATTATTTGAAGTGGCATTAATTTAATACAGTGTGTCTCATGATGGGGTGAAATTCCCCCATTTGTGGTTTCGCCAGGTTAAAGTACCATTCGTTATAATTATGTTGATATATTCGGCTGTAAATCACCGATCATGAATGTAAAACATGCCCGCGCATATTATAATGTCAAAGCTTTGTTATCTGTGTAGAATTTCAACAAAATATTACACCGTGATGTTCAATTGAGTGTTTAATAATTCTGTAGGTGGTATATTGTGGACGGGATCAGTTTCATATTTTATAATTTATTGTGCGTATTGTTTGCTTCAATTATTGCAGATTATTTATTTGTATAGTCAACATTATTGCAAAATTATTATAATTAATATCGGAGAGGTTAATTATTTAAATATTTAATTGAATATTCATAATGAATAGTTATTTTTGATTCTAGATTGCAAAATCATACTTTGAGGATGAAAATATTAGTAAAAATGTAATGAGAAAATTTTGACGCTTAGGATTATTCGAATTTATCAATGTGACATGTAATGTTTCCGTGACAACAACAAACCAAACTAATCGTTCTAATTATGTTCTGTCATTTTTTGCAATTTGTATATTATGAAGTATAATTTTATTTAATTGTGACTCTTTCTTCTGCCAAAAATTTGCTGGATGTAAAAGACTTTTACTTTTAATTGTAAACGTCAATTAATCAATCTCTACATTAATAACTTGTAAAATTCACAGCTGACTTGTAAAAATTTAAGTTAGTAGCTTAGCTAGTCATAATATATTCATAAGAAACGGTTCACGTTGCCACAGTAATACTTCCAAATCTTAAGCCCATTTTACATTGAGCAATATTGCAGCTGCAATCGCAACTTTTAACCAGATGCATCAATATTGCGTGAGTGTAATACAGGAATTGCACGTTCAACCGATTGAATCAATCTTGTCCGCAATGGGTTGCATGAAATACAACTTGTTTTGTTCTAAATTCGTTCAAGCGTGTAATGCAATTCACAGTTATTTCTAGTTATTTTAAGTCTGTTATGATATTACCAAGCTGACATAAACGTCAAAAAAAGAGTGTTAAAAAAGATCAGCTACAATAATGACGTTGGTAATACAATATGAAGTTGGTAACACAATATTGGCAACCTTGTAAAATAAATTCATATATTTAGCAATTGCATGTTGCTCAGTATAAAATGTAAAAAATGTCTTCTGCAATTGTCTTGTTCAACTCTGATTGCAGTTGCCCGTTGCGTTTGCTCAATATAAAATGGGCTGTATGAGAAATCATATAAGACAATTTTTGACAGAACAATTGTGTGTGAATGACAGAATTTGGTTAAAACACGCATGAGTTTAAATGAACAACCTAAATGTTTCTAAAGGTAAAACAAGATCATTACTAAACGTCATAATCGACACATCAACAACTTAAGTACACGCGCGCTATGGAAACCGAATCTCCAATGATAGAGCAGAGATATCTCTAGAGTCGACGCATCTAGGAACATAAGTCGAAAATGTTAAATTTACAGGAACTACAAAAAAACTTATAATGCACTAAGTAATAATTTATACTCATTTACTCTCTATTTATCTAAGTCCATGTTAAATTAGATCATATTTAGCAAAATAAAAAAGAAATATAAAATATATACCGCTATGGCTTTTTCGTGACTTATATTATGGGTACCAGACAATTTACATTGACTTATGTTCTAAGGAACACATGTGTTATGTTACTATACCTGATTTTTTAATAACTAAACCTACAAAATTGAAGTTGTCTCTCTGAGTCATATTTACACTGTAAATACGAGAAAAATATCACTAGATTTTTTTTGCGCCAAACTTAAATTTAACCTATCAACGGGAAAACTCGATACAGTCACTGACAACAGCTGACGAGACAAGATGGAGAACATTCGTTTGTTAACATTACAAAGTTTGTGTGAAGTAAAACTGATGTTACATCAGCCAATCAAAAACGATCAGTTTTAGCATTCCAACTTCAGATTGGTCCGATTAGTTTTTAAATATAATAACATAAGTCAATTATTTGAAACGTGTAGAAACCAAACATAAGTCAAATTATGTGCTGTAAAGTATGTAAAATAATTGAGGTTGAAAAGGAACACCACTGTTAGTTTCGCCTGTCTAGACGAAGTTGACTTATATGCTTTATTCTGATTGTGAGTTGATGAAAAAGGGACTTATTGCAACTCATAACTAAAAAATTGATTTTTTTGATTCATTCTGCCGCATAGAATTAGTCAATTAGTGCAAACGGATAGCTAGTCGTACAACCTAATCTTCATTGACCGTGGAGTAAGGCATATTGCTATTAATGTTTTCTTTCAATAAAAAACCATCATATTTTTTTCGCATTCTGTTGCAATCTTATAACAGATAAACTGTTACATAACAGTTCTGATAAAAAAGCGATTTTTCTTATAAAATTCTGTAAACAATCATCCGAACATCATTCGTGGAAATTTCTTCTCTGAATGTTCCATGAGATCTTTCCAATATATCTTATGACGTTTTTCCGGAAAAATCTTAGTGTCATTTTTGTTTAGGAGAGTTTTAAAAGCCAGCTTTTATTCCATGACATCTTTATTTTGAGTTGTCTTCCGGTTGTCGTCATTTATACTCAAAGCTTTTTAGTTGTGGAGATAAGTGCATTATCCACTCAAACGCAGCTTTGCTGGAAAGTCACGTCTAATGTTTCTCTCTAACGATATAGAAAACTGTTTTTAACGTTGATATAAAAAGTGTACTCTAAACTTTGTAATTGGATAAAAAAGTGCAATTTGAGAGGAAGGGTCGTGCACTTTATTGTTTGTAGTTTCCGAACGGATGACAGTATAAAGTTTCAACGAAAATATACAATTAAATCTTGGGTTTGATACGTTAGTAGGTATACATCGTGTGTGTTTTTTTACTGATTATTAAATACATGGATTTCTCCGAGAACCGAGGGTCAGCTTTTTAATTTGGAAAATATATTTTCATTTATTTCCATATTTCCACATACCTCTAGTAGCATTTTTATGAGATTATAACAAAGGCAGAAAATATGAATATACATTTAAATACTAAATATGTACCGATGTATATTTCGAAGTATGTATGTAATTAAATATTCTAAATTTTTATATAATTTGAAAAATGTAATATTTTTAGAACATTCATATATTTTTTATTAATTAACAATAACAATGAAGAATACAGAACAATAATTGATAATTGTTATTTGTAATTCCTTACTGGTCTTGATCTGGAGTCTGGACTACTTTTATAGTGTGTGTTTATGTAATCGGCTACTTTTAATCCTTATTCTAAACACTTGGAAATTTATTCTAAAAAAAGTATCTTCAAACAATAAAAAATTTATTTAGTTTAAGTTGTTAGGTATAGAATTTTGAAGCCTTTATAACAAAGTTTATATTTGAAAAGTTAATTTCATTAAAAAATACTAAAAAGCAAATGCGACAATTTTATAGAAATGTTTTTATGAATGTACAAAAAACAATTTAAAAAAACCGGGAATGTTTTCAACAGCAGAAAATTAAATTCTAGAATGTTCATAAACACAGGAAAATGCAACACCAGAAGATGCAAATCTAGAAAATTCATTAATACCTGCATCAAAATATTAATTCACAGGAAAATTCAAATTTAGAATTTTAGTTTTAGCATAAAGCTAGATTCAGACCTACCCAATTATAAGTATAAGTGCTAAAAAAAATTCCAATTTCAATTATAAGTGCGAATATAAATCTAGCTTAAATACAAACACAGGAAGATGCAAATACAAGAATATGCAAATCTAGAAAAGATACGTCAAAACCTAGTATGTGGGACTGAATAATGGTATTTTTTGTTCATTTAGTTCAGTTCAAAGTAATTTGTGTATCCCTCTTGTTCAACAGATAAATTAATGTCGGTAGTTTATTGTCTATAAATTTTCTAGATTTGCATCTTCTTGTTCATGCATTTTCCTATGTAGGTACAGGGACAGACTGACTAAGATCTACCGAGATCACTCATTACTCAAACTCTCGTAAAATTTAATAAGTCTCCGTATACCGTACAGTCTTAAACCCAACAAATTTTTCGTGCAGCGCTATTTTATAATGCTAGGGATTGTACAATGCCCATCCCTACAATGTGTTGAATGGTCACACCAAAAAACCTTCGAAGTAATTATTAAATTAAATTTCTGTTTACGTGCACCCATTGTGGTAACTCTAATACACGTCCTGCTAATTTAATTTGCCTATAGTCACAAAGAAATTTATGAAACAATATTTTAATGAAATTAAAATTCAAATAAACTCAAACAAAATTAATTCTACAATAAAAAATGTTATTATACTTGGTCTCTAGCAATGACACGATAGAATATAAACAAGATAATATGAACTTGATATGACGGTAGACGTAATGGGAAGACTATTCTATTGCGATGGTTTTACGATTGCCATTTAGCCCTTCAAATCAATAAATCTCAGTATGGATTATCTGATAATGTAACTTACCACAGACAATCTAAAATGAAATGAGAATCGAGGTCAAACGATCGTTTAACTTTTTGTTGACCTTTGTCTGCAATTTTTTCATCGATTGAACGAACGTGCTGTGTTTGAGGTTTTTTTTAATTTCGTACGTAATGAGAATATAGTTATTTACTTTGGATAGCGAATTTTTGAAATTAGGTATTTTTAAAATTTTTTTAGAGACAATTAAATCAACGCTCATCGCTCAAAACAAAATCTCAGCAGAACAGGGCGATTCACAAATTCGTGCATATATTTTAATTGCATACAGTACTCAATTTGCAAATTTCAAGGCATTTTTAGCGAGAGCACATTTTTTGAAGCAATGGATTTAAGATTAACATAACTAACTTTAAATAAAATAAAAATATGAACAAAACAAAATTGTTTCATTTTGATAAATTTTTTTCAGTTCCGTGATCATTAAGTTGAATTATATGTGCCAATAAAATTCAGGTTTGCACAATCTTTAGAAGAAGGATTCAAGTCTGAGTTAAATAGTTCGTTTGAGTAGTATCACAATAGAAATTAAGATAATCATTTATATGTATTTTACATAAATGTTTATAAATTAATGTAATCGACTAAACAAATAATATGCCCATTGATACATTTTTAATATAAGTACCTACCTAGATTATGAAATTGGTTCGTTGATTTCAAGCACAAATATTTTGCTACAATAGTGACATATATAGTATAATAAATCATAATAAATCCAAATTTACAACTTACTGTTTGCTGATTTCTGACTATCTCGGCTGATACTTTCAAGTCCTGGGTTCAAATCTTCTTCATAGCATTCCGCACATTACTGAAACACAAAATTTCATTATCAATAAATAGTTATTTGTTTAACTAGGTAAAAAATAACAGATTTACTACCGCGGCTAGAGTTTATAGACGAGGCGTGGCCGATGCTATGAATCTAGCTTTGGCGGCAAATTTGTGTTTTTTGTCATGTTATTCTTACGCTGATTGTTATTAATTAATATTAATTTAGTGATTATTTTCAATATTTCGGCAGGTATAGCCAACAAATTTGTTATTTATGCTCCATAGCAACATTTACTTTTATTTTCTAGGTGACCAGGCATTCAAAATTATTTTATTGCCTAGGCACTAAAAGTGACATTTCACAGACTGTTAGCTGTCAAAAAGTAGCACTTTTAATGTCAATCAGCGAAAATAGTTGTTTGTTTAACCAGACAAAAAATAATAGATTTACTGCCGCGGCTAGAGTTTCATAGACGACGCGCATCCGAGGATATGAATCCAACTTAGGGTAGTAAATCTGTATTTTTTGCCATGTTAAACACATTATTTTTTCACTGGTTTTTATTAATTAATTTTAATTTAGTAATTATTTTTAATATTTTGACAGATATCGCCATCAAATTATGTTATTCTACACGGCTGTTTTGCGTTCGTCGAGCGATTGTTTTGAAAAAACAAATTTGTAATGTCTAATTTCATGAAATTTACTGAGAGCTGCCTAACGAGTAAACGAGTAAATTCAATTAGTACTAGGTACACCACCTGACGATTAAATAAAAAAAATTATATTATGAAGATGAAATTTTAAAATAAAAGTTAATTTTCAAAAAATACACAATAAAATATATTTTTTTCAAAATCGGCATGAAAATCGTCATTTCCAGACTAATTTGCGGCATGAAAGTAAGATTTTCATGACTAGGCATGAAAATTTTACTTTCAACTTTGTTTACTTGTCATGACAACTTTTTCTAAAATTTGTGACAGCTATGATGATTTGTCACAGATCTGATGATTTATGCAAACCTAATTTTTTTTATAATTTTAAGCTTAATTGCCGATTTTTAAAAAAATAGAATACATCACGCGTCATAAAAATGTCTTTGCTTGACTCGGAGGCTTTGAAGAAATGCTCGGACGCTGCGCATCCTCGCATTCTTCAAACGCCTCCTCGTCTGCAATGAAACATTTTCATGACTTGTAATGTAATATTCTATTGAAATATGTATACTGATTAATAGAATATAAAGTTACAATATTAATTGTTTTCTTTGTATTCCAAAAATCTGTGAACTGTAAATTTATAATGTATTTTTGGTGAATACGTATTGCTGTGTGAATTTTCAGTTTTGTTTTAATGCCCAATTAAATGTACGTGTCTGGAAACTTTTCGTATACAGACCTACACAAATAATAAGCGTGAGCGTGAAAATATTTCGGTTTTCAATTTAACAAATCCTTAAATCTACCTATTAATATTCCTCAACAGATAAAATATTAAAATATTTGGAACTCGGCCCTTGCAAATTTTATGAAGCTATTATTCAAATTTTCCTAAACTATAATAGAAACTGACAGTTTTTGAATACAAGGTCTGGAAAGGATATGGACATGGACAATATGTAAATGAAAGGTCTAAATATGCTAAATTTGACAAATTTTAATACAATTCACCGTCATTATCATATTTATTATTTCGAGTAGGTTCTAAATTTGCCTAGAATTTCATTACTGAATCCTCATCCATCCGTTAATAATATTGACATTCAAGATTCCCATTATATGTACGCAGTACACAGAACACTGTTATTTTATTATTAATGGCATTGAGATATTTTCGGATTGAATTATTCCATAATTTGTCAAGAAATAAATATGGTCTCATTCATAATGTAGATTTCATGTCTTCATCTTCAAGGTTATATTTGTTTTCAATGTAATTTTTGTTTGATGTATTATTGATATACGCGAGGTAGGTAGCAGATAAATTTAAAAAGTAAATTACAAAACTTGTTTTTGAAATGTTGATATAAATGCAAATCAATTATAAAAAATTAAAAATTTTACTTAATGCTATGTAAATATTATCCACTGTTGACGTCAAAGTAGAAAAGAGCTAGTATGGAATAAAGAAAATTTTTAGGTTAACTAAATATCCAATGAAATTCTTTCATTTCTGATCACGTGTACGAAATTGACCAATGAATACAACATTTAACTGACAGCAACCCATGGGACATTATCACTTATGTCAAATATGTTGCTAGGTTATTATTATTTATGTTCATTTTTATGTTTAATAATAACTGAATAAAAATGTCATTTGTACGTTTTGGTAATGAAAATGATATTTTAATTAATAAAATTTTCTGTCCGAATAACCCTCGACTAATGATAAATAGGTACTTACTTATAATTTTGTAACAGCTACCTCAAGCACGTTGCTGCGGCGTCGGGCGGTTACCAAGCAACGTGCTTTCGGAATGTCACAAAATTATTTCGTAATTATCAATGTCCTTGGGTTATTATAGCTGATAATGGCACGGAAATAAAAATATAATATATTAACGTCATTTATTTTGGACAGAGAAATAATAAATGAAAATATATAAATAGTACCTATATTATATATTAAGGGACTAAAGTCCATGATTTAATCCTGAGGGTGAAGTCTCTTTCACGAGCCGAAGGTGAGGCAAATAGTCACTTGAGAGATATATTATATAGGTACTTCATTCCTGTAGTATATATATTATACTATTTTTTGCACATCACTCTCATACGAATGCATAATTGTTCAAAAGAAGAAATATTTTGAAATTTTGACAATACAAACTTTATGACAAATATTTACTTATATTTTTACCATAGATAATCTGTAAGTAACAAATAGCAAGAAATTACTTTACAACGGGATTAATTAATTCAATTTCTTGACAACGGGATTAAATATGAATCCCTTGGGACCAAATTATGAACAAACTTTAGTTTCTAAAACTAAAGACTAAAGAAGAGTTTTACATCCTGAAGTGTCAAATATTAAAAATTAAATTAATTTGTAGCTATGTCAGTAAAAATGAAATGTGTAAGACTGTCTAAATGTAAAGGTTACCTACTTAATAAATCATTTATTTACAAGCGTAAAGCGAATTTAAGGGCCATAAATCACACAAAAATCATAGCGTGGTATGTTTTGCTAATGTCATATAAAAAGTAAAATCAGTTTTTAAAATAAGTTTAGAGATAATTATGATGAATTTATACGCAATAACAAAACATTGAAGTGTTTAGCCCATAGTAAACTGCGAACCAAACCTGAACCGTTATTTTGTACGGTTCGAGGCCCTAGTTAAAACCTTAAAATAAAAGTTTTGTTCTATAAAGTGACCAACACCTCGATGATTGCTTTTTCTCAAACCATTGAAATAATTATAATCCATAACGAAAGTTTACAGAAGAAAAAAAAACAGGAGCGATGAAATTATCTTATTAAAATGGATAAAGGAAACGAAATTCATTTGGTTCTTTTGAATGTTCGCTTATTCCCGAATTCGTAAGATAAGACCAGATGAGCTAAATCAGAAAACCTTTGTGTTTACAGTGGAACATAAAGAATAAATTGAAAGTTTTGAATTATATATTAATTTGTAATCTGCTAAAAGTTTAATTTTAATCTGTGATTTTTCTTTCATAAAATTATTTGTAGAAAACTGTAAACATTTGTAAGATACAGACTTACTCAGAATACCAAATTAACTGTATAAAACTGCGTAAATACGTTACCGGGATCGTTTCAGGTTCTACAGATTTACTCAGAATCGCACTATTAGTATGACTATGACTATACGCAATTACGGTTAGTATAACAATAAGCAGCAGTTACTATTTACATAAAGTTATAGTGGTTATAGTATTCCAACATCAATAATAGTTTAATATAACTTGTAATGTGAGCACGGGCTCTTATAAATATTGCCTTTAGATGTTTGTGATGATTTTAGAAATAATAATTTTTTATAATTCAATCTGAAAACAATATATTTTAAATTAAATCTGTGATTCTACTTTCATAAATAAATTATGATGTGCTTGACACTCAAATTTTCGATGGCTCTTAATATTCTGAGAGCAAATCAATGTCCTGCCTATCAATCTATTATTCTGTCGAATGTCAAAGAGTCAAGTGCAATTGTCAAAAGTCCAGCCCGTGTGGATAGCGCGTAACTTGAAAATGCGTTGGAATTTATTGATGACTTTTCAATATTAACTCAAAACAATATTCGAAGGCTTAGAATTGATTGAAGCCATGAATGGATATTCATAAAAAATTCAAACTGTATACTGAATCAAAGAGCTGTAATGGAGATTTAATTTTTTATAACTGTTGTTGATATTACGTTATTGTAATAAGAGATAGGTATATCCACAGCGAACTCTGTACCAGGCGGGAGTGTGATAGAGGGGGAATGACGTCAGTGGGCCGGTTAATAGAGCTCGCGCACTGAGAGAAAAGGTACCGAATCTCTCTCCTAACCTGTGACCACTAGTGACCAGTAGCGTACCACATTATTTTATAATGAATTCATGCAGCATTTACAATTAAAAATTTCTTGTTTAATTTTTTATTTGAATATGTTTTCACATGAAATCCATTTAATTTATAATATTTCATCTTATTTAATCTATTTAGACGGCCATAAAGAAAATTACACTCTAGCTATGGCAACGACGAAAATGTGTTTCTGCGCATATGACGTCGGTGGCCTTTTCTCTCAGTGCGCGAGCTCTACTAGACTTCGGTTGTAATCCAGCATAAACATAACTACTAAACTTATTTAAATAATGCCTCGCAAATGTTATGTTCCAGCTTGTAAAAGCAATTATGTAAGTTTAGAAAATAGTTTCATTTAAATTTTCCAAGGATAAAAATTTATTTAATAAATAGTTACACGTAACCCAAAATAAACAGTGTTACCCTAATTATTGTTAGTTAGTAAATACATAATGGTTTCTGAATAAAAATTAACGTGCCAAGATAAAAATTAATGGTGAGATTCTGTGCAAATCTGTAAGTTTTACAAATTTGTAAATCTTTAAATATTGAACAAAATCACATCAATATTTGTTGACAAATATAAAAATGTTCATATGCTTATGAATTTCATTGCGATTTTGTTTAATATTTACAGTTTTATAGATTTGTATAGTAACTACAGATTTTCACAGAATCCTACTATAAATATCATTACATCGCATGAAACTCTGTATATTACCGGCCCACTGACGTCAGGTTGCGCCGGAACTCCCTAGCCATTCACAACCTTGTTGCGATTACGTCACAGAATTACGAAATATTATGATAAATAAGAAGGTGGTTATTTTGCTTTTGTCGTCATTCTGGAAACATGTGCCGTAATCATCAGTATGTTTACCTATGTTTCCTTAACAACTAAAACTTACGGCGCACCTATACACTGAGTTTATTTTAACGTGAAACGTGGGATTTTTCATACGTAGGTATCCATGATTATGATTTTGACAGCAACGTATAAGAGCGTTCTTTTTTAAATGAACGTGGAAATATGATTTATTCTTTGAAAAATTAAAAGTTTATGTTGAAAGCGTTCCTTGGAACTATTAGAGCTGCCCAAATATCTTATATTTTCAAGAATATTACAGTTGAATTGATTCCCTATATGTTTCATTTTAGAAAGAAGGCTCTAATACATTTCTGTCAAAGTCGTAACCATGGATATGAAAAATCCCATGTTTCACGTTGGTATATTTTCCCGCCTGATAAATGAGCCCGCCGTGGAATATCATAACTTTAATTTCTACTTTTTTCTATACTGTCAATGTTTTGATTGCTAAACTTACAGAATAAATAATGTGACGACGTGCATCCAAGAACTTCTTTAGGTCAAGCTAATTACTGTGTGATATTACATAAACATTCAAATTCAAAACATTGACACTTAATGAAAAAAATCGACTTTTATCAATTTTTGTGGTTAGTAAAAATATTCATTTCCCTGAGTCTTAAAAGGTACATTGTGACTATGTAGGTACCTATTACAAATGAAAATTTAAGCCGTATTGTTATTAAATCATTCGAAATTGTTATAATATTGAAGAAACATTCCCTATTTATATAAATTTTAAATAAGTAGTGTCAAATTCAAGGAAGTTTTATTTTAAAACGCATTTAATATTTTTTCCTAAAGATACGAGTAAACTATTTTTACACAAAAGCAATAACAATTCATGATTTGTTATTCACTAAGAGATCATTTAAAAATTCCTTGCTTTCGGAGATATCTACTTTTCAGAATATTAATGTAAAATTCAGACATGGGTAGGAATTATAAATACGTCTGATCCTGAGAAGATATTTTCAGATGTTTCATTGTACACGCATTCATAAAGAAATAATTTGAATCTCGGATTTATATTTGAAGAAGATGGAAAGTATAAAAAGACAGATGTGTTCGAAAAAATTATTAAATTTAGATTTTCCTTTTCATGGAATCAAATATGAAAAAATTGACAGAAAATCAACTGGTGAAGCGTAGAAAAGTTGTCACATGCAAATTGGTACACCATTTTAATATAAAAAAATAAATAAAGATTAGAAAGTGTATGATATAAATATCTACTAAATGAAAATAATTGTTGACTTTTTAATATATACATGCTGCGCCGTTAGAATCTGGACAAAAAATAATTGCACATGACCAGAAAATAGTCAAAAACATTGATTTCGCACTATTCTACAACGTTTGTTATTTTGTTAAACATAATACCTAATAATAATAATAAATAATTTATGTTAGAGGGAAAAAATAAGGTGGTAGATAGGTATTTGTATAACAAAAAATGCAGAATTTGTATAAAAGAGGGTTTACGCCCTACAGCATTTTTTTATAAGTGAATTAACTTCTACTTTTCAAATCTTGGATCTGCGAAATAAGAAATAACCGATGGAATTAATCAAATTCGTTTTAAAATAGAAAATATAATTTAAAAGATAGCACAAATTAGCAACATTCAAATCAACACGTTTTTAAATTTTGCTTTGAAAATTTTGTAGATTGCAAATTTATCATTAAGAATATCTTTAGAATATAATGTTTAACAAAACAATAAACGCTGCAGAATGGCGCGCGAATGACTGTTTTCTGGCGGAAAAGGATCGTCTTAATACCGGTTTCCCAATTTTGTTGCATTGGTAATTGGTTTTTCTACGACCACTACGGAAAATTGCACTTTTCCCATGCTTTACATAGCCCGAAAGTTATTCATTTCTCACAGTCGTGGGATAAAGTGTGAGAAATTATTTCTCACACAAGTTGCCAACTGTAATATAATGTTAATTTTTATTTATGTATTTTTAGGTTTGTAAATTACAAAATATTATTTGCTAATTACTAAAATGTTTATATAATATAATATAATCTCAATATTTCATACGAATATTATAAATAAACTATAATCATATTTCAAAATATTGAAATCTAATTTTCGCTTTAACATTTTAGAATTTAACTGTTGGCACTACGCACTACGCCATTTTATTATTATGTCAAATAGCTTTCGTGTGAGCTAGAGCATTTATAAATTTATTTTGTGCATACTTTGTAGTACTTATAAGTAAGTATACTGAATTATAGATAACTTAATAAAAAGATTGTTCTTTTAAAAAAAATGAATTATTTATCTTACCAAAGAGTGTGGTCGTAGAAAAAGTATAGTGTGCCACTCGCAGGGTTGAAAAAAAACATGTTTTTTTAAATTTTAAACAAAACATTTGTTTTTTACTGTTTAAAACTGTTTTTTTGGTTTAAAACATGTTTTTAACTCTGCACAAAAAAACATGTTTTAAACAACAACAAAACATGTTTTAAACAGGGTATCTGTTTTAATTAAATATTGTTTCCATCGAAAGATGTCGCCAATGCTACTTTTTGTGCGAGGACGGGGATTTACATCGTTCTAGCTGCGTAGCTTGGAGTCACGAGGCACCGATGGTCGGTGGTTGAATTTTTTTGTTTGTGTCATGCGTCATGAATGGATTTCGGTATCATTCACAATAGGCGTTAAGGGATAGTTAATAAGTTCATAGCATAGTCCAGTGCACATTATGTGTAGTTCTATTTAATATTATGTAATTAATATTCTTTCTGACCTGTTCACACGAGGAAAGTTTTCACTAAAAAGTTTCTTGAAAGTAAAACAATAATTGCTAGGAGCTGTCATAAGAAAAAATTGCCAATGTCAATACCGTTCATACGGGGAATGTAATTATTTTTATTAAATATATTTAAGATCACTAATAATAATACATTATAAAAAATTATTCCCCTACGGTTTCTCCATGACCGGTATTGACAGTTTTTTTTATTACAGCTCCTAGCACTTTCAAGAAACTTTCCTTGATGTGTGAACAGGGCATTATGTTTATGAATAAAAAAATTCTCAAAGATATTTTAGAGACTTTTTTATACTCTATAAGTACCAGCGACTGATTTAATTAATAAATTTAATTAAACGTAGGTAAAAAACAGACTTTTTGGATTATTGTTTTAAACATGTTTAAAACAGTTTTAAACACCTGATTTAAAACACAGTTTAAAACATGCAATAAAACATTTGGCCGTGTTTAAAACATGTTTAAAACAGTTTGTTTAAAACAAATTGTTTTAAACATAACAACCCTGGCCACTCGTGCAGAAACACTTCGTCTCGTGCTGAAACTCTTACACCTCGTGGACAATATGTGCTTTTCCACACTAGTTGCACAATATACTATTTTTGGTTAAATAGACATAAAAAAATACCTACCTTGCGCAATTTCAGTACCTAACGCTTATAATGTTTAATGCAAGATTACATCATGTAAAGTTTCAATTTTTAATATTAAACAAAATCTCTGAAATGTCAGCAATTCAAGATTAATATAACCTATATATTAATTTTGTCAAAGTCAATAGAAAATGTATTATTAAATAATGCCACATTAATAACGTCCTCTTAACATTCTTGATTTTCGTTTACATATTATCTAAAACAATCTTTATCTTTATCAAAATATTTTCATTATCTGTCTGCGTTATGTACCGAATTACTTTGGAAAATTTTGGGCTGGAATTTGTTTTATCGACATTTTCCCGATACTCAGTGTCCGTAGTAAAATGAATCGAATGGAAATTTTCTGAGAAAAGAATTTGCGGAGACATTAAACCTAACGCGTTAATAGACGGCGAAGAAAGAACAATTGTTTCAATTTAACTTCATTTGGGAAATTTCATCATTAGAGGTTGGCAAGAGAAAGGAAGGTTTAAATCAGGCATTCGACACTACCAGATGAGACAATTGCGGCTGCAGATAGATTTATGTGTGTGCTTGAATTTAAAATGAAGTTTCATAGCTTCTTTTTAATTTTCTGTTTTTCTTTTGTGTGCGATTTTATTTTCAACTTTATTAAAAACGTCTTCTTCTCAGAACGGATTTTACTGCTACTGTTGCATATAATACATTCTCGGTAACATTTCTTGGTTAATCAAATTTTAAATTGGCAATCTTTCTCAGTATGCCAGTAGTCAAATTCATAAATTGTAATAGTTGCTCTATGATAAATAAAGTATTTTTTTTACAAAAGTAGCAAAATCCAACACTAAATAAGTAGTAATAAAAAATATTACTCATTACCTAATTCAATAATGAATGTTATATTTAATTCTGCTATACCATCAGTCAATTATTGTTATATTTAATAGTCATTGATAATATACTACTTTCTAGTTTCGTTAGGTAATAGACACTTTCTTTCACGTGGTGGTCTTTATTTCACTGTTTTTATTTAATAAAGAGACAGGTGTACCATAACTTGAGGTACATATTAAAATGGCATAGGTATAGATCTTGACGTACTGATCACGAAACAGTTTTTTTTTTTCAAAATTCTAAAATTAATTTTTGATGTTTGTGAAGGAAACAGTTTTGGACCGCTGGTTGAATGGGTATAGTTTTAATATAAAATATTACGTGGTATAGACGTTTAAAATCCATATAGAAGTGACGTCATATCAGATAAATTCTATCAACTACGTTCACAAAATAAGCTATCTCTTTCATCCACATTTTACACGCATATCGTTTACTATAAAATCTTGATTCATACAAATAATTTGCTTGTTTTTATAACGTCATTTCTATATGGATTTGAAACGTCTATAACTAATTAATAACTATGTTTGCATAATACAATAATTGATTTTAGTTTCAAGTAGCCGACCACATTTATTTATTCAAAATAAATAGTATTTAGCGGTACTAAAATGCTCTCCTGAAATAAACTAGGTACCCTTATTTATAGGAATTTCAAAATAATCTTTTTGTTCTAGAAAATCAGTACGTGAAATACTATATACCATTACAATATGTACCTCAAGTTATGGTATACAGTAATCGTATATTTTATTTTATACAGATTAAAATAGATACAACTGGAATAAAGATGTCCTTTGTTAATTTAATTTGGATAATTTTGTTTTATGCACTTATTCGAAATAAAGTAGAAAAAATATTGTACGCAACAAGTAAGGAATTTCGGTAGGTATAGTTACTTTACTTATGTGTTTACAGAACTCGGCTACGCCTTTGTTTCCTTAGTACTTGTTACATAAATAGCTATTTTATTCCATACTAATAACAAAATAGTTCTAATGAGCTCAGCCCTTTTGTCCCTCCTTGAATATGATCCTGATAGAATTTCACTAACCCTTCACTCAATATCCAAGGTGTCGTCTAATCATTATGTGATAACAAAAACTTTAATTTCCTCAGTGTAAAAAAGCTTTTAAGGCTAAAACAGTTAATTAAAATAACTTGGAGAAACTTAGTTTTTAGTTTTGTTTTTATTGGACCTAGGATACGTGCTTCTTTTGCTCCTTTACCCTAACCCAAAGTGCAGAATATTGATAAAATAATAGATTGGTAGTCTTCACTGAATAGTATTCGTTGTCTTCTTTCAACAATCGTTTACTAATGTTCAGTATTTATTTATAATAAAAAATTACTAATATGATTGGTTGAACGATTTCAAAGGTAGTAGTAAACTAAATTAAAATGAAATATAATATTCCGGAAAATTCATTAGGGATTATGTAAAAGAACTAACATACCTACCTACGTCTGACTACATAAATTATTTCAGTTTGAATAAACATTCCATATGAATGAATACTAAAAAATATGTACATTGTTTTTGCCTTAGAGCAAATATATTTTTATTTGCTTACGTATAATCCACGTAGGTTGAAAGGTTATGCATTTGTGCATACATACCATATGAGGTGAGCTTTTTTGTGTTATTTCAAATTATGTATAAACAAAAATACAATTTTTATCTCGCGTGGGAAGCATTTGGAATTTAAATTAAATATATTTACAATGAAAGCTTCTTGACCGAAGGATTATTATAAATAAAACACAATGCTGGTATGCAGCCAATTTATTAAAATTTAATCAACCTCTACCGGTTTCGGCCCCACGTGAGTCATCTTCAGGAGGTGATATATCGTGAAAAATTACAAAAGTATGTTATGATATATAAAACATAAATAGATAAATAAATAATTAAAACATTAAATCGTTTAGTCAGAAATTAAAAAATCGTGCACCTCAATGGACGGTAAAAAACAAAGTGGGGCCGAAACCGCTAGAGGTTGATTAAATTTTAATAAATTGACTGCATCCCAGCATTGTGTTTTATTTATAAATACACTCGAGGAAAATAAAAATGCACCAAAAAATGCACCAAAAATGACACAATTTCAAAGTGCGGTATCTCGGCTGCATTTCGACGAAATTGGATGAAACTTCGAGTTATGAAAACGTTGAAGTCTTATCTTTAATGTTATTATAGCCAATGTGACAAAAAATCCACTCCACCACCTTCCACCCTCCTAAGAAAAACAACTGTACCTGATGTCCAAAAAGGTCCAAATTTAGCAACTCATACGCAGTGCCAAAAAAATCGTGGACCTTATTGGCCAACAGAGTAATAAAGATCAGACTTTTTCTTCAAGGTCCGAAAAATTTCATGTACCTACGATGATTTGGCGCGAAGTTATGAATTTTTGAAAAAAAAGTGCTTTTTTGAGGTTTTTGGCCATATCTTGGCGAATTTTGCACGAAAATTAATAAATTTTGGATTTCCGAGAACATTGAAGGTTTCTGTATTCGGCCCCGTAAGTTAATCTGCCACCAAACCCGATCCACCCCCTGCCACCCCCGGATAAAAAAACATGTTTTTGACTGAAAAATGTGCAATTGTAGCAACTTGTAGCGTGAGTAAAAAATATCGTGGACCTTATTGCCCAACAGGACAATAAAGTTCAATCTTTTTTCTTCAATTTTCTCAAAATTTCAAGTACGTGCGATAATTTGGCACGAAGTTATGAATTTTTTTAAAAAAATTGGTATTTTTGTGCTTTTTGCCCATAATTTATGAATTCTTGAAAAAAAGTGCCTTTTTGAGGTTTCTGAATTTCATTCACAATTATCTAAAAGTGACTTTAAAATTTGTATTTCTTTAAACACCTTTATTTTTTAGATGTTTTAAGAAATAAACGAATTTGGTGCGAAATCGGACAAATTATGGGCAAAAAGCACAAAAGTACCAATTTTTTTCAAAAATTCATAACTTCGTGCCAAATTATCGCACGTACTTGAAAGGAAAAAGATTGAACTTTATTGTACTGTTGGGCAATAAGGTCCTCGATTTTTTTACTAACGCTACAAGTTGCTACAATTGAACATTTTTTGGTCAAAAATATGTTTTTTATCCGGGGGTGGCAGGGGGTGGATCGGGTTTGGTGGCAGATTAACTTACAGGGCCGTATAGAGAAACCTTCAACGTTCTCGGAAATCAAAAATTTATAAATTTTCGTGCAAAAAACCTCAAAAAGGCACTTTTTTTCAAAAATTCATAACTTCGCGCCAAATCATCGTAGGTACTTGAAATTTTGCGGACCTTGAAGAAAAAGTCTGATCTTTATTACTCTGTTGGCCAATAAGGTCCACGATTTTTTTGGCACTGCGCATGAGTTGCCAAAGTTGGACCTTTTTGGACATCAGGTACAGTTGTTTTTCTTAGTGGGTGGGAGGTGGTGGAGTGAATTTTTGTCACATTGGCTACCATCACATTAAAGATAAGACTTCAACGTTTTCAGAACTTGAAGATTCATCCAATTTCGTCGAAATGCAGCTGAGATATCGCACTTTGAAATTGTGTCATTTTTGGTGCATTTTCAAGTGGTGCGTTTTTATTTTCCTGGAGTGTATATTTATTCTTACATAATCATTTTTACTCATTATAAACATATAAATATGATCTAATGTCATAGCAGCGTGAAATTTTATTTCATTTTTTTGATTTAGGGCAACTTTAGTGCTTCAACCGTATGACAACAGTTTTTGTCAAAATTTGATTTATAAATTAATTACGAACAGTACCGCGAACGCTTTTTCAGACAAAACAAAGTGCATCTTATTGATGCTTGTCTAAAGTATTATTGAGAATTTTTTTCATATGCACCCGCCTCCGTGATTAATACCCTTGGTGTAGTGTTTAAATTTTGTTGATTATACTATACGTGAGGTATTTTATTGATGTACGATTCATCACTTTCTTAATAATAGTAGTAGACGATGTATATACACATATTTCTTTAATAATGTTGTTAACATGTAGATATAGATGAAACAGTTTGAATTGAAATAGAAGCGTAAATGGCAATAGTGAAAGTTTATTAATAATTATTATTGTGTTTATATAGAACCATCTTCATAGGCGCAACTAGGTCTAATATTTTTTAAGGGCTAAAAATTGTTTTAAAACAAAATTGTTGTAAAATTTATAAAAATATGTAGGTATAGGTAACTAAATGGGTTATAACAAGTCTTGCTTTAGATACTTAATATCTGAAATTGAGCACTATGAAGTATTTATTATGTGACAAATTTTAAATAATTTATTCAAAATTTTTAAATAATTTTGTTGAATTGTTGAAATATAATAAAAACAAACATTAACGTATTTATAAATTCTATAAATTATTTTAACAAATTATTACAAATAGGTATCTGTAAATGTGTAAGAATTAACAAAAAATAAAAATAAATTTAAAACGACGATTTAGGAACATTTGGTCTCAAATGAAAGCATTTTCTTCAAAACGAATTTTGAGATTCATAAAAATAGTACATGATACATCCTGTAATAGTTATTTGTGTATTAAGAGCGTAAAGTGGCTTTTTGTTACTCGCGCTCGGCAATTGCAGCGCGAGCCGAAGGCGATAGCTGCAATAGTGCAAGAGGAACAATGACACTTTACGCTCGGAATACACACATAATTTTATCTACGACTAAAATTATTTGTTATAATAATAATAGTATTCAGTTAGTTCAATCAGCAATTTATGTTTAATTCGTAACCATGATGATACCAATAATATCGAAATAAATAAATTTAAAAATTTGTTTGATTCTGTCATTTTCTTTTATTTTATGTAATCAAAAATTACTTTATTGAGCGTTGTCATAGGAGACGCGCAATAAAATATTTTTTTGCTTGGTCCTCAGTAACAATCAACTTTACGTTGACAATTGAAAGCATAAATATAAACTTTTCATAGTAGTCGTAGATAAAAAATATTTTCGTCTCAAACTAACGGAGAAGGCGCGAATATCACTATCCGACATTTTAAATCATTCATCAAGTAAGTCTATAACAAGATCGATGGTACAGCAAATCACAAATTCGCGACGACGGAAATCAATATTCCCAATCAGTTGAGCGCCTGTAGCCACCATATTAATAGCATCATCAGCATCAGCATATCTTTAGAGGATGTGCTTGGGCCATCAGAGTCCTTTACGCCCCTGGGTCAAACTTCAGACTGTCGCGACTTACGGCATTAACACTAACAGTAACCCATTTCAGCACAATGTCGAGATGTTTAGAAATTGATATGCGATGTAGTAAGCAATTTATCACAGTTTCAACTATTCCATTTATGTGCAAAATGAAATAATCGCATTTCTAGTCAGGTACCAGTTGTCAAGGAATGTGATGGAGGCATTTAATGCTTGGTCGTGAATTCGAACTGAACTGAATAAGTGGACTTTGGCTTCGGAAAAACACGAAAAGCAACATTGATAACTCGGCAGTAGGAACTTATTTCTAGTTATACGTATAAATTTTAAAAACAATAATAGCAAATTTATAGCCTTCGAACAATAGCAATCCAGTCAATTATATTGAAAGGAGAACACAAAAATGAGTTATTGCCATGAAAAAAGTTTTCAAAAAGTTAATAGTTCTTTAAATATTTGAGATTTTACATATCGATACACCTACGTCACAATAATGCGTTTGTCGTGTATTCTTACTTACAGAAATAAAGAGACTATTAAATTGTATTTTATATTTTGTAACATTTAGAAACAGTTTTACATGAGTACATTTTAATTAAAGCCCCATGGTTTGAGAAGATGTTCAGCTATACATCTACGTCACACAAACTTTAAAATTAATTACAGCTTTATTAAGAACAATTAAGGCTTATCAGTACTCCCAATCGCTTTCAAATAACATGAAGTTTCAATAAAAAACTTTTTAAAAAAATGGTAAACTACCCTATTATGTGGAACACTGATTGCTACAATAGTTCAAATTTGAATATACTTGTATTATTAAAAACTATGTAGGTAGGTACTGTGGTGTAACGTGTAAGAGGAAGATTAGTTCTTATCGTTAATAATGAATAGATTAATTAAAGCCATCATTTAAATAATTATAACTTATTTATAGTGTACCTTTAGAATCAAACAGAATTTTGAATAATAAAATAGCATATTTTAATTTTAATGTCGCTAGTAGGTACTTTAAAATCACTTTTATACACGTGTGTAATAAGTACCAGTGCGGAATATATGCATTTGCATTGTATTATTGTGCAAATTCGAATTTTCTTTACAAATGTTTACGTTTCGTACAAAAATTCCTCTTAAGTTTGTGATTGTACAATAATAGACGAATGATTTTGTACGATAAACGTAAATGTAGAGATTTCTTTTGTTACCGTGGTTATAATCTGTTTAAAACGGTACGTATGTCTCATCTCTGTACATAAAATAATTTAGAACTTCCAACCTACTACGTTAACATTGGCTTTGGGGCGATTTTATTTTCAATAGTGAAGATGCCTAAGAAAGGGCCAAAACCATATGGCATTATATGTTATACGATTTTTTGATGCCGAAAAAGCACATAATGGACCCACAATTCCTATTTCTGCAAGAAGGGAGGTAAATATTTTTAAATAAAATTGAGGTTGTCACAAATTATACCTGAACTGTGTGTAAACGGTATAATGGTGCGCAATCACAAACTTACGTGGAATTAACTATAGATCAAAATATATGGTTTAAAATTTTTGCATAATATATCAATATTTTTTATATATTTTAAAGTTTTTTTTGCATATTTTTAACTGCATATTTTATACCTTTTAAACCAAAATTTCAATTTTTTAAATTTGAAATTGTGGTATAAAACTTATATTCGGGATATATCGTTAATATTCGCTCAAATTTGATACCATCTTATACAATATTTTATGCTACGTTGCAGAATATGTAAACAGTGGCCCAAATAATGCATGTTGCTCTTCTGAAAAATTATGTGTTCATTTACACTGAAACGTATTCCAGAAGTTGTACTGTATTTTCATGTGAAAACTAATAATAATGTACTGTTTAATATCATGTTTTATTATTTTTGAACAAGTGGTCCACAATTTTTTTTAAACTTCTTTTAGGAATTATTATACATTTTACTGTGTTTTTATAATCTATATAAAAGAAACTAGCATATAAAATAATAATATGCATTGGATTTATAAGACAGTATTAAAAAATTTACGTAAAAAGGTAAAAATATCTCATTGGTATAAATTTGGTTTGACTATACGCAATAAGGGTTAGTATTACAATAAGCAATTCTTACTTTATAGAGCTCTAGAATTTCAGCATCAATAAAATTTTAATATTACTTTATATGTGAGCACGTGTCCTCTATTGCCTTTAGAGATTTGTGTAATGACTTCAGAAATAAGAAATAAATTTGATGTCATAGTTCTTAAGATTTGTGAATATCTACCTAGGAAACAAATTCCCTCGACTGCTTGTTTTATGATTTAGTTTTAAAATTAGAACATGTTTCATTTCATGTAGGTATAGAAAAAGAAAATTAGAAAACTATATCGGAACTGGTTTACTTTTATTATAATTATAAGACTTTTCTTGAATTTTACTTATAAAGTCGAATTTTATCAAATTTGAGTACATAATTGAAAATTATAATTTTTTTAAATGATTAATTTGATAAACTGAAGTTAAATAAAAACTCGTAAAAGTAGGTACCTACTGTTCATCGCATAAACTAAATTACTTACCTAGGTACTCATTTTAAGATTTCTTAAAAGTCGTAATACTAAATTGTAAAAACTGTTTTTACTAAATTTGAAAGAGAACATAGGACAATGTCCGTTTAATCATTATTTTTGACAAAAGATAATATAATATAATCTCTTCTTTATTTTATCAATCAAACAACTTTATTTCACGGCTTGATTTTATTGAAAACTGCACAAAAGGCAGAGGACCACAAAGTAAATCAGGAATAATACAAAAGAAAAGCACCAAAGAATTCGATGAAAAAGGAATAACATTGTCTGAAGAAAGAAAACTTGTCAGAATGTAAAACAAAATTGAGACGAGAATAGAATCCAATAGAGCGTTATAGGTTAGAAAAATATTATTGCAAAGATATCGAGGTTGATATGTTATGCCCTTCACACATGGACACATTGAAGACGCACCCGTGTATGTGCATGCCACAGTTGCTCATTCAAAAAGAAGTCAGTGTGCGTCTCTTATCAAATAGCGATGTCGCTAATTTGTTGCCTCAAGTTGTCTTCTTTTATTCTTAAAATTTAATTTAATTTTTAGTACATGCTCTCAGCTCTCTAAAATCGTTACTTTGCGAACTGTTTTGAATCCGCGAAATAATATTTTAGGGGATTCATAAAATATCGTAACCTTGGCAATGAGCTGTTATTTACATTTTATAGAATTATTTTCACTGATTTTCATTGTTTCATCGCCTACATTTTTCGAGATGTTATTTTAAAGTTATTTTTTTAGAATACTTACTAAACAAATTTGGAGACCATATACTGATTTTTTTGTATGTAACACGTACTTACACAAACTGAGTTTTAGGGGTCTCACCTAATTTAAAGACTCGGCTTACGCCTCGTCTCATAGATAAATTCAACCTCTAAAACTCTATTTTGAGTACTTGTTATACATAAATAACTATTATTTTTTAATTTGTTAACTAAATATACCGACATAAAGTTAAATTATACATAGTCCAGTCAGGAGAGTCAAAAATTGATTGAAACCCAAGACTAATACATAACCAAGTGAAATTTGGCATGTGAGTAGCTAGAAACATACAGAAACAAAAAAAAATCGCTCCACCTCAGTATGCTCCGCTTCTCAAAAAAATGTCAGTTTCATAAAGAAATCTATGAGATAGCGAAAACCAGTTTTCTTTTCGGACGTAAAACACACAACCCTGCAAATAGTTGCATGTGTTTGGGGATGATTTGGTGAAGATAATCCTCTACGAATTTACAATTTCATTCATTGATATTGAAAATATTGAACATCTTCTAATACTAAGTTATGATTCTTTAAAAAACAATTTTCTCGTTATAGCGGTGCCGGAAATTCAAATGCAATTTTTATCTTTACAAAATGATGTTCTTTAACAAAATTATACTACATTCATACTATACAAAAAATTCTCAAGTGATTCGATTTTTAAAAGGCTGGGGCCTAAACGATGCTACTTATGAAAAAATTTTCAAGAACCATTTTGATAGCAAATTTCCTCAGCTTTCATCCTGTCAAAACCGTTTTCCAAAATCTTTGATAGTTTTCGAGGAAAATGCGTTACAAGAAAATTTTGAGTTCAAACAGAATTTTTTTTTGGGAAGCGGAGCATACCGAGGTGATGCGATTTTTTTTTGTTTCTGTATGTTTTTAACTACTCGCATGCCAAATTTCACTTGGTTATGTATTAGTCTTCAGTCAAAACCTCTCTTAACTGGACTAACAAGAGACTATTTTATCTAGAACAATATATTTTAAAATGAAAGTAAATTTAAAATCTCGTTGTTGATAAGTAAAAATTTGTTTCTTCAGAAACTATGTAGGTAGTATATATACGTTGCAAATTTAATTTAATTTGGAAAGTGCATAAACATAGATTTACGTTTTGTGTCAACTATTAGTTTATCTAAAAATACAAATCAAGCATGTTTCTCTGTTAAAATAATTATAACTTTTAATATTTTGGCATGGCGAATACTTAAAAATAAAATAAATTAAGTAGTAGGTACTTTCTAGTTTTTTATGTTGAGCCTTTCTGTAAATTGTGTTTAAGGCTGCGTTTCATTTGTACTACAGGTTGCATAAAATATACATGCATTTTTGGTCCTCATTTTCTCAATTATATGAAAACATACAAGTGTCAAATAAAATGTTACAAGAAGATTATTTTTTGCCCTATAACCTAAGCTTATTTATTTTTAAAACTTATTCATAATTTAAGATGTATTTTTTTTAAATTTTAAACAACTCACCAAATTGAAAACATAATATACTTAAGAACTAGGTTATACACTTGCAAACATAGTTATAGTGTTTTCAAAATGTATTTTTGAGCGCAATGCCTTAAAATGAGGACCGAAATTTAAATGAGCCTAGTAGATTTCGAGTAGCGGAATGCTACGAAATAGTTCACGATATTTTTGGCAGATGGCAGCAGTATCGAATTGTGTGTTTTGAAGTATAGTGTCGGTAAAGCTGGGTACGACGGCGACGGTTTAAATATATGGTTTAAAAATTATTGTATTATTATTTGTAAATTTAAGAAATGAAATAAACACATTCATTGAATTTTTATACACAACATTATAGAAAATTATGTTCTAACTACAAAAATGTTACCGGTTAATTTGACACATTGTTAACAAAGTATAAGGTCGTAATTTCATTCACATTCATAAAAAAAATATTTGGTATATTTTAGTTATAGTAATGTAACAAATTATGTTGAAAATGTTTTCTTGATTTATTGCAATATTTATTATATTGACGATTCTCTATAAGAAATGTGTGAGGTGGCGAGGTGGGACATAGAAAAACAATCAAATAGGCAAATAAAAATTTATTTATAAAAATCTGATGTGAATATTAAGAAATAGCATTTTTCTATTTCACATATGTTAAGCTGTCCTTGAATCTAAATAAAACAATAGGTATATTTTTCTGCACACGTATAACAGTACAACAGTTCTGATTGACATAAAATAAACATACCTACAGAAGCTGCGCGGCCGGCGTATAGTAGAGGTTATTTATCTCAAGTCATAACAAAAGATATGTAACATTTTCTTCCCCGTCCTACTCTTCAATAATAGCTTGCGGCGCATATTTTGTCTATAGTTTAAATTTTATTTATTATCGATCCTGCGAAACTCATAATATTTTTGGCTACTTATATGATATTTATTATGTAGGGCTAGGATTTATATGCACAAAAATATGCGCATATACAGGGTGTTTCTATACCTCTGCACGAAACTTTAATAGATTATTATAATTTGATATACTGATTATAGATAAAAAATATTTTTTTCAAAAATCGCAAAAATAAGGCTAGTGCAAATTTTAGTGTGTCTTGTTTGAAAGTTCATTTAACTGTGTGTTTATTAATTATTACATAACAAGTGACTATTTGTAGATCGTCTTATAGTATTTATAATTTTATTTTATAAATAACAGAATAAATAAACAGTTAAACGGACGTTCAAACAAATGGAACTAATATTTTCATTACCTTTATTTTTGCGAATTTTGAAAAAATCTTTTATATCTATAATCAGTGTATCAAATTATATAATCTATTAAAGTTTCGTGGAGATGTATAGAATCAGCCTGTATATGCACACAAATATCCTATTATATGAACCAATTTGAACAATATATGCACCAATTTAGAAAATATAATGCAAAAAAATATTTCTTAAATTCTTAAACATAGGTGCGTTTAATGCGCAACAATGTAAATAATATATAGTTATTACATTGTTGTTTCATTTCGAGGAAAATGTCACTCTCTAAATAAACTCGTTTTCTGTGTAGCGCCCCGGTATCAGGGTCTTATTCTTGCAATCATTCGCTTATTTTAAACATTGTTAAATAAATATAAACGAAGGAATAGATATATTACCAAATTTCCTAGTTTTATCCCTAAACAATTATATAAGGTTTGTACTTAGGTATTTTATTTTACATGAATGTTATTATTATTAATATTACTTATATTATTTTGTAGGTAATTTTATGTCAGTTTGTCAGGAGACTGTAAAATGTAATACTTATTGTAATTTGTAAAATTTTCATTTAATCGAATTCTTGTTCATAAATAATTAAAAAATCTTAATTGTTGTGTTCCTTTATCATTATGCACTAGTGCATAAACTGTTACTTTATGCACGATAAACAATGTCATAAACAATTGATTATAATGAAGTCGTACATAAAAATTATTTATTCATATATAGTCAATAATAAACCTTTTACTGTTAAATGTAGAGTATTATTTATTTATTATTATCATTATTAAGTATTGCATTTTACTGTTGTAAAGAACAAGGTACAATAAAATTCAAATAAAAAATTAATTTTAAACTAATGCCTTTTTTAATACTACTAGAAAAAGTATATTATTCTACTTGCATAAAGTGGCTATTACAAAAAAATATAATCACAATCAAATCATACATATTCAATTTTATAGTATTAAAAGACAATCGTCCCAGGCATTATTTTTGGTCACAGCAGCTGCAGAGAGAGAGAGAGAGAGCTTAGATAATACTTGCTTACTCTCAAATGAGTAGCCGCAAGGTACGCCCGGTGCAGCCCTCTGTTAGAAATTTTATAAAATTAGAGAAATAGTTCTAACATAAACCGATGGATTATCTGGAGCTTTATATCGAACGTACCCTTAAGATTAAAAATTATAAAGAGAAATAAGGTTAAACAAACATATTTCATTATAAATTACAAAATTGTTTGCTTAAAAACTTTTATACCATTTAAACGTCCAAAATGAAATTTATGTGTCATTATTTTTGTAATGATTAATATGAACAATACGTTTTCAAGCTTTAATTTTCAAACCCTTCGTATAATAAACTGGCTTTGCACGTTTGTCCTTTATTTGGCACAGCTTCCGGAGATAAAAGTACGTAACAAACAAGCATAAAATTTTAAGGGATATTTTAGTACAGTAGGTTCTGTTGTCCGTAAACACTCCCTAGTAAAGCAAATTATAGCTTCCAGAAGTTTCCAACATTGTTGTAAACTTGAAATTTAGTTTCTTGAAGATTAATTAAGATAAGTAAAACATAAATATGTCTTTGCGTTGGCACGTAATTCTTACGATTCACAAGCCTCGCAACATCACAATGATTATTTCTTTAAAGATAAAATATATTTCTTGCGGGATGATTGCCATTTAAATCCGAGTTCTTACGACTTCATAAAACAAGATTATTATAAATCTGCTTGTAGAAATAAAACTTTTAAAAATAAAATTAAGTAATACCGTAGGCTAAAAATAAATGAATTATACTACCTAACAGTACAATGTTTTAAAATCAAGTCTCAAGATGTTTAGTTATCGAGTTATTCTGTTTTAAATATTTAAAAATCATTACTTACTTTTAAAAAATATTAAACTCAATACATTAGGAGATCCACTTATATGCCCAAACTGTTTCACAGTCAAACGGTCATTTGACCGAATTTTTGCTTATAACCCCGTGAACAATGAAATTACAGGTAAGAATAAAAATTCGGTCAAATGACCGTTTGACTGTAAAACAGTTTGGGCAAATAAGTGGATCTCCTAATGTACTAAAGATGTCACTATCGTCTGTTACTTTGGCAATTTGGTTAAATGACGATTTGGCCAAATAACGTTTTGGTTTAACAGCGTTTCGTTAAATAACAGATTGGTAAAATACCAGTTTGGTCAAAGATAAATTTCTTTTGGTGAAATAACAGGATATGAGAATAAAAGTTCGGTGAAATGACCGTTTGACTGTAAAACAGTTTGGGCAAAAAAGAAATAGATACAATGAGATGAAAATTAAATTGTATAGTTACATAGTCAAATTTGATTCTAAAACTAAGTTTTTGTTTGTAGTGTGTATACACTTCAAGATTCTTTTTAACTTCGATTTACAATAAAGCCAGTAAGCCAAGTAACAAGTAATTAATTCTATTTTCCAAACTCTAAATTCCATTTTCGGCTTATTTAACAACTTGAATAAACAAAATATCAAAACGCAATTTGTGGCAACTGATTTTCTGGAGTTCAAATTTTAAACCGCCTAAAGAAATTTTTATTTACTCTAAAAATAATATTCCCTGTAATTTTCTCAGACATAAAACATTTATGTTACTATAAACCAGTTCTTACTTTGATATTCCTATTTGAAAGCTCATTTTTCGTAATCACCCGACAATGAAGTTGAAAACCTTTGCAAACGACTATTATAAAACTTGCGAAATTTTGCGACATGGACATAAAAACCTTGTTAGTTCTGTGGGCAGGAAAATTCGCTTTCTCAATCCATTAGACGCTTTTGATCTGCGACGTCAGGCGTCGTAGTTGTCACATCTAAAAGTCTTTCTGGAGAGCCATACGCCCGCTATCGTACTATCGTTGATGCTATGGCATTTCGTCCGAGAGAAATTATCCGTGAACAAATTAATCAACATTATTCTAAATTATCAAAAATACAGTTGTGTGGTAAGTAAAAATAGTTTTTGGGAAATTTCTTTAATATTAGGAAAATTATAATATTTTAAAATGAATATGTTTTGTAATTTATATATTTTTAAAACTCGGTCGCAGCTTCATAAATTAATTTCGAATTTTAATAAAATTTACAGAAGGATTAAACCGAGATTAAACAATAAAAAAATAAAATAAATTTTTTCTTTTTAATATTACTGAAATATAGAAAAAAATGGCATTTTTAAGTTTTTATTTTATAGAGCTTATAATATTTTATATTGACTTCTCTCATCTGATATAAAAAACAAACAGATGATAAAATTTATGTCATGTTTTTAAATAATACCTATCATTATTATATTTTTCAGGGTTGCTAGAAATTATGTTTTTTTAATTAATAAAAAAAATTATGATAAAATTTTGATGTTTGGATATTTGTAAAAAAATTATATACCTAGGTACAGTGTTATTGAATTATTTTGATTACTTTATAAACAATTATTGCTTATGATTGTTGTATAAAAAATAGTTAAATAAATATTAAAATTTCTGATAAAAGTCAGGATATAAAATTATTAAACAAAGGCGACAATAATTAAAAATATCTAGTTAATTAGTCGTATGTTATTATTTAGGTTCAAGGTCATACGCCAAGTAGAAAGAGACATTAAATTTTACAAGAAGTTGTGCAAAGCTTGATCTCTCGGCCTTTCAATCGGCCCAATATTGTATCGGCCTTATGGCCAGTCCACCCTTGATTACAAGGTTTGTAATGTAATTAATTTTAATGATAAATATTTTGTTTCCATAAATGTTGGTATTCTATATAGGTATTTTTTGCTGGAATAATTTTCATTAAAAAATCACAATAGAGTTTCTAAATAATAATAAAGCATCTGATGCTTATTTCGTTCCATTTTAAATTTTTTTACTGATAATAAATTAGTTTCGTTTCCTTAAATGTTTTTTGTCCTTTTATCAGTTGACATCCTTGCCGGTCTATCAAATTACTGAAACAAAATGAAGATGTAACAAAAAAATCTACATCCAAAATTTTCTTTCTCTTTTCTCTCTAATGTCTGGATAGTTGTGAACAAAATTACACGGACCAAACACCCGACACTTAGTGCGACGTGTCACGTCTGCACAAATGAACTACTTAAATTGAGTGGACATTAACGACCGGAACGCGAAGCTACTAGCCCGTTTCCGGAAAGTCCGGGAGTCGGGCCAGTCCGGGTCACTTGGACATTAGATCACAAAGCTACAGTTACAAAACATTGCCGCAGTGGTCCATACGCCAAAGAGGCAATATCGCCAAAGGGTTTCGGGTTATGTTTTGTTGCTTGACTTTGACTTCAAACCACAACCACATTAGTTGAGAATTAACTGGAGAAATGTATTGTTTATTAGGTGGAGAGCTGTGTAAACTTTATAGCTGGCTTTATTTATTTTATACCCAGTATTTCAGTCTAAATAGGTAGGTACATTTTATTTCCAGGGTTAACTACCCTTTATGTATTTATGTAATATTTTGTATAATTAATTTATAATAATATTTGTTTTCCAATTTTTATTGCTATTACTTCCTAGTAAGTAACAATGAACTGAATCAAACTTCTTGTACTACTTACCCAATCTTAATATGTGTGTTTCTTGCTAACGTGTATAAAACACAAAAATTAGCATGTGACCAAATTTCGCTTATAATAGTATATTATACAACTACGCTATAATAAATGGTATTATTCCTGAAGATGAAGTTTACAACACGAGCGTGCAAAACAAACAAAGGATTAAATCATCGGAGTGCGCGCTCGGCGAATAGTCTCTAAGTGACGTCACGTAGTCACACCAAAAGATGCGCAGTAAGTATTCTTTCGGCCATGGTTATACCATTAAACATTAAACGAGCAACTCATGGTGTCACTGGTTTGGTCACACAACGAACCTCGTGTAACAGCATGGTGCAAAAAATGCTTTAAATTGATCTATTTTAACTTTGGAACGTGCAAAAATGGAAAATTACGAAACATTTTGTCAAAATTTTAAATTGTTATAATTATTTTTCCCTGATGAAGCACCAAAATTGGTAGCGAAATATTGGAATTAAATACAATTAACAACTACTTTATGAGTATTTCCTAAATATCTCATGCCCTTTCATCTTGCCTCTTAATCCTTTAACAGATTTTATCATTCAACGAAGTCGGCGTTACTTCTGTTCAACATTAAACATTACAATGTTTTCTAAAAACAATTTCCACAGAGAGATTAATATATGGCATTAGCAAAAATCGCACATTTAATGCATGGCCGAATGATATTGGTAAGGTAAGGTAAGGTAAGTTATAGTTACGAATCTCAAATACGAACTGCTTTGCGCATGACGTCACTTGGCTCATGGTCCGCTGATACACACATCACATAATAGTCTATCAGGTAGGGTGGAAAATAGGCTCATTTTTGCGGTAAAGACGAGTGAGGTGTAGGGCTGCGCGATATTCAAATTTTAATATCGATATTCGATATCGAAATAATATCGATAATTTCCGATATATCGACAAATCGATATTATCGATATTTATCGATACATATCGATAAATATCGATTTATATCGATAATTATCGATAAAATATCGATTTATATCGATAAATATCGATATAATATAGATTTTTATCGATAAATATCGATATAATATCGATAAATATCGATAAGTATCGATACATATCGATAAATATCGATTAATATCGATACATATCGATAAATATCGATTAATATCGATAAATATCGATTAATATCGATAAATATCGATAACTCGATATATCGATATAATTTATTTTTAATATCGATATCCGATATTTAAAAATAATATCGATATTTATCGATATATCGATATTTTTCCCAGCCCTAGTGAGGTGTCATTTTATTCGTTTTTTTGCGTAGAATACGAAAATCGCAACGAGGAAATCGAATTTGGTAGCTTTCATATAGTTTTTTGCAAAAAAGGTAAAAAATGTGCTTTTTTATTTTGGTGATTTTTTAAATTTTACTTCTAATTTCTTGTGAACTACTGAATATATTTTATTCAAATTTTATACACAAGTAGTATTAGGTATGTAGTACGTCACTGTTTTATCAAAAATTATATATTGTTTATAACAAATGAGAAAATAATATAATTGTTATTAAACGTAAATTATGAATTTTATAGTGTAAGAAAGAAAAACGCACGGACCGTTGAGCTAGGCGCGTAGCACGTCGTGTTCATAGTACTACGGTACTACAATACAGTACCTGCCGTTCGCTGTGTAGTTGTTGATATTTTTTTAACTTTTGTTTAATTATTCATTATAATGAATTGTTATTATTACACGAGCCGCAGGCGAGTAACATAATTATTCCTATAAATAATTACTGTAATGAATGCAAATGTAATATAATAGGTAAGTTCTTTATTTATGAATAATAAATTTATTTTTTATGAAATCGTACAATAATGACTAACTTTAGTTCCGCTAAATCGTAGTAAAAAGTACAACTTTAGTTCATACATTATAAGTCATTAAACAAAAAAAGCTAAAAAAATTCAATTTTCTCTGGAAGAAAATCTTAAAATTTTGGCTTAACTAAGCCCTTCAAAAAAAAATTAAAATAATCTATCTTATAGAGAATTGTTTGCAGAATTTAATAAAAGAAACCGGATATAAAATTTGTGTTTGTTTCTGGTACATGTAGTGTAGGAATAGAATCTGAATTAACTTATCTGCTTTTTTTGGGGGAATAATTTAAAAGTTTATGTCGCAAGTTCCAATTATATGCATTTTTGTCAAAATGAATTGAACATATATTCTAGATTGTTTTCGCATTTACATTAGAATTCTTACATGTTGTTTTCCATAAGTCGAACAAGGTTTTATTCTTTGGAAATCTAAAAAAACTTCTTTCATTGTTCTTCACATTATTTGTATTATTTTTAAAGTTTTTTACTGCAGAAACAACCATTATATTATTATTATTATTATGATTTGTTATAAAGATTAAAATATTCAAATATTTAATCCTGTAGTGTGTAGTACATAGAATGCGAAGTGTTGTTTTGCCGCGGCGATCTAGTCACAAGCACAGCACTCACAAGCCTGAACCAATTGACGTCACAAGGTAGGCGGAACTATGCGCAGTGGCAGACCTTACCAATATCATTCGGCCATGCATTTAATGTTCATTTATACATTAATCGTAGATAAAAAATATGTATGCAATATGCACATAATTCAGAGCAAAATATGCTTCATATTGTGTAAATTATCTATTTTCCAAATAAATGTAAAACTTACAAGTAAGAAATAAATGAAACTCATACACAACACTGAAAATAATATGTAACTTTTACAAAAATTATTCTATACAAGCTAAAAATACTTACAAATAATTACGATAAGAATATTTAAATTTAAAAATTATATAAATGTCATTTCAAAGTTCCAAAATATGGGATGTTATGCGTGTCAAGTAAAAATATACAAATCTGTAAAAAAGTTATCAATATGGTGAATGCATAAATGCATATAATCTGGTCTCTAATTATAAGTGAATTTGTCATTCAAAACATTGACAGATGGGAGACGGGTAAGAATTTGAGGAATAAGGCATCTGACATTTTTAATTTATACGCCCTTAAATTTCTTCAAAAGATAAGTATTTTAGTTCTGAAGAAAAAATTTGTTTGTTTAAAAATTAATTCCATACCTAGTACCACGTTGGCGAGTCGTCCATGCGGTCGTTGTAAGCTCCACAGTCAATAACACTCAGCAATGCACTAATTTATAATAATTTACATTATGTTTAATACTATAATACCCATCTTAAATAATAAATAGCACTTACACAACTCTACTAAAATATTAAAATAATTCGCGATACACAATATGAAATCAATACAACATGCATAGAATCTTCATAAAACGCTGCTGGTTTCGCAGCCGAACAAACTCATACTGGATTCATTATGTTCGACAAGATTTAACAAATGCAAACTACTTGCTATCAGGCAAAGGAGAGATTCAAGTGAGTTATATATACTTAGTTGATGCGTCGAATAATGAAGACTGTCACAATGAAATAAAGATTATATTATTTTTGTTCGTTGATTCAACTATACAAAGTTATTTAAAATAAAATCATAAAATTCTCATTTTCACATTCTTTTAATTATTTTCGGATTTTTTTAGTGCTTTTCAATACAGGACCGTAGCCAGGAGGGTCAGGCAGGGTGGCAGGGTAATGCCCTGCCTGTAAAAACTCTTCCCCTTCTTGGAGCTGAAAAGTTAATTTGTGCCTACATTCATCAATATACAGATACAAATATTGGCTACAATAACCCCCCCCCCCCCCCCAAGAATCCTAAAGTTAGATCTTAAAATCGCATACTATTCCAATTTCTACTTAAGTTAATACTATTTTAACTTACGTGGAAGTAAAAATTAAGTTTTATTTATTTTTACAAAAATTTCGGCTGCGGCGTTATTTTACCATTCCATTTTTAAAAATTATTCCCCTCTAAGAACATCACCAGTATCCGCCCTTGTATCAACGTCATATTCTCACCGTCACGCTAGGCCTCGCGCGTCGGCGTTCGATTTGTTTTGGTAAAAGAAAACCAAAATTTGAAGAAATAAATTTTGTTTTCTAAAAGTTTCTGTGCTTCTGTTATCCGGCAATTACCTATTTATTTTTGCACATAAAGTAGGTGAAAACACACAGCTTCACATCCCTTGAAAAAATGTAACTTTCATTTATAAAGCGTTTGACCTTGAGTAAAAAAATGTTCTTTTCTTGAACAACATTAACGTTGACCTTTCTACAAAATATTTGGCCCTTCCCAATGCCTGTGGCACACCGGCCGAGGAGCATCGAGGACCATCGAGTAACTCCTCGATGAAACGATAGAACGCACCCCGTCCTCGACGAAAAATAGGGGCGCCGCTATTTTCATCGAGTTGTTCCTCGATGAAACGAATGTATCTCATTTCAGACGTATCTTTGGATTTGATTTCGCGCAAAACTTTGATGTATTTGTCACCGATTAAATAGAAATCCATCGCGGACGGGTGCGTTCTTTCGTTTCATCGAGGAGTTACTCGATGGTCCTCGATGCTCCTCGACCGGTGTGCCACAGGCATAAGAACAAAACCTGGCTACGGCCTTGTTTCAATAGTCTTAATTCTTTGAGTGGTACACGAAAGCTGATTACGTTGTTGAAATGCCCGATTCCATAAGAAAATCATAACGACACCGCCGCTCTATTTTTGAATTCTCTTTAGTAGAAACTTGAAATATTCACTAAATGTGTATTTAGTATTAATAAATGTGTTTTATTTACATTATTTATTTCGTATTTATACTTAAAACTCAAAATGACAATTTACCCATAATCATATTACCATGGTTACTATTATTGAAATTAATTCTTTCAGGCTGTTATAGTGAAAATGTAAACTGAAAACCAATTACAATTAATGTTTTTTTCTGATATCAGCACAATTTTATTTTTGGTTCCCAAGAAATAAAAGTTCAAATTCCATAATGCATTTTATTCAACAAGCTAATAGGAATTATTTAAGGAATACAATACGAAATCAAATAAATTACAAACTTATTATACAGGTGTTTCATAACTTCGAGTACATACGTTAATGGTACCTATATGTTGTTTGATATGCTGATTACGAATCTAAAATAATTTTTTTTAAATTCTAAAAATTAAGGGTTGTTTACCTAAAGCATTTTTTGCAGTACTGCACTGGATTCGTTTTCCTATTAAATACAAACAATAGAAGTAGGTAATGCACATCTAAAATTACATAATACTAGTAAAATTACAAACGAAATTTAATTATTTTTAATGAAACAATAATTACTCCACCTAGTGGCAGTGGCTACGAAAAATTCTTTTTTATTCGTAATCAGCATATCAAACAACATATATAGGTACCCTTAACGTATGTACCTGAAGTTATGAAACACGCTGTATAGAATGAGACTTTCAAAATGATCCTATATTAATTTTGTTTTAAAACAAAAACACTTCTCTTGTTTTCTTTTTACTATCAAAACGTGAGCGAAAGAATAATTTGTCAGAATTACCATTTTTTACAGTTCTGAAAAATGACTTGCCATTAAAAACGGTGAAACAGAAATATTGTCATATTTTTCGAGAACCGGAGCAAAAAATCATGTTATTCTTGTTAGTATATAGAGCAGAAAATGATAAGAATTGTGGATGTTTGTGTTTCGCGTTTCATAATTTGATTTAGGTTTGGTATCAGAAGTCACAAGGTGTAATATTCTTAAATAAAGTTGTTATCTAGATTCCTGTCACATGCTACATGATAAATTTGGTATTTTTTGATAAAGTTTTTGTAAGTTTTGGTGAAAAATTACAGTATTACATTTAATTAATTGAGTTATGTTATGGTGATTAGATCTTAAAGCTGATATCTTCGTTTAACAAATTAAGACGAAAGACCATTTGGGTTTGACAAAAACATCTGTTTTTTACGACTTAATAACTAATGCAATTAAATACTACAGAGTAACAACTTATTACTCACGTGCTTTGGAAAATAGCTAAGTAACGTGTAATTTAAATAAATTACTGATGCAGCTGTTATTATAAGTACGTGATAACCCTCCTTAGATAAATTATTTTATCTACAACTATTAAATAATAGCTTTATTTTATATCTAACTCCAAATACAAAATGTGCCTCATATTACACAGCGTATAATATGAAATTTCATATTCCACGCTTGATTCAACCAATAGCAAGCAAGTATTTTCTTAGAGTTATGCAAGCATTTGTCTGAAGTTTGTTGTTCGATGACAGATAATAAGTAAGGTTATGTGTGTTTGATTGATACAATAAACCAATTAACTGCAACAAATAATATCGTATTCTATCGTATTGTCGTAAAGAAGGTAAATTATGGATATTGAAAGTAGTGAAATAATATGTTCACCTCCAGAGATACGAGAAGCAGCAAGAGCGGTGTCATTAGATTTGTTGGTCATTTGTGTGTTTCTACCATTGCTAAAAACAGTAAATTTTGATATTTTTATGAATTTCACAAATTGTTGTAATTGAACATTAATTTTGTAAGTAAATAAATTATTCTATCAAGCATTTTCTCAGAGTTGTAGTAAGCGTAATCATTGTTGCTTGTTAATCGATTACTGATGTAAGTAAGATTATACGACACCAAGTTCATTTACAAGTAGTTGTAGATAAAGTATAGTATTTGACTCGCATATAATGGTTATATGCTCGTTAAATAATATACTATTATATCTATGTATGTATGTAATTTAATCGAAAATTAAATTCGGTAGGTATAGATGTATATTATATCGTGTGTACGGTTACCAGCTATTGATTAAACTTTAGTTGAAAAGAAAAGTATGTATTTTAATAATTGATGCAAATGTAAGAGAGTTTTTTCACTATTTAATTATAAATAATGTGAATATTTTAACTCTCAACTATATACCCAAGTGTAAATTGTATAAAAGGCTCAAATGAAAAAGCAATAAATTGTGGATTTTGACAATCTATTATTCTGACAATGACGTTTAAAGCGTTACGCATTTGTTCATCTCCTGTTTTTAATTCCATGGCTGTTACTATTAATTCGCTATTCCGTGTATTTTCAAATTTGATTTCTGCAGTTATAAAGCAACCAAAATAAATTTTGTTTACTGATCCGAATGTATAATTTTATGCTCAACAACATTTATTTGAAACATTTTTGTCTAAAATAATTAGGGAAGCAATGCGAACGGAAAAACTGATTTACCATGTTAAACGCCTATGTTTCACTTTTCAATATACACCCGGTATATATATATATATATATATATATATATATATATATATATATATATATATATATATATATATATATATATATATATATATATATATATACTAGGCATGTAGGCAGATTATAAAACACAATGTCACATAATTTTATTTCGATCAAGAAGGGTATTTCAATCAATCAAAACTGAATAGATATGGGATTCACGAAGGGTATTGAATTGTTTATTTAGTTCAGTTCAATCAGAGTTTGTAGCAAAACGAGTATTTACGACTCACGAGGGGTATTGAGTTATTTATTTAATTAATTGCAATCAGCGTATCAACCAGAACTGAGTCTGTGGAATTCAAGAAAAGTATTAGGTTGTGGGTTGTTCATTTAGTTCAGTTCAGAGTTTCTACCAAAAGCCTCGGCATATTGTGTAATAAAATGATATAACATTACATGTAGAGTCATTTCGAAAAAGACTAGGCGTTTTATAAAACGACAGATTTTTATAATTAGTCTTATTATATCCAAGCTGGGAAATAGGCGTATTAGATAATGTATGTAATTTAAGGTTTTTATAAAAACTAACCAGAAAAATATCCTATTCTAGTAATCCAGTAGCATTTTATTCAGTTTTCAGCAATTTAAAGACATTACCTTTTCATCTTCCCACTTGCGTTTGCGCCGCCATATCTTTGTTTGTTTCCACCTGAAATAACTCCCACTATGCTATTTTCACTTTCCAGTACTTTCAGTTTCACTTGCAGACTGTAACTTTCATTTTCAGTCAAATATCAACAGTTAGTTATTTTTACCCTTGACATTTTCTCAGTCCATTCATCCTTTAGAAAAGATATAACATTTGTGACACAATGATTTATAGTTCTTTGATTTTTAAATTAAAATCAAATCATCGAACGGTTTAATAGTCTTTATCGTGAATAAATCTACGCAGGCATAGAGGTTTCCGTCCACCTACGTTCTAGAACAGCAGTTCTCAAACATTATAACACATAATACAGGATGTTTCTATACCTCTTCACGAAACTTTAGTAGGTCATATAATTTGATGTACTGATTAAAAATAGATTTTTTTTACAAAATTCAAAAAATAATAATTTGGGTATCAGCAAAGCGTTTGGGTCATTGCGAGACCGAAACGAAGGTCGACAATTTGAACATTTGTTATAAACGTCTAAAAAACATTGAAATTAATTTCAATTAAATTCTTGAAAGAATAAAGATATCGGGTTTAGATTTTATTGGTGTTTCTTTTTTCATTACCTTTAAGATAAGGTGAAACTCAACAGGGGTTGCTATTTAAAAATAGTACGTTGCGTTGAACTATCTAGGAATGTAGTTTTTATGACTCTTTAGTAATCCCCAAATTTTCAATTTTAACTCTTCACTCGTTCAAAACTTATAGCTCGGGACTTTTGGAAAATCCGTGGCACTATAATTTTCACTACCCTTATTTTTGAGATTTTTTCTATAAGAGTGTCGTTTACCTAAATGACCAAAACATGCTTCACACATGTTTGTGATTTATTTAACAACAAACAAATGTAATATTCACTAGTTTTGAATTATCGTGTTTTAACAAACATACTTTGTTTCACAAAGCATAGCTTTCGATAAATCAAACATGAAAGAATGGAATGTACATCGCTTGTTTTTGATTAATACATTTGTTTGTTGTTAAATAAATCACAAACTTGTGTGAAGCATGTTTTGGTAAACGACATTCAAAATCACAGACTAACATGCCTAAACTCACTATGGTCCGATCGGCTAGCGAGGTCGTGGGTTCGAATCCCACTGAAGAACATGGAAGTTATGATCGTCTAACATTTAATTCGTATATAATATGGTTATCTGATACACACTGTACCTAAAGCCATGGAAGTTTCAACTTTAAAAAATACGAGTATGTTGTTTATAGTTTTTAATTTTTTATAATTTAAATCAACAGAAAAGAAAGGTATAAAAAGTGTGATAACATTTATAAAACTATAACCTCAATTATTTCATGTCATGAAAAAGGCCACAGACTATCATAACACAGTGACATAAACACAGACAAGACATGACAAGCTAAGTGATCCTAGCTCAAGCCGCTGTCTACAAAGTGTTTTTTTTATCCTGTACATAATACTTTTTGTGCTTGTGAATCAACAGTTTGAAAATTGCTGGCGTGTGCTTATGGTCGAAGTATTCGACGCGTCTTTTCACATCAATCATAGTGACGGCGTTGTGCGATAGTGCTGCCACCTCTTGCGGTGGCGGCGCTGGACACTAACGCGAATCTGACCCTTCAAGATGACCACACATAAATTCAGGCCTAGACTGTCTCTCTATACTCTATGGTCTATGGATTACATACGGTATACGGTCACAATACACTTTGAAATTTGATAGTTTTTGTTGATGGTAAATTTGAATACAATTTTCTCAGGAGAGGATATTTTAGTTAAAGTTCAAACAATTTAGTACAGAATTTACAGTCTATCTATTATTTAGTTAATTTGCAACTCTTCATTAACATTCTGTTGGTTTAAATTGAAGAAGTTGAAGTGCAATTCAGAGTTGAAGTATAGGTACTGCTTTTAAATTTAGTAATAATTAAATTTCAAAAAATTACACGTAATTTATTATTTGACGTTTACACGCATTTAGACCAATTTCAAATTCATTTGTAAATGTATAAAAAAAATTATGTTCTATTCTTCAAAATTTGCAAGCTGTTAAAAAGGTCATTATTTCACCACACGGGTGATACAAAATTAAGTTGTACATACCTTGAACTGAACGAAATGAACAACTTTCCTAGCTTCTGCCTGTGTGCATTTATGCCGAATCAAAAATTCTAGATTTGAATTTTCCTGTAAAAGAACCTTTTGATGTTTTGATGCAGGTATATTTTATTACTTATTAATTTTCTAGATTGGCATTTTCTAATGTGTGAAGTATGAATAGTCTAGATTTTTATTTTCTGGTGTTGAATCCGTTCTCTGAATAATCCTCAGACTTAACAATGAAAATCATGAATAATTCCAGTCTGCTAACTGTCAAAGCTTCATTGTCGATAACAATACCGTAAAATATAGATTAGTCGGTTATTAGCGCACGTAATTATGGAACATTTTCCCTTTTGCTTGAATAGTTGTTAAGATCGTCTCAGAAAGCATTTGTACCCACATGTTTCACTTTGTCAAAACAATTTGAGAAATTTCCCGCAGATGTAACAGTGGCTTCCTTTGAGCACTTCCGTTTCCGTAATATGTAAATGACGTTTACACGTTTCACATTTGTGAAGAGAATAGTAGGCGCATACGTTCGCTGACTAACTTCTTCATAACTTATCTTCATTATTAAAGCACCAAGTTTATAAAGAATATTTTTCTGGTATTATTTCGAATGTTTCTTGGGCTGGTATGAATATTGCGAGTGCGCAATACGAGTGATATTCGCAATAGAGGTGGGAAAACTATTGATAGTAAGTAGGTTAGTTAGTTTTCCGAAGGTTATAGTTCATCGATAGTTTGTCGATACTTGAAAATTAGATCATCGATAGTTGAACGATGGTTTATCGATATCGATATTTCAAACAATATTTTATTGACATGTAAATTTTTATTTAAATATCAACTTGGACCAATAATCACTTTTAATACCATAAATAGGTAGATATAATTATGTCGATTATTCTTCTGGTAGTATTACAAATGTTCCTTGCCCTTTTATAAATTAATATTACAAGTGCGTAACACGAGTAATATTCACAAGCACAAGAGACATATGAGTGTATAATGTAACTACCAAAAAAATAATCTACTTAACTATGACTACGAATGATATTCAAGAGATTATTCATTGATCAGATCCGCAGTTTTCAGAAAACAAATATTTTGATTCAAACGTCAACGTCAATTGTTTTTTGGTGTTTTTCTAAAAAATAAAATAATGAATTTCAAGTGAAAAATGTTCTAGAAATTGTTCATTTAATAATTACTTAATTACTTAAAAGTACTAGTAGCGAATAGTCGACACACAACCTTACTAGTACAAAATAATCATCCCAACTAATTATGATTGGGTGTGAAATTTAAAATTTTGCATTTTTATTGGTCTTTTTCTGACACATGACAGATTATATGAATCAAATATACCTAATAAGTACCTCGAGAGGTGAAAATTTTTTGAATTTTTTTTGCGTTAGCGCAATTTGTTACCTACATCAAAAATTTCGAAGAGCAAAAGGTTAATTCACAATATAATGATTTCCACCCACATTGACGTTTAAATAAATGTCAATTCAATGTTTATTATTAATATTCAATAGTTGTATTGCAAATCGGTCTCGCCCTGATTCATTGCCATTATACTCGATTTTAGTGGAACCAACTGAATACGCACAATTTTAAACTATTATATTTTTCAGTGTAAATACGTTTTTGTGATCGACGATTGATTATTGATTTTCCTTTTCATTCCAAAAACATGCAATCACAAAATAAATTGTCAGTTGTCTTTATTAAAAAAAATCATGTTATTTTTTTTAAATCTGTGTGAAGACAACGTATTTGTAATATGAATTTTTAATTAGTCCTTGAGTAATTAATTATCGTTTTCATCCTAAAGCATGTTGATTAATGAATACAAGCATAAATTATAGAGAATGTAAACAACTGTTAAATTGTGGTAATCTCCATTTTTAATCTTCATGTCAATTCTTAAGCAATTTTACTCTCTATTAATAGCATCTATTATCTCTTAATGAATTAATTAATCTGATGATATAATCGGCGATTCATAAAGCCTTTTGTGTTTTTTTCTCTTACATAAATCTGTTTTATTTTTTGCACCTCGAAGTAATAGCTGGAGATTCCCACAGTTTTCGAAGTTTCATTTACTGCACTAATTCAGCAATTCTGTTTCTATTTAGTAAATAAATAAATAATGAGGGTACGGGCTTTTTCAATTTCGGGCGAATATCTTCTATTACATCGTAGTTTTTGTTACTTGACCTTAAAGTGTAAATGTCCATAGGGTCAAGGGTAAAGGTCACAGAATGTCACTTGTTTAAGGGTCATTCTGGTGGTCTTAAATAATTTTTTATTTAATCAAACGAAGTAATGAAAAATTGAACTAGTAAACCTATTAAAATAAAGTTTGGAGGCGTAGGAGAAACCTATATTACATTTTTTAAACCTTAATTGATATTTCATTGCGGTACCTTTTTGGAATATAAATATGCAATTTACATAATCTGCTGTCTAGATGTAAATAAAAATATGAATCAGTTACTTTATCACAGTTTAAATAATTATTTTTGGCTGCCATTTAATGCAAAAAGCTAACAAAAAAATATCTGTACCTATACAATAAAAATAATTACTACTCCGTACGAAAAGTATTTCGCAAATAAATGCTGTATACTCAATATGATAATAACCTTAATGAAAAATATGTATATCTAAGTATGAACCTACTTAATTTGAAGAATTTGAACTAAAATTTAGTTCATAATAATGGTGGATAGTAAATATTTTAGGGGTTCGATATATGCTAATCCATTTTAGTAGGGTAAGTCCGGGAAAGATGGCGTACTGGGTGAGATGACTGAGCCAAAATTTCAAATATTTGTGAAACAATTTCAATGAAAGTTTCTACATGAGTAGTGTAGTACACATACCCAGTAGGTAAAGTTAGGTTTTGCTGTTTCATTTAATAAACAAACAAATAAGTTATAACCACGGACTTCTTAAATTATGGACTGCTGGAGTATATGGGAGATGGCTTGAAAAAGTATGCTACGTATGGAGCAAAATTCGGGGAGTCGCAGAATCACTGCGCAGGCGAACTACATAATCACAGACATGCATTTCATGCAATCAAATCGTGCACGTCATGTCTGAGATTACCTAAGGCGAGATTGCTACTGCTGTCAGTTTCAATAACCTCTTTTACATTTTTAAATTATGTCGTTTTACATAAAAATTCGACATTTTATAATACTCAAAACTTTTACTACGAGTTTATAATCTAAAATTAATATCAATAATTATTTTTTTGTATACATTTTACAGAATTTACTTGATATATTTAAATTTGGTACCATAAATTCCCCGAATTTAATGTCATGCGCGAGGTTCAATTTAGCATACATCTGTTACACAGCTCCAGCCGTCCAAAATTTAAGAAGTCCGTGGTTATAACTAATAAATTGTTTTTAATGCCCCTTTAATAAGTTTTGCTTGTATTTACTGGCACAGTTTTTTCATATAAAGTAATATATTTTTGCAATTTATAAACATTTTCAAGTAGAAATGAGACAAATGTAACATTCTTACATAAATTGATTGAAATTGTGTCTGAAATTTAGCTGAATAAAAGTGACTTACCTCACCCATTCAATTGGGATAGTTGACGAAATTATTAAGGTATAGATTACCCACTACTTATGTCCAGCGTTTATAAACGTACGGGGTGCTCAAACAGACGACAGTGGTTGGAAGAAATCTTTAAACTTACCATTTTATAAACTGTAAAAAACAAGAAATTAGTAGTTACTAGAACGGCCACAACTTTTTAAATGCCATGCGCAACTCTTCAACTTAAAATAATTATACAAAAATTTCTTTTAGGGCCCAAGTTCATTATCCGGTTAAGCACATGACAAAAATTGGTCAGACGTGTGACCAATCTTCAAAAATACAGATTTGCACCAACAAAGGATGATGTCTGTAATATGTTTTACATTGAAGTTATCTTACCAGATACCAGAAACCATTTCACCCGGAAGATTGTTGTTCATTAAAAAATCGGAACTTTTATATTTTGAATTTTGCATTATTTTTTAGTTTTAAAAGTAATATTTATGTTTTTTATTATATTTATATGTGAATCTTAATAACTTGGTTAGTACTTATGGAATTTTTCTGAATAGGTACTCTGAAAACGTTGAAGTACATATATTTTAAGTATAATATGAATCTTCTTCTTCCAACTATTTTTCTTATTTCAATGTAAGTTAAAATCAGTTAAAACGTATTGCGAGCAGAATTTCTGGACTAATTTATGAGTAATTGTGGAACGTAGTAAATTTAATTTATTTGAGAGAAACTTGAGCTTCAGCAGTACAGCATAACGTTGGAATTAAGTCATCCTAAATCTAAAACAAGTAATTTAACTGAAATAATTCAATGAGTTATATCATATTCGCCTTACGTGCTGGTGAGTGCTGAAGTACTTACTAATAAGTTAAAAGCAAATATTGAACGAGTAAGTATGTACAGAGGCGTATGCAGGCATTTATCTAGGAAGGCCCAAAATATATTCGACGCATAACACACATTTTACACAACTTGTGACAAATAGAACATTTGTATATTAATAACATAGAAGGTAAACACTATATTTAAAACTACGGTTATAAAATGAAACAAAAATCAAGTACCTACTATCTGATACCAGTATCCTGCACTTTGGAAAACAATGCTGGCTTTAATAAGGACTATAATTATTATAATATTGTTGCTATCTACTTGTAAGCTCCTTTTTATAGTGCAATAAATATATACACTACACTTGAATTACATAATTTTACTTCAGTTTTCGATAGCAAGAATTTCTCGTCTCGTCTCGAAATTACGAAACGAGAACCAATAATTTTGGAGACAAGGCGAGAAATAGTTTTAGAACCTAAAATTTTAAAACAAATTTTGATATTTTTCTCTTCGAAAATGTCAAAATATTTTTTTATTTCACTTTGTTCGTAGCATTTTTTGTTTTGATATAAATAATTTTATTTCTCAAAAAAGAATAAAGTGCAAATTTAATAGAAATGTACAAAAAAGTTCCTAAATGCACTTTTTGCTTTTCAAATAGATGGTAACAAAATTTTTCCAGAATTTAAGACGAGACGAGAATCGAATTCTTTGAAACCTGAGACGAAAATTGAACAACCGAGAAATGACAGATGAGATTACTTAAATTTCTCATTTTGAAAATTTGAGATGAGACGAGAATTGACTATTTCTCGTCTCGTCTTATGGCATCACTACTATACTATGTCCACCGAACAGATAGAGTAGATGCTCCTCCCACAAATGTGCGCGAAATTGAAATACGGTATTGCTATTGGTAAGCCAGTTTTACACTGCTAGGCAAACTCAACTGCTGAGATCGGTCATCAAAAAAATCGTTCGTAAATAAAAATTGTACTTCATATTTCTTTTAAAATTATGTTATACTGTTATACATAAATGATAAAATATATAATTCTTCCATATTTATTTCAAATAAAACTATTTAATTTTTCTGCTTTTTAAAATTTGTTGCTTGTAAAGCCTACTTTTGCGCAAATTGTACTGCGCAGTTTTGGCTCTGCCCACTAGTTTTATTACTCTATGTGTTCGATGGACATATAATCGTATAATAATATTCTTCTTATTCTGGGGGTTTAAATATTTTTCTTCTGCTAGAAGAGAAAAACTGACTCACAATACATGTACAAGGAAAGATATGCTACATTTGGAATTTTCAATGAATTATCCATTATGTTAATATGCAAATGATTCAATAATGCTTAGTCGAACAGTCAATCAACCAGTTGGCATAATAATTTATGTCGACACTCTGTTATTGTTATTGCAACTGCTAGGTATATAATGTATCTACATGCATTAATTAATATGTAAATTGCTTTGGTTCATGCATTCGTAGTTGTAAACTAATTAAACACATATATTAGAATGATATGTCTCACAAATTTTATTTGAAGGGATAAATTCAATATTTACTCATCTGTCCAAATCAAAATTATTATATTAATACAATTTCGTACAATAGCTTTATTTATCCAACACATATTGTAAACCTGTCATAAATATCAGCAAATAGTAATTTAATTAAAATGTCAACTATGTCAATAATATATACATTCTCAGGGCTAATATCATAACAGATGACAATTTTTTGAGTATTGTTTTGTCGTTTCCATGACATTCTAACAATTTTACATCTGGGATAGGTTATGATACTTACCAAATTTTGAAAAACAACAATTTTTATCTACGTACCATTACATTATATGATACCAAACACGACTTGATACTGAAGTGAAAAATTGATTTTGGGGGGATAGGTGTCCAAAATTTTGAAAGAATGCGTTGTCATTGGCGGAAAACGATAATAGTTATTGAAAATAAGTATAGTTTTGTCGAACGCGAACGAATCATTCGACAAAATATTTTCAATACGTGTTATCCACATTATTTTTGATACTCCTGCAAAACAAGGAAGTTAAAAATACAAAAATAACCATTAATTTTTTGACATTTACTGTCAAATTTTTTAATTTTTTGTGAAATATCTATATTGTTTCGAAAACAATGAACATTCAAAATAAAAGCAAAACTGTGTTGCAAAGTGCCCAAAAGTCTGAAAGTTAATGTTTCTACATTATTTTTAATGTTGAAAGCAGCTGTTTGTCGCAAGTGTGTTGCAAAGTACCTATAAGTAGTGTGCGACAAAGTACTTTGTCGCACACTTTTGGGCACTTTGCAATACAGTTTTGCTTTTTTTAATGTTCATTGTTTTCGAAACATCATTGTTATTTCACATAAATTTAAAAATTTAACAGTAAATGTCAAAAAATTCATGGTTATTTTGTATTTTTTAATCTTGTTTTGAAAGAGTAGAAAAATAGTAAGTATGTAAACACGTATTGAAAATATTTTGTCGAACTTAAACGATTGCAACCCTCCCTTCGCTCGGGCTGAAATTTTCGTTAGCGTTCGACAAAACTATATTTTCAAAACTTGTTATACATATTAAAATGGTCGCACACTTAGGTACTTTGCAACACACTTGCAACAAACAGCTGATGCTTTCAACATTAAAAACAATATAGAAACATGAACTTTCAGAAGCAGGCGTAGAAAAAAATAAACAATGGTGGCGTAAAGGGGGAGCCGGGGTTGTTAAAATTTTGATACAATGTATTGTCATCGGCCATGAGTCTATGTACGAAGTTTCAAGAATTGCGTTAAATCGCATTATCTGAGCAGCAAATTATGATTACCAAAACGGGAAACTCATCCCTTTCTTGCATTTTAGACACAAAAAACTTTGAATTTTTAAATTAATCTCTTCACAGTTGATAAGGTTAAATCACTATTCTGACCATATTTTGTAAGAAAACTGCGAACTTGAGCTGTCAAACCGTAATTATTTTTAAAATATTGTTCAACAATGAAAACTGGTTTCTTTTTTGTGTAATTTTAATTTAATTTTAATTTTTAATAACCCTAACCTATCAGCTATTATGCTGTTTTTTTTCGTCGATAACACTTAACTTCACGAAGCGCGAATAATTCAAATCTTACGTGAATTTTGAGACACCAGTATAAAGGATTTAAAAAAGCTCTTAATATGCATGCAATTGCATATATTCTATAAATCTGGTCTCTAGTTATTAGAAAATTTGTGAAACGTCACATTCAGGATATATTTTCCTCGATTTATTATACAAAAAAGATTTCAAATTTATTTTCTCTATATTGTATCTGTAAGGTTACTGAACTATCCAAAATGTCCCGACAAACTGCAATCCTTTCATCATCGCGTCAGTCATCAAAATTTGTCACCCAAAAGTCATGACAAATTGATGATAAAGTTTCAATTTCATGTCAAAAAACTTCCCGAACTGAGAATACCTGCCGCTGTTCGCTGTTATTGTTGTTTACAACAACGCGTTTGTGTTTCCCAAACGATTTTTCTTCCTTCAGTTATGAAAGATGAAACAATTGATTAGAATCGAGAATCCTTTCATGGAGACATATTATTGTGTATTTTGAGTTATTTTTGTGCTGTTGTGCTGCAATTATTTTGTTAAAAATAAACAGACCAGGTAAAATTGTCACGAGAGAGGTTTTTTTGGATTTTTAGAGCAATATACAGGGTGTTTATTTTAAGTGGTGCACCATTGCTATCTCGAGAAATATAAGAGCTACGAAGAACAATTTCTATTTTATGGGACTACTTTAATGAACGAAACAAGATAATGCAGAAAGTCTCTACAGGATTTTCTTGCTCGTCAAATTTTAATTTTAGCATCTTGAAAAACCTAAACTGTAATTCACGGTATTTTCTTATGATGAAGAAAGAAATTTAAAATAAAATTCATCTTGTAGAATTAATTTTTAAATTTCATTTTTAAAACATGACCGTTTAATTAACATTTTAACTGTTTTGGATGGAAAACTGACACTGATCCAGCTGAGCTAACCCAAGCCTGTATAACCAGGTCAAAAAGTTAGAGTGGGCAACTCGAATTTTGGAGTGAACAACCCAAATTTTTTCACTGAATAGCATAAATATGCGTATATTTATAGAAAACGAAAATGCACCGCAGTAGATTTTTTTTTTCATTCATATAAATATTTGAAATTTAAATAATAATAATAATAAATAAATATGTTTTATTGAGGTTGGCTGAGCGGGCCCTCTCTTATCTTGGGGACTCTGTATCATTGATACGGTAGATATATTGGTTCCTACGCCCCTGTGTACTGTACTGATCTATATTAACCAAACTTCAAGGAAGGGCAAGTGTTCCCCTCTCTGGGAGCTAATGGTAGCAACTACGTGTGCTAAACGCAAAATTTAATGACATTTTAAATAATTTAATACCACCAAATAATATGGTTTAAGTGTAGCTATGTAGGTATATCATTATTATTTAACTTAAAATTATTATAAATAAAATATTACATATTTATGAATTTATGCTGCGTAATTTGTGGTCGTAGGAAAAGTATTGTATGTGACTCGTTTATAATCTCTCTAGATACCTACTCGTTTTTTATACACTCGCTGCGCTCGTTCCTAAAAAACTCGTGGCTAAAATGACGTTTATAAAACTTGATACATAATAATACTATTATGTAACTCAAGAGAAAAAAGAAAGCTTAATTTATTGTCAAAGCAATTAGTAGTTCAAACGTTTTGTATTGTTTCAATCATTTGAAACAGTAGAATGAGACCACTGCAAAAATACAATAATCCGCAATAATCAAATGAAACTAACTTTAACGAATTTAAACAAACCAATAATTAAATTAAATCTATTATTTCCTGCATTAATTTATTTTATTGTCATTTATTTTCATGCTTTGTCAGATTATTTAAATAAAAACACGAATGGTTAGGTAGCTTCAAATTATAATAAAAGGTGTAATAAATTATTCATAACTCTATCACAGTTTATTTTTATTAATAATTAATTTTATTATCTGTGATTTTTCCCGATTTTTAAGTGGACTTGGACAATGTTTGTAATTTAACATAAAAATACATATATTCATGTGTATGTAACTACGTAATTTTTGTAAGTACAAAAACATGTTATTTGGTTAATGTATTTACAACAAATATTGAATATTGACATGGAAATCACGTATTTGGTGATGCACGTAGATGACAATTTATTTACAATTTTATAGATCGGAAAAGTTAAATGCAAATGTTAATAGACTATTTTCACAAAATTTGATATTTACCTTGGCGCAGTTATTTTCAAATTACCATAATTTTACTTTAAACAGACTAATTTGCGTTTACAAAATTCAATACAATGTAGTGTACAATGCAGTGCTTGAAAGTTTTTATACCTATTTTTGTTAATTCTTATTTTATTTAAAATTTATGTTTAAAAGTTTGTTAAAGGTATGAAATACTATTATTGTTGTTAGGATCTTGAAAGGAATCTCGGATAAGAAAAGTTAAAGTAAATTCCTTCCAGAAATTCCGGAAGACTTTGTTGCACGAAAACTTCTAACTTTATAATAATACTTAATGAACTCGAACTCATGCATAATCTATTCAAGAGATCAAACTACCTATTTCTACATAATTTGTGCTCACACGTGTACATGTTTTGTTTTAACTTGTAAAATTATTTTAAAATGAAAATAATATTGAAAAAATAAAGATCTTGTAAAATTTAAAATTTTAAAATTAATTTTTTTAAAAATAATTAAACCGATTCATCAATCCAATGGTTAGATATTAGATTATGTGTATTTTTTGAGAAAGATATTCCAAATTCTAAACATAATACTTTTACATGTGGCCTGACCTGTACTAGGCCGCGGCCCAAACGTACCTCTACTCATTGCGGTGTAAACAGATAGACCTAAAATAGTTTACAAATTAACCGGTAGAATTGGTAATGTAGTTCATAAAAAGTTGATTGAAAGTGTTATTTTGTTTAACGGTATCTTTTTCTATGTTTAACACTTCTTTTCTTTTCTTTATAATTTTTACTTCCCCGATCTATGTAATAGAGGGAAGTATTGTAATCGTGATTTTTTGACAGTTCGAGATTTTGGTGAATCTTCACGTTTCAGACCCTACTGAACCCAAAAAACATAATTTTAAAAAAAGTCGGTCTGTCGGTCTGTCGGTCTGTCGGTCTGTCGGTCTGTCGGTCTGTTAGTCTGTTAGTCTGTTAGTCTGTTAGTCTGTCTGGATGTTGGATAACTTAAAAACGCGTTGGAATTTTGGACTGAAATTTTATATTTAAGATCTTGAGCCAAAATCTGACTTCAAGTTCGGTAATGAGCTTTATTCAGCCAGTGGTACCAACTTTATAAACAAAACTTTTTTATTTTTATCAAAATACTATCGTGTGTGGTATCAAATTAAAGGTCTTGGGAAAATAATTCTAGTAGAAAAACAAAAATAACATTTAAATGATCGTCAATTGTTTTTTTTTATAAATTATTCAAATTATACCGAGTTTGGTGTCAATTTGAATCGCTCAGGGAGATAAGTTTTTAAAAAATGTAAAAAATGACATTAATACGATTTTCAATTGTTTCTCAAAAAATTACTCAAATTTTTTTATTCAACCAGTGGTACCAACTTTATAAACATATCTTATTTTATTTTTATTAAAATACTATCGTGTGTGGTATCAAATTAAAGCTTTAACTGATCGTCAATTTTTTTATCATACATTATTCAAATTATACCGAGTTTGGTGTCAATTTAAAGCTCTCGGGGAGATAAGTTTAATAAAAATGTAAAAAATGACATTTATGCGATAATCAATTATTGTTTCTCAAAAAATTAATCAAATTTGTTCAAGTGTATTATCAAATTAAAGTTTTCTGGAAAAAAATATTAGTCGAAGAATCAATAACAACATTTAAACAATGGTCAGTTGTTTTTACTTTCCGCATTATATTCTATAAGGCTATAAGATGTTATGACGGGTTAAAATTTTCGAGTGTGAGTTTTTAGTGAATAAGTATCAGATTTTTTATGGTATTTAAATTATGCCGAAGTTGGTATCAACTTAAATAGTTTGGGGAAAAATGATAAATTTATTTAAATTTTGCAGAATAAAGCATAAAATTAACGGCGTTGCGAAAGTAAGTTATTAAAACTTATAATCGGGGAAGTACTGTGGCGGACACAGCAGATTTTTCTTTTAAGTTTTATCCTTCGAAGAATATTTGTTTTCATTTGAATCCACCACAACATTTTAAAGTTTAAATAAAAACTTTCAATACCCAGTTTAAATAACTTAAGGTAGAAAATCCGTCGGTCATAAGCGTGCGTGATTTCGGTGTGAGGTGAGGCCGAAGCAGTCAAATAATCAGAAATAAATCATTAAAAATCGTAGATTTGGATGTAAATTACAAATCATAGGTATCCAATTAAATAAAAAATATAATTGAAATTTAAGTTTACACTGAAATGCAGTAGTAGTACGTCAAAAACATAATTTTTCTTGAGACTGGAACCTTTTGCATGTTATTTCTCAACCATTATTGCGGTGACTCATATTTTTTACTTTTCTAATAAATACCTCAAATATCAAAGAATAACATATTCGTTTTCCAAATATGTATTGGGTTGTTATGATATAAAATTTTCTAATCGTTTAGTAAATCTACTGGCAACCTCCATATACGCAATGTATTTTTTTAATTTTTATTCAAATTCTACGACTTGTAATGAATGCTGTATATTAATTTAAGTCATATTTTGGGTTGTCACTACCCATGGATTTACTACCTTAACAGTCCAAATAAAAATGACGTTTGAAGAGTTTGACACTTGAAATTAACCAAATTTAAAAACTGGGTAATAAAGTATTCTTGTTTTTTATCTTAAACTTTAACTTCTAGATGGCGCGAACAAGTACCTATATCCCACCTATATCTGACCTGTGTAGGCTCTTTTTGATATGCGGTGTAGGTAAACAACCCGGGTTTGGACCTAGAATAGGTCAGATATGGGTCTGGCCTATGTCAGGTTTCCCGGTGTAAACTAGGCCATTGGTTTGAAAGTATTTATTAATTATTACATAAGAAGTGACCATTTGTAGATAGTCTGATACTATTTATAATTTTATTTTATAAATAACATAATAAATAAGCAGTTATATTTTCACTACTCTTATTTTTGCGAATTTTGAAAAAATAAATCTGTAATCAATTTATCAAATTATATAACCTATTAAAGTTGTGTGCAGAGGTATAGACATCCTGTATATTGCAGTATAACTGAATTATTTTTATTATTATTGGCGCAGAGTCTAGTAGTACCTACTTGTTTCATAACCGATTCGTTTTGGGGTGGCGTCTTAACTGGTCCGTCGCAACTCGTCTGCGAGAGATTTTTGTAGTAATTCGTCCGCGGCATTATTTTCAGGTATTAGCTATACCTTTTTCACAGCGAGGGGTCATAGAAGTAGCATGTTATTTTTTCCAAATATTTTAGGGGGCTAAGGGCTACAAATAAAAAATATTAGAGTGTAGAAGGCTCTGCAATAAACATTAAACCATTGCTATCTCCATACAGTTTCATAATATCCATACGTGCGACTCATTCAGTCAAACTATAATATTCAGTCAAACTATAATATATTTTTGAATAAGTATTCATAATATTTAAAAAATTTAGTTCAAAATACCCATTTTTACGCACTTCAAAAAATCTGATTGAAGTCAAAAAAATCTGATTTAAATAAAGAATATAGATTCCTTTATTTCTTTATTTTAAAATCATGATTTTCATTCACCTTGGTATAAAAATATTACATTTTTAAACTCTTTTCTACAGGTTCAAACTATTGTTATTCCATCAAATTTATATTTAAAGTTTTATTAAAGTTACTAGTACAACACAATACTACATTACAATTTATGTTTAGTTTACTGTTACAATATTTCTTATAAACATATTTTGTTAAAACAAAAATTACAATATACCTACTTAATAATCTATGTGTACCAACAAGATAATTAGAGGTAGAGGTAGGTAGCAATGGTTTAATGTTTATTGCAGAGCCTTCTACACTCTAATATTTTTTATTTGTAGCCCTTAGTCCCCTAAAATATTTGGAAAATATAACATGCTACTTCTATGACCCCCGCTATGAAAAAGGTATAGCTAATACCTGGAAATAATGCCGCGGACGAATTAATACAAAAATCTCTGACAGACGAGTTGCGACAGACGAATTACTACTGCACCCGTTTTGGTGCAGTCAGATTTTAGAATCTCAAGCAGTGAAACGATTCAAAACGACATCACAGAGATTATTATACAATTAGGACTACATTTAAGACGATCAAGTTGTCAGTTTAAAGTAAATTTATTTGCATGAAGTTTTTGAAATTTTAATGAAAATCACACATTGAAAGCCGAGAGACTTGAATCACGGCACCCCGATTCCTACGTCATCACATACAGAGAGAGAACTGCACTTAAATATACTCAGCAGAAGCAATAACAACTTATTACACATGCAGAACCATTTTGGTTGCTATGTGTAGGTATTACAAAATTAAAAATTTCAACAAATTTCATAACCTGTATAATCCCAACCATAAATTAGTTTCTTAGTTTCTTGCGTCTCGCTGTGCAATAACAACTTGGGCAATCTTCAGAGAGCAGTAGCTTCGTGCATACAGGTCCCTTGACGTTACCACGAGCCAAGTACCGAGTAACTAACTCACGAACGTGTACATCGCAATGTAAGACTCACGTAGCCTGAGTGCTTTGCAGAGCAACTAATACGTTGATCTTTGATCTCGAGCATTTTTCACCATCAGATACTGTTCAATATCGAACGCTTATTTCGCTTACAGTTTCCGACAATTCCAAGCCCAGCTAAAACCGGCGTGATTTATTTGAAAAGTAGAAAATAAAACAAACTTATTTGGGGTGAATGACCGAGGTAGTATGGACTGTTTTGCAGTTTAGAATATTGCAGATGAATTTAGGAACTATCCATTCACTGATGGTAGATGTTATTAGTTATTATAGTGGAAAGTGGAATACAACCATTTTGGACGTATAAAATTTGTCTTTCAAAACTCTGTATTCATCTGGCGTACTCATAATCTCATAAACAAAGTTATGTTGGCCCATTCAAATCGCTATTGGTCACAAAACAATCGCAACAAGAGTGATATGAGAAAGCCTCGCAGACAACAGTGTTGACATCTAGATCGATTGATCTTTGATCTACATCACCGATCTAGATCAATTTGTGTGATCTTTAATCTTATTAGATCATCTTATCTTTAGGGATCTTGATTTTCATCTCGATCAAATAAATGATTTTAAAAAAAGATCAAGATTTCCTTTTCTACGCTATTCAAGTTGAAACTTGAAATTTAATAAGAGTACTTAAACCTAAGTAATCATTAATATTTTTAATCTGCCAAATTAAAAAAATTGAATTGTTTGTGTAGTACTGCATATTTTTTTCTTTTTGAATGTAATTATTGCTATTGCTTAAAATGACTATCTGAAAACGGTTTGAACGCCACCTTAAAATTAGTAACTGATCTTTTTACTTCCTTGTACGGAGTAATAAGGAAGTATTGTAATCGCGAAAAATTTCGGTTTTCAGATTTTGATGGAAATATCCATTTTGACCTTTTCTGAATCCATTATGACTAGTTTCGTCGTGACGTCTGTACGTACGTGCGTACGTGCGTACGTGCGTACGTGCGTACGTACGTGCGTACGTATGTGTGTCGCATAACTCAAATACGGTTAGACGTAGAAAGTTGAAATTTTGTATTTAGGACTGTTATAGCATCTAGTTGTGCACCTCCTATTTTTGGTTTCAATCTATAAACCGGAAGTAGTACTTTTTAAAAATATTTCGATAAATATTTAATTTAACACAAATTTTTTTATTTTAAATGAAAGATTATGTGATTATTACCTAAAATCGGTATTTTATAAATATTTTTGTATCTGGTATCATTTAGGAATAATTAAAGTATATATTTTTAATTTAGTTTTTCTTTATCTTGTAGTCCATGATCGATTAACATTTGTTACTACGTAAAATTTAAATGATTATGACATGACAGTGACAATAGTAAAATATGCTTTATATCTTCTTCTGCAGTTTAAATAAAATGACTAAAATATATTTGTGAGTATACTAGTATAATAAGTTAAAAGAATTTTTTATATTATTCTACATTTTAGTTATTAAGAAAAGTATGAACACACAAGGCGTACAAGGAAGTCATGTGGTGTCCACGTCAGATTTTTTATTATCTTAAGGCGGGAATGTAGCTGTATGAGAAAGAGGTAAAACAGTGCTCTATATACGGTTTGTATAATATTGAATCTAATACTAACGTAAGATCATTGAAATTTTTTTACGACAATATTTAATATTCATTCTACAGTGCGGCGCATCGATTTTTCCAAAAATTTTCATAGTATTGTTTAATTTAGGGCATTTTAATACAAAATCTATTAAAATGCATGCGTCGCACTGTAGGTAACATGTTATACAGTATATAAATAACGCGTTTGATTATTTCTTTTGTCTTATAAATACAATATCATACAAATACGATGCCACTTTTAGAGCTATTGCTGCCTTTGTTCGACACACTAAATCTGTATATATCTCTCCTTTTTCTCGACGAAATCGTGAACTGCTACATTCCGGCCTTTAAAAAGATCCCTAATTACTGGGTTGATCTAAAAAAATCAATTATATAAAAATTGACATGTGCTGATCTATACTTGATTTAAAAACTAGGAAGAGCAATCTGAAGTTGGAGTGCTAAAAGTGATCGTTTATGATTGGTTGATGTCACACCTGTTTTACACCAAACAAACTTTGCATAGAGTAAACAGACGAGTGTTCTCCATCTTGTCTCGTCAGCTGTTGTCATTGTCACTGACTGTTTCGTTTCACCGTGGTTTTTTGGTAATAAATTAATTTGTATTATAAATATAAAAGTTATGATTAATTAACAGACGCTGAAATGACAAATTTAATTTTTCCGCAAAAATTCTAGTGATATTTTTTCCTATTTACACAGTGTAAATATGGCTCAGCGAGACAACTTCAAATCGCTACTCCTAGTTTTTAAATCAAGTATAGATTATATTAAACGTGAATATCTTAATCTTAGATCCTTTTTATATAATGATCTGTAACTACACCGACAGACAGACAAAACAGAAAATTATTTTATTTCAGTATCCAGTAAACAAAACTTGATTTGTCTGGTTATCTTCTCGTATTATTCCAACTCCAACAAAACACCTACAAACGTTTTCAATTTCGTTCATTTGCTTTACTAGCGTTGGCAATTAAAGTTTGCGGATGTTTCACGATCACGAGGAGGAAGAGTGCAACAACCTGAGTTTGAAATGTTGAACCTGAAAGCGGCATGCAGCACGCAGACAGGCGGGGGCGGTAAATCGGAGTTTCGGACGCGGCGGTTAACTCCTGGAAACTATAGTTTAACTGCCATTCTGGAGATCTACGGCACGTGGATGCTATCAAAGACGCCCGCAGAATATTTATCATCAATTAATTAAGGTTGAGTGAAAAATAAACTGAATCGTTCATACAAATCTCAATCACGACTCAAATACTCAACAGATAATAAAATAATAGTTATTTATATGCCTAGGCTGTAAACGATTCTTTATTACGAATGGGGAGTTTTAAATTTCTTTAAGTTTTAATATACCTATTAAATTTGTTTTCGGTGATTGACATTATGTAATGTAATGTAATGTAATGTCATTTTGAAGTTGAAAAACTGTAAACTGTAAGTGTACCTACTATTGATTTTAAGATAATATTTTAATAGAGAGAAAATGAATCTATACAAATGCTGTTTTAAAATTTTAAAATTAAATTTCTATCAGGTGATATAACCGTGAAAAGAATGCATAAATTTGATATTTTTATTAATTTTTATAATCAGGTTCTGTATTTTGATTAAAATTTGAAAAAGGCACAACTGTTGAAATAAAATTTTACCGTTCTTGTATTGGCCATAAAACAATCGCTATACTCGCAAAATTAACAAAAATTTACTACATGAATTAGAAAATTTCAACACAGAACATAAGGTGATAACGGGTTGCGAACTATTCCTATTCTGATCGATTAAATTCTCGTCATCTAGGCTGCGCTGTGATTGGTCAAAAATATCGGAACTAAAATTGTGCTTTTTACTGTCGATTTTTATATTGTATTGTACTTTGTATCGTTTTAGCGGATTAAAAGATTGTAGTCCAGGAAAATTAGAGTTAAGATTTAAGGAAGAATTACAAGAAAACTTAAAAGCATTTTTATATGCCAATGCCAATAGAAAAATGTTAGATGAATCGAAATATAAAATAATAAGTAGACTTGTATCAAAAATACTGTTATTTCTTACTATACTTCATTTTTTTCAAGAAGACAGCACGTATTAATCAGTCGTAAACAAAATTCACACGACATAAACAAATTCTCGTAAAAGTCAGTTTTCGAGCATTTCAGTAAAAATATCGTTTATTATTTACATACAAAAAGTAAAACCAGTGTTCCATTTACTTAATATCTTCTAAAAAAATAAAGAAATATTAGTTACTCACAACTAGTCCTACTGCATAATACTGCAGTGCCTCTAAATTAAAATGCAATTATTACAATTTTATTCATTATTTTGATGGGTTGTTTTTTGTTCGTTTGATAGATAATTTTATATGCAATCTTATAAGAAAATTAAAATGACAAAATTCTTAAAATCCAGAGCTACAAATTAACGATTGTTAACATTTACAACTCCGTACGTATATCCGTATCTAAGTTATTAACGCTCTTTACCATATATCTACGTACAGATACTCCCGTAATAATTTTCCCACGATAAAGGGTATTAAACGCGATATACGTGATAGTTTACCATAATGAATTCGCGTTTGCTAATTTACATTAGTAAGCAAATAAAATAAAATGATTTCGTTGACGTATTAAGGACGGGGTTGCAAAACATGTATTATGCGTTTGGCGTCAATTTACATACTCATGCATATTCTGTCATACGTTTATATGTTTCATGTTTTCTACACTTTTTTGGGAGGAAAGTACTTTTAATTATAATGTGAGTGAGTAATCACAATCAGTCAATAAAAGTTTTTTGTGCAGTGTCATAGCCAAAGGAATCGGTTTTGTGTTTTGCATAAAAATGGCTACCATTTCCGTAGTGACTTGCAAATAATACGAATTGCAGTAGAAATTAAAGCAATGTATTTTTTGCTGTTACCAAAGAACCCTTAAGGTCACAGAACTCAAACCTCATAAAATTTCAACCAAATATTTCAAACAACACAAAACAAGGATCACTAACCCAACCTATAACAACTTTTAGATAAAATACTACTTGTCTTACTATTAGAAACAAGGAAATCAGTATTAGAAAATAAAATTTTATATTTTATCCTTGTGTATAATAATGGTACTTGCTTTCCTAATAAATAAAAATCGATTGTTGTAGAAAAAGAAATTTTATATTATCCTGGAGTGTACATATACATATACCGGGTGTATATTGAAAAGTGAAACATAGGCGTTTAACATGGTAAATCAGTTTTTCCGTTCGCATTGCTTCCCTAATTATTTTAGACTAAAATGTTTCAAATAAATGTTGTTGAGCATAAAATTCTACATCCGGATCAGTAAACAAAATTTATTTTGGTTGCTTTATAACTGCAGAAATCAAATTTGAAAATACACGGAATAGCGAATTAATAGTAACAGCTATGGAATTAAAAACAGGAGTTGAACAAATGCGTAACGTTTTAAACGTCAATGTCAGAATAATAGATTGTCAAAATCATTTATACGTAGGTACTAATAATTTGACGTTTAAAACGTTACGCATTTGTTCAACTCCTGTTTTTAATTCCATAGCTGTTACTATTAATTCGCTATTCCGTGTATTTTCAAATTTGATTTCTGCAGTTATAAAGCAACCAAAATAAATTTTGTTTACTGATCCGGATGTAGAATTTTATGCTCAACAACATTTATTTGAAACATTTTTGTCTAAAATAATTAGGGAAGCAATGCGAACAGAAAAACTGATTTACCATGTTAAACGCCTATGTTTCACTTTTCAATATACACCCGGTATGTATTTATTAGAATTAGTAAAATAATAAGGATTTTATTTAATCAAGGTTGTAGATAAGAATATTAAATTTTTTAATCATACATTACATACATACATCTCTCATTATTGTATTTATTTAGAACAGTTTTATTTACTTAAGAATTGTTTAAAAAATTCTCCAGATAAAATAGGTGCCGCGAAAAACGATGCCGTGTGTGACGGTATGACGTCATCGGCCCTGAGAACATACCTTCATTGCGGTGACAAGGACCGAATACGATACGTAGATCTTACCTTACAAGATCCGTCGTACATTCCGTAGTCAAAACGACAAAAAAAAACGATCTTACACGAACAGATCTATTCACGGTTTGGTATCAATGTTGTCTACGTCACATATGGCGCATTTTAATGCACGTTTTAAAAGAGTTACTTACATTTTCATTTCCTAAAACTAATATACTGAAAATTGATATCCAATAAGTATTTCTTTAAAATAGGCTTGGAATGGAAACCACAATTGCAAAATGTTTCTGAATAACAAGCACTCACACACTGCCGGGCGAGAGACTTGAACCACGAAACTCCGGGTTCTTACGTCTTCACATGCAGAGAGCTGTGCTTGAAACCCACGCAACTGCTTTATTAAATTTCTTATATAATTCTATAAGAAGGTAGAAGCAAAGTGCGAAACGTGTAGACAGTCTCTTAAAAAGGAATCACTTGACATGAATCGTCCATGGGATATTGAAAAATATCTTATTCTTGTACTTTAGGTAATATTACGTAAGTCTGTTCTATAGCCACATTCTGAGTACGATCAAAAATTACATATTCAATACAAATATCTCACAGAATTAAATGGGATACACAATTGAGATATTAACACATTGGGATATTACAGGTAGATAATATTTCTAAGGATGGATATTGGCAATCGCTAGGATATTAATAGGAAGTAAATGGGCAAAAATATCAAGTAGCACATACTTGAAATGTTCTGGGGATTTTATTTTGTTAAGTAGGTAATTTTTCAATATTATATTTCAAATCAATGTATTTATATGCAATTTCAGTAACGAGCCTTGATCTCATGATTATTTCAGTAGCATTTTACGTTCGGTAATAAAACTCTTTATATCAAATTCTACAAACACTCAGTTTTACGATATCATTGAATAAAGAATAAAGAATTTATATACCTAATGATAAATTTATGTAGTACTGTGTAAATCGGATTTCTTTTATACTACTATACAATATATTAAACATGTTTTTACTGAATCCCAAAAAAATGCATTAGCTATTATGTAGGTAGGTATGTAAAAAGCTCGAAACACAAATCCTATGGAAACAGATATTATTTTTTGCATAAAACTTCACGTAAATGTTATTTTCACTGGGGTTTAACGTTGTTGATGATACGATAATGCCCTTCAAAAAAAAAACTGTAGTTAGAATTTTTTATTTTTCGTAGTTATGTTTTACCCGAATGGCTGTCCGAATGGAACTATTCAAATAACCACTGTTTTAGTATAATCCAAACTTTTGAACACAGGAGTTATTACTTTAAATCAATACCCGTACACCGCACATGTTTTTTAAAGGTTGATGACTTTAAAACACGAAAAGTATTGGAAAACAGTAGCAGCTTTTGATAACTCATTGAAATCAGAAAACTTATAATTATTATGTATCATTATTCATTAATGTTTGCTAAACTTTCAGACGCTACCATTTTTTATAGTAAATTGAAGATGGAAATATTAAGTCATTTTCTTTAATAATACCACAGTTAATTAAGTTTAAGTTTTTGAGCTGTGCCACTGCAAAATTGTGATTTCGAAAATAATAAATCAGAATAACTTGAATACAAAAGCATGGTATTGACAAATTGAAACGCAGTTTACAGCATAAGATGATCTAGGAGCGGCTTATTAGAATTTACTGCTCAGCCCTCTTTTCGCACACACACAAACACAAACATGCTTCTGAATCCTTAGAAAAAGAATCATGATGGGAATAATTGCCAGTCAATGATTATTGGAAAAGAAGAATTTCGAATGCAGTAATAGGGAAATACGTCAAACGCCAGAAAGGAGATAAATTAGATTAAACTTGAATCCCACATACTCGGTTTTGATAATAACATGTCTAGATTTGCATCTTCCTGTGTTTGCATTTATGCCGAATCTAAAATTCTAGATTTGAATTTTTCTATGAATAAACTTTTTGATACAGGTATTTTATTACGTATAAATTTTGTAGATTTGAATCTTCCTGTGCATGCATTTTCGTGTATGAAAGTTCGAGAATTTCATTTTCAGGTGTCGAATGTCTACCCACAGAGCTTTAGATAGATTAAAATGTCTTATGGTGGGATTCTGTACAAATCTATAAGTTTTGAAAATTTGTAAATCTTTAAATATTGAACAAAATCACATCAATGCTTGTTGACAAATATAAAAATATTCATATGATTATGAATTTCATTGCGATTTTGTTGAATATTTACAATTTTATAGATCTGTAGCAACTACAGATTTTCACAGAATCCTACTATTACTCTATTTAACGTTATACCGTGATTTTATTTAAAAAAGTTTAAATTAGGTAGATAATATTTTATTTATTAATCACTAATCACACACAAAACACAACTCCAGCAAAAAGCTTGATAACAGGTGGTCAGTTTTCTCATAAAACTGTCGTCTTATAATGATTTTATTTAAAACGTAGAAGTATAAAAAAGATTTTATAAACGGCTTACTTATTGAGCAAAATTTAGCTATTCATGAATTCATTCGCACGGCGATAAAAATCACCTACTTTGTCTTAAACTTTACACAGTGCCCTCCATGGCGTGCTACAAAGCAATAAATGTCAGATCCAGACCAAAAACAACAAATTTCTAAATTAATTTTTATTTACCAAATTAAACCCCCTAAAAATAATTATATAATCTTGTGTTAATCTCACTCACATTTGGGTGTCGAACCGGCGAAAGTGAAATCCATTGTAGTGAAACGCGAATCGGCGATTCGCTAATTATTATTGCGATATGGTTGAACCCTTTTAATTGCCTTTGAAAGGCAATGCGTTGCTGAGTATAACAAACTGTTCCCTACAACCATAGGCGCCGAGCGTTTGGGTCATTGAGACCGAAGAATGTCGACAATGTTATAAAAATCGTAATAAACGTGCAAAAAACATTTTTGCCATCTGGTCACTCCTGCTTGTTGCTTTAGAAAATAAACACATCATAGTCACTAATGGTATTATATATGAAAATAAATTAGTAGATTTCAACAGATTGAGGTTATTAAAACATACATACCTACCTACATACACATAACTAAAAATTTTAAAATAATTTTGAAATAGGGGAAAGTTACATAAAATTATAATAATAAAATACAGTGGGCGCTCGGTTATATGAACTCGAATTATTCAATAATCGAAAGTGTATTTTAAATATTTATATTTTAATATTATTCGGAGCACAAACATGTTTAAAATTAATTAAAATAATTTGTTACTTGTTTATGCACTGTCTTGACAATACAAGTAAATCATCAATTTTAAAATACTACTTTCGCATAGGCTTAGATATAGAAAATGGAGGTCTAAAGCTACTCAAGCTAACAACACATTTAAAACTTATTCAGGGGAAGTCCCAGTTTATATACCAGTAGATCTGTACTTATGCACCGACTGACCAAGCACTGTTCACATAATCGAAATTGACCGTGTCCACTCTTTAGAACCTTATGAGCGCGCACTGTAGTTATTTTTGCATTAAGTCTGCGAAAAGTAGATGTTTTTAGTGAGTGAGAATGTTAATACTTATTTGACGAGGCTGAAATAAAGTCATACCAACTTGGCGCTTTGTTAACGATATAAAAATGTTTTTATTTCTTGGCAGATATTTCAATGAGTCATAAATGATCATAAATATGCCATTGGTGATCTCGTATAACTTTTAATAAAACTTTTTAAAAATGCATCAGCTTCATAAATATCCTCAAAAAATTATGAAATGAGAATTTTATTGATTTATTTTTGTAAATAATTATACAATACGTAACTGACCGCCATTTTGATTCAAATTAATCAAATATATAATTATATTTTAAATTTTGTGCAAATTGATCATATTGAGATATCTAGCCGCCATTTTGTTTTCAATATATATTATATTAATTCAAGTTTTTGGATAACATGACTCTAGTTTTATTAATTGATATTCGGTTATGACGTTTCGGTCATGAAACATCTTCTGGTGTGGTCTATAATTAAATTACAAAGTCAAAATTATGTTACATTTTTTTTTAAATAGTTGACCTGTAAAAACTGACCAACTATAATAAATGAGCCTCGAATACGATCAGAAGTGATCACTTCTACAAATATGTATGTATTTTAAATAACAACATCTTATTCTAGGCTCATTTAGTTTGTAAGTTTTTACTATTCAACTATTTTAAAAAATTGTAACATAATTTTGACTTTGTAATTTAATTATAGACCAGACCTGAAGATGGTCATAATCATGGCCGAAACGTTGTCATAACCGAATATCAATTACCTAATAAAACTAGAGCCATGTTATCCAAAAACTTGAATTAAAAATTCTTTAATTCTTTCCTTAACATCCATTTCGGCTCAACAATAACCAATTCTAAAATGAAATTATTAAATTTGATAAATGTAAGTAATTATTTATAAGATGAGCAGAATGAGCAGAATTAGGCGAGAGGTCGTGTACTGGCCACATAAGATTTTTTATTTAATCAGATAGTACACTTTTTACAAGTCTCTTTGTAATGAGATTAAAATATCGACTCATCCCTTGAACTTCCACAATGTAGTCCGCCTATGCTGACTTCGCAGCTTCGCAAGTTGGAATTTTCCAAATCGCTTCGAATTGGCCACGGCCACATAAAGAACGGACAACAAATTTAATCCCCTAACCAAAGCTTAAAGAAAAAACGAAAGTATTATTTAAATTAATTTGTATCACTTCACAACTTAACGTGGATTTATTTAATCAAATTTTGATTTGCTTTATTTTGTAATTGTAACAGAAACTTTTGCAGTTTGCAATATTGATAATTAAATATCTCTTTGATATTTAACGAGTATTTAATTTCAGAGACTTTATTAAAGGTCAAACCTCAATACCTAATTATTACCTTATGGTGTTTATAATGAAATTCTAGATTTTAACTTTAAATAGGATTTATTAGAACAGGTACAGTAGCAATACCCTAAATTTATTAAATAATAGTTTTTACAAGAGCTTAAATATTTATTTCAAACTTTTTCAGCATTATACATTACATACTACATACCTACTTAACGTAATTACAATGTCTGCTCTCATATCCTAACTGGAATAACACCTACAATATAAACCTTTCATAACCTACATAAAGTTCTAAAACAACTATTCACAAGACAGTAAGCTGTACTTTGCTACTTACGCTTCTTTAAAATTTATGAAACATGAAAGCATATTTAAATTCTCAACAACATTTCAAGCACATTCATGTAGTATTCACATAATCTTTTTATGAAATCTCATCGTCTGAAAACGGATTTGTTTAAAACTCTTGTAACTTTTTAAAGAATATTTACAATACCTACAAATTTCATGTTGACATCTGATTTTAGTTGAACTACTAGTCTCGTTCTAAATCCTGGCTTTAAAGTCTTTAAGCACTGATCAAACATCAACAAGCATTAGAGCTAAGTTATACCAAGCCAGTCGTAAATTATTTGATCGTATAAATATTCAGATTTACCCATATCAAACTAAAACCACGGAACAGTTGCCGATGGGCTGATATTAATGCTTCAAGACTTAGGATAGATTCTGCGATATTTTTAGACAGAGATAAACTTTTCATAAACTAAACTATTCATAAAAGGTGCTATTTTGATTTCAAGAATCAAACAATAATCTTATTTTATCTTTTAGTCCATAGAAAACTGAAATTTTTGGTCCTACTTGTTATAGAAGGTCAATTTTCTTTTTACTTTGAATGTTTAAAATGTCAAACTTACTGATATGACGTATAATTTTTCCAGTTTGACATTTAAATCATTGTCCAGCATACAAATAATGGTGCGGACTTGACTTGATTCCTGAGACTGGGAACTGGGACACTAGTAAATATGTGATTTTATCCCATCACTTTTTAATTGTATTTAAAACACTATTTTAACCTTCCTATTATCTATGAGTCAAACTGACCCATTTTCATGTTACTAAGTACTATTGAAAATTATGGCTTCATATTACATGTAGTCGTCAAATGTAATGATAGTTCATGTGTTTTAATATTTGGTATCATTAATTACATTTGTTTATAAATAAAATTAATGAGTAACATTATGTGGTAATTGGTTCAGTTCGAACCATTGTTGTTATTCTTATAAATATAAACATTATAATTGTGTACCTACAGAACCAGTGTCGTTGTTGGGGACTTCCTCTTACTTTCTGTATTGCTTTTTGATATATTTAGGGGTTTCCCAGTATACTACGTATTACCTCGCGTATTACATTATATTCAGTTGGATTCAATTACAAGTGAACTAAACATGGCTCGACGTGGTTTGAGCGATGCTGAACTAGAAGCTTTATTTATTCTTTTTTGTGTATTTTTAATCGTATTCGGTATTGTATTACACTATTTAATTAATATACTCGTATAATAATAAAAATTACATACCCAACTATTAATGACTTCAAAAAGGTAATAATTTTTGGTCTGGGTCAATATGACCCAAGCACCAAATGTGGACATTTACTTCGGGATAATAGGAAGGTTAAGCACTAGTTAGTGTCCTCTAGCAGATTATTAGTGTCAATAATGTTTTGTCTAAGGCTTTAGAGAAAATGCGGTCTTGTATTGTATTTATACAATAATATTAGAGTAATAATAGGTACTTGTTTAAATTTAAATTTATTGTTATATTAAATTAGATCTTGAATGGTTTATATACTAAATCTGTTGATCTTTAACCTTTAACAATAAATTTATTGATGTAAATTTTAAAACTTAATATCCTCATTTATTATTTATTTGTACCTTCACAGCGTTTTTTTTTTATAAATTAACTTTATAATTTTAATAAAAGATACATTACATTTAGTAATCGAAGGTTGTTGGAGGTAGTTCAATGGGCTCATCAACCATAATCAAATTATGGCAATTTTGTATTAAAAATAGTAATTACATACTAAATAATTATGATTAATAAATGAAACATTATTAAAAATTTATTTAGCTCAGAGATAAAAGGTTTATAAAATTCATGACGTCATCTGTATAAGCTTTGAAATGAAGCTTTTCATTGGCTAAACATTGTTTTCCCGCTGTCCGACATTCAATCAGGAAGGCAACTTAATGGATACAAATTTATTTAAAACTGTCAGTTTTGTAGGTTGGAGTTATATTTTCGTATGTAAATATAATATAGTATTATATAGGTACACTTACAAATTGTCATTTTATGAAAATTTATTAAAAACTTCCTAATCATGCAGAACAAAATTTTAAACTGATGATGTTAATACAAAAACACAAGCTCATCAGCGTCAATCAGCGCCATTGAAACGTCAAAATCATAAATGTCAAAATGTTTGACTATGTAGAATTTAAAATTCATTTTTACTTCCTTGTATGGAGTAATAAGGAAATATTGTAATCGCGAAAAATTTCGTTTTTCAGATTTTGATGGATTTTGACCTTTTCTGAATCCATAATGACTAGTTTCGTTGTGACGTCTGTACGTACGTATGAACGTATGTATGTTGCATAACTCAAATACGGTTAGACGTAGAAAGTTGAAATTTTGTATTTAGGACTGTTATAGCATCTAGTTGTGCACCTCCTATTTTTGGTTTCAATCTATAAACCGGAAGTAGTACTTTTTTCAAATATTTCGATAAATATTTAATTTGAGACAATTTTTTTTATTTTAAATGAAAGATTATGTGATTATTACCTACAATGCGTATTTTATAAATATTTTTGTATCTGGTATCATTTAAGAATAATTAAAGTAGGTATATATTTATAATTTAGTATTTCGGTATCTTGTAGTCCATGATCGATTAACATTTGTTACTACGTAAAATTTAAATAATTATGACATGACAGTGACAGTGGCAGTGACAATAGTAAAATATCGTTTATGTCTTCTTCACTTCTTCTGCAGTTTAAATAAAATGATTAAAATATAAAATATTTGTGAGTATAGTAGCAGTAGTAGTAGTACTTATATATTAATATATTTGTATAATATAATTCTACATTTTAGTTATTAAGAAAAGTATGAACAGTTTAATAGGCGTACAAGGAAGTCATGTGGTGTCCACGTCAGATTTTTATTTTCATGTTGAAGATAATTATTGAATAACTGTAAGATTTAATATACCTATATTTACACTTTAACAAATATAAAGTGGATTAAATACAATACGCATTAAAATAAACTGGTTGAGTGCCACTACTTAATATAGATGACGTCATAAATTAATTTTAAACTTAAAAAATCATATCTGCCTTAATAATGAGAATTTTCAAAGCGGATTTTCACTGATCGACATATATTGTTATGCAGTATCATAAAAAAAATTAAAAGAATTGGTTGATGAGCCCATTATTGTAATGTCACTTCTATGAGCCTTGTATTGTATTACAGGTCTAAACTTTTAATTACTCATTTACTTAGTTACCATAATATTATTTATTATTTTACTTACACAGAGGTGGAAATAAAAGTAATACAATGTTAGTTATATAACCTACGTAACCAAATTTTTATATATTTTTTGAGCATTTTAGTACAGCTTTGATTAAAAAACAATTTGTTGTGATTACTGATTACTAACAATTCGTATTACGATTTTGCCTGATATTGAGTGTATTCATTTGATATTTCAATATAGGTACACTATGTTCCAAATGTTCTGCCCCAGCCTTAGAAAATCCCCCAGTGATCCGCAACCATTGTAGCACCATTCGTCAAAATATTCGAAATACGGCCTTCTTAGGTTGTAGAAAAAGACAGCATGTGAAAGATAGAAGCAGTTCTCGGTGAATCATTGCGGATTACGCCAGGTAGAGGAAAAGTGTAGAACAATAATTGCTTTGAGCTCTGTTTCGGTTTAGAAATACAATTTCCATAGTTTTGTTTTCTTCACTTCATTACATTTCTACACAAAAATTGCGTTATTATGAAATGAAAAAATTCTTTTAAGTTAACAATTTTATAAAAATTTGTATCTTAAAAATGCCACAATACCTTAAAACTAAAAAACTAACTTATTGCCAAATTTTATATTAAATACATAAGATAATTATTGGTACTGACTAAAGGTAAAATTTAAAAATGAAGGCGATCCTATCCTTAACTGACCGAATAAATTGAAAGTAAAAAAATCTAATTGTAGCATAACATGGATAACATTTTGACGAATGATTTTTGTACGGGGTTGCTAAGTAAGTATATTGAATTAATAAAATTAAATACAAAAATATGCAGAATTATAATTGTTAATTATTTTTATGATTAGTAATTTCATTTTCAATATTTTAATTTAGTTTACATTAAATATATAATAACAATAAGTACGATAAAAAGTTACATAGAAAAAAATCCAAGTAATATCATTTTTAGCAATAATTCCCGGGCAAAATTACAAGATTATAAAAAATGATCACCACACGATTTTTTATTTCATAACCCGATACACAGTAAATCTTTGAATGTTTAATCAGTACCTACATTAATTAACACACAATTTGACTTGTGCAGCGTTGAGGTTGATAGTGGCGGCGGCGAATTGTTAAAAATAAACGCTTAATTTTTAAGTGGCTTTTCTTTAGGCAGCGCGCCGGTGTACGCCGGCGTAATCACATCAAAATTTACTTGTATCTAACTTCGTAATATCTACATGTGTAGCAAAGTTAATGGAAAATATCTTATTAGATGCCATCCACATATGATACAATTTTATTTTTTTTAATATGAACTATTAAAATTCCTATTAACAATGTCGAAATTTTTTGTTAATTTAGAATATTGATATCGGCGCGCCGTAAAAAATATTGGCGTCGGCGTGAAATATATACCGGCGGCGGCGGCGTGGCGTGGCGGCCCACGCATCCACATTATGTTTACCATAATGCCACAATTGAAATTATTTGAATTTATTGTTTTGTTTTAAGTAAATTAAAATTTTTACTTGTATAAAAATTTTAAAATTGTTACTCTCACTGTCTTTATTTATAAATTATTTGTTTGGGTTTTGTTCTGTATATTTATATTTATTTATACGACGTTTCGGAAACGTCGCAAAACGATCATAACATTAGTTGCTTTTATATCCCTATTGAAACAAAGACTAATACAAATAATTATATTGTTTATGTAGATATTTTAGAAAACAATGATTGTAAAGTAGTAATTTTCACGGATACATTTTTAACACATAGATGTTTATACGTGCAATAATTTAGGCAGGAACGGGAAACATGATAGTAATGAAGCTTGATAATAATTGTAACTTTTAGGACAATAATTCATAGTTTCTTTAAAAAAAACTTTTAATTTATGCCTAATGCATACAATCTTGCAACACGCATTTCAATAAAACAGTTTGATATGTTTTATTCTAATTTAATTTACTGAAAAATTATTACTGTCATTTCATAATAATGCAATTTATGTTTAGAAATGTAATGCAGTGATGAAAACAACTAAAAATATGTTTCTAAACTAAAGCTCAAAGCAAACGTTCTACACTTTTCCTTTACCTGACTTAGTAATGATTCACCGAGAACTGCTTCTATCTTTCGCATGCTGTCTTTTTCTACAACCAAAGAAGGCCGTATTTCGAATATTTTGACGAATGGTGCTACAATGGTTGCGGATCACTGGGGGATTTTCTAAGGCTGGGGCAGAACATTTGGAACATAGTGTACATGTCAAAGTTTATTGTCATATCGAGCGCATTGTTATGAATGCACTTGATATGATAGTTATTTCAATTTGCAATTAGCTCTGAATGCATTTTCGCATAGTTCTGTAAAGGATTTGTGTTATTTAACTTTATTAATCTACGTTTCCTAATCCCAACTAGAGAAATGTGAATCCAGAAACTTCACAATTTCAAATATTCTGGCTATACTATTAAAAATTAATTTAACATGAAGAATCAGTAAATCGATAAATGCAAGTAATAAATTGCTGTGACATGAATTAGCAAAACTTTGAGATAATTTTTATGATTTAGTAATAATTCGATTTATACGTTTATTATACACAAAAATTAATTTCTTCTTCTGAAATCGATAATATACATTAGTCGGAAGACGGCTATAGAGAGATTTATTTAAAACAATTAGCCAATTGGCTGTAACAAATTATATAAAACTCGCCTTTTTATTATGATTTAGAAATTATTTAACAAAATACTACAAGGTGTTTTTTAGAACATCATTGTATAATATGAGATAATAGATTTCAAACCCATGCAAAGTCACAAAATGATTTATTATAACATCTACACACGTGGTTCTATGAATATCTGTAAGTTTTGCATGTTTGTTAGACTATTTTACATAAAATGTTAAAAACCTACAAAATTTAATAAAGTTTAATGTGTACAAACTTTGTACAAATGCCAAAATTGCCCTTAAGATAACGGGAAAAGGAAGTTGAATACTTTATGCCATAAAAATATGTGCAGGAGGTTATGAATCACCCTGTAACTTGTCAGAAAGTAATTTTCAATAAAACGATTAGAATAGAATCGTTGAAATTCTGATACTATTGCAGTAGCCGTTTTAAGGGTATCGACTCCACGTAGCTCAACACCGCGTTTGTTTTATGGTAACGCATGAGAACATTCGCCTAAAATAGGTAACTACTCGCAAAAGCAGTCTAGCAATTTTTGAAATGCTCACGAAGTTTTCAGATAAAGCAAAATTTCATATTTTATTTACAGTCGGCGAATTTATAACTAGATTTATTTTCTAATAATCATAAGATAAAGCATGTAAAAATTGCTTAAAATACACTTTTTCATTAATTTTTTATAGGCATGGGCTAACGCCACACAGCGTGAACCTAGCTTGAACTTAGCGTGAACGAGCGTGATGCGTGAACCTAGCGTGAACCTAGCGTGAACCGTTTTTTTGACATAAACTAATCTATGCTAACAAAACCCTTCTTGAGTCCAACAGAACTCCGTTTTTTTGACATAAACTAGGTAATCTATGCTAACAAAACCCTTCTTGAGTCCAACAGAACTCCGTTTTCTTGACATAAACTAATCTATGCTAACAAAACCCTACTTGAGTCCAACAGAAATCCGTTTTTTTTACATAAACTAATCTATGCTAACAAAACCCTTCTTGAGTCCAACAGAAATCGTTCACGCTATAGGTTCACGCTAGGTTCACGATCGTTCACGCTAGGTTCACGCTAGGTTCACGCTGTGTGGCGTTAGACACTCCCTTTTTTATATAGATTCCAAATATTTTTTCAGAATTCTAAATCAGCATAAACCTGGAATAATTCTTTCACAATCATCTGGTCCCTGTTTTTCCTCCAAATTTTTAATATGCAATGAGTAAAGCAGAAACTGCTACACCTCTAAACACGCAATATTTTGTTTCAGATACGGGACCCTTAATGGTGAACCTCTTCATTCTGAATATTCCTATACTTGATCTCAAGATATTAATTTCTGTTGAAACTGTCATTTGCATTACACTATGAAGATGAAACTATCAATATCTATATCATAATACAAGATGAGTAGGTACGGTTAGAATACATACTTCGAACATGAACTAAGATATTATAACAGTTTCCGGATTTCAATTATTACATTGCAGTATCTAGTGCTATTATATTTGCAATTGACATCAGAGAAATAATTAGATACTAGTAAACAAGGAAAATAATATCACTCAGAGGCTATCCCTGTTTGGTTTATTCTGAAATCTTATATTTTCAAAGATATATGAAATTATAATACAATTTAATGTTAACTAAGTCAATTGAATAAAATATTAATTTATTTCTTTAGTAGGTACCTACATCCTTTTATTGACATTATATAAAAGATTCTAAGAAATAAAACAAAATACTTTATTAATATAATAATATTTATATTTAATTCGAGAAAAGCTACAGTAAAACTTCTACAATATATTTATTCCAATAAGCAAGAATTCATTATTAAAGCATATATGTGTGTATAAATAAAACTAGGTATGTTTTTAGAAAAAAATTATAATATTATAATGTTTTTAAAAAATTGACAGTTTCAAGAACCTATAGTGTTCCGTATTGTAAAAATTTCCAATTTGAACCCTGTCAATTTTGAGAAGTATATTGGGTTGGGTATTTATTTATTTATAATTGACCACTAAAAAACAAACTGTGAACATTATAATTCTTTTTTTAGTTTATTTTATTGTTTATGTATACGATATTTATGAAATCGTTCAATAATGAGTTACTTTAGCTTCGCTAAATTGTAGTGAAAAGTACAACTTTAGCTACGCATTTATCGACCAATCAGAGCGCTGCATGTGTACTCGATCGGTGATGAAAATTGGCCAAAACGTCGGCTATTGTTGTTGCAATCCGTGATCACCATTTGTTTTGTTTTCATATTTTGCTTTAATGTTACAAATTCAATAGTTATTTATATATTAAGGGCGTAAGGCAGCTTTTATGGCGTGAGACGTGATTTTGAGCCCGAGCGTCAGCTGAGGGCTAAAAACACGTCGAGCCATACACGCAAGTTACGCCCGTGGTACATACCCAACTTTATGCACGGTTGAATATTTTTAAATAAATAAATAAATTCAATTTACTTGTTCAAATCTTGAAATTGTTCAAATTACCTACCAAAAATTCTAAACTCTTGGACTGTTGCTAAGATACCAAAAAAATCCGAAAATAAACAAAAATCTAAATGTCAAAGATAATTTACGTTAAATGTAAGTAAAAATGATGATATTTTAATAAAGAATTGTACAACTAATCACAGAAAATGGTAATTTATAGGATTATTAATAGTTTATATTTGGAAAATTGAAAATATAAACTGTTTTCATTAATTTGACGTTTTTTCATGGCGCACTGCGTTATAATGTGATCCGTGGGCTATAAAGTTGTCGTTTATGTCAAAGAAATTCGTGTATAACTGTCAAATTATGATATGACCGTGCATAAAATAATTTTGCGATTTCGTAGAATGTACCTAATATCTCGGTTGTAAAAATTTATTTTTTATTACTCACGTGGCCATTTTTCTCGTCTAGCGACTCGAAAAATAATGTTTCACATTCGTAATAAAAAATCGTTATTTACAGCCTAGATATAAATAACAAGTTTTATAATTAATTTGAGTGCATTATGCTCTACTTTTGTAGTTTTATGTTTGTTTATGTCTTTGTATTGTACAGTTCAATATAAGAAGGCTATTTTGTAGCCGAAACATCAGGTAATTACATATTTTATACTTTGACTGCAATTGCACTTATTTTTTTCCCTTATTAATCACTACATTCATTTGTAACAAACCAATTCATTTTTATTATGTTTATTTCGAACCTGTAATTTAAAATTAATTTGACTTGACACTTGACATTCAGAAAAGAAATAAACAAAATAACAATACAACGAAGATGCAACAATTTCAAAAAGAAATCGTGCAAAGTATTTGTGCCTAATACGTTACTAATTATAATAACAATATTAATTTTTTGAATATACATTCAATGTAAAATTGGACTTAAATAGATCACAATGGTAAAATTAAGCAACATTCATTAAAAAAAGAAAACATGTAAAATTTTGTTAAGTTGACTTCGGATAAATAAAATTAATAAAATAACATTTCATCATTTCCGACAAATTCATTCAATTGAATTCTAAAATCTATTCAAAACAATCATGCAAAAAATCTCTATCTGCACCCCCGAGCGAATACGATGCAGGAAATAATAACACGAGTTTGAATCGTTTCTAAATGAATCTCTCTCGTAATGAGCAATCGTGAGCGATGTTTAATGAAGCATTTCAAGTAAGAAATGCTTGAAATGTATCTTCTATCTTCAGTTGAGTTCAAAAACCTTAAGTAGTAATGAACTAACAACGATGAAAAATCAAATTCAGTCGTAAAATTTGGCGCACAAAAACTGTTTGATAGTGGGATGTTAATGGATAAGTTCTTTTAATAGGCAATGAAACATGTTTTTGATTGTGTTCTTAATGATATTTGTACAGACAATAAATAATTATAAATCTACACATATATACACACTATAGTTCAAACAAGGACGGATAAACTCTTGAAAATACATTCCAAAATAAAAAATCTGACGTGGACACCACATGACTTCCTTGTACGCCTATTAAACTGTTCATACTTTTCTTAATAACTAAAATGTAGAATTATATTATACAAATATATTAATAGGTATATAAGTACTACTACTACTGCTACTATACTCACAAATATATTTTAGTCATTTTATTTAAACTGCAGAAGAAGATATAAACGATATTTTACTATTGTCACTGCCACTGTCACTGTCATGTCATAATCATTTAAATTTTACGTAGTAACAAATGTTAATCGATCATGGACTACAAGATACCGAAATACTAAATTATAAATATATACTTTAATTATTCTTAAATGATAGCAGATACAAAAATATTTATAAAATACCGATTGTAGGAAATAATCACATAATCTTTCATTTAAAATTTAAAAAATTGTCTTAAATTAAATATTTATCGAAATATTAGAAAAAAGTACTTCCGGTTTGTAGATTGAAACCAAAAATAGGAGGTGCACAACTATATGCTATAACAGGCCTAAATACAAAGTTTCAACTTTCTACGTCTAACCGTATTTGAGTTATGCGACACACATACGTCCGTACGTACGTCCGTACGTACGTCCGTACATACATACGTACAGACGTCACGACGAAACTAGTCAAAATGGATTTAGAAAAGGTCAATACGGATATTTCCGTAAAAATCTGAGAACCAAAATTTTTCGCGATTACAATACTTCCTTATTACTCCGTATAAGGAAGTAAAAATTTGAAAATTATTTTTATTTATAAGAATAATTCTTTTTTGCCATTTTAGTAACCATTATAGCGAGTTGTATATTGTACTTTATCTTCTTCTTCTTCCAATGGCTCTACAGCCCAAATCGGGCCTTCGCCTCCCCTTAATGCACCGGTATCACCGAGCCGCAGCTTTGACACTGCCGTACTGCCGATGCGGGGTTTCGTAGCCATTTGCTACATATTTAAGATGCACAAGTGGCTGGCTTGTGGCATCCGAGTGTGATGAATACATGTAGCTGTATTCTTTTTATTTAACGACAAATCACACATTGTCGATCGGCAGCGCTGGGACTCGAACCACTGATGTGTGGTTCGCGTGACGTCATAGCGAGCTAGGAGATGTACTAAGCGCGTTCGGCCACGGCTACGCTACTTTATCTACGACTAATGTATTACGCACAAGATTTTAATAATACACATAAATTTTGAAATTTTCAAATGTCTATCATTAAACATTGCAATGTTTTCTAAAAATAATTTGCACAAAGAAATTGATTCAAGTTCTCTGATTGGTACAGAGGGAATCATGACTATTATTCCCTGCAGGATTAATATATTATGGCATTATGTAGCAAACATCACACATTTAATGTTCATGTTATACTTTAGCCGTAGATAAAATAACTAAAATTTCAGGCCCTTTGACACTCAACAATAAAATAATGCTTTGTATTGTTCCAAACGGTTCAGGTTTGGTTCCCGGTTCAATAAAATAGCTGTAATTTATTCACTTAATTGTCAAAATCTAAGTGCTTAATTATTCTTCTTAGATTGCAAAATTTTATCTTTATTGCTTCAACTTATATTGTACTTAAATAACTCGATGCATTTGTCCTAGGGTGTATGACTGACAACTGAATTTTGAACTGAAACTTAATTTTTTTTGTTCTAGGTAAGTCATCATTTATATAATAATCCCAAACGAATGGTTTCGGTAAGTCCTTTTCCTTTTTCTTTAATACTATAAAATAATGATAAATAAATTAATTCAATTATACCTATGTATTAGGTTTAGGTTATCATTATTTGTAAATTAGGATGTGCTTTAATGTATTTATATCCTACCATTAGCTTGTATCTAATCGATTAATTGAAAACTTGCTCGACATAGAATAATTTATTATAACGTTCCGCTCAATAATGTACGATGCAGATTGGTATAATCTTATTAAAATTTATTTGAAACTTCGCCATATTAAAATTAATGGTACCCTTTATCCCAAACGTATATCAGTAGTTATAACAAACCTTTTTGTTTTATAGCGATCAGACAAACCATTTCAGAAATATCCTGTAAATCATACCATAACCTTAAAAGCCCACTGCCTACAAAAGCCTCGTGAACATGTTTCCCCGATTTATTTTATACAATAAATTCTCCTTTTATTGCTGTTATAACTACATTTTATTGACAATTATCCTTCGAAGAATGACTCTAAAAACGTTTATTTTCACCAGAGAATACGTACAATTTTATCGAAAAAGAAAATATAATAAAACATTTCAGGTGTATGTTACAACATATTTATTTTGATGCCAGACAAAAGAAAATCAAAATAAAACATTCTTCTTTAAACTGATACTTCAGAAACCACTGAAAAATAATAACGTCGAATATGCGAAATATATTAAATCAATATTTGAAATACTATGCACGGTCGTGGTGAATCTTTAATATATTTACAAGAAAGGGATCAAAGACAAACACAAACAGAATTTGTTTCAAAGTTAAAGTTAACATTTATTTATTACTTAACAAACAGTTATGTGGGTGATATATCAATTGAGAAGAATGTTGCAGTAGGAGGGTACAAGGAAAAAAAACAAGGAACATTAATCTTGCGTAGTTTTGAGATATTCGCATTTCAAGTTTAAAAACGCAAACATTTTGTACCAGTCATACTGGGGTATATTAATTGATAGTCTTAACGTACAATATAAACATATAAATAATAAACTATAACAAAAATTGATCTTAAAATGGAGTAAGAATGGTAAAAAAACAGGTTTGTCCATGAAATCCACTACTTATGTCATTAAGTAGTTCCGAATAGTATCTTTGAAATTCAGGACAACAGAATTTCTTTAGAATCATAATATTCTTTTCAAATATAAGTATAAATCTAAAATCTGAAATTTGTGTGACTGTAACATCAATTTTTCCATTACATCTGTCATTTTTTTCGTTGTTATTATTTTATAGTTAGTGGCGCACATTATCGGATTATGCTTTTATTTTTGCAGCTGGCATCTCATGACATCGCGACTTTGACATTATTGAAGTAAATATACGTAAAATACACGTATAACCATGAATAGCTATACTCCTCAAAAACGAAAAATAATAGTCAAAGTGTTTTTAACAAATAAACGATCGGTGGTTTTGGCTCAACGTAAATTTTGTCGTTGATTCCCTGGTCATGTGACATTAACTAGAGAAACAATGCACCTCGCCCCGAGGAGACTGGCTCAACACGAGACAGTAGCAGACGTAGCCGGCCTCGGAGCAGCCATTTAGCCGAAAATATACTGTAACTGGTGTACAGATAAAATAAAGGCCTGGTGAGCGCTGCAGGACTATTTTCAACGACTTTTTGCTACCGCAAATTGACGAATTGGGTTTGGAGAACACGTGGTTCTAGCAGGTCGGTGCAATCGCACACACAGCACGAGCGACAATGGACATTCTGAAGCAAGCGTTTCCCGGCCGCTTGATCTCTCATTTTGGGGATTTGTACTGACCCAATTTAACTGTTCCAGACTTATTTCTTTGGGAAACAAGACACAAACCTTGGTGTCCCTAAAGAAGACCATCTGACAAGAAGTGAAGAATTTATCGCCAGTAGTTTTGACACAAATCGTGAAAAAATCTTTAAAACGCGCCCAATTGTGCATCAACTGTGGTGGCAGATATTTGACCGAATTGGTTTTTTCAACTTAATGAGGGAAAATTACACGTTTAAGTAAAAATACTTAGCAAACAGAACCAATTTTTTATTTGCAAACAAAGTTACTGCTCGGGTGATTACTTTTGCGCGACCTTGTATTATAATTTTTAGTCAAAATAACTTGTAACTTGTAACACCCGTTATAAATGTTCCTGTAGCATCAAGAGACCAATATTATATTTTACTCGATTTAGCTGTATATTAATTAACAGAATTGCCGAATCTTGTATCTGCTTTAGAATATACAACTAGTTGAATTTCGCTATTCAATTTCAATCTGATGTATAGGTTGAACACTTTGTATTCAAAGGAATTCATCCCTCTATGATTTATAATTGCTTTCAGACAAGCAACAGATACATTACACCATACAGTTTCTTGTTTTTCTCTGCTTAACATCTCTCCTCCCGACATATCAATTCATTAATCATATAGCTCCGTAGCAAGTAATATATTTCCTTATTTTGCTTTAGAGACGAAGATATTTAACTTTATATTACTTGCTGGTTGGTCGTTGCTGCACCGATAGATAAAAACTTAATTCTAACTTCACTCATATTAAATTAATTCTATATGCATGGTTTATGGCTTGGTATTAAAATAAATCTGGATTTAATAGTCATAAATGAATATCACACATACAATTTACTGATTAGTTGTTAAAATAATATTGTTTACATAGCCTGAATCAGGCGGTGAGTTTTACATAATAATTTAATCATTTGAAAAATATAGTGGGCTATTTGCATGATTTTTTTAATTAAATATTTTGAAAGAAGGGATATAAACTTGGAACCCGTATTTTTATTTTCACAAAATTTTAAATGACGAAAGCCCAAAAATAATTAATGAAAATTGAATAATATGTGATGTGACGTAGAATGCTGTCATATTTCCTATACAAAATAATGACGTAACAGCAAAATTTCTTTCTCAATTTACTAAAAATTATATAATTTTAAAAATATATATTTTTACCAATGTTTTAGATCTAACATTAGGTTCATAATTATAAAAATCTCATTTTCAGTAGGTACCTACCATGCAAGTAGCCAATTGTATAATGATGTGAAATAAGTAAGATTATTGTATGATATTAAAATATTGACGTCGTTTGATAAAAACATTGATCGTCTAACAATGGATTTAAATTATTTTATATATTTTTGTTCCACAATGTTTCATTATTGATTAATTTTTCTACTTTTCAATTAGTGCGAGTTAAAGCCTCATTCACATAATAAACTTAAAATAGCTTCAGCAAGTGGTAAACATAAACTTAATGTGCAGACTTGTTAGGACAAGAGCTGTTGTTTAAATTCACATAATTTTTACTTTTTAGTGCAAATTTTTAGCATTTCTTTGATTTAGAGTAATTGTAACGAATCGAACTCGTTTTATTTAAATAATTTCACATGAACCATAAGGTCATGGAATAAAATAATTTAGAAAAATTATAGACGATTCCCTTATATAGTTTCTATTTTAATTTACTTACTAGAAAATATACTGTCTTGCTTGTTTGTTTCTTGTATATTTGTATGGTCGTTCTCGAAAACAGCTCTGCCTCTGCCGATTACGAGATTAAGATGAAACCGTTTGTAAATCATTGTATATCTTTCCAGCTAGGTTATAAATTGACTATTAGATCGCCATTTTGATAACAAAATAGCGACTGGGTATCTCAGAAAGCTGATACAAAACAAATATATTGTACAAAGGTTAAAAATGTTATTACGAGTACGTTGGTTTAGTATGGAAAATGGACTAAATCTGAGTCCGCCATTTTAACACATTTTTATTAATTTAATAATAGGAGTGGGAGTGAAGTAAATCGACACAAAATGAATGATTTTTCTCTCGTGTGGAAACAAGGTGAAATGGAAGTCAAATATATACATTACACGTTCGATTTTCGAGTATACATTTCATATTACGTAAAACACAAGCAATTCTGGATGTCCGGTGATATTTCAAACCGTTTCATATACTGTTTCTCCAATTAAAGGGGAACACTCAGAAATTAGCATACTATGATGAATGCCATTTGATTTCCCATTCAAAACACTGTCGCTCGAATTATGAAAATGGTCGTCAAATATTAACATACACAAGCAAAAAGCAAAACATACTGTATTATTCATATGGTGGATAAAAAGTTGTTGTTTGCTTGCTCTTTTGAATGTCAGCAAGCACTTATAATTATTTGTAGTTGAGAAAGATATATTCTGGATTATTAACAACATGTAATTTTAGCCAGTATAACCCAGTGATCAATGAAACCGATGAAATTCCAACCAGATGCACCAACAAAAAATGTACTTAAATACCAGTTTGGTCAAATAACAGTTCGGTCAAATACCCGTTACCCGTGTAAGATAAACTTCGTTTGGTGAAATTGCAGGTTATAAGAATAAAAATTCGATCAAATGACCGTTTGACTCTAAAAAAGTTTGGTCAAATAAAGCGCTCCCATTTAATACACAAATAACTAATTCCTATATTATTCTTCTCTAGATTTAGTAACAAATATCTAATAGGTATATTATTAGAATTTTAAATTGTACCCTATGTGAATTTATATATTTTTAAGAGCAACAGTAAAGTTATGGCGCCTATAAAAAAATCTTTAAATGTGTACCAACACATTTCATGTTTGGTGAGCATTTTCGACTAAAGTGTTATATTTATAGAAATCTAAATAATTCATAGGTATATGTTTCTGCATTATTAATAAAATAGTAGAAATAGCTGCTATTATTAACATTACAGTGTAGGTCAGAACATTAGACTTAAAAGGATAATGGATTGTGTGGTTGCGTAATATCACATGTGACATGTTGACGAAACATACCTACATTAATGTTTAATGAATTTTTTGCTTACTGGAATTTTACCTTCATTCTAGGAAGAATTTTTTTTTATAATACATAAAAAACTCTTATGATTTATTCGAGTATTTACAATTTAGAATTTACTTATTCTAGATATGTCATCTGCCAAAAAAAAACAAACAATAAAATGCATAATATTGAATTTCACAGCCAATCAAAATCAGTTAGTAGACTTGATTATTTTGTACTAGTATAAGGTTGTCTGTCGACAATTCACTAGTAGTACTTTTAGTTGACTATTTAACAAAGAACATTTTTATTATAATCTTTATTTCCATTTTTAATACACAATTTCTATCTCTGGTTTCACTATTCACTATTTTATTTAAAAAGAAACACCAAAAAAACAAAAACATTTGGCGGTGAAGTCGAAATTTTTTAAAAATGTATTTGTTTTCTGAAAGCATCTGCAATGATAAAATTTAAATTCTTAAATTCATTAGGTATAGTTTATCCACGTAATGGGCTATTGCATGATTGTTTTTATTAAATATTTTTGAAGAAGAGATAAAAACTTGGAACCCGTATTTTTTATTTTAACAAAAATTTTAGCCACGTTCAAAAATAATTAATGAAAATTGAATAATATTGAATGTGACGTAGAATGCTGCCTTATCTCCTATACAAAATAATTTCTTTCTAAATTTATTAAAAATATATATTTTTTAAATAAAATTTTCATTTTTACCAATATTTAGACCGAACGTTAGGTTCAAAGTGATAAAAGTCTCATTTTCAGTACCATGCAAGTAGCCCATTGCGGTTTGCCGATTCATTCGTAAATCAGAATTTATTATTCATAGTTTAATAACTAAATCGATTTTCCTGTAAAAAGGTTAAACACTAAAACAATTGCATCCGTGAAGAAATAGGTAAACCATTCTAGCAAATATATGATTCCTTTTAAAGTAATTACTTCTTATTTTTAAGTTTTCCTGGTAAAAAGTCAACATGTGGGCAAGAATAGAAATAGGGCAAATCGATATAGCCGACAATTAAATAGGATTTAATTTAGGTCATACATTCTGGTCTGTACTGTAATTTATCGTTACAGCAAGTGTGTGCTTTATGTCAACACACGCGGTGCACGTGCAAAGATACAATTTAATCCCATTAATTTTCAATTTCTTTGAGTTCTTTGTTGTCAATATTTTATTAAATGAAATTAGAAAAAGGCAGAAATTGTTACAAACTGTATAAATATTTTATTTATTGCCAATAAATAAAGTATTTATACAGTTTGTAACAATTTCTGCTTTTTCTGATATAATTATGCAAGAGGAATTCATTACTAAAATTATTAAATGAAATAGGTGCTCAAGTTATTCGACCCAAAAATGTTGTAACATACATTTTTATACAGGGTGTTAATACTAAGTTGTAACAACCGAAAATGGCAGTTAGAACTCATCGAAACAAACAACTTTTCACTAAGAAAAAATTTTATAAATGTTTTATTTTCAAAAATCGGTCGAGTGGGTTTGAAAATATCTTGTTTTGAAATTTTTGATCGGTCGCCATTTTGTTATTTGATAAAATAGAAAATAATTCTAAATACAAATGTTTTAGAGAACCGAAAGCAAATGCTGAATTTTTTTGTATTTTTAAATATTCCTTAAAATAAGGGAGTAATGACGATTTTCCGAAAAACAAAAAAATGCCAATAACTCTGAACTGGAGCTCCAAATCAAAAAATTTTGCTAAGAAAAGTTGTTTGTTTCGATGAGTTCTAACTGCCATTTTCGGGTGTTACAACTTAGTATTAACACCCTGTATTTTTTATGTCTTTGTCGTATAGGTAACTTAATTTAAAAACCTACATTTTTAAAGCTGTGAGCTTTACAGAAAAGTTTATTTACCAAGTAAGAGGACAAAAGAAAATCATGAAGCTCTATAAAATAAAATACCTACGTATTTAATAATAATTGTAAAATAGAGCAAAACGTACATTGCTTTGATCTTCTATAGTACCTACCAACTTACATTTCTTGTAATATAAAATTAAATATTTTTTAAGATGAAATTGTTAAGTATTTCCCATGGACTCAAACCGCACTAAATAACGATTCAGGTTCGAATCACGGTTCAGTATGCTTTATAGGGTTCGGTTTAAAATATATTACATTTAATCAAACAAAATTTGACAATTTTAAAGAAAATAAAACAATTTTGAAAAAGAAATAATTGCATTTTAACGAAAAAAATGTATTAAATCTTAAACCGTTAAAAACCGGTTTTAACCAACGGTTTGGTTCCAGTTATAAGTTTGACTATAAATATTTTATAACTGCTCACTGCTCAGGTTTGGTTCTCGGTTCACAAAAATAGCTGCAGATCGTTCCGGTTTTCGTTCATGTTCCGGTTCGGTTCGAGTTTCTGCTATTTTCCGAGCTATTTTCAAACTGTCATAAATAATAATGTTCATTGTTTTCAACAGCATCTTTAAAATTTAATAAGCCAAGTGCAATTATTATTAAATTAAAATAGATGTATCCTAATAGATGATTTGCTTTTAAATATCTAACTATCACAATTAAAATTTCATTTTTCTATAATCGTTGTACAATATGACAATTTATTGTTATTCAATTTTTAGTTAAGATATGTTCAAAATTGTCTCACTATTTCTTTCTTGTGGCATAAGTGCATCAAAAACACAAAATTATTTAATTTTTCTTAATATGCCTCAAACTCGATTGTATAAATACTTCCAAAGAAATTTTATTTGTTTGGTTGTCTAGATGATGATAACCACGATTTCAAGTCATACAGCACGGCAAATAATCATTTTAAAATTAGATATTTGTGACGTTATAAGTACGACTGTAGAAAAAATATTGTGTGCACCTCGTCGGATAGAGCTTGTTTGTTACACCTGGTGATTCGTCAATCTCGGCTTCGCCTTGCCCGAACAAGTATCTTGCCACGTGGAACAAAAAATGCTCTATTCATACTTGATACACAAATAACTATTAATAAATATGTATATCAGTCAAAAAATTATAATACATAATGCATATAGGTATTTGAACATCGCTCGCCGGTTTCATTAACGCGTCGTACTTTAATATAGAACCTCGCGTCCGTTGTAAAATAAAATCTACCGCACTTTATAATGCCTATATGGCTCACCGGTCGAGGAGCATCGAGGAACTCCACGATGAAACGGCTAGGTATTCAAAACCCTAATCTGCGAACACTGCCTTGCTCAAACACAGCCTTTTGCATTTCTATAATCTTTAAAACCTGCCTTTTCAATTCTCTAAAATGGCGGCTTCCCAAATGATTCATTTTTCTAAAATTCAAAACCTGCCTTGTTCAATTCTTTAAAATGGCGGACCTCCGAATGATGCATTTCTCTAATATTCAAATCCTGCATTGTTCAATTTACTAAAATGGCGGATCCCCGACTGATGCATTTCTCTAAAATTCAAAACCAGTCTTATTTAATTTTTACCAAAATTGAGTCTGTTTTGACATAAACTAATCTATGCTAACAAAACCCTTCTTGAGTCCAACAGAACTCCGTTTTTTGACATAAACTAGTCAATTGAATAAGGTAGGATTTGAATATTAGAGAAATACATTATTCGGAGATTCGCCATCACAGATAATTAAATAAGGCAGGTTTTAAATTTTAGAGAAATGCATCATTTGGGGCTCGCCATTTTAGAGAGTGAGTTAAGGCAGATTTTGAATTTTAGAGAAATGCATCATTTGGGATCAGCCATTTTATAAATTTAAATAAGGCAGGTTTTGAATATTAGAGAAATGCATTAGACAGTGCTTGGGCTAAGCAGTGTTTGAATTTTAGAGGGATACATCCATTCCCGATGAAACGACAGAACGCACCCGTCCGCGATGGATTTCTATTTCATCGGTGACAAATACATCAGGGTTTTGCGCGAAATCAGATACAAAAGATACGTCTGAAATGAGACACATTCGTTTCAACGAGGAACAAGTCGATTAAAATAGCGGCGCCCCTATTTTTCGTCGAGGACGGGGTGCGTTCTTTCGTTTCATCGAGGAGTTCCTTGATGCTCCTCGATGCTCCTCGACCGGTGTTCCATAGGCATAACGTACTAACTATTTTCTACTTTAGAGTAGATTTTTGCATAAATGTATTAAGGTACCTATACTACTTTATATTTTATAGGTTAATTAAAGATAAGTCATTAATTAAGAATTAAGTATTGAGCCAATTTAAATTAGATTTCTTAGGTTTAAGAGGAACGGTTACTGCACTACCAAAATTTATCGGTCCGGGTCGCTTATTATCAAAAGAGTCAAATTCTTAGAATTTTAATAAGTGTACCCAATACGACTCTAGTTTGGAGGTGGAACTAAATTGAAATTTGAATATTTATTCGAATATTTACACTGCCTGACCTTATTTTTGTGTCAAAAAGGGGTTTAGTTTTCACCGTAAAATTTAGTCTAAATATTTTAAAAAATTAACAATTTTTTTTTAATTTGTAGAAGAAAGTTGGTTTTGTGACATTTCTGTATTGAAATTTTAAAATTCAAAACATAATACACTTTAAAATGAATTACAAAATTGCCAATGTTTATAACGCCTATAATAACAAATCAAGCAAAAATTTAAAATTGTAATACACAAATGTCATACAAACAACCTTCCTCTACAAATTAAAAAAATAAATATTTTAAAATGTTAATATTTAGATTACGAAACCTTGTTTTCACTTGTAAATTGCACCAGTATCCGTTCCTCTTAAAGTAGAATTATAATTATTCAGTAATTTAGATACCTACATTGTTTCATTGTTTAATGTGTAAACACCAGCAAGCTCATTGGCGCATACAGAGTAATACATTGATAGTACACGACACATACCTGCCTAATTATGCATATTGGAAAATACAATATCCTAATTGAGTGCTACACAAATACATCAAACCTGAAGTGAATTGCCCGTTGATTTGATTCTAACATTTCCTGTCTTTTAATCAAAATTATGAAATTACTGAAATAAGGCTACGTAATTTCCGGTCTTACTATGACCTTAATTTTGTAAAAGAAGTAGTAAGTAAATATGTTCAGTTCCGGGTAGGTATTTATAATTGAAAAATTAATAAACATGAAAAAATTTCATCATTATTTATTAAGGGAATTAGGGCAGCGTATTCACATAATGGGCAATTAAAAAGCGAAAGGGAAAATTTCCCGGAAATTGGGAAAATTAATTTGTCCTACTATTAATATTCTTTCATAATTTTTTAAGTGGGCTTCTCATATTAATGTTTTAAATTTTGTAAAAATAAATTAGGATAAACATTTTGCATTTTGATAATAAATTAATAAAGTATAAATTTCAGATCTTGAGTTAAGATTTTCACCAAAACATAACTTAAAATACCATTTTTAAATTAAAAGTATTTAACTAAAAAACTAGATAAAAATTTCATTGCGATTATTGCTTATAATACTCACTGTTTAATGAAATTTGTACACGGGACCCATATTTTTGAAGGCATATTTTATGATACTTTGAATACAAGGACAATAAAGCGGGACAAATTTTTTCTGCTACATACAGAGTGTTTCTATACCTCTGCACGAAACTTTAATAGATTATAATAATGTGATATACTGATTATATAGATAAAAACGATTTTTTCAAAATTTGCAAAAATAAGGGTAGTGAAAATATTAGTTACATTTGTTTGAACGTCCGTTTAACTGTTTATTTATTATGTTATTTATAAAATAAAATTAGAAATACTATAAGACTATCTACAAATAGTCACTTGTTATGTAATAATTAATACATACACAGTTAAATGGACTTTCAAATAAGAGACACTAACATTTTCACTACCCTTATTTTTGCGATTTTTGTAAAAAAATCTTTTTTATCTATAATCAGTAGTATATCAAATTATATAATCTATTAAAGTTTCGTGCAGAGGTATAGAAACACCCTGTATACATACGAAAACTATAAAAACATCTGCTTTCAGCAAATAGTAACTTTGTTATAATAGTTTTTTTGTTCTATTTTGTATTGGAACTAGAGCATGAGTCCAATAATTTCATATCACTGGTTTCTGCTTATTTAGCAAAAATTTATAAACGAGATTTTTTATATGAAAATACAGAACATTGCAGAAACTCAAATTTATTTTGTACAAGATTTTTCTATATAGGTAGCTACAAAACAAATATCAAACCTGTATTATAATCATCAGATTTTACATAAAGATATGTTATACTTAAAATATATGCACACAGTTATCTATCACCATGTATAAGGTTCATCTTTATAATAAAGACGAAGAACAAATCAAATTTGCATCAAAAATTTCTTTTCGAACAAAATTCCTATTTTCATTAAGATCTGAACTGGAAATTTTAATATGTTATACAAAAAGAATTAAATTAGATGATACTACGAAATAAATTTTTCTCTTTTAAAAATCTAGGTACCTATCTGTATTAATGTAATAATTAATACAAACCGAGACAACATTCTTATTTTTTATTCTATAACAGAATATAATGTTAGTTAAAATTAAAAATAATAAAAAAGTATAATTTGCTGTACACCATATTAAAATTTAAAAATCATATTTGGATGATTTGGATGTTTCTCCTTGTTTTCATTATTCCATAGGTTGCCTTGTTCTATTTTCTAGTGTCAAGTGTCTCCTTGCTTCAACATTTATTACCTACGTCCTACTTCCAAGACTTTAACTAATAAGTAAGAAAGCAGTTTTACTTTTCATAAAGGATCTTATAATTATTTTAATTGAGTGTAAAATTTTAATTAGCGTTATATTCTTTGATGTTTCTTTTAACATTGTTTGTTACAAACTTCCAGGTTTTCTCGGGCGTAAGAGAGATGCACTCAAAAAGTGAAATTTTAAAGAATTTGCATTTTAAATTAAGCAGAGTTTAACTGGTAGATAACTTCTGAGTTATGAATTTTAGTTTATTAGGCAGTTAATATTGTACACCAATGTCTATTATGTAGTTGTTTTTGATAAATACAGTGGGCGCTCGGTTATGTAAATACTCCAATATATGAACCATGCACTGTCAAAATTTAACACATGAGAGTCTATACAGTGACCACGCTCAATTTCGATTTTGTGAACAGCTGAACATTGCTAAGTAAAAGATATGCTTGGTACCATGGTAGATAAACTGGGACTTCCCCTAAATACGATGTTTTAAAACATTTTTTATTAGCTTTAGAGCTCCATTTTCAATTTTAATCCTATGCGAATGTAACATTTTTGATCTTAATTATTTACCTGTTTATTGCGAAAATGTAGAGATAAAAAGGTTGAGTGCTAAGACAATGCAAAAAACAAATAACTTCGTAATTAGTTTTAATCTTAATGTAAACATGAATATGCTTCGAATAATATTAAATAGTGTATTTAAAATACATTTTCGATTAAATGAACAATTCGATTTTATGAATTTGCTCTGGTTTCTATTAGTTCGTATAACCGAGCGCCTTCTGTAATCAGGTCTTGCAAAAAAATTAACATGCCTATTATATTTTTAATACGAATATTTAATCTTTCTAGTTTTGTTTAATACACCAGTTTGTTTAAAATTTTGTTTATTTTTAATATAAAAACCAATGCATTCATAACGTTGCCAAAATCGTAACGTAACCGGGTACAAGCCAATGAGAAACAAGGACAGCATAGATCTTATATGGTAGAATGGATGGGTATCTATGTCATATTAGAAACTACATAAAATCATAGAAAAATTAAAGTAATGATCGAAACCGGTAGACAATAAAATTTTGAAAATTAGAACGTGAAGACGACTTTATTTATTTGTTTTAGAACCTTTTCCTTCAAATTTCCAAATTTCATACGAATGTTTGAATCTTTCAACACCTTTAATTTGTGAGTCATCTATATAGATATTTTTTCCGTGTGTACAATTACCAGCCGTCAACTAGCTACAGAGTATTCATGGTTATTAATTTAAGGTACACCATATGATATATTTTTGTGCAGTTAATCTGAAATTTGTAGCTGACTGGATTCGAACCTAAGTTGTCAGAACTAGAAACAATACAATTAATTAAATTGAAGAACCAAAAATATTCAAACATGACAACTCGTCGAACTCGCAACTCGTAATAAATAATTTTGCTTTAAAATAAATTAATATTAGTTTTATTGTCCTTGATAAATTACTCCAACTAGTAAGTATTGTCTATGTTTGAATATTTGAGGTTATAATAATCGCGAAATCAAAGGACTCACCTTTGTATTTCTTCTTGTTGCGGTGAAGACTGCTTCTTGATGGTTTCTGTAACAAATTTCAATTTGCTTATAATGTAAATTCGTAATATTAACTTTTGCACTTTATTTAATAATACAACGCTAGCCGCACTGCTGAAGCCGAGGCTGAAGCCAGCTGATCACTTCTAGATTTATAATTAGATGAATAAGTGTTGCCAAATATAGCAAAAATATAAATGTATTTATTATAATGAATAATTAATAATTAAAGACAAAAAATGAACAACTAATGATGAGTTTGGAATGATTTCATAAATAATAATTAATTTTTATTTTAATAATATAATAAAATCTTGCCTTTCAGCGAGCAGGAGAAAATTTTATTTAATATTGAAAACACCTTGGTAAAAATGATCATTACATTTCAAGTCGTTTTATTAGGATTCAACTGTTTTTATTGGAACTTGTCTTTTTAAATAACAATATCTTTTAATCCACTAAACTCACGCCAAACAAATTTAAGCCAGTATAATACTCGTTTTGATACTGTAGTATACTGATTTAGTAATTTAATTTATTTGGTGAGCGGCGGTGAGCACATATCAAAAATAATAAAAATATTGTTTTCATACCAATGAAAATTATGTTGAATTACAAATACCCATGGTTAAAGAATAATTAGGTTTACTGAGTGGCCACGTTTTTAATTGACAATCTTGTCAGAAGTTGTAATTAGTTCATATGTGTTCTAGGGTTTCTAGGTGTCTCTGCTGGTTACTACCGATACAAATTCATTCTGTCACTTGCTGTCATTCAATAGTACTTTTGAAATTTAATAAATTGTGCGTTATAGTGATATATAGAAATATATGTAAATACAAAAAGCACGTAAAATTATTTGTACATTAAAAAGTAACAGGTAAATATTGCTGTCAAATAATGAAGTGTTTCAGAAAAACTGTCAATGTAGATATAGGTTATTTTAATTTTAAGAAAAATGAGTACAAATCGACATGTTTTATAAACTGAATAATGAAGACACTGTGTTCCTATATTGTGAAATTATTTACTTATAACGACGATCTCCTTCGTAGAAAATGGAGGATTTCCAAACACGTTTTGTCATATTATTTTCGATTTAAAGGTAAATTATGGAACATAGCCGATTAGACTAAATTACAATTTTACCTACCTACCTATTTATATGTATGAAAGTGTATTTTTACATTTAAATCAATGTTAATATGTAGTATACAGCCAGAGATATCTAGATGCATTACTGCCTGTGCAGCTTCGTATATTTTATTGGCGGGTGAATATTTAAAAATAAATAAAAATAAACAGAAAACAGAAAAATAACCATACAGCGCAGCGTCTTGAGTTCGAGTGACGACAAGTCAAAACGTTGTTGGAAGCGCACATGCGTCGTGGGAATGCACACACACGCCGAGACTACACGCGCAAGGCGCGTTTCCTTTGACTCGTGCCAAATTTACCGACAATTGACGGGACGGGCTCGCGGCACGAACGCGCTAGAACGAGCCACGAGCCAACCCCTTCCCACGACGCGTGGCTCGCCAAACCAGGTAGCGGCGCGTACGAGCCTCGCGCTGTGGGAAGGCGCCTCTACGCATTCTAACCGCTAGAAAAGATCATGTTGGCAAACCAAATTATTCTTTTACCGTAAAGTAAATCTGCATTGAAGAAAAATAAATCAGGGCGACATCTGCTGACGGGGTCATTTATTTCCTGGTTTAAGTTCTCCTCACCCAAGTTGAACGATTAATCCTGAGTTTTAAGCTCAGATGCTCACTGACTACGTAAACGTTATTTTACTCCAGTGATTACAAACGATTTGCTAAAACTTTCAACTTTTATCGGCAGAGTTTTTTCTCTTAGGAAACATTTATTTGCATTAACATCCCAGCATTGAATTAGAGGCAATCATTCTTCTTTACATTTTTACGAGTCAGAATTTTGTACATTTTCACACACACGCTATTTTAACCAATCAGAATATTAGACGGTTTTTCAAAAATTTAATTGAATAATACCGCAGTGGGTATATCCATGGTTGCTCTATATTTGAAATGTGAAATGAAACCTATGTTTTATGCAGTTAATAAAATAATTATTTTACTTTTAAATGAACCGTAAAATTGTGGTACATAAATGAATGGAATTCTATGTGCGCCATTACCACTGACAATTATGTACTTTTAATTAAAAAGTTTGTTTAATATTTGTTCAGTTAAAAAACTGTAAACTTTTATAAAAATTATAAGAAAATTTTTTCCTAGCAACTATTTACTTAAAAAAGATATTTCAGTAGAAAATTAACTAAATACTTTGCAAAAATATATAAAAAATAACACTTCTTGTTTACTATTTTGAGAAACAAATCCAATTTTAGTTTTTATGTTAAAACTTATTACCTATATAATTTTTCCAGAATGAGCACATTATTAAAATTTAATTTAATTTAGAACATTGCGCTTAAACTGTAACAAAAACTAAATTTTGTTTGGTATAAAAAGTGTGTTTCCTACATTTTATTACTCGTACTTACTTGGATGTGTTTATTAAATTTTCATATTCAACGGCCACTGTTAACCGAACGGTAATGTTTGCCTAGCGTGCTAACGGTCCTTAGTTTGATTCCAAGTAAGCTACAATAATACCACCGGGGCCTAATATAACATGTTAGCATGTTACACTTATATTAATGGCTAATAGTTACTGAGAAGATAAAAATTAAAAATGTAAGGGACGCAACACAAACCAAATTTATTTCCAAATGTTTATTTATTGACAATATTATAAAACCGAAAGATTGAATTTAAAAATTGGAAACCAAATTTTGAATTTTGTTCTTAAATCTAAAAAATTGTGGATCAGATAAATGATATATCAGGAGCGTAGCGTGACTTTCTTGGTAGGGTGTGCAGAAAAAAATTCTAAATCAAGATAATACACATTTTTATTTAATTTAGTTATTATTATAATTAATTTACAATACGCATACCTACAAAAATTATTTGTAAATTAATACTACTCTTACAATAATTACATTAGTAAGTACAAGAACGATACAAATTAAATTTAAATTTGGTCATGGTGAACACAAAATAAATTGTAGAATTGCAACTTTAAATACTTTCGTGTGCAGCAGCATGCATAAGTTAACATTTCTTGCAGCTTAGGTTTAAGGCTTTTCGACCCTCAACAAAAATTTCGCATCTGGGTTTTCAAATAATGTCCAGCAAAACTAAAAGCCCAAACAATAAAAAGTGCAATTGAACAAAAAGAAATAAACTTTTTGAAAATATACAACGGGGAGATAACACTCAAGGACAACCATAATTATATGTATCAAGTTCAGGGTCAGCTACATATAACAAAAAGAAAATTATGCTACTTTGTTGTGTGGTGTCCACACGACATATTTGTGCAAGAAATTCATCGTGATAATTTATTTTGGCAAGAAAAAATGGAAGATCAATTAAACAAATTTTATCACGATGGAATTTTGCCGGAATTAATAGATTCCAGGTATATACGGGACTTACCTCCCCGAGAAACATATTGATTATATTTTATTGTTTTAAGATTTTAGTTTTAACAAATAATCAAATATAATAATTATAATTTTTAAAATTTTTTAATTATATTGAACATACTTCAATATGTGTTTTATTTCATGTACTTATGCATGGCCGAATTATTTATAGTGGATTTATTTGTTAAACAAGGAAAATTAATTTATAGTATCTAATTATTAATAAAAATGTAAATGATATGATTTATGCAAAACAATAAATTGTGTTAAATGTAACACATTGACAATTACTCACTTATATTAATTTTCATTCCATTTACAAAACTCCAATCCAATACTTTTATGTTTTGTAGATACTCGTAATAATAATCAAGGTTTGTACTTCATTCACAACTCATATGTGTTTTTATGGTTTACAAATATTAATTTGCTCGGTAAGTACAAAAATTTAAGTATCAATTTAATATCAGCTTTATTGAGTTAAATAATTGAATGTTATATTGTAACTGCAACAAATTTTTGCAAATCTATTACAATTTAAATTAAACAATAATGTTTTGAAATTTTTCTGTTATTATATTACACGAAACAGTATCACACAAATTTATATTTGAAACAAGAAGCTGGAGGTTTCAACTTTATACCTGAGCCCTATCCTACCCCCTACCGAGTTTATTGCTTTGAGGTTCTCGAACCTGGGAGCAGAAAACAAGGATGTGAAATAAGTTGTCTAAATATTGGCGCAACGCGCAAAAACACGAACGAATATTATTTGAAAAATTCGCATTTGCGAATTTTTCAAATAATATTTTTCAAGAACGGGTTATTGGATTTTTTATTTTTTGAGCATCCTCAGCATAATTTTACTAATGCTATTAAATAGCAGAGAGCAATTTTAAATAAAAAATTTATTACAGAAAATATGAGCATCTTTACACCTTCACTAATAGTACCGATATCTTATTAACAATAACATTATTTAAAATTCTGAGTCTGCCATTTAGTTTATAAAGTATTCAATAATATGCACATTTTTTTTGAAAAGAAACAAAACGTACAGTAACAAGAAAAATCATCTTAAAGTTGTGCAAAATAACAGTTTTCTGAGGCCAGGGTCGAACAGCCTTAAATGTGGCTTCGAACACCCATTCGCTTTATCAGCGCCTAGGCGCACCACGATACTCGCCGATTGCTCCCTCCATGTCATAATGTTAATAGATTTTCATACGATGTAATTTTTCTATAATTTTTCAAATCTTACTTCAATATAATTTACAACTTTTGCATGACTATGTCATTTATCAGAACAAAGATAAATTAAAGCTTATACTGAATCTTGTTGAAAACAAGAGCAGTGGGTAATTGTAGATACGAGTATACTGGAAAAATAATTAAGAAAGAAAAGATCCATCCTTGATTGTTGTTGAACACGATTAGCGAGGACAGATCGATAAGATTATAGCCTTCTATCTCGGGGAACAAAAAGACAAAGACATCTATCTAAAAAGCCTTAGACGACGATGTCATCAGTACAGAAAATTACCTTACAACGTGGGTTTCACAAAATAAATACCATGTATTATTTTACAGGGAACAAAGGAGAATAAAATGTACCGCCAGAAACTAGTGCTCGTTGTTTCTTTACAAACTATTTCCATAGTTTTTTATACTTTAGAAGAAATGAAATATTTGTATCTAGAATGATTGTTTACACAATGGAATGTTTACGAGGGCGTGATTAATGTAGTTTGATGCATTTTAATTTATAAAATACTTATTTATAGAATAAAAGTTACTGCTATTTATCGTCCTTCAACCTTGAGGGATGAGGGATACAATAAACGATGCAAAACACATTTTGCAAATGAGTTATTCAAAATATTTGTGCAACTGCGAATGATTATTTATCTACACTCGAGGAAAAAATTAGGGGAAAACTCGATTTTTAACGCAAAATGTCAAATTTTCAAACCGTGATAACTCGGTTGCATTTAACCCAAAATCAATAATTCTTTGGGTTTTAAAAAGAGCAAAGTCTCCTCTTTCGAATGGTGTACCATTCGATACATCCCATGTCCCGTAAACCACCAGAGAAAAACAAATTTTTTAACTGAAAAAAATTTCCAACTTTAACAACTTGCACGGAGTACAAAAAAATTGTAGACCATATTCAAGGCAAGGGCATTAAAGTTCATACAATTTCCTTTAAAGTTCAAAAAAGAACAAGTTTCTATGATGATTCTATCCAAAGTTATGAGCATTTGAAATTTAAAGTGCGTTTTTGGTTATAACTCCGATGGGTATGAACCAATATTGATGAAAAGTAGAGTTTTAAAAAGCAGCACAAACCCACCACAAATTTATTATTTCTACAGAATTCAAAACCATATAAAATAAAACGTGAATTTCTTACAGATATAAGGTGGAAAGTACTTTGCAGTGCAGGTCGATTATTGTTCCTATACGAAAATTTTTATTTCCCACTGCGCATGCGCGCAAGGAATTTGAATAGTGAACAGTCCTGTCTGATGCAAGTTACACATTTTTAAACCTTTTGAATCCAATATTAACACAATGAGTTTCTTTCTATCATCTTATGTTTGCTAAAGACTACTCGAATTACAAGAAATAGATAATTGCTTAATTAAACTTGTTTCTGGTGCTAGTGCTGGTAGCTGGTATGTTTCCAATTTCAGTTCCACTGCATCTTCATTAACGTACTGAGTAGTCAGTATATCAGAACGTTTGAGGTTTAGCTCAGTTCCAGCTAAATTTCAGATTACTGCGTCTAGTTTCAGTGCAAGCTCAATCCGAATTTCAGTTTGATACGTTTGTTTGTGTGTATTTGCCTCTTGGGTAATGGCATTAACTCATTACATTACCGGATACCGGATTATATTTGCTCGTCTACCGTACCTATGTCGTCACTTTTTACCTTCCGCTTACCTGTAAAGGAAGGTATTGGAATCATGCAAAAAATCGGGTTGTGAGTTTTAAGTGGATGAGCACGAATTAGGGTCCTTACAACTCATTTTTGATAGTTTCTCGATGATGTCTGTATGTATGTGTGTGTGTGTATGTGTGTGGTCCGGGCCGATGCCGGATGTCGCATAACTCAAATACGAATTACCCAAAAATTTTGCGATTTGGTATTTTACAATTGTATACGAATAGGAAGAGCTCATTAGATTTTGGTACAAATATCTTCACCGGAAGTGATATTTTTTGAATATTGAAAAAGATAATTGTCAAAAATTTCTATAAATTTGAATAAATATAGTATTTATTTGTAATAAGAATAAGAAGCAAAGTTATTTGCAACTCACACGTTATAAAAAAATTGTCTTTATCTGGTAGCATTAAAGAACTGCAGTAAAATTTAAAAAATGAATTTATCAGCTAAAACATTGAAATCTTGTAATCCATGTTCGGTTGATTTTTGTTTCTGCGTAAAAAATATTGACAGGTGAGACGGGTGACAAGTTGACATAACTAGCGCCATATAAGTCATAAGTCAGATATTAAATGTAGTAATTGAACGGAGGATGGCTTCAACACAGAAGAGTTTTCGTGTGAATGAATCTTTTGATTCAGGTGATACTAATTTCTGTGTTTGAATATTTTAGATTTTAATTTGTATATTTTAAATGGGCACCGGATTATACGTATACATTTCTGTTTAAAGTGTAGATATGGCGGAAGGTTGTGTGATGGCCACGTCAGATTTTTATGTTAGTTCAAACAATAGTTGAGAGTCTGTCATAGTAATGTTTTTAACCCCATAATAGTCAAAATCGTATTATACGTCATAATTTGATTTTTTTAAATGTTTTCTTATCTTATCTAGATAAATAAAAAGTAGGTTTTCTCTATCTTTATCTAGATAAAAATATTGTTATCTATTACAACTCTGGTCTTGGGAATGTTCGACTATAATCTCCAACGAATAGAATTAAAATATACTGTGTTGCCAGTTTTGCCACGAAGCATGGTGACTTTTGAGAACTCATGGGTAATAAAAATTCAAATATTAGTTTCCCACAATTTCTTGTTTCCACTAACTTTCACCTTCTTGCCCATTTTTCACAACTATTCAATTGCAACGCTGTTTACATTGACAAGAAGAAATAGCTACCATTTATATTTATATCGATAGTCGTGTGAAAATATGCATAAACTTGTATTGGTCACTAGAATCGTGGCAATAAAATATGGTGCGATATGTGAAGAGAAGAAGTATAATGTTTTGGGTGTTTATCGTCCGCGATATATTGCTTCGACAAGCCCTTGTTACAAGCACCAGCCGGTGCCCAATGCTTTGTGGTTGTCAAATTAATTTGTATCCCAACTTGAATTGGTGACGAAAATAAATAACCGATCCGAGTCAAGTTAATGGGTCTATTCTGTATGTTTCTATAAGCGCTATAAGCTCTATAACTGTCGTTAGTTACAGAATGTAAGCAAATTGCGATTCTGTATGTTTCTATAGTCACTATAGAGTTATAGAATTTCTATAAGTTTTATGGACAGGATTACCTGGCCATAAGTCTTTACAGCGCTCTATAACCTAACAAAAAAATTAATAATTTCAATCCAATGCCAGTTTTTATACATTTCTTAATGGATGAAGACTACAAAAGGTTTGTTTTAATTTATAAAAATTTTAATACAGAAATTACATGCGGTCAGAAAGAAGATTTTTAAGAGATCGACAAAATTCATTTGATATTCCGGATGACATTTCCATAAATTATTACCGTTTAAGTAAACCGTTAGTAGTTAATTTAATTAATAATTTACAAATTCATGTTTTAACATCATCGCGAACTACTGCTATACCAATTCACTTGAAGGTATTAGCAACTTTAAATTTTTTGGGTAATGGATCTTATCAGACACCAGTTGGAAATTCTTGTTGGACTTGCCTAAGTCAACCTCTTATTAGTCGGGCCATAAATGAAATATGTAAGCTAATATCATTAAATTTAATGGAAGAATGGGTAGAATTTCCATCCGCAATAATTTCTAAAAATAATGTTAAACTACGGAAAGCATAATCATTTTCCATAGCATTTAAATATTCTTCATACTGTTCTCCGGCATAGTATTTGCCAAACTTTTCAGTATAAAAAAACGATTTTATTATAGATTCATGAAAAATGATAAATCAGTACCTATATATAATAAATTATAAAAAGAGCAAATCATATTTTTACTTACGATGCTATGTTTTTAAATATGAATTCATATTTAGTTATTTATTTAGCAAACAAGTCTGTCATCATGAACTGTCATTCATAATATAATGAAGCCACTTGAAGTTAGCAATTCTATAAATTTGGCACTGTAAGAAGATAGGTTATAGAACGAGATACAGAATACGAAAATCGGTACTCTATAGGAGTCGGAGTTATAGAGCTCTATAGCTTACATTGACTATAGAGTTATAGCGTTATAGAGGTAAAATACAGAATAGACCTATAAGTCATGAAAATTTCACATCTGAATCCACGACCTCTGTAATTACAATTAGAGCCAAACACTACACTACCGTGCTACCGTACTATCTCGCCAATTAAACATACTATGTTCTAAAAAAAAAAATAATAAGTCATAGGCAGGCCATTGTTGATTTTTGTGTGCGTTTGAATTACTTTGTTGAAAAAGTTATAATAAAAAAATAAAAACAAAACAAGCAAACCAACGGCATTAATAATAGTTAATTATGTATTAAGGGTGTAAGGCAGCTTTTATGGCGTGAGACGTAATTTTGAGCCCGAGCGTCAGCCGAAGGATAAAAACACACAACTTTATGCACGGTTGAATATTTGTTAATAAATTAATTAATTTAATTTACTTGTTCAAATTGTTCAAATTACCAAAATACTAAACTCTTGGACTGTTGCTAATACACCAAGAAAATTCTGAAAATAAACAAAAATCTAATCTCATTTGTTGTCATTCTTGAACTAAATATTTACGATACTATTTCTCACATATTAAGTATAAACCAATCAATTGCTTCAATTTCTTAAATTCTGACCAATGACGTATACATAATATATCGGCAAAAATTGTACAAATGCCCTAGGGATTGTTCGAGTGACAATTTTCTTGTTACATTGCTATGACTACCATGTATGACAATATTATTGATTTTGTATTGTTTTCAATAAATTTTAATTGAAATTAAAAGTGTCTAATGAATCTTTTTGTGACAACATCTTACGATGACATAAAAAATATCAAATATAATGCAAAAAAATACAGTTACGTGAAAAACCTTAGTTTGGAACCAATTTTATTAATATTTTGACACTCAGAGGTTAGTAAAAAATTAAATGTCAAAATAAATAACCGTTTCGGCACAAAAAATTAGTCTTGATTTAAATTAATTTTTCCAGCAAAATAATGAATCCTTGATATTTTACTATTGATAATTTACGTTAAATGGAAATAAAAATGATGTTATTTAAATAAAAAATTGTACAACTAATTAAACTTTTGCATTAATTTGACGTTTATTATGGCGCACTGCGCTATAATGTGATCCGTGGGATATAAAGTGACGTTTATGTCAAAGAAATTCGTGTATCCCTGCCAAATTATGATGATCGTGCATAAATTCTTTTATACCATAATGTCAAATTTAAAATGATAACTTTGATTTGTATTAAATTTCTGTACTGCATATAGCATGGCCGATCAGGGTCGTGCCTAGACAAAGATTGAGCCCTTTTATTGCTGAACATAGGTTAGTATCGGGGTAAGTTTAATTTTTCTTTGTGATATACAATTAGTAGAATATTATAAGCATATTACATCGCAGGCGATTTTTTGCAATTATCTGGTTCAACGAGTATTGTTATGCAAGTGAAGAGCAAAAAAGAATGACAAATTTATGTTTTTATTTGCTGCATCCACCACCTGTATAACAAAGTGTAAAATTGACTATAAAACATTTTTCAATGGGCAGGAAAATAAGCGGATAACTCACATGAAGGCAAATACATATTTCATTCTTCACTCAGTTGACACTTCACAATTTATAGTACGAAATTCACGTGTTCTGTATATATGTATAACTGTAAATTAAAAATAATTTTATTTTTTAATACGAATATAGGTCAGAAAATTTATTAGTTCTCTATATCTGAATTTTATTTGCTGAAGTTATTTGCTCTGGATTTTCATTTTTCTCATTCGAGAGAATAAACAAACAAAGCCTATAGAAAACAGGAATACTGATGTTCCTTTGTCCATATATTTCATTGCAGTTTATATCAAATAAATAAAAAGCACGTGCGTGTAAACCTGCGATATAACGATATTTATAGAGTGATATTGGACACCCGGCTAAATCTTAACAAACCAAAATCCCGACTAATTAGAATATTAGAATATTTAAACAGTAACAATGTGTTCAGCACAAAAATGGTTCTATTGATGATGGTCGTATTGCAAAGTTGCGCATCTTATATGACAATAAAATAAATCTTAATAAAGTCATCGGGATTTTGAACTTACGAGAACTTAAATTTGTGATTTGATCACAGGAGAGTACACCACTTGAGAGATTTCTGTGCTGTAAAACTAAAATGTGCAACTAATTCCGGATTTGAACTTAAGTTTCAAGAACCGTAGATGCTCTCATAAAACACTTGGAAAACTGCCCCTATATTTTTTTAAAGATATCAATTTTATGGTCTATAAAAAGACATTTAAATTTTAACTTCTTGACTGGGTAGTTTAAGAAACTATAATCATAAAGTTTAATTTTTTACCTCTAGATATAAAACTTTAAAAAGGCAGTTAAACGCATAAATAACATTAAAGCGAAACTTACTTTTTTCCAAAGCTCGAGGTTTTAAATTTAAAAGAAATAGCTATATTTTTTAACATTATATTTTTCGCGCGAGGCAAGTTAGCAAATATAAACACCACTGCAAAGCGTTGATCAAACAAGAAAATTTTAGTTTGTTTAAGTCAGCTAAGTCAGTTGTTAACAAACATTCGTTCAGTGCGCGTCGTTTTGAATACAATTCTGCTGGTCAAATAAATTGCACATTTTTTAAATTCGTTTGTAGATTATTTGTGTGTGTTAATTTATTTGAGATTTGTTTAAGTATACGTTGTTCGTTGCCATAATAAAATTGCATCTATTGTTGTAAACATAATAAGTTTACCAGAAAAATGATATTGATATTAGCAAGACTTTTAGGTTAATTTTGTTCAGCGATAGATAACTAGAGACAATGTAAATCCATATAGGAGTGACGTCATATCAGATAAATTCTATCCACCACGTTCACTAAATAAGCTATCTCTTTCTTACACATTTTACTCGTATAAATCTATACTATCAATTTGTGTCTTAACGGCAGTAGCAGAACAATTATTCATATAATATAGTATTCATTATATGAAATATATTTTCTTACATATTATTGTTTTCTTTTAGATTCACAAAAGTACATTATATACCATTTATTGTTTATTGCTGACAACTTGTCAATTTTCTCCTTCTTGTTGTGTCAAGTGTCAACATAAAATTTTGAGGTTAACGTGTTTTGTTATTTAGATTTGTTCTATTTTAATAATCTTTGATTATTTCCTACAGAATCATGCGATGTATTAAAATGGTAAAATAATGATTAATTTAAAAACAGAAATAAAAACTATTGCTTTTAAATTTCGCGTATTGAGAAAGACTGCCAGCACCATCTACCAAACACATTCTGTACTAAAAGTAAAATCTTGATTCATACGAATAATTTGCTTGTTTTTTATGACGTCACTCCTATATGGATTTAAATCGTCTCTACCTACATTCCAACATACCTAATGGAGATAAGGTCAGTGGCGTAGCATTTTTTTTTCTAGGGGCGTCTTTTCTCTTTTAGCATTAAGCCTGATTTATAGATTACGCAACGCAAACGTTCCCGTTCTGTTTATGTTAGATATTTTTACATTAATTTATAAATTTACATTAGAAACGTACCTTGACGTGCGTTATAGAGTTTATGTTACATTGTTTGATGTACAGGTTTGACATTTTTGGCGAGATTTGTTCTGTGTTACATTCCTTACATTTCTCATTAAAATTATCCATCTAGGATACTGTCCAGAGACTAAAGTCATAATAAATTAAGCGAGTAACCAGAATAGATACTACAGTTTCTGTAAACAGTAGTGTTCACTTAGAAAAAAACCCGTTTATAGCGAACTCTATGTTACAACTAACGCTCCGGGAAAACACAAATGGTATCCTATATGTACAATAATTCAATAATATTATTTTTCCTTTTATACCGAACCCAGTTATAACGAACAGCTGGCTAAAACGAACCGTTTCTTTGCTCCTGACATTTTAAAATTCCGGCTATAACGAACTCTCAAATATAAAAGCCAGGGAATCCGCGATGTAATAAAATCCTGCACGTAAACGAAGTCATTACCAATCTCGCTGCAAGTGTTAGATATTTCACTGTATGAAACATGTCGTCTGCAACGAGTGACAAATCTCTCAAAGCGTAAGGCATTACAGTTGAAGAAAAGTACAAAATAATAATAAAATGAACCCGTAAAAACAAAGTCTTTGACTATAAATCCTTTATATATGAGACTCGATCGATATTTATTTAAATTTTTTGTGAACAGATTTTTGTTTCCTTTTTCACCGCGTAAACACTTTTCCGGTACTAATTTTTACAGCCCAGTTTTTGATGGTGGACTGACATTGTTATATGCCTATATATTAAATTAGATCTATATACTGTTACTGTACTAAATTTGAACCAGATCTGTGCAGTATATTTTGAGATACCTAGCTGCCATTTTGTTTCAAGACGGCGGACTAACATTTTAATACACCTATGTTTTCAAGACAGATTCTTAGCTATTACTGTACCAAATTTGAAAGCAATAGTTACAATACATTTTAAGATATCTGTCCGCTATTTTGTTTCAAGATGGCGGACTGACATTTTAATATATATATATATATATATATATATATATATATATATATATATATATATATACTGGCGGAAAAAAAATGAAACACTTTGAAATTCGTGAAATTTCGACCATTTTCAAACCGCTATAACTCGGCGTATTTTCAATCGATTTCGATGAATCTTTGTGGACGAAAAACTTTGAAGTGTCTACTTTAAAGTCATGCCTGCGAATTTTAGCGCAACCCTTTCGGCCCCCCTCCAGCACCCTGGTGAAAAATAATAAATTTTAATTTTAAAAATGTCCAACTTTGACGATGTCTATGGACTTTTTTTATGAATTTTTTTTTGACTTGATCCATCCAAAGGGCACTAAAATTCACTCAATTCCCTGTGCAGGACTCAAAGAACGAAGTGCCTACGATCATTTGGAACAAAGTGGGGTTCCCATTTAAAAAAATCAAGTTGACCCCAATATGGGCAGTATGCCCACTTTGGGCAGAAAACTAATTACATGGTTTTTCTTCCCCCTCAAATTCATCGAACCCGTATTTCGCCGATTTTCGATCCGTGCCGCGGTTCCCGAGATATTTAGGTGGAAAGTTTTCAAAAAAACAGCCTGTATATATAAGTTAGATCCTTTGGCTATTACTGTACCAAATTTGACCGCAGTCGGTGCAGTACATTTTGAGATAGCTAGCAGCCATTTTGTTTCAAGATGGCGGAGGATCTGAAATTTTGCCAAAGTGCATTGTTAGGTGACAAAAGTCTATTTGCAAAATTTCAGCTTGATAGGATCCCGAGAAGTGGGTCATATTTTTTTGCCGTAGGTACGTATAGAGATGATGGACGATGAACTTAATATAAAGGATTTAAAAAATCAAAATAGTATCATAGAGCTTAGTGTGAAACTATCGTTCAAATAGAAATAGAAAATTAGTGTATTTGCATTGCATTTGTTATAACCTGTACCATAAATGTAAACTTTGACTTGAACAATGTCAATAGACGATATTCGTAGTAACGTTAGCAGCGTTGTGGCAAGTTTTGCAAGTATTCTTACAAAAATTACATTGTGTATAAGAAAATAAATTTTAAAGATAGGTATGCATTATAATATGAAAATGACAGAAAAAAATGTCCCTGGGGCAAAATTTAAGTATATTTAAGCTATTCGTTATAACTGGGTTCGGTATACAAGGAAAAATTATATTTTTTAATGATCTGTGTGCGCTTAAACCGAAAATAAATGTTACATTTCAAACTTAAATGTCATTTCATATTTTCAGTACGTCATTAGCAGGCAATAAGGTCAAAGTAATCTTCACGTGACCCAAAACTATCGCTATCTCTCTCGACAAGCTTTGTGTCACGTAAAACTGACCCTTTACTCGTTTAGTTAATATTTGGTCTTAGATTTAATCCACTCGCAAGCAAGTAGCAACTCGAATGTCCGTGTCGAAGCATCCGATGTTCCGGTGCCCCACTTCCGGTGGTCATTTCCGAGTTATGTCGGCAGTCAAGTCGGTAACAGAAGCAGCAAGCAGCTCTTGAAATCTGATTCCGCATTCGAGCATTCTAGGATTAAGAATTCGAGCGCTGCTCGAGCATGTGACGATGTGTGGTCACTAGGGATTAAACTCCGACGTACTTTCGACAAACACGACGTGTCGAAGTAGATGGGAGGAAGGGATTTTCAGGTCAATGTGAGAGGAAAATTGAGACATGATCGCATTGTGTCGTACTGGAGCAGGAAATTCTACCGTCATTAATTAATTTGTTTTATACAAGGATTGTTGAAATTGTACAATATTGAGTTACCTTAACCCGCAAAATCGTAGTTTAAAAGAACAACTTTAGCATGCATTAATTGTCCAATTATAGTCCTGCCTGGGCACTAGACCGCTGACTGAATAGGATGGATTTTTTTCCCTATAGTATCGATAAATACGTAGATATTGATTATTCGATATCACAAATTCGATAATTCGATATATTGAATTACAGGTGATTTAATATGCTGAATTTTTGGTAATAAATAAAAGTAATTAATTATTTAAACTTTAAGCTTTAAATACGTCGATTTTCACTGGAAATTTCTGCCGGTGCTATGATCTCAAATTGATTGAAATATTGAGATTTATCATTTTATTATTAATAACGTCTACAAAAATGTTATTTTATCAGGTGCTGATCTAGATTATTATTATTAAAAAATCTGATAAATTTCTATATTTTGATAGCAATTTAAAACAAAATTCAATAAATTTAAGAATATAGCACCTTCAGAAATTTCCAGTGAAAAATCGACGTATTTGAAGCTCTACGTCTGTACTCTAATAGTAATAACTACTTCCTGAAATATTTAAAACTCGAATTGTACATTTCAAAGTATAACACAAAATAAACAATAGCTTTGAAATAAAAAGATTGTTATCAAATTAAATTATAAAATAAATAAACATTTTTATCTGTTACGTATACATACTGTTTGCTAGGATTTGTTATCAAAACGTGTGCTATTTCCAATAATTGAAAACAATGGCAACTATTTTTTTAAATCCGTTTCAGCTCGGTTTCAGCTAAATTCATTTATCGTTACAGATTAGATGTAATTTATTTTTATACTCGTATATATTTTCTGTTATATCTTGTCTACTAAAATTAGTTCCGATTAATCGATCTGTAAATGGTACCCTTTATAAAATGTGCATTAACTACCTAATCAACACTCGGTTCAACACAATCCAAATATACAGGTGTATCATAACTTCGAGTACATACGTTAAAGGTATATACATTTTTAATGCTTAACTGATCAAAAATAATATTTAAAAAAATTTAATAGGAATATTTTAACAGAACATTTTTCATTTCACTAAATACCTGTCATTCTATTTAAATATTCACTAGATTTATTTTTAACAGTAACTATACGAATACTTACTCAAAATGGACCGTATAAGAAAAATATCCTTACTTTTTCGAATTTCTGAAAAATTCTTTTAAATTTATAATCAGCATTATTAAACTGTATATACTTAGGATGATTCAGATGTATAATAATAATAGCATATGCAATTTTGGCAAGTACTACATTTTTTCCACTGAATTAAAGATAGCATAATTGAATTTCTGACTAAAACAATAAATGGAATAAAATAAATTTTTATTAGTTAATTAAATTAATTTGTATACAGTTAAAAAATAACTACATTCCATATAGAAACAATAATGTCCCAAAACCTTTTGATCAAAAACCTGGAAATTATAATTGCAAATTTTAAAAAAGGTACTCGAAGTTATGATACACCCTATTGCCATATATAAGTTTCTGAGAGGATCACTTGCAAGGGGCAAATTATTGTTGAATCAATCGCTCGTTCGAGAAGCAATTTCCTTCAATTCTAGTTTTGTATGTGTTTGTGTGTGTGTGAACCTCGGAAATGGCTCTATGGATTTCAGTGGTCAGCACAGTGCAGAATTCAGTTACAAGTCGATAAAACGAACTTGACAATTTTATATCCGATTTATAATCGAACTTCATTCCAGACCAATGGAATAGTTATTGAAAATGACAACGACAGTAACTGTAGCAAATTGTGCTCATAGTTTTTATTGAAAAGATTTAATAAAAGTTTTGTTATCGCAATTTTGTTGTTTTGCTATTGTGGATTATTAGGTTCACAATAACAATGTAAGTAGCCAATTTTACCAACAAATAATAATTTTTATTCGTTTGGTTAATCTAAAAGTTCAACGTTAACTTACGGTGCAAGAAAATTGTTTGCAACGCGTTCAATCGAAGCAGTAAATACACACATACATACCACATACACTTATCATATTTTACCTACGATATAGCTTTATTTCACAGTCACATACTATTTTTTCTACGACTATGCAGCATTGTTAACAATAAAAAAATCACTATATTCAATAAATTTCAAATAGCATGAGTTTTTAATTCTATTTCACTCACAGTTGCTACTAAAAGCACATTATGCATTACATTTCCAAGACTGCGTTCGAAGTGCACTAAAATTTCAAGCATACAAATCTCAAGAACTATTGCACTAAAAGGGATCCGGTTTTCAAATTTGTATTTAGTATTTAAATATCTATGTCACCATATATAACATTTTTGTTTATTGTTTAAATTTTTAATACAATAATTAAATTCTCCAGTACTAGAAAAATAAATGTATTGAAATTAGTCTCCTAACAAAGAATATATGATATTGTTTATAAATATAATTTCAAAAATCGTATATATTCAACAGTTTTTGAAATTTGTACGAATAAAAAAATGTAGGGCTGAGCGCCCGCCATAATGCATTTTAGCGAGTAAATAGTTCAGCTTCTTGTCACTAGGATATCGGTCGGTTAAGAAGAGACCGGTAGACGGTAGTGGACCCGGCTGTTCAAATTTGTTCCAGGTAGTTGCGAGAACATTTTCATTTACTGCAATTTGTACTGAGATATTTATAAGCGTTTTATAGGCGAAAAATCGAACTGTGGAGGAAAACAAACAGATTGACAGTTGACATTTTATTCTTTGAATTAACGGGCTTAACAAGTTATGTTAAGATAAAATATAAAAAGATTTACTTTGATTTAAAGGATTAAAAGTTTATTTTGAAATTAACGGGGTTAATAACAGTTATGTTAAGATTATTATAGTTTGTGCTGCTGAGGGAAAACTCTGCTAATTCAAATACAGAAGTTTTTCCAAGATTTAAAGTTTGATTTATAGGATTGAAATAACTGTTAGTGTTGCTATCGAAAAACAATCTACTGCTCCATACCTGGAATAAGGTGCTTTCCATGGATTAACGGTTAAATAACAGTTGTATAGGTATATAAATTGTGCTGCTTGCTAAGGGAAGGGTAAAACCTTCACTTTCACTTGTGATCTTGATTTGACAATATCGTTTTGTACATTGTTAAAGAGTTAAGTTTCGCTTATTATTGTTAAATATGGGCCGCAAATCTTTAATTGCTCCAAGCAAAATTAATAAGAAAAATAAAAAGTCGAGAGTTGCAAAATCTAAGTGGAAGCTTAAAAAAAGTTTAAAAGTTCTAAATTACTTATTTTTTATTACAACTCAAGAAATCAAATTCTTTCTTCAAATAGTATGTGTACCAACATAATTATCACTTTTTCTTTTTATATTGCTACAAGCTTCAAGTGTTTATAAAATTTGTAATTTATGTATAGATATTTGAAGATGCATTGTGCTACTACAACTATATAAAATTTACTGAAAGGTGTAAAGTGTAAAAAAAACTCGAAATCTCAGTAATACAGCATTTAATCTTCTTGCATAACCGACGTTTCGGTTTACAGTTAAACCTTCAAGGTCTAAAATTTACAACAATGTATATACCTAATCTTTTAGGTAATTGTTTTATATACATTGTTGTAATGATTGTTGTAAATTTTAGACCCTAAAGAAAGTTCCAGTGCTAACCGAAACGTCGGTTAGGTATGTAAGAAAAATAGATGCTGTATAACTGAGCTTTCGAGTATTTTTTACACATTACAATAAAAAACAGTCGAAAAAACATTAATTTAATTAACTGAAAGGAGGGGGTGCGGCAAAAATTACCCCCTCCCTAAGATTATTATTTGTTTCTAAAATAGACTAATATTCCAATCATTATTATACTATTTCTTACTGACGCAGAATTAAAAGTAATATTTTTATTTATTTTTGCACAAGGTGTTGAAAATTCTTTTTAAAATATTTGACTTTGAATCGGTAATGTAGCAACAAAATATGATATTATGTTAATACAAATACAATATTATGTAAAAATTTCAAGTTTTACATTAAATAAATAACAAGTACTACAGCAAATTGATTTTATCAGTACAAATCTTGAATAATGAAATTGTTTAAATCAATACTTTTGTATCGTTTTCTGTATATGTGTAAATTGAGTCTATTTTAAATAAACAAACTGTAGGTATAACTTTCATTTCTTTTTTAATAATACCAGTGAAACTTTGAATACTGAAGCAAAAAAAATGTTAAAAAGAAACCATAATTACTTTTATCAAATAAATAATAAAGAATATTGTTATTTCATGAATGTCGACCTGTACCTACGTAGAAAAAGTTGAAAAAGATGAAGTTTTACGCAAGTAATGTTACCAAAACTAAAATATTTTTATTTAAATTATATTCTTCCTGAAATAGCTGATAGTAGAACTCCAATTTTGGATTTTATGTCTGACTTTTTTTAATAAAAAAAACTTTCATATTTTCTGTTGATATAATTTATACACACTACCAAACATACTCGTACACTATTCAACAATTACAGATATCAACGGAAAATAGTACATTATGCACCAAGGGAGGAAAACTCGATTTTGCTCCCGCGGGTGAATTGACAACACAGGACTGAATCAGTCTTGTGCTGTCAATTCACCCGAGAGAGCAAAAGCGTTCCTCCCGAAGTGCATACGATAATTTTTGTAACGAGTGCACAGAAAAATGAGCGGAAACGTGCTTGTTTAAAGGGAGCAAAACGCGTTTTTGCTCCCTTGAGATATTTTGCTCCCTCAGTGTAACGGTCGCTACTCCGCTTTTCGAAAATAATAGAGAGGGAGCAAAATATCTCAAGGGAACAAAAATGCGTTTTGCTCCCTCTAAACAAGCTCATTTTGCGTGCACATGTTACAAACAAACAAAAAATTATTTTATCAAACCCAAGGTCAACTAAATATAAACAATAAAAAAAATTATTGTTTACGTAGGTAGGTACTGTATTTTTATGTAAATTGTATTATATTTTATATTATTAGAACTGGCAAAAAAAAAATATATATATATATATATATATATATATATATATATATATATATATATATATATATATATATATATTTGTAGAAAAATTTACTGATAATTTATTATTATTGTTTTGTAGACTTTAATTGAAATTAAAATATTTTGCTTTATTAATAAATATGAAATTATTTTCTTTACTCGTATGTACAGTACAGTTTACATCATTCTAAAAATATTATTCAGACTATTTGGGTAAGTATGGAAACAGGCATGGAATCACCGTTCGTGAATTTGCGAAGCCGAATAGAATTGTGTTATGTGCATGTATGGTGCAATGCGTTCTTTCGGTTCTTTCCCATCTGGCGTACATCCCTTGCCCATTCCCCATTCCCCTTACCTATCCTACGCGGGTCGTACTACCTGACTGATGTGCTGTCTTACTACGGTGACATCTTTAGGTAAATAGCTCTACCCCATTAGGGAATGGTGGCGATGTGTTTTCATAGATGGTTTGAAACTCTGGTTTGTTCAAAAATTGGCCACGTTTTTTCATAGAGGGCTTTAAACGCAGTCTTAAAAATTATTCTTTAAGTCTTAAACGCTGTTTACATATGAAATCTTTCTGCGCTGTTAAATTGAATCTTTAATAAGTCTTGGAAAGAAGAATTTCTAATTAATTACTAGATTCCAAACAGTGAAATGCAGAAGCATGAAACAATCCTCACAGAATCCATGTGGGAACAGGGCTTTAGAATAATTGTCATAAATTGCTTCTTCCATAAAATTGAATATTTTATTTATTTTGTTCATATGATAATTAAGTAGATTTTAAAAATGTTTTCTAAGTGCCTAAAACATTGATTCTGATTCCGTTTAGTTGTAGAATATTTGTATCTCGAAATTGTAGAAAATATAATATATAATATAAAATAATTCTTCTAATATAATATTCATGTCATTTTTGTATTGCAGAATAAATTGTTTTCCTCCACTTTAATTTATCACCTCATCATCGAATCCTTTTATGTAAATGACAAATGTACATTTTTATGCAAATTTAAATATACGATACATATGAAACGCAGATTCGTCATAAAATTGTTAATCAGTTTAATTGATGCGTTTGACATCCAATTAAATGGAGACTCGTACGGGAACAAGTCAAAAGATCAAACCGGGTCAGAATTTATTTTACTTTTGCTGGTACCAAACTACATTTATTTTGATGTGTTGTTCCATTACCAGAATTGTAATTTGAAACGAAAGATTTCACATAAATTTGCTTTAAAAATAAAGTCTATATTATTTTCTTTATATTGTATAAAATAAAATGTGAAGTGTATAGAACCTTCGATTATTAGGTTAAAATTTATTAAGGGTCCGCCGATCGAGGTTAAGAGTCGAATACTTGATCTGATTTGGTTCGAAAGAGCAAAAAATTGGATAACCCTTCTATCCATTTTATATCGGTCAACTGAGTTATCTGATCTCTTTAAAACATCAAATAGGATTATAGAACAGCGCAAAAAATCCTACTATAAATTGTGCGTTCCACGAAAATATTTTTATTTTACAGCTACAATTGTATAAGGCGCCGTTTGTGTCAAAATTAAAATATAATAAAATAAGCATAATTCATTGTAAACACTTAAGATTTCATGTATAGCATAAACTTGTTCAATATATAACATAAACTATGTTTTAACGTGTTAATATATGTTTTTTCTGCTTAATATAAACTTTATTATTATGGTGTAAAATCTTCTGTTTCATTTTACATCACTCTCTTGTTCATTTGGCTGCACCTTTTTCGGCTACACTGTTATTATCGTAGTCTCGTGTTGGCGCTGCTAGAAGAATTATTTTCATTTGATTTGAGTGTACATTGGATTTAAAAATGGACCCTATTATGTTAACTGCCCTTAATTTTTCGAATTTCTGAAATATTAATCGGTAATCACATCAAACTGTATACCTTTTAAGTGTATCACTGTAAGTTATGATGCACCCTTTATTTGTAGAATGCACCTTATTTTGAACTTAATTTTAAATCAAATCAGGCAATAAATATTAATTAAACCATATAAAAACAAAGAAAGCAAACCTTGGTATGGTGGACTCTTAGAAGATTCCATTACATGGTATCAATTCTTACTTTTGTGTTAACACAAAGGCACCGCTTTCGACGGGTATTGTTACAGTCCTGACGTGGATAAAATGCGTGGGCGATGATGTTGATACGCGGTAGATCAGAGAAGGAAGAGCGCAAAGGAAAATATTATATTCCTTTTATTGCGAAATACATTTTAAATGTAAAGCCAGCAATCCAGGTAAACCTCTTGTAGCTGATACCTACGTTGAATTGATATTCGTGGAAGCGTGGGAGGTACAAGGTGCAAGTTTTTTCAAAATCAATTCACAAGTTAATATTACGATCTTTCAGTTGCGTAATAAAATTTGTTCATAAAAGTAGAGCAAGGGATGTTGAATAAAGCCACTGAATCCGAATTTATATTATATTTAGTTTAATTTTCGTATACCTATACATTCTACCAAAATTCATACTTCCGTCGTTTTACTGCTTGCCTGGAAAATTTATAATTACGTATGTCACAAGACACAAGAGTAATATCAAAGGCATTATGAAGATGTTTATGACATCCAAGGGAGATAAGCTTCAAAGGTCGTAGGCTCGAAAATCTGTAAATCGCTCGAGAGTATTAAGTATTAAGCGGCCCGTCTACGTCTTCTCCGAATTCCTAGAATACTCTCCATTTTCCTTTTTTTCCTATTCCACTCTTCTCCCAACTACTAGGGCTGCCTAAAACCAACCCGAAACTCGTACTTTGTCGCATCCTAGCTATGCAATGTCATTTTGAAGTTGAAAAATACTGTAAAAGTGTTTTAGTTGCGAGTAATCTGTCATTTTATTATTTACTTCAGGATAATGTTTTTATAAACATTTAATAGAGAAAGAATGGATCTATAGATGTGCCTTTTGAATAATTTAAAAACTAATTTCTATCATGAGATATATCCATGTAAATTTTACAGAAATTGGATTTTTTTTTAATTTTCGGAATTTTTATAATCATGCACAATTTTATAATTAAAATTTTAAAAATTCTTTCTCTATTACATCCTTGTTGAAATAAAATTTTACTGTTCTTGTACTGGCCACAAAACACTCGCTACGTTAGTAGGTATATTTTATGTTGAATTTTAGGAGGTAGACGGACCTCGTAAGTTATATCCATGGTATGTACATACAGCATATACATACAATATTACTTAATCATGTACTTATGTTTTAATTTAAATTTGATTTCATTATTTTTATATTGGAACAATACAGAAAACAGTGGGAAAATGATGTGTTTAAGTGACCAATATCAAATACCAATATCAAATACAATACACCAGTGAAAAAATGAACATTAGCTTATAAAAAAGTAATACCAAAGAATTACAAGAATTTTGATAGTAGTGTTTCATATTCCTGTGACTTTTAGTATACGCATCATACGTTTTAAAGTTTGTGTTTGTGACGTCATCGTGTCCGGACTGACATTTTGTCATTGCATCGCAGGTATGTTGTTCGTGTTTCGTTGTATGTATATATCTCTTTTATTAAAACTTTATTTTTGTTTAACGTAAATGTTTTTAAAAGTAAAACGTCATCGTGGCCAACTTTAACGAAAATAACTCGATAATAAATTATAAATTATAAAATATAAACAGATTATCTTTTCTGTTTTCTATTATAAAAATTTAAAAATTAGTTTTAACACCGGTGTGCCCATTTAAGAGGACAATGTACGCTTAGGTACTTACCTATGTTATCTATGTTACTTAGAAATCGCGCTATTCGAACAAAATAAAATATAACAAATACATAAAATAAGTTTTAAGATGTACCTAGTGTAGTTCGCAATTTGTCCAAAAATGCTGTGGTTTATTCTTATGTGTTTTGTGAACCGTTTTTCGATATGTTATACATCATTGTCAAATAACTAAATGCATATTTACTACGATCCAAAAATTCTTTAGCTGTATTCTTGTTGATTAAATTAATAATGTATGAATAAGAGAATAAAGGAATTATAATCGTGTAAAAGTAAGCCATCCGCCATCGGAGTACAATTTCTGAAACTCTAATGCATCCTTTCATTTGGAAATATATTTTGTGCGTATACTATCCGCTTGAGTTTTAAGTCTAATTCACTTAAATCTGCAATTTATTTTGCAGTTTTCTTTTAATTCCGCCAACGTTTAGAATTTTATGTGTAGGTAATTTGCATTTTTCTTATTCCAATATTTTTCAAAGCCCACCCATAAATCATCTTGAAAAGTGGATGCAATTTTAAGCATTTAATTCTTGTAGATAAATGTTTTAATTTAATTAAAACAAAGTCTGGCGGAATTTGCACAAAATTAAAGTCGGATTGAAACGGGAATTTATTTTAATCTCGTGTTCGTTTGTAACGTTGCATTTTAATTGTTTTATTGTTTCGTTCTTTGATATAAAAAATACACACGTAGGTATGTAGATATGACATCTATTGCCCAACTTCGATGTGGCAGCCTCACATATAATAGAGGCCTTCAAAATAATTGATTAAAATATTAAGGGATGTACTGATTACAACGCAAAAAGAATTGTTTCTACAACTGTCAAAAAATGTTATTTTTGAATTGTTAACAAAGCGCGAAGTTGGATTTTGCACAATTTTTCTTTTTGGTATGTTATTTTGATAACCATTCAAAACCATTAAAGTTTTAAAGAATTTAACGACTTTTAATTAAAATTTAGAATAAAATTACAGTTGTATAAAAAAGGGAATTCCGAATAGTTGCTTAATATTCGTTTCAACTCTAGTAATGACTAAAAATTTATAAACGCAAAATAAATGTATAAGATAGGAATTATTGCAAAAAAAATTGATGCCAAGATTATTGTCAAAACGCATGACTAAGCAAACTAGTTAGCACCATACCTGAATATTTATACTATATATTGAAGTTAAATTCGAAATGATAACTTGATAAATGTGTAGTATAGTTATAACAGTCTCCAATTGGCTTTAGCAGATGCTGCGATACCCATACCTTCATAATTATTTTACAACTATTGCAAACAATCGTTAATATCTGGGATACAAACTACAAGGTATATGAAGTCCAAATTGCCTGTAGACAATTTCGGAGGACTTGGACTAGATTAAGGAAGGATTTATAATATAGCATTTGACGACAATAGTATTCGGTGGTGTCCCTATTTAATACAATTTCACTAGATATGGCTGTTGTGCTGAGGCAATTATTGTCAAACTTAGTCAGTTTGTAGAATTTATATTTCCTATCATTAGGGAAATTATACAGTGACCCCAAATTTGCATAGCGAGATGTAAAATAAAAACAAGAACAACAACAACATAACGACAAGAAGATATAATACATAAAAAGTTTCAAATAAAAAGCCAAGTTAGCTTTGAAACAAAAGTAAACAAACACAAGAACATCAACTTTATCCAGCGAAGAAATAAATTGACAAACATTTTGTTTATGTCTCGAGGCACTGTTGGTACAACTTTTTTATTGATATTAAATTTAATGGTGCATTTATATTTTTCTGAAGTCGTCGGTGAAAGTGAAACACTGAAAAATAGTCATTGACCAAAGAAACAAACAATATAATAAATAAATACTTTTTTCTTCTGAAAGATACTTAGTTCAAAAATAAATATTCAACTACTAATATTTAAAGTATAGTGTTATACGTGTTTAGTACTATTTATAATATCAATCGACACACTTATGCTTAGGCAGTTAAAGTATATTTTTACAGGTGCGTGAACTTGGCATAACAAGTGCAAGTGCAAATTCTAAAACTTGGCAGATAATTTGCACCCAATTCGCACCAATTTGCACCCTAATAATTATTACTTTATCTTATTTTGTTTAAGAGTTATTAACAATTAAATTATTTTTATGCCAACTTCACACCAGCACAATAAGTAATGCATAATTTAAAAAAATATATGCCAAAAATTTGCACCCAATTTGCACCAATTTGCACCCACATAAAAATTTATTTATTACTTATAACAAAAAAGTTATAAACAAATACATATTTTTTTGCCAGCAATACAAGTATGACCAAATTGAAAAAATTTTTTACGAAAAATTAGCACCCTAACACGTCAAAATTGCACCCTAAAAATAATTTGCTATATATAATTATTTCATGCCGAAATTAATAATTAATTTAAAAAACTACTACTTACGCGCTATATCAAACATAGAACAAAACTGATTATACCGAAGTTCAACTTGAGAGGTAATTTTATGGGTGCAAATTATAAAATGCGCAAATTCTTATTCTTAGACATGTAAATAAATTTGCACCCCATAAACAATAACAAAATTGTAGTCGGTTGTCAAGTGGTAAATAATTATTTGTGAAACAACTCCAGAAAATCGTATGTGTGTACGAGTAAAGTTCAAATTGATAGGTAATTTTATGGGTGCAAATTATGAAATTTGTAAATTCTTATTCTTCGACATGTAAACAAATTTGCACCCTATAAACAATAACAAAATTGCAATCGGTTGTCAGGTGGTAAATAATTATTTGTGAAACAATTCCAGAAAATCGTATGTGTGTACGAATAAAGTTCAAATTGATAGGTAATTTTATGGGTGCAAATTATAAAATTTGTATATTCTTAATCTTCGACATGTAAACAAATTTGCACCCTATAAACAATAACAAAATTGCAATTGGTTGTCAGGTGGTAAATAATTTATTTATGAAACAACTCCAGAAAATCGTATGTATGTACCAATAAAGTTCAAATTGATAGGTAATTTTATGGGTGCAAATTATAAAATTTGTATATTCTTAATCTTCGACATGTAAACAAATTTGCACCCTATAAACAATAACAAAATTGCAATTGGTTGTCAGGTGGTAAATAATTATTTGTGAAACAACTTCAGAAAATCGTATGTATTTACCAATAAAGTTCAAATTGATAGGTAATTTTATGGGTGCAAATTATAAAATTTGTATATTCTTAATCTTCGACATGTAAACAAATTTGCACCCTATAAACAATAACAAAATTGCAATTGGTTGTCAGGTGGTAAATAATTTATTTATGAAACAACTCCAGAAAATCGTATGTATGTACCAATAAAGTTCAAATTGATAGGTAATTTTATGGGTGCAAATTATAAAATTTTTATATTCTTAATCTTCGACATGTAAACAAATTTGCACCCTATAAACAATAACAAAATTGCAATTGGTTGTCAGGTGGTAAATAATTATTTGTGAAACAACTCCAGAAAATCGTATGTATTTACCAATAAAGTTCAAATTGATAGGTAATTTTATGGGTGCAAATTATAAAATTTTTATATTCTTAATCTTCGACATGTAAACAAATTTGCACCCTATAAACAATAACAAAATTGCAATTGGTTGTCAGGTGGTAAATAATTATTTGTGAAACAACTCCAGAAAATCGTATGTATTTACCAATAAAGTTCAAATTGATAGGTAATTTTATGGGTGCAAATTATAAAATTTGTATATTCTTAATCTTCGACATGTAAACAAATTTGCACCCTATAAACAATAACAAAATTGCAATTGGTTGTCAGGTGGTAAATAATTATTTGTGAAACAACTCCAGAAAATCGTATGTATTTACCAATAAAGTTCAAATTGATAGGTAATTTTATGGGTGCAAATTATAAAATTTGTATATTCTTAATCTTCGACATGTAAACAAATTTACACCCTATAAACAATAACAAAATTGCAATTGGTTGTCAGGTGGTAAATAATTTATTTATGAAACAACTCCAGAAAATCGTATGTATGTACCAATAAAGTTCAAATTGATAGGTAATTTTATGGGTGCAAATTATAAAATTTGTATATTCTTAATCTTCGACATGTAAACAAATTTGCACCCTATAAACAGTAACAAAATTGCAATCGATTGTCATAATAATTTGTGAAACAACTCGTATGATTGCAAGAATAACGATCAAATTGATAAGGAATTTTATGGGTGCAAATTATGAAATCTGCAATATCTTATTCCTAGACATGTAAACAAATTTGCACCCTATAAAAAATTAAAAATTGCAATCTGTTGTCAGATAGTAAATAATTATTTGTGAAACATGATTGTGTTGGGTTAACTGTTGTAATCAATTAATTTATTTGTGTTGATGACAAGAATATCTTGTTTGTTGTCAACAAATAAAATAAACTGTGTTACCATTCAAAGTAAGTATATCAGTTGATTACAAAAATACAAAATATTATAAAATATTGGAATGATCAGGAAAAACAATTAATAATAATCGTTTATTTTTAATTAACTTTTTGACTTTATTACGAGACTCTTTTTTCCTAGAGCTTTAATTTGATACCATACTCCATAGAATTTTAATTATTTTTGTAAATAACGAATGTTTATTTATTCACAATAATTTTGTTATTTTAAGGGTGACAATTTGTATACATTATGTATAAGAATAATAATATGCACCCAAAACATTACCTAGCAATTTGTATTTTATTTTATTTTTACACACATACGATTTTCTGGAGATGATCCACAAATAATTATTTACCACCTGACAACCGATTGCAATTTTGTTATTGTTTATAGGGTGCAATTTTGTTATTGTTTATAGGGTGCAAATTTGTTTACATGTCGAAGAATAAGAATTTACAAATTTCATAATTTGCACCCATAAAATTACCTATCAATTTGAACTTTATTCGTACACACATACGATTTTCTGGAATTGTTTCACAAATAATTATTTACCACCTGACAACCGATTGCAATTTTGTTATTGTTTATAGGGTGCAAATTTGTTTACATGTCGAAGAATAAGAATTTATAAATTTCATAATTTGCACCCATAAAATTACCTATCAATTTGAACTTTATTCGTACACACATACGATTTTCTGGAGTTGTTTCACAAATAATTATTTACCACTTGACAACCGACTACAATTTTGTTATTGTTTATGGGGTGCAAATTTATTTACATGTCTAAGAATAAGAATTTGCGCATTTTATAATTTGTACCCATAAAATTACCTCTCAAGTTGAACTTCGGTATAATCAGTTTTGTTCTATGTTTGATATAGCGCGTAAGTAGTAGTTTTTTAAATTAATTATTAATTTCGGCATGAAATAATTATATATAGCAAATTATTTTTAGGGTGCAATTTTGACGTGTTAGGGTGCTAATTTTTCGTAAAAAAATTTTGCAATTTGGTCATACTTGTATTGCTGGCAAAAAATATGTATTTGTTTATAACTTTTTTGTTATAAGTAATAAATAAATTTTTATGTGGGTGCAAATTGGTGCAAATTGGGTGCAAATTTTTGGCATATATTTTTTTAAATTATGCATTACTTATTGTGCTGGTGTGAAGTTGGCATAAAAATAATTTAATTGTTAATAACTCTTAAACAAAATAAGATAAAGTAATAATTATTAGGGTGCAAATTGGTGCGAATTGGGTGCAAATTATCTGCCAAGTTTTAGAATTTGCACTTGCACTTGTTATGCCAAGTTCACGCACCTTATTTTTACTGCTTCAAAAGCAAAATATTTTTCTAAAATTATCATGAAATAGTAAAGAGCTATAAATGAGAAGTTCATTTGATTAAATTTTGTCATGTTGACTATAAGAATATAAATTATTATTAACAGTTTGGGAAAAATACGGATCTGAGATATTCAGTGTTGTAATATGTAGATAACAATATTTTTTATCTAGATAAAGATAAAAATAACTTACTTTTCATTTATCTATATAAGATTATCATTGAAGGAAAATATCTAGATAAAAGATAAATAATTATTATCTAGATAATTATTAAAGAATTCATAGATAATACAAAAAAATATAAATGACTGCAGCGTTGCAAACTTGTGCTTTGTATGCTTGCACAGTTTGATTACATTTTAATTCGATTAAAATTACAAATGAAAAATGTTGATTTACAGAAATGATTATCTAGATGATATTAAAAAATAGATAAAGATAATTTGTAATTTTATCTCGATAAGATAATAGATAAATAACAAAATTATCTACATAAGATAATAGATAAAATATATTATCTAGATGATTTATCTAGATAAAATTATTTAGATGATTTTTCTAGATAAAAATATCTAGATAAGTTACAACACTGGTGATATAACGATTTGGGATTTTTTGCATTTGGGAAATTAACATTTCGGAATTTATAACATTTGGATTTATTACTGGTCGGACAAAATACGGGTTGGTGAAATAACAGTTTGAAATTGGAATTTTCACGTTCGGAAAATTAACGGTTTGGGAATATGGCATTTGGGATTTTAACAGGTTGGAAAAAATACGGGTTAGTAATTTACCATTCGGAAATAGTTAGGTATATACGAACCAAATGCTGGAAGATTTTTATCCTACATGAGCGGTTCTTTGAAACACATTTACGCAAATGCTGGGATGGTGTCTTCCCGCAAGAGGTTTGTACAATGTTTTTTGTAACGAATAAAACTATAATCAAATACATTCAAGTTGTAGTTTTAGTCTGATCATTAAATTTGAAGTTATGATGTTTTTTCTACTCAATACCTACTACCGACTGCTGGTGCGCTGCACGCAAGTTTCATTTTTAAATATTAGCGGTTTCCGATAGTCTTGATAATTTTCAGTAATTATAATTCCGAGAAGTAACACTTTATAAACTAAATTTTATTATTTTTAAGATGATTTTACTCTGAAATGTCTAGAAAAGCCAGTGTCTTTGCATTTTTCCTGATTGACTACACTGGGAAATTGCCATTTCCGATTGTCAATTGCGTGCTTAATATGTCATTTCGTAGGTGATGAGTACAAAAAATGATGTTTGGGATAAATACAGTTTGGGAAATTTGCCGGCTCTTGGTTCGGCATACGAATTGTCGAGTTCAACACCGGCTGCATTTTGCCAGAGCAGCAAATCTGTCGGACTGAAAGCTGTCATTTGATTACATTGCATCCGTCGCCAGTGCCATCACCGGCTCCGGTTTTTCCGGTGTGTGTACAAGCGCCCGAACAGTAGGTACTGAAAATTTTAGTGAGGAAGTAAAAGTATAAACTACAGCAAAACTAAAATACAAATAAAGCTAGTAGACAGACAGTTGGTAATTATACATCCATTAAATAAATTTCGTAGCTAAATTAGAATCAGAATTGGTAAACTTGCAAACTGAATGCAATTTTCCAAAAAAACAGCAAACCGCGAATATGCTGATTCAAGGCTGATTCGATATTCGCATTGCATTGGTTGTTGAACCCATATAATTCTTTTATGATTATAGAGCCAACAGAAGTCCAACTTCATGAATTTACGATGCTAGCAGATCGTTGCACTAGACCAAAAACAGAAAAACAGACAACATTGCGTTGGTTTTGCATGTTTGAATGAATTATTTTGAGGAAGACAAATTACCGAGGTTATTATTGTAGTCTGCTGTATCTTATTATTCTTTTGTATGAGGTTTTGTGTTTATAAGCAGTCATCTTTTTATTTCCTGATGTCTATTAAATAGATTTCCTCTTCGTGATTCCGTATTTTTTACAAAACATTCTACTGCAACACTTACATTACAAGTGGAATCCGGCCACTCAAGGAGTTAATTAAATTTCTTCAAAAATGTGACGCAACCAGACATGTTGATGTTCAAGAACCTCAATTTACGGGTGCCAACAATCTTTTGATATTACGAGACGAAAACCAGTAAATATATCGTATCGGTTAATTATGAGACGAGATTATAAAAACTTCGACAATTTGATACTTAACCGTCTAGGTTTTTTCCGAATTCCTATTTTTTCTATTCCACTTTTTCCCCACCGAAACCAGTCCGAAACTCCTACTTTGCCGCATCATAATAATGCAATGTCATTTTGAAGTTGAAAAATACTGTAAAAGTGTTTTCGTTGCGCCTACCAGATGGAAACAGCAGTAATTTTTTCTTTAAAAGAATTTTTAAATTTTCTGACTTTTTCAACTAAAACTTAATCAGTATTTTAAACATTACATTATTACATTATTTGTATTAACTTGTTTACGACATACCTTAAATTACCATTTTATTAAATGTCGCTGTTTCTAGTTTGACAGACTCGTGGAGACAGCTTTTAAACAAAATTTAATTACTCGAATGAAACTGTTATAGAAACTTACAGATTAGCTATATTGAGTTTGAACACAGTTTAGGTACATATTTTATTAGTTTTATTAGATTTACTCAATACACCGGGATCAAACTTTCCTAAACTATAATAACTTCCTCAAGTAACTAGTTTTACTAATTAATTATTGAACTAATTTAGTATTTGTTTATAACATGACACATGACATGCATTTACGGAACCCGTCTGTGCAGTACAATTCATTCTTGATATTTTAATTTAGAAGAAGGTTGATCTAGACGTAATTGGACAAAAAATGCTAAATGCACTTGGTTTGACATTATTATTTATTTTTTATTTAAGTAATTAGACAACTGCAGAAAAAAATCACACTCTTGTGCAAAATTTATGAATAAACAAGTTTTTTTAAGGAATCGTACAATAATGAGTTATTTTAGCTCCACTAAATCGTAGTGAAAAGTACAACTTTAGCTCCGTGCTCTGTATTTTTCGACTAATCAGAGCGCTGCCTGTGCACTCGTTCGCCGACGAGAATTGACCAGAACGATTACATAAAAAATAAAATATATATCTCGGCTGTAAAAATATTTGTTATTACTCACGAGGTTATTTTTCTCGTCTAGCGACATTCGTAATAAAAAAAACTCTTCTTTACAGCCTATACTCGTACTAGATAATATTGTAAATAACTATTTTTAAGTATCTAAGCTAAGTAAATCCTTGCAATCATATTGTACGACACCAACTCTAATGAAGTCACAAAATTTAAAACCTCATATTCAAGTTAAAGCAGGTAAAACATTAAATGCAAAAACTTTCAGAACTAAATTTTGACCCAATTATTTGTAAGCCCATGAATTTAAATGACAGTAAAATCTAGACTGAAATTTACTTGACACTTCAGCAGGTACGTTTTTATTACTTCTAGTTTAACGAACAATGAAAACGTCATAAAATGCCAAGTTTCCGATTTTCTTCGTTTTGCGATCGTGTTTTCACTTCGAAGGAGTTAATTTTGCGGAGAAATCAAATTCCGATATTTGTGTCAAGGACTCTGCAGGCTGCACTCTATGTAGGTACCTGAAGAGCTTTTCTTTATTATGAACTACTTTTATTATAAGTCGATTTTCCATTCATTCACAACGCAACCGTTGCTTTTAAAAACAGACGATAAGAATTCAGAAATCAAGTACCTACTTGCTTGTGTTTAAACTATGAATTATATGGTCACTTGTGCTGTAAATGTAAAGTCTTGTTTTTAAAACAAAAATAATAGAATAATTGTATGAAATATCACATGACGCACAAAAATTGAATCATCTTTAAAGCCCGTTTTAGATGGTGAAATAGTGTTTGCAAGTTTTCTTCTGCAAGAAAATGCAATTAAAATTTCGTGTTAATCAGAAATTGCAGCAAAAAATCTTGCACAAAGGACTTGTAGCCAACTGTTCCTAGATAATGACGTAAAAAGATACAAATAAATAATTATTTATTTAGTCTAGTCAACGAAGATCTTTCGAAAAACATTAAATCCAAAAGTTTTTTTCTTTGAGCCAAAATGTCTATTAGAACTTCCTGTTAAACATACTAAAAGTCCCCTAGGGTGGGGGTCCGGGAACCCGCCGCCATCTTGGATTTTAGGTCACATTTTTCGGTTTTTTCGAAATAACTCGAAAACTATCAACTTTTTTGAAACATATTAAATTAGAAAAATGAAGCTAGTTAAATTCTCTACAAAATGGTTATATTCACTTGTTTTCTATCTCTTACCGTTTTCGAGAAAATGGCATCCGAAGCAGGTGGTTTCCGTAAGTTATGAAACTTAGGCAAACCACTCATCACTCCAAACAGTTTCTATGAAGAATTAATTATTATTTATTTATTATAATATCATTAATTAATAATTCTATTTATGAGCAGTTAGTCTAGTCAAAGAACGGTTTGTAGACAAACTTTTTGATCCTAAAGATTTTATTTTTGAGATGTGTTTGGAGGTCTTTGGTGATGATTATACCAAAAATCCCCGGCCCTACGGTGTGTGCTAAGTCCGTAGCGTGGCAAAATGTGTCACTGTTTTTAGTTTTTCGCTTATATCTCTTGAACAGTTAGTTAATGAAAAAATTAAAGCGGATAAAATTTTCTACAAATTTGTTCCCAAACCGTTTAAGAGATTCGCTGTCAAAAATCGACATTTTCTGAAAAAATATTTTTACACCACGTTATTCGGCGAACTTCCAGAGCCACTCTCAGGCCCATCAAGACCAAAAAGAACCAAAACTGTTTAGGATAAAATTTCTTTTATATTAAAATTCAAGAAAAAACCTATTTTGTAAGTTGTATGGATTGAAAAATAAAATAGTTGTTCATTTATCCCTATCCTTAAAGTGTGTACTAAGTCCGTAGCGTAGCAAAATGTGTCATTGTTTTTAGTTTTTGGCTTATATTTCTGGAACATTATATTAAATAAACTTGACATAGACATACGCAGTACAGGTCGCGAAATAAAACATTCTTGTATAACAGATATCGCAACCATTGCTATTAGTTACGGGGAAAATCTTGAATTTTAGCTTAACTAAGGCCCTCGTAAAGTTTCAATATAATGTATCTTGTAGAGAATTGTACGTAGAATTTAATGCAAGAAACCGGAAGTCGATATTTGTACCCGTTAAGATGTTACAGTTCATTAAAAACAATGTATATGAAAATTTTAAAATTTCCAAATTTTCCTTCGGAGAAAATCTTAATATTTTAGCTTAACTAAGGCCCTCGTAAAGTTTCAATATAATGTGTATTGTAATTGTACGTAGAATTTAATGCAAAAAACCGGAAGTCGTTATTTTTATCCTTTCAGAAGTTACATGAAACACAATAAATACGAAAAAACGCTAGAATTTCTCAACTTTCTCTTGGAGAAAATCTTTAAATTTTAGCTTAAGTAATGCCCTCATAAGTTTTTAAAATAATGTACCTCATAGAAAAATATTCGGAGAATTCAATGCAAAAAAGCAGGGGTCGTTATTTGTATCAGTTTATAATTATCATTAATTTTTGTGTAAGGAGACGAATTTTCGACTTTTTAAAAATGATTTAAATATTCGAAATAAATTTTAGCGATTTTCTCGAAAACTGTGCCATTTACAAGAAAATGTAAAAAACTAAAAACAGTGACACATTTTACTACGCTACGGACTTAGCACACACCGTAGGGCCGGGGACTTTTGGTATAATCATCACCAAAGACCTCCAAACACATCTCAAAAATAAAATCTTTAGGATCAAAAAGTTTGTCTACAAACCGTTCTTTGACTAGACTAACTGCTCATAAATAGAATTATTAATTAATGATATTATAACAAATAAATAATAATTAATTCTGCATAGAAACTGTTTGGAGTGATGAGTTGTTTGCCTAAGTTTCATAACTTACGGAAACCACCTGCTTCGGATGCCATTTTCTCGAAAACGGGAAGAGATAGAAAAAAAGTGAATATAATCATTTTGTAGAGAATTTAACTAGCTTCATTTTTCTGATTTAATATGTTTCAAAATAGTTGATAGTTTTCGAGTTATTTCAAAAAAACCGAAAAATGTGACCTAAAATCCAAGATGGCGGCGGGTTCCCGGACCCCCACCATAGGGGACTTTTAGTATGTTTAACAGGAAGGTCTAATAGACATTTTGGCTCAAAGAAAAAAACTTTTGGATTTAATGTTTTTCTTCACCCCGATTTTGAGCTTCGTTGACTAGACTATATTTACTTGTTTCTCAAATTGAAGAATTTCATATTTATAAATCGTAATACCTAATTCAAGTTTTCCCAGTTTTCTATTTTAATCACAGACTGTTCAAATATGCTCAACTGGGGATATATCAAAAGATAAATTTTCATGTTGGTATAAAATTAAAACTAACAAAAAAAATTTTCTGCAAGTAATTGCGCTGAAACAAATGGGATTAGATTTCTTGTAGCAAGACTTATTGCACTATTACGCAACAAAACTTGAAACCAAAATTGCACCATCTCAAACGGGCTTAAGAAATTGAGACGAAACCAAAATTAAGTTATACTTGACAAAATGTGTATTTAAATGAGAAGTACATTATATTTACCAAATATTTAACTAAAACATAAATACTGATTTCACTTTTGCACCGTGCTTGTAGTGCAATCATTATTTATTTATTTATACAAAAATCTATCCAACAGGCTTAAGCTCAATAATAGGATAGGTAACACATTATTTAAACACAAAATATACAATGAAAAACAAAGACAAGCATGAGTAAAACTATTATAAATTACAAATATGAGTATTGAATGAGTATTGAATATCTTGCGTTATTGTAGTTCGAGTATTGTTCTTGTACGAAAATTTGAATTTAATTAGTGAACAGTCCTATCACAGCAGCACGTTAGGTTTTTAAATTTTAAATTTGAATGCACAATTCCGCTCAAATGCAAATACAGGAACAATTGCATATCGAAAGATTCAAATCAGGAAAACATTTATTATTTCCATTACCTAGTACAAAAAATGAATGCGGTATACTAACCAAAAATATATAGATACCGCATTTTTAACATACATGTCAAGGCTTAGAACATAATTTCATTTTTACTGGACAGAATGTTTTGTTAAAAATTTGAACTGCAATTTTTATATGCGTATCCATAGCCAGTTTTAACCTATATTAATATACATGTCAAGGATTACAAATACATTTTATTTACCTATTCATACGTAGTTTTGGTGCACGGTTTAATATCAAGATATATTTGGCATTTTGTGGTTAGTGTTTACTGTCTGTCAAGGGTCGTTTTGAATTGAATTAGTATACAGACTATATTCTCTGGTCAGTACTAATGCATAATAACAGTCCTACGGCGATATTTGGGAATCTAAATTAAATTTGCGCCGTATAACACAATGCCTGAGTTATATTATAATAGCATATTCGTGCTACCATACTTTTGTATGTGAGATTTCATAACTACATGCAAATTGCGGGTAATAGAAGACATATTATGCGTTATGGTCAGGGTCGGAATGAGGAGAAATATTTAACACGAGAAATTAAAATACACTGGCTCAGGAGCGAATTAAAATTTTGCAGAATGTACGTTTTAAATTAAATTTATTTAGAAATGTTTAATATTTTTAACCAAAATAGATAGGTACACACTTACATACTTTTGAAGGGTCCTCTGTAACAAAATTATACGTATAGTACCTATTTATATAGTTTTACATTAATTACACATTAATTTCAGCAAGAAAAAATGTACTTATTAAGTTATTACTTTTAGTAAAAATATTTCTTTATGTTCACCATACACTGATTCTTTGAGGATTCTTTCATGCCTCGGAATCCTTAGAAAAATAATCATGGTGAGAATTATTTATCAAATAGCGGCACCGCTAAATTTAATCTTCAATGAGAAGGATTTCTAATTCATTGGTAGCCTTTGACCTTGAACCCAAAAGAAATTTCGCCCGCGACGCTTTTTTTCCTCTTTTCCTTACGTATACGTATACCTACTCGTATATCAATTGAAGGCACTCCCATGCCAATCTCTTGCGGCAAATATAAACACAAAATAAAAGCCATACATCTTTCTTACAGTGTTTATTATCAGAAAGAAAAACCCACAAACAAATAGCTTCTGAAATCCTGCTCCGGAACTGGACCGGATTCAAGTGAATCGAGTGAACGAACTGACGCGGAAATCTAAGATTTATGAATATCCGCTCTAAGCCAACCACGGACTCACAGACATCGCGACCACTGCTTTGTGGAGAGATGCTCAAGTGAGCTTTTGGGAACGTACGCTGGAATTAACAAAACTTTTTTGTAGTAAACAAAATATCATGTTTGAATGATGTCATCTTGTAATACTAGTAGAAAAGGCCACAAAAGTTTCCGAACTTGAGTGTGGCAGACCCACATAGTGTGAGTCATCGATATAGATAGGTATTGTACTGAATGTCCGATTTCCGGTCATCAGTTTACGGGTATGCCTATGTAAAACTGTATGAATTCAAACCTGATGAATAATCAGAATCAGAACTATCAAAACCACAGTTTGGGTACATAACGCGCTTGACCATCAGCCCCACATCAGAATTTTTAACTAAATAATTTTTTTTTCAGAAATACCAGATAATATTTTTATCTTTGGTTTTTAAGGACCTCATTTTAGCGTGATTTTATGTATGTGTTTGTATGTATGAAAAAAAATAATAGGTATCTTATTATATAATTATAGATTAAAATAAATGAACGAGCCACAAATTTAGTTCTATTTTTTATTTGTAAACTAAAATTTTCTTTAAAAACATAGAGTTTTTAAAAGTTGTAGACCGCTTTGACATATTTTTTGAGAACGGTTCCATGCATTGCCAGGATTTTTTAAAATTTTCAAATGACTGTTGTTTTCGTGTGAAACAAAATTATGACTTACCGAATATTGAATTTAAATAGCTTTGTATTTTCAAGATAAATCACGATTTTTTCAAAAACTGTACCACTTACCTGGTCAACATTAAACAGTAAATTTCAAAATCACAATTCATTCTCACAAATGTACCGCAATCTTGTTGATAGTAAAAATAATAGTTAATAATATAGGAATGTTAATGAAGTTATGATCGTGTCTATTGGTTTGATTACGTTAGTAACGCTTGGATGAAATCTCGGATTACGTGCTAGGTATGAAGCTGCTATTTATGTATGAGTAGTCGTCTCCATAGTCTTGAAGATACGAGTAGCACGTGCCCGGAAATCAGAGTTGTTGTAATTTTGCCAGTGGGTTCTTTTGGGTAAACCCACTTTTAAAAACCCAATAAAACCCATATATAAAACCCATTTCTTTTGAAATTAGGTAGGTATCTACAATTGAATAATAGATATAGTATTTGAGATGAAAGAAATCTGAAAAGGCCATCTGTATTATGGACTAATAAATAAACGGCGTATATATTTATTTTTGTTGTACTTGCATTGTTTAATGGTATGGATTGAACACGTTTGTCTTTCAAGAATTCATATTGTTTAGAGTAAGTTACGACATGTAGAGCAAAGCGTTTCTCGTTCCACTCAACACTGTTATTGTAATGTAAGTTTATAAATTTACATACCTATAAAAAACGAAAGACAAAACGCAATAAACCGTCAACAAATTAAAAAAAAAACAATATAACCCAAAAAAAACCAAAGCAAAATTCCGACTGGTTTGGATTTTTTATATAAATCCTTGGTTTTTCTCAACCCTGCCAGAAATTGCCATCTTTCCTTTTCATCATGACATGAGTGCTAATAATGTAGGTATACCTACCATGTACAATAAAAGAAATGTTTAAATAACCATTAGTACAATAGGTATAACGTATAACAAAACAGAACATCCTTGATTCCACACCCTCTTGATTTATGGTATCATACACTTGAACAAAGATTCGCACCGCCCACGCTTTCAGTTTATATCAGATGCGTTCACATTAACCTGGTGCTGCTGTTCGTAACAAATACATCAATAACTTTAAAGTACTCCCATCAATTACATTTTTTATACATTAAACTGCTGAAGTGAGAAATAGACTGCTTCCCTTTAACATGAGTTTTAATGAAAAATCCTCGGAAAATCAAAATGTTATTCTATATTTCATAATACCTATTCATAATATTACGTTCAGTAGATATCTGCTTTATGTCACATGGAGGAAATTAAAACAGCTGGGGGTTTGGGTTGTACGTTATTTTTGTTTTAAATTGATGTATTTGACGTGTGGAATGAATGAGTGAATGAGTGTGTTCGTGCTAAGGAAATAGCGTGATTTTATATAGATATGTATGAATGTACGAATTAATCAAATCCATATCTCTTATAAATTAATAAAATTCTCTACGTTATTTGATTATGTATTTAACTTTTTCATTCATGCCTTGCTGTTTTTTCATCTAACCGTTTGGTGTAAGCTCTTGTTACAACCACCAGCCAGTGTCCGATAGCATTGTGTATTAGGGCTATGCGATTTTGACTTTCCGTAATCGATTATGAGAAATAATCGATTTTTTCAATTAATCGAGGATCGAATATAAAAAATCGGTTATCGAATATTGACAATCGATTTTTTGATTATCGACAGTCGATTATTTTGATTATCGATTATTTTGTTACCTAGCGATAATCGATTTTTTGACTATCGATCATTTATATTATATATATATATATATATATATATATATATATATATATATATATATATATATATATATATATATATATCCATTATTATTGCGGATGCGAATGATTCCAAGTGGAAAGAATGAAAGAAATTGTAAGTATGAACAATCAATGTAGTGTTCAAATTAAAAATATGAGTTTTTGTTTCAAGAGATTCAAAGAAATGGCGCGACTAGATATATGATGTACAGAAAAACCTGGAATAATCGATTATTTTATTAATATTATTTGTTTTAGAAAAATCGATATCTAGTTAACCAAATTACCATATCAAATAATCGATAATTGAATAAAGGATAATCGAAGAGTCGATAATTATTAAAGGACCGATAATAGTAGAATCGATAATCGAGAAATTGTGAAATTGATGATCAAAGAATTTAAAAATCGAAAGTCAAAGAATCGATTATCGAAAAATCGCTGTTTTATACGACTCAATTTATTGATCAATATTTGATCAATTTTATTTACAATTTATTATTGTGTGTAATGCGAACATAATATTATTTCGTCAATAATTCTTGTTGATTAATTAATCATGAATCTATCAATTATTGACGAATATGTATAGGGTATAGCATTGATGACGTAGGGACCCAGAGTTCCCTAGTTCAAGTAGGTATTTCGGTGGGCAGTGTGTTGTTAAATTGCAAAAATAACTGCAACTAAAACACACTCGGGATCGGGAGCTTAAGGGGCTATGCTTCTTGAGTGCAATAAGAATCAGAATTCACGATTCTGGCTATATTGCTCAAAATAAAAATCTGAAATTTTACATTAGTAACGACAAAGCATTGTTGAATTGAAAAATTCAAACTATATATTGTTCCGACAACAATTAGAGATAAAAAGAAATTAAACACTAGAATTTCGTGAGGATCTCATGAATGTACTATAAAAGTTATCATTGAGTTTAAAGATTAAATGAATAGAACATAGATGTAAAAAGGGCGGAAAAACAATAAAACTATAATTTTATCAACAGAGTTGCCATAAATTATATCTAAACTTGTACAATTTTCGCCGAATTTCGCATAATTATTAAAGCCAAACTAATTACATTAATTAAAGATTTTGAAGATTCCGCACTTTTAGTATTCTTCCTTAATCTACATACAAAAATTCAACATCATACGTATAACAGTATTAGATTGAGATCCTCACAAAAATTACTCGTTTTTCAATGCGTATTATTGCCATGCAATAGGCTCTTAAGGGTCGCGCCCCCGTAACAAAATATTACGTTTTTAAAAGTGTAGCAGTTTCTGCTTAATTAATTGTACTCGTATATTATCAATTTGGAGGAAAACATGTACTAGATGTTTGTGAAAGAATGAATCTAGGTTTATACCTAGTTAGAATTTTAAAAAATCACTCAGACGAATCGGTCTAGAAGTGTTTGAATTCCACTATATTAACATCTTCCATTTTGTAATTGGGAGTAAATCTTGTTGAATGGTTACCACCAAATAAAAAAAAATAAATAAAAAAACAGAACATGTTCTATATGTTCAACAAGATTTTGAAACAATAAATTAAAAATTAAATTTGAACAATTTATTCATCAACAAATAGAATCGTGTGAAACGATGTATCAAAACGTGGATTGATTTCTTAAAAATTGAAATCATCCCTAAATTAGCACACCGTTTCGGAATAGACAGCTCAATTATTGCAGTATTAATTACGAAATAGACAGAAAATGATCCTAATCTCTTCATCACTTTGATGCATGCCGAATGGCAAACGGATAAAAACCTGCGAATACAGTAGACTCTGTGCGATTATTTCTCCTATTACTACCTATTACCTATTACATTCTAACAAACTGTTCAGTGATTCCGAATCAATCATGCAATTTTTGTGTAGTGCTCTGTTCGCATATTCTCTGCACTTGATCGCTGACGCGTCATATCGATTCCTATATGAATGTAATTATTGGTACTTGGTTTAATTGGCACGCTTTTAGTTTTACATTTTGTTACTAAAAGACAATTATTGTGTTGAATTTCAACATTTGCAAATTTTCATAGTTGTGCTGTTGTGCATATTTCCAATTATATCTCAAAAGTTTCAATTTTGAATTTGTCCTGCGGCAGTAGTAGTTTTATATAAACAATTTATTTTATTTTTGATGGCAACTTCCAATGACAGATATCTAGATGTTATTATACTGCAATCCAATTTTTACGTTCATCATTTGAAAACAAAATTTTAAAATTATATTTCGAGCCTCGTTCTCGTAATTACAACTATGTAGTACGCTTTGCCGGTACGATTATGTCACAATGTTTAGTAAAAACAAAAACGTAATGTGTTACGTCCCCCTAGATTCCTCTGTCTCCGATCTCCGTGATAATATTTAATCATTACGCTTTCTTGTGCGGTTGTGGTCACATCGGCTCCGATTAATTAATTGTTATAAAGTTAGTGTACAGTGTTCTGCAATTATTTAAGAAGATTGGAAAAAGAAGAGATAGGATAGAGACTCGCGGTTGAGGAATAATGGAAACTCGAAAGGAAAATAGCGCAGTCGTCGGCAAATTCAAATTCTTCTTCTTCAGAGCAAATTTTAGAAATTAAACAAGGTAATTTATTACCGGTGGTGGTCATGATTTTCAAACTTGTTTTTTCAAAATGTTTATCAGCGGTTTTTGCATATGTTTTTGTTTTTATAATATTGGATCTGTATATTTTTAAAGGGGCAAGAACCCTTATAAGTATTTCGAAGTCTTAGTTTACAGTGTTTTAATTGATTTCTTAATTAGCAGTACGAGTTCACACAAGATCACATTGATCACTGTACAAAATACTACTTATAGTAGATTATTGCCTTTATTACAAGTCCGAAAGTTTTTTAAACAATTATAACTATAACTTAAATTGAGGGTGATGCGGTTTTTGCATATGTTTTTTGTTTTTATAATAGTGGATCGGTATATTTCCTAGAGGGGCAAGACCCCTTATAAGTACTTCGAAGTCTTAGTTTACAGTGTTTTATTTGACTTCTTAATTAGAGGGGCAAGAACCCTTATAAGTACTTCGAAGTCTTAGTTTACAGTGTTTTATTTGACTTCTTAATTAGCAGTACGAGATCACACAAGAGGTGAAACATCTGCAGTTACATAACTGAAATTCACGCAAATAGTGAAGCAGTTACTTAATGGATCTTATCGATTTCAGTTTTATAAGAAATAAAACATTATGCATATTACTCATCCCAAAAGTAAAATATTTTCAAACAGTTAGCAGGTAGATTAATTTAACACGAGAGATTAAACAGTCTGTTTTAATTGACTTCTTAATTAGCAATACGAGTTCACACAAGAGGTGAAACATCTGCAATTACATAACTTAATTCGGACTTTAGCAACCGAAATTCACGCAGGCAGTGAAGCAGTTACATAAATAGATCTTATTGATTTAAATTTTATAAAAATTAAAACATTATGCATATTACTTATCCTAAAAGTAAATAATTTCAAACATTTTAAAAGAAGAAAAATATACAATTAGTCATTCGAGTAGTAAATTACTAGCCTTATCAGACTAATTAGCATCGGAGATTATCGTATCTCCGAAATAATTACCCATTAACAAATTCGAAATCGAACCCCTCTTCATGCATCAAACACGCAAGAGTTCCTAAGAACTGCGGATTTACTGGGGAAGTATCCAATCTCAAAAATCGAGAAATGGTAAATCTGCATCCAGATGTTGAAAAACAATAGAATAACTGGATCAGTACAGAGGTCGGAAAGGAGACTAAAAAATTATAGCTTAACAAAATACGCGTCTAGCGAAGTTTCCTCCTTTACCGCACCAAAACTGAACCCCGAAATAAAAGCTTTTTTGCCAGAATAGTCTCAAAAGAGACAATCTTTTTCTTGACTCGCAGATTCAGTTAGGGACTGCAATAACTATAATTGGAAAAACTCTATCCAATATTTTGTCAGAGGAGGAGTGGGTTAAGTATTATAACTGGAAACACTCACCACCTCAGGGCTACACAGGTGCAGATGGGCGCTCGAGGTGCTACAGCATAGGCCCAAAAATCGAGTTGTAGTCTCGCAGACTCACAACCGAGCTGCAGCGATACAAACAAGGTTCAGGACTTCAGCGAAAACTTAACGCAGGTCACCTGTAAACATGCAGTCTTAACGACGACAATACAGCAATATTAATTTCAGAGGTAAGTGCTGGTCGTCTTAAAGTTTCTAACAAATATGGAAATCGTTTACAAAGGATACCTATGTAGTTGAGCTGCATTAAGGGTTACGAATTGCTTTTCTATAGTCAGCCAAGGCAAAAATTGTGCCAAAGGTAACTAAAAATAACTCAACACAGTTACATATTGCTATACAGAATTCAATAAATTATTTTCACCAACTGTTGAAAATGGAGAACACCAGAAATGCGACTAAATTACTTAGTCTCTGTTCATTTAGATGCCCACTGGGATCTAAAGGATGTATATAATTTTTAAATTGTCCAGTAGCTAAAAGTAGCAGCAAATATTGAGTTTTTCTTACAATAACAAACTGTATCAGTTCACTGGTACAAGTCCTTTTCATTTTACAAAAATTATGAGGATAGTAGTACAGAGCTTAAGATAGCAAGGAGTTCTATAACTTTTATTTAGATGATTTTTTGTATTTCGTCAATCCATTTGAACATTGTTTATCTAATTTGCGAAAGATTATTGATCGTTTTCAATACCATGGGTTGTACTAAATATTTGAAAAAAGTAGTTCAACACCTAGTACTAAATATTATATTTAGAGTTATTATAAACTCTAGTAATTACTTGTTGGAATTACCAGAACATAAGAAAATTATGTTAATTAACAAAATAAAATCTTTGTTGGGAAAGAAATTAATTTCAATCAGTTCTTTCGTACAGCTGGCTTTACACAAAAGCAGTTGGAGACAGATAAAAACATGGCTCTGTCTAAAAGTAACGGCGATTTGGATAAAATTATGTTTTTACCCGATAAATTAAACACAAATTTAAATGGTCGATAAATAATTTAAGTTCTAAAAATCCTATAAGACATTTCAAATTCGATTTGAATTTAATAATTTTTCCTGATACTTCGAAGCATGGTTCGGGTATATTTTGTGCAGGTCAAACTGCACAGGGTCTTTGGAATCGTGCTTAAAGAAAAGAACATATTATGACCTATTTGTATTTACTGGCAATTTTATAGACCTTCGCTGATTTGCAAGAGTTAAAGTAAATTGCGAAAGCTGGTTGAGAATAGACAATACAACAGCGATCTCATATGTTAATAAAATGAGTAGAGCGCAACTTAACAAATTACATAATTTAGCAAAACTGTGCGAACAGAAAAATATTTGGCTTTACGCCTCGTATATACCATCCAAAGAAAATAAATGCTAAATGTGAAAAGTTCTGTTCATGGCATAGAGATCCTTATTGTTTAATTGTTGATGCACTCACTATATCATGGAAAAATATAATTATGCGTTTTCACCGTTTGCTATGATTTTAAAGGTCTTACATAAAATTATAGAAGATTAAGCAGAGGGAACTTTAGTATATTGAACATAAGTTCACCCACTTGCAACCAATCTATCCTTATTAGCAGGAAGATTGCGTGGGAAGCGTTCGAAACCGAAACTCTAAATTATTCGCCAGCCACTGTTGATATTTTAATATCATTTTTATCGGGCGCAACGCTAAAACAATATCAGGGGTTTTTTATAAACTAAAATTATTTTTTTGCTGTGATAGTCACGGATATGAGTTGTTTATGACGACAGAAAATAACTTATAGTCCAGTGAATGAAGGGTCCAACCTTGACAAAATCGCTCACCAATGTAATTTTTATATTAATTTGTCGGGATTGACAAGTAATTTAAAATAAGAAAAAGTTCTGTAAAAAATGTTCTTGTATGGGGGAGAAACAGCCCCAAAGGTTCCAAAGATCGTTTTTCCGCTAATATCTGCTAAAATATAGCATTTAGAGAATTTTTTGTTTAGAGAAAAATGAAGATCAGTTAATTATTTACAAAAAATGGTCCTTATGAATTTTCTCTAAAATTTGGCCGTTTTCCGAGATAAACGGGCCCAAGCGCACCCTGGATTTTGAGCTCCTGCGCTGCATGCCGGAGAGCACGCTCCATGCATCTACACCAGGAGCGGGCGGACAAAAGTCCAATAAATTGGGTAAAAATGTATATTTTTTATTATTCAAAGTTTCGGTGAAAGGGGAAATCTACAGCTATCATACCCGGTGACTTGAGTCACATTTTGATTTTTTGATATTTTAGATATTTTAGTATTTCAATTTATACAAGGTGCGGTTTACGGCAATCCCACTTCAGCACGGTCGGTAATTTCCTATATTCTGGGGGCCTATTAACAAATAGCACTTTTATAAGAGATTTTTTAAGGGAATATGCAGATTGAAACCATTATTTCCCAAGATTCAGTAAAATATGGAATACTAATATTGTAGGTATTAGACAAATTAGCAACTGAAAGTCATTGAGATAAATTATCATTAAAAAATCTAACAAAAAGATTAAGTACCTCAGTTGCACTAGTTTTAGTGCATAGAGTTCAAATTTTAGCAGAAATTGAGATAAATAATATTCATCAAACCCAGACCGGCATTGAAATTGAGATAAATTCTTTCATTGAAACCTCAGGACCAAGCCGAAATCAATTTTTTCTAGATTTTCTTAGAAAAACCTAATTTACGTGTGGCTAGTACTAAACCTTTATTTAGAGAAAATCAAATTAGTGCAGCATACCAATAAATGGTTTTATTTCCTGGAATAAACCACATACAGCTGTATGTGCACAAACTTTTTCTAGATGAATTAAAACAGTTTCAGATAGATGTGGAATTAATATAAAGCAGGTTTCAGCGCATAATACAAGACATGCGTCAACATTAGCAGGGTGTAAGAGGAATTAGTTTGGATGTAAGTAATAAGAAACACAGCTGGCTGCTCGAGGAATTTCCAGATATTGCAAAGTGTTATAATAGACAAGTGTCTAATTATAATAAGGAAAATTTTCGGGGTTACAACCCTAAATGGATAACTATAACAATGCTGATTTGTTATTAAGTATGTGGTTGGTTTTAGGGAAAAATATAGCAACAAAATTTCAGCTTTTTCATAAATCTAAACATCTACATAGTTGTAATTACGAGAACGAGGCTCGAAATATAATTGAAGATTAAACGAACTTACCTGTAAGTGAAGTTCAATCGAAATTATATGAGAGCCTCGTTCGAAGTAATTACAACCTCCCACCCATTTCCCAACCCCATAGGAAAATAGCAGAAATTTTCTTTCAGCTCTAAACGAAATGATTAAATATTATCACGGAGATCGGAGACAGAGGAATCTAGGGGGACGTAACACATTACGTTTTTGTTTTTACTAAACATTGTGACATAATCGTACCGGCAAAGCGTACTACATAGTTGTAATTACTTCGAACGAGGCTCTCATATAATTTCGATTGAACTTCACTTACAGGTAAGTTCGTTTAATCTTCAATAAATGAACGTAATACAACAGTAAGGAATACAAACTACCTAGTTTTGTTAATTTCTAGTTAAAAGTATCTTTATTTGTAGACCTAATCTAATTATAGCCTCTAAAAATTAATTATTCATATTTAAGAAGGCTACGGCTATTTTTATGATACGAACCGTGGCGAGAGTCGTAATTCATACGAGTTTATTAATCACTATTATGCACGAGGTGCATACACATTTTTTTATTCCCATGCTTAAATTTAAAAAAAAAAAAATTGCATAAAATTTACTTGTATGTAGGTAAAAATATCAATTTGTATTCTTCATTACGTGGAGTAGGTAGGAATTTATTATTTAAAAATCTGTCTATGGTAGATAAGGTATTTATTTCTGTTCAAAAAGAAAGTAAGATCCTGACTCTCCGATAAAAGTATTTTTGAAAGAAAACTATCTTTGGATGGCACTATTAATTATCTAAAAATTATCTCCTCTAGCTAAAATATCTAGATCCACCAAAATTAGCAAATTAGATCCGATTCTTGTTTGTTTGGTCGCATAACCTGAAAGAAAATAGAACAGAAAAGCATTATTCGTTTTTGTGAACAATATATGAAACTTAATATGTTTTTCAAAAATAATCTCTGGCACAATGGATATTATAACAAAAAATACAGGAGACTGACTGGTACATAATACCAACAAAATAAGATAATATAACACGGTAAACAAGAATAAAAGGTATACTTCAACAATATTTTTTCTTTTAAGTACTCTTATGTATTGTGTAATAAAAAATGTAATTATTTTTTATTCACTTTAATTTTCTAGACCATTACAACAACGAAATGAAGACGGAGAAAGTGATAAAAATAAATTTCCAAAGCAAATAATTCCATCAAGGCTAATTAGATTGTGCGGGTAGTGCCTGAAAACTTAGTTGAGAATTTATATAAAATTTATTCAAACGTAGTCTGGAGTTTCAGACATAAACCTTAGATTCTAAACACGGTAAATAAGTAGAGTAGAACCTTAGCAGAACGCAAAACTGTGATCTAAAGTGGTAAACTCAAGTTTCTACTAAATAAAATTTACTCTGAAGTAAATTACGAGTAAATATTCTTCATTTACGACGTGTAACATTTGTCGAAATGTGGGAAAATAAATAGTTTGAAATGTAGAATTAGATAAAAATTCTGAGCATGCGGTCTCTTTCATTTAACATTTCTGATTTAGCATCAAAGAGGGTTACCATAGCGATATTTTTTTAAATATACTATGAGGCGGATAGTTGAGTGCGTAACGTGATCGACTATGATTTTGACAACTCAGATTCGAATCCAGTCAGATACACATTTCCGTTTATCTGCGCAAAAATCTGTGCTGTGGTCTACGCTTCACTAACAAGCATGAGTACCTGTGAGTTGATGGCTGGTAATAGTGATAATCGCTGGTAGTTGCCACACCCAAGATGGGTAAAAGGGGTAATAGATATGTATGAATATGAATGTAGGTATACAAGGTGATTCATTATTCGACTTACTGATCAGAATCATGAAGCTAAATAGTTATTTGTATACCTAGGATGCGGAATGACTGTTTATATACAGTCTGAGAAAATTCTCGAAGACACTAAACATATTTCGCAGACGAGGTAGGTATAGGTACACAATATTTTTATTTTATTCCAGGACCATATACGAAACAAACAAAATAAACAACAGGTCTTATCGCCACAGTTTAAATTTTTGTTTTACCTATAAATAAGCGTTTGTTGTCTTTCTGACATTTTCTTTTTCCTGATATTATGCAATATTTGGTTATAAATTGTATTATTCCATTCAAATGAACAAACACGACATTAAAAGTGATTTATCCACATAAATTTAAGTACATACCTAGTACTTTTGCTGTATCTGGTATAAATTAAAAATTTAAATAGTATTTAAATTCTTGTTATTGAAAATCTTGTATCATATATCATGTATTCCATGATCGTGGTATATTTGTTCTTTCGTAAAATTAAAATTGACAGTGACAGTTGACATCAAAATATATTTATGAATAAAATGTTTAATATATTTATGGTCATGAGAAAAATAGTGTATCTACATGACCCGTAAAAAAGTGTCTATCGAATGTTCGTGAGATTTCCAAACTCGGCAAGTCTCGTGCGTCAACATTCTCACTCACACAATAAGAATCACTTTCCTCGCTCATGTTGTATGTAATATACTATTGTGCAACTGCAATGCATAGAAATAATATAGTAGCCATTTTATTTTATTGACAACACTGTTAAAAATGTTTGACCTTGACAATTCAGTCCGCGGAAATCTATTGCACACAAATGATATTAATACTTCATGGCCAGAATTGAATAGGTACTAGTACTACGTAAAATTCCAAAATTTACCGAAGGATGGATTTCGAAAGAACTACTTTTTATTTTTTATCACTATAATGAAAATTGCATAGATATCTGACTAACTATGAATGGAATAAAATAAAATTTTAATTAATAAAATAATGTTTAATATTTAGGTATAGGTAATTATTTGCACAGTTCAAGACTAATTAAATTTATTAAATTCTATATGAGTACAGTATCATATAACTGTTTAATTAAAAAAAAAATTATTCCAGTTTCATGATCAGTAGGTATGTATATGAAAACCAGGAAGGACGATCAAAGTCTAATTTTGATAATTGAATTTTAAGATTTGAAGACTCGTATATTGGTAATATGGTTTATTGAAAATAACGGTTTATTTTATTCCAACTTACAGTTAAAGTGGACTTGGATCGTTCTTCCAGTGGAGATAATTATTATTTCAATGCCTGAAAATCGTGACTTAGATCGTTTTTACTGCAATTTTCTGAACGCTATAAGAAAATTTACTTATTTTGCTAAAAGATGGTACCAAAAACTCATTTTTTTCCTATGTGGTGTTCATATGTATACGTCAAAACCCAAAGTCAGTTAAAACTGGAAATTAACCTAACCATCCCTAATTTTGACTAGTGTATACACGAAGTTAGGTATGGTTATGTTAGGTTAATTTGTACAAATAGCCTTAATTTTTTCGAATTTAAACTAGTTAACTGGCTTCGGGTTTAAATAGTAACATATAATTATACTTATTTAGTCTAAAAGTCTAGATCTAAATCAACAAGATAGGAAACAACAAAATTTGTTTTGTCACAATCGCTTACTTTGCAGTAATGAAATCCCACTTTAAATTTTCTATCTTAATTACACTCTTAATGAACTCGTTTTCGTTGTTTTTCTGTTTCCCATCAGGATTTGCGAATGTGTGTATTTTTTGTTCAGAGACATAATTTAAAGTAGAGCACCTCTCACATTAAAGTGGACACTAAACTCCAGGATAACTTTGTTAAAGAAGCGTAACACAAATAACTTTTTAAACGATTTTGTCGTCGTAAAAACTGACGTAAAAAGATCAGCAGCGAGTAGAAAAGTCTGATGGTAAATTAACGGCGAGTGATCATGTCATGGAAAAATGATGTGACTTATCTTCATCCACATATGAACTGTTTTTAAATCATGAAAACAATCATTACACATGACAGTATAAATCAAATTAGAATACTAAAGATAAATACAGGGTGTATAATCACTTCGAGTACATACGTTAATGGTAAATATATATGTAGTTTGATTATGCAGATTACGAATCAAGAAGAATTTTTGAAAAATTCCAAATAGCTATAAATTTCAACGTATCTTCAGTGAAAACTTATCGTGTCACTGAATTGATCATTATTTTTAGCATTAAAGAAGAAAGATAATCAATTATTTCATAATACTGGGCGTCTCACAACTTCAGGATAAAAATAAAATGGTAGATAGGTACTACATGACATACTGATCACGAATCAAAAATAATTTTTTCAAAATTCGCAAAATTAATCGAACTTTAAATGACGTACACATTTTTAGAGCAACTGTATGAATTAGTATTTTTAATATGATTAAATTAAATGAACCTAAAAGTAACGAGCAACCACTTACCTAAAGTTGTATAACAAACAAATTAATTAACTTTTGGATATTTGGTATTTAAAGTCCATGAAACCAGTTGCACTAAAAAAATAATAAAATAAATATGACCTCGCAAAACGGTACCATTTAAACCATAAGACTGCCGGGTCCGTGACATTGGCAATGCCCATTTTTAAATTGAATTTATGTAATTAAATAGAAAGAAAGTGCTAATGACGTGCTATAACGTGGACTTATTTTAAAAAAATAGTGGGCATCGCCAATGTCACGCTATAGCTATGCCCACTTAATAAAAATTATATTTTTCATTATTAATAGTTAGTGCTCAATGTGCTATATGTGAATATGTGAATCGCATTGCTACCATGTGCAGAAAACTGGCAAAATGCACCATTAAATTAAAATGGCCATAACTTTGTGAAAATTCATTGGATTTTTTTTATTTTGCTGGGAAAAAACAAATTTTATTAACCCGTTACTCAAATTGAGATATCTTGCTCCATACGATCCGTGCACTCATTCAAAGTTTAACTTTTTTCGATTCGAAAACATATCTTTATATTTTCAGTGGTAACTTTGTTGCAAACAATAATAAATAAATTTTAATATTAAGCTTGTAACTCCGATAAAAAAGTAAATAGTAGGTATGTAAAAATTTGTTTGCAGGTACAAATTATTTATACTACTCGCAAAGATGATTGTACCTACCTATTTTTAAAGATATTTTAATCAGATGGTAATATGATTCTCCTTCTCCATTCTGTTATTTGCTATATTTTTTGTGAATTTAAAATTATGTTCTTAGGTTTATGCTCCTTTATTCATTATAATACTATCTATAGAAAACAATGTAGGTACTGTAATATTTTTGTATGACATAAGAAAAAATCTGACGTGGCCATCACACAACCTTCCGCCATATCTAGATTTTAAACAGAAATGTATACGTGCAATCCGGTGCCCATTTAAAATATACAAATAAAAATCTCAAATATTCAAACACAGAAATTTGCATCACCTGAATAAAAAGATTCATTCACAGGAAAACTCTGCTGTATTGAAGCCATCCTCCGTTCAATTACTACATTTAACATCTTACTTAGGACTTATATAGCGCTAGTATGTCAACTTGTCACCCGTCTCACCTGTCAATATTTTTTACGCAGAAACAAAAATCAACCGATCATGGATTACAAGATATCAACGTTTTATTTGATAAATTTATTTTTTAAATTTTACTGCAGTTCTTTAATGCTACCAGATAAAGACAATTTTTTTATAACGTAAGTTGCAAATAACTTTTCCTCTTATTCTCATTACAAATAAATACTATATTTTTCCAAATTTATATACAATTTTGACAATTAACCTTTTCAATCTTCAAAAAATATCACTTCCGATGAAGATATTTGTACCAAAATCTAGGGAGCTCTTCCAATTTATATACAAATGTTAAATACCAAATATCAAAATTTTCGGGTAATTCGTATTTGAGTAATTCGACTAACAACCCTTGACCACACACACACACACACACATACACACAGACATCATCGTGAAACTATCAAAAATGAGTTGTAAGGACCCTAATTCGTGCTCATCCACTAAAAATTCACCACCCGATTTTTTGCATGATTCCAATACCTTCCTTTACAGGTAAGCGGAAGGTAAAAATAGTAGTAAATTATTTATTTTTTGGTGAAAAAAAATAGTTTTTTTTATACATAAAATGATATTTTTTGTGCATAAAACGAGATTTTTAATGCGTTTTTTTGAAAAATGTACCCACATTTTATGCGCATATTTTGTCATTATTAAGTGCATAAAAGAGTCAGCACTATTTATAAGTACTCGTAGGTAGAACTAAAGCTACTATTAGTAAGTTTCACAATTCAACTACACAGTTTAAAAAAAGAGCACTTTTTTTACCCTTATTAATGTTTATATAAGACCAAGGCCATATAACGCTCTATGATAAGGGTAAAATAAAAAGGGCACTTAATTCAGTAATATAAATAGGGTAAAACACGAAATAATACTTTTTTGTATAAAAATATAGTAAACTAAAAGAGGTTCTTTAAATTAAACTAATATGGGTAAAATGTAATTCTTTTAATGTAATTATTTTTAATCAATTATAGGTACTTTGTATTCTTAAAAATGTATAAAATTTGCACTTAATCGAGTAATAAGTTTCTTTATTAAATTACAATTTTGTATTTTTTAAGATTACATTATTATACATGAAAGTTTACTACACAAGAATATCAATATAAGTTGATTATTTAATAACATTACAAAAATATGTACCATGGGCACTAAATATAAACTTTTGCTTAATAATTTGGCACCGTGTACTTCAAATGGTTGTCTAACATTTTTTGCAGCATATGAAGTTCAGTGGAAATCTTATTATCTTTAACTATTTCAAAGGCGTGCAAATTTTCACAAAAAATATATTTAGTTATATTTAAGACTAAATATCATTCTTCATCAACCAGAAACACAATAACTATTTCACTATCAATATTAGTATGGTTACATACAACGCTGTCGCTGTCTGTATTTAAGTATCTAGGTAGGTCAGTCAGACTAGTTCCAGTTCCTTTGCTAGACTAGATCTGACCAGGGGAAGAATTGATTTGCTTACTAAAGGAATTAGTACCCTTTCATGGTGTACATTGTGCTGTTTTTAGTGTTTCTCATTAAACGTAATACATTTAAAGGGGTACCAATCTACACCAAAAGTGTAACATATGCACTAATTTGGGTAGTTTAATACTTATATTAGTATACAATAACCAAAATTATAATTTAAAGGGTAAAATCAAATACTAAAAAGTATAATAAATACTCAAAAATTAGTACTCAATAAAATTCAATAAAATGTTACTCTTGCCCTTTTATAAGAATACATTTTTGAGTAATGTTTCTTTTATAAAGTGTATTATTTTACACTTATAAGAGCAAAAATTAGAACGCTCTTTTAAAAGGGTACCAACAAGTACTCTTATTTTAAACAGTGTATAACAGAGTTTCACCAAAAAACTAACCGTATTTTAATAATAATTGCAGGGTAAATCACAAAATATAGATATTTTCGGGGTTGAAACCATTTGAAAACGATAATTATTTTTGCCCGCCATCCGAAACAAACTTTTAATTGAATTAGCTCTGATTCTGATACAGTTGGTGTTTGACGCATATTACTTGGGTTTGTTGTGTTTGATCAATTGCTTCAGATTTCGTATTCCAGGCAGCAAAGTCCCTAAAGGGCTTGTGATGTAGGTCGACACAAATGCACCCAAAACCTGCGAAATAATACAATCCGCAAGATTTATGGCATATTTTTATTTTTGTTTCATCTTTCATCCAAAATAACAATAGGATTACTATTTTTATCATTTGTTCTCAGCTTTCTTTCACAGAGTGTCTGATTTAAATATCACTGTTGTCAAAATCACGATTTTTATCCAATTTACATGTGACTCCCATACTGTGAGTCATTGGAATAGATTTATAATTGAGTTTATGTACGGTAATTAGCTGTCATTGTCAACTCGCATAGCTAAAGTGTAATAGCGAGAGAAGTGCCACTATTATTCGGTTACATTAACCACCTAAACGAGAGTAATAGTTTTCCATAACCGAAAGTTCAATACCAATTTTACTTTGAAAGGGCTAAAAAAAATCCGCGTGAATAGAAAAAAAAACATGAAAATTCACATCCCTTAATTATACGGCATTTGAGCTTGAATGAAAAAAATTAATTCCCTAACCATTAATAAAATTTCTTCAATTTTATTAAGAAACTTAATTGCTCAAGTGAAGATCCAGCATACAGTGCCGGATTAACCATGGGCAGCTGCCCAGGGCCCCGACGTTCAGGGGCCCCTGAAGAACAAAACTAATTTTAATATAACAATAAAATTATTTCAATTAGTTTTTACTTCGTCCCAATGTATTCAATTCAATAGTATTTTTTCATGGATTAATAGACAAAACGATACAGTTTAAATTGTGCAAAAAACTAAGAATGATTAAAAATTTTTGATAAAAACCTTTTGAATCAGTATTTTAATAAATAGAAGCCAGAAAATGTTTTGATAAGTACGAGTAATATTTTCGATGTCCCGATATTGGTAAGAGTTATTTTTATTATGACGATTTATTATGTACCCAAGGGCGACGATTTAACGGGTTTAACGGGGCTCATGTACCTATGCAAGTCTATTTAATGGTGCACTACACCCATGCAAATTAAATCTGAAAACAGATTTATATTCAATATAATGAAAAATTACTATTGTCGAGTCAATATACTACTAAAATCGGTCTCACTTCCCGTTTTTTGCGCAGTAAGATGGATCGAAATGGGGTTTTTTGCATTCGCTTCCTAAAATTAAATAGAAACTTTGTGACTACTTGTGATCCGCTTGGGTTTGCAAATTGCATTTGTGCACTGCAAAATGCATTCTGAAAAGTGCATTTTTGCAGGCAGTAGTTTAAAAATTAATAACTTGGCGAATAACGACTGCAATTGCACCAGTGCGGGTCCCCGGGGGTTTTCGAGGTCGCAGAATCCGAATCTGACATTAAATTCAGCCTCCCGGGTACCTGGGGCACCGTACCTGGACATATACGTCATCCCTTGGAGTTTTCCTGGAATTATCGTGCAAGGCGGCAGAAAATCGGCACCCGAGGGTTTCTTGTGGCGCTGATCTCGAATCGGCCATCGGCAACCCTCTCCCGGGTACCTGGGGCACCGGACCTGGGCATATACGTCATCCCTTGGAGTTTTCCTGAATTTATTATGCGAACTGAAAGAAAATCGGTATCTGGGGGTTTCTTGGGGCGCTGATCTCGAATCGGCAACCCTCTCCCGGATACCTGGGGTACCGGACCTACACATATACGTCATCCTCTGGAGTTTTCCTGAATTTATCATGCGAACTGAAAGAAAATCGGTATCTGGGGGTTTCTTGGGGCGCTGCTCTCGAATCGGCCATCGGCATCCCTCTCCCGGGTACCTGGGGGCACCGTACCTGGACATATACGTCTTTATTTTAAAGGTACCTTTGTGTGAGTTAATATGGACACTCTCTTATACAGACAGGCATAACGTAGCGAGACCCTATACTGCACATGGCCTGATACCATATGAGAGGGAGATCTTCCGGAGAAAGAAGAGTAACCGTTGACGAAAGGTGCAAGAAGTAGTTTAAGATTTCATTTTACCACTCGCCATAATTTTCAGATTTTTAGTTTTATGGTGGGTTTATGCAGACTATTAAATTAAGAAATTACATTATGAAATTAAACTAAGGAAGTAGACATCATTGTTTCTTATATAATCGTTTATGCAACTAAACTAACAAACTAAACTATCGTCACTAAACTAAAAAGTTTGACATTTTCAACTTCTTAGTTTAATTTCTTAATTTTATAATGTTGCCCAAGTTCGGTGCCCCAGGTACCCGGGAGAGGGTTGCTGATTCGAGATCAACGCCCCAAAAAACCCCCGAATGGTTTTCATTCAGTTCGCATAATAAATTCAGGAAAACTACAGAGGATGACGTATATGTCCAGGTCCGGTGTCCCAGGTACCCGGGAGAGAGTTGATGATGGCCGATTCGAGATCAGCGCCTCAAGAAACCTCCGAATGTCGGTTTTCTTTCAGTTCGCATAATAAATTCAGGAAAACTCCAGAGGATGACGTATATGTCCAGGTCCGGTGCTCCAGGTACCCGGGAGAGGGTTGCCGATGCCCGATTCGAGATCAGCGCCCCCAAGAAACCCCCGGATGCCGGTTTTCTGCCGCCTTGCACGATAATTTCAGAAAAACTCCAAGGGATGACGCATATGTCCAGGTACGGTGCTCCAGGTACCCGGGAGGCTGAATTTAATGCCAGATTCGGATTCTGCGACCTCGTAAACCCCCGGGGATTCGCACTGGTGCAATTGCAGTCGTTATTCGCCAAGTTATTAATTTTTAAACTACTGCCTGCAAAAATGCACTTTTCAGAATGCATTTTGCAGTGCACAAATGCAATTTGCAAACCCAAGTGGATCACAAGTAGTCACAAAGTTTCTATTTAATTTTAGGAAGCGAATGCAAAAAAACCCATTTCGATCCATCTTACTGCGCAAAAAACGGGAAGTGGATTAGTATATTGACTCGACTATATGGCATATAAAACCATATAATAATTTTGTTTTATTTTAAGTCATGACATAAAATTTTATGCGATTCCTCGAGACTCGATCTTAGAGATGTAAATGGTGTTTTTCATGTCAAAAAATTAAATTTTAAGATACCTATAATACTTAACCTTAAATTAAACAAAATTTTCGCCTGCGGCGCATTTCTTTCATTTTTTGTAATTACCCTCTCTGAATATATCACAGGGATTTGCCCTTAAGCCACGCAAAAAAAATTTAAATGCCGCCCCTATTTAATAGGCACTTTTTATTTTGTTACCAAATGTATATTATGTTATTTATATATTTTTTTATTTTACATTTTATTTATGTTTTAATAACAAAAATAATTCCTGAAAAAAAACGAATAACCTAAACTAGGAGAGGGGGTGCCCCACAATCATTACTGCCCAGGGCCCCATAAATCATTAATCCGGCTCTGCCAGCATACGAGATAATAAAATATTATGTGTTGTTATGCAATTGTCTAAATGTCAAATGTTATATTATCACGGACGCTAATATGCAAAGAGCATCAAAAGGACCAGTACGATGTATAATTCATCCTGTCTTGTTTATGTCAGAATAACGCTGATAGAACATGCTACTAACTTTAACAGTATTAAATTTCAAAGTTTTGTTATTACAACTTAACTTGAAAGCTTACATAGTACACTCTGGGAATGCGGATATACATATGTTATTACATTATTACATACACGTACATAATACAAGGAACTTGGGTATTATAAACCACTATAGAGAATTCATCTAATTCAATTGTATAGAGACCAATTCAAACTAATTACCATCATAAACATTATAATCATGATAATGTATCTATCTAATATTACCTATATTCTGGAACAATAATTTGTTATTTAATTTTTAATAAATTATTCTATTTTTACTTATTTCTCATCGATAAAAATTTAATTTCAATTCCACAAGGCAATTGGAAACCATCAAAATAATCCAATATACATACATTAAATTCTTGTCTCGTGCTGTCTTATTATTTAATAATTTCTGAATAAGGATTTTATTTAAGCTGCAAATTAAAATACTTTTTGTCATACCTGCACAAAAAGTAATCTTTTTCGTGCCTGTTTTACGTGCGCAAAGTGGCTTATTTTTTAACTAGACAAAAATGCGTGCGCAAAGTACAAGCGTGCGGGAATAGCGTGCGCAAAATTTCACTTTGCGCACGCAAAATTTAACACTCACAGTTTTCTGTAGTTACCGACACGAAATGTGCGCGTAGCACTAGCGCCACACACGTGATAATCTAATACTACAAGCACGTGAACAGCTGTAGTAAGTACTTCTCTATGCATAGTTTCTACTGTCGACTATTGTGCAGATTGTGCATTGGGTATTGGATCTAATGGACAATAATATTTTATTTTTATATTTTAATGTTCTTTTCTTTACTGTTAATAATTAGTTTCTTATGCTTTTACATGTAGGTAAATATTAGTTACTTTTTTATTTTATACATATTAATTTATACATATTAAGTATTCATTTTATCTTTTGATAAATAAGGTCACTCAAAAGGTTACTTTTTGTGCAGTAATGACAAAAAATATCGTGTGCATCTCGTGAGCAAAGGCGCAATTGCGCTTGGCTTCGTTGCAGCCCTCGCCGTAGCGACCCTCGACCTCCTCGGCTCGCCTCGGTAGGCCTCGAGCCGCTACTGCTCGGGCTGCAACTCGCCTCGTGCAATTGCTTACTTTGCGCACTAGATACACAATATACTATTTTTGTTAGCAAAATTCAACACTAACCTGTAAACAGCAAACTAAGGAAATCATGTAAAATTGATATAATACATATACTACTTGTTTTTAGGAAATCTCGTCTTAAAGAAATTTAATAAACAAAAGTTAAACAATTTTGTTCGTCTTTCAATTTATTCTGGTACACATAACTTCGGGTATACATACATTTGTTGTTAGTTTAATGCTCAATACGAATTAATTTTTTTTTAAATGTTAAAACTCAAGGGCAGTTTACATTGGTCCATTTTTAGGGCTACTACTGGATTTGTATAATATCTATTTAAAATAATTTTTTCCACGACCACATACGAAAGTAACAGTTTCCATATTTACCACACATCCGTTCAACCCGTTCTATATGTTATCGAACAGGACATGATCGAACAGTTTCAATTTTTGTTTCAACTTTTAGTAGGCGTGTGTTGTCTTTCTGAAATTTGATAATTTTATCCTGTCATTAAGTATTTCGTGATAAATTGCATTATTCCATTAAAACGAACAAACACGACATTAAAAGAGATTTACCCGCTTAAATTAAAGTAGAACTTTTTCTGTAACTGATATAATTTATAAATTTAAGTTTATATTCTTGTTATTGAAAATTTTTTATCTTGAATTCCAAGATCGTGGTATTTGTTTCTTCTTAAAATTAAAATTGTGCCAGTTGACATAAAAATATACTTAAGAATAAAATATTTAATATTTTTGGTCGTGAGAAAAATAGTGTACATAACTCTCAGAAAAGTGTCTATCCAATGTTCAGTGTCTATCGAATGTTCGTGAGATTTCCGAGCAGCAAGCTTCATGCGTCAAACATTCTCACTCATACGATATCATTCACTTCCCTCGCCTATTATGTAATATTACTATAATAACACCTAAATAAAATGAGATTTATTTATTAATTGTACAATTTTAATTAAATTATTTGAAGTTATGTTAAAAATAATTATTACTCCAGTAGCGAGGAATATTTTCTAAAAATACGTTGCAATTTATTTATTATTTATTTATATAAATCATGCTTGCATACATATCATTATTTCTGAACACGTTATAACTTTTCTCAGATATTTATTGCTTAATGAAAGTAAATGTATCATTTCTTCCCTATCAAAGCAACGTAAATCGAAATCAACGTCAATATTATTCAACTCAAATAGAAATAGTTCTACTTCACATTTTAGTACACACTACTCCCTTATGCAAAGTGATAGGAACATCGGTTGTAAACGAACCAATATTTATTCACAAGACAAAAAACAAAATGCAAAGAAATAAATTCAATACTGTACAAATATATGGAAACTGAACTGCATGAGATATATGTTTACGATTTCTGCACAACAAATTCAATACAAAATTGTAAAAAGTAAAACTATTGACAAGAAGAAATTGTAATATTTGTCTGTTTAACTTCGCATTGAGATCTTGACATTGGTACTTATACACGTGGATACCTAACTTCATCGATTCTGTCAACCTAACTGCATGTTCATTTCAACCCTGCGTCTAATAAATTATAAAAAGTTTCTCCAGTACAAATAAGTTTAACTTTTTAACGTGTACCTTGTTAATTTTTAATGTGAAAATTCTTATTCATAATCAGTGTTGTAACTTACGTAGATTATTTTATCTAGATAAATCATCAAGATACTAATAGTTTAATCTATGTTCTTATCTAGATATTATTTTTCTTATTTATCTATTATCTTATCTAGATAAAAATTACAAATTATCTTTATCTATTTTTCATATAATATCATAGATGATTATTTTAGTAAAATAATAACCATTTTTTTCACTTGTAAGTTTAATCGAATTGAAATGAGATTAAATTGCGAAAACGTACAACACACAGACGCGCAACGCAGCTATGCTTAGTAAATATAATGTTTTTTTGTTGTTATCTATAAATTATGTAATAAATTTCTAGATAATAATTATTAGTTAGTTATCCTTATCTTTATCTACATAAAAAATATTATCTATTACACTGTTCAGAACACAAAATTTAAAAATTCAGATTTCATTATTTTTATAATACTTGTAGATAGGTATTCTTATAGTCATAGATCTGGGAACGTTTTTATCATTTTTTAAAGCAAAATATTTGAGAAGTATACAATTCATCTTTAAAAAGCAATGAGCCTGGTACCCTATTTTTAAATAAGGTTGTAAGTTCAGAAATAGTTTATTGTGTATAGTATACCTATACCTATATCACGATGAACGGTGAACGATATTGAACGATTATTTCTCTGGTTTCTTGAACCATATTCGTATCGTGTGTGATATCAAAAACATAGTTTAAATGAAATGAAAATTAAAATGTGTTCCCGATAGTTGAAGTTGAGTTGAAGAAACCATGCATAGTTTAGCTATTAAATTTATATTAGTAAAATACTTCAATATAAACATACGTGAAAGTCCTGAATTTATAAGATTTTGCTATCTTACCTTTATACAATGAAGGAAATGTACTGTATTGTTTTTGTGTAGGTATGTACAACCTGGCAATATCTCCCAGCTTTAACTTTCTAACATGTTGAAAACTTCTAAGTTGAAGATGGAATCCTCGACGTATTTAAATGACCTGACGCTGTGACGCATAATCATTGCAAACTTCGAATCTTGTTAAAATTAATTCAAAACTTAAGAAGATGAGGGTATTCAAGATAATAGATAGCTCTTTTGTCCTCAAATGACTTTACTCTAATATAGATTACTTTGTAGTGACTGATACGTCTATCATCTTATAAAGTATTAACAAAGAGAAATAGAATACTGATGTTCATAACTATGACGTGGTGCCGTGCCTTCAACGTACGATCTTATTACTTTCATTGTTCATCTTCAAAACACATACCTAATTATAGTTTATATCGTACCGTATCGTGTTAAACTTTTGCATAGTTTTTGTTCCGTGTTTTTTAAATAATTTTAATATGATTAAATGTCACAAAAATAATAAGTTAAATTAATAATCAAACAACCTTTCCACTTGTCATGTTTTTCGCCCACGATGTTTGATTATTGCAAAGATAAGAATTGTTTTTACTATCAAATCTATAACTTCATATCATCAGAAAGAACTTTATACAGGTTGTATCACAACTTCGTTTACATACATTAGGGCTGCTAAAAACATCCATTTGATCGGTCTGATCGATCAATTTGATCACAGGTAATCATTTATTCATTTAATCGATCAGATCGAGTAATTTATTTGATCGATAGGATTTGGATGGTCGATTAAATTTGATTGATCGTTTGGATTTGGATGATCGATAAGATTTGATTGATCGATAATTTTTCTGTCACTGAACCATGAATATATATGTTAACATATACTTACCTAAGTTCCTAATTTTTTTTAATTAACATAAAAATGTAAGAATACTATTTTATTTACGGCTAATAACTACAACAATTAATTAATATCATTTCCAGTCCTTCAATATTTAGTACAAGTAGATCAATAAATAGATTTATCTTATCGATCTAAGCAATTTAATCGATTTGATCGATCAGATTGATCAGATCGATTAGATCGTTGAGATCGATCTGATCAATATCGATCACAAATGATCGATTTACATCGATCGATCGATTTACATCGATCGATCGATTTAATCGATTAAATCTGGCGATCAAAGATCGATCAAAAATATTAATCATCGAACAGCTTTAGTATAGATATACAGCTTGATATGCTCATTACTATTACTATTTATAAATAATATTTTAGAAATCTTCCTCCACACCTAGAAGAGAAAAATGTCTATCTATCTATCTATCAGGGACATACTTTTTACTAATTTCGATAAATCAATAGGGATTGCGAATTTCTTTAATCTCGTAAATTATGATTTAGTTAGTTAGTTTGGTTAAAGGAAAGGATCAATTACATTGTATTAAAATTAGTTATCACTGTTTTTATAACATCGTAAAAGATAATTTCATAAAATAGATTATTACTCCAATTAGATGCACCTGTTTGTTGAAAATATAAACATAGTTACTACCAATTTATGTTGAATGTATAAAAAGTAGGAATTTGCAAATTTACAATTTATAAAATAATATTTTTTCAATGGTCGACAAAATTTGAATTTACTGAAGGATTTAAAATTAAAATAAGCGATAATATTGTTATTTTTGACCTTATACAAACTAAACTAAGTAGGTAGATAGGTACGTAATAGTTGTATATGTATCTAGGACAAAAAGTGTAACATTACGGTCGATTACGGTACAAGCAAGTCGTTTACGGCCGAGGCGTTCAGCCGAGATCGGAATTACTTGTGAATAGGTACTTACATTAATGTAACTCTTTGTTTGAGATACATACATTCATCATTTAATCATTATATTCAATAAATGTCAAGTGACAGGAATATTTTTATTTTAAAGTGAGGTTACCTAACAATGGCCTTGTCTTGCGGTCTAAGCCTATAAAGTAAAATTTTGCTTTTTACGCTTATGACGTATGAAATGAAAGAAGTTAAATTTTTCATTTATTTTTAGAAATCTCTGGTTTATAAATAAAGATAGATGCATTTGAAATCTTCTCTAATATAAAGATGTATCCCATTTCCGAAGTTTGATAATCTTGATAACTACTTCTCGTACCAGACTGAAAGTTTGATATATTTTACAGTAAGTAATAAAAGTTTGATATCTGTTGCGAAATTCGTATATATTCAGACAGTGTTACTGAAATATATTTGCTAAAGTTTGCGTTGGTACATTTTATTGTTGTAAATAAAATCTAGGGTGTTCGTGGAATGTGTGCTGGTGTCATAAATTTTAAAGAAGTTTTGCACGTGTCTACCTAAAGACTAAACTTCCTAAATAAGTTCTATTATTAAGATATATTTTGCGACAAACTGCGCCGTTTTTCACAAACAAGACAATTCAATATTATATTAGAATTACCTATCAGATTATTTTTTATTTCAACCAAACGCTAAAAGGCCACTTGCAAGGTAGTGCAATGATATTTTTATAACTTCCTGGTGGAAAACAGGTAAAAATATACATTTTATTGAAAAAAATTATAGGTTTTTTTAGCAAATTGACAAAGAAATTTTCTGTGACGTCATTCATTATTTGTATCAATAATTTTTGGATTTTTTGGACTCAAATTAAAAAATACGTGCTTTTTCTCTTCCTCAAAAATATTTTATAAAAAAATTCACACATGTAGCGTTTACAAAATCAAACTGTAAATAGCAACAATTTTAACAATAATTCAAGTTTGGAGAATAGATAGCTTGCTGTACAAATCTTTTTTGTACAAATTCTACTTTACCTACTAAACTAACTACAAAGTGTTGAAGTATACATTATCTAAAATATTTGCAAAACGTAAAGTAGTTTTCTTGCCGTTAAAAGTTCTAAAGTGCATTTACAGTAGCTTCTTGCTATATACCTGCCTAGTTTTCTCTAAACAAAAACATATCCTGTGTACTACACATAAACCAAAAATCAAGTTTTATTACAAATAGAACCTGCTCAACTATAAAATAAATAGAAACGACGAACACAACCCTACTCTAAGTATACTTTTATTTGCTGTGAGTGCTGTTTTTCTCATATCTCAGCAAATTTATCGGTGGATGCACATAGCAAGTCGATGCACTCAACACTCGTGTAGGTACTTACCTATTGATGTCAACAGTTAGAACTGCTTTTAAAAATGGAAAAGTAAAGACGTCATACGAAAACTTATTTTTAAAAACCATGTTCGCTTCGCGGTGGCCGGTGGTGCAGATGTAGGTATCTAAAAGATGAATTAGCCAATCAGATCTAGATTCATCTTAAATTTTAAAAACCCACTGCCATAACTATATTTTATTTGATTCTTAAACCGACAGTTAAATGTGCTTATTTCAACAATGGATGAAAATGACTGTTATGTATATGAATTAATTCTATAATCAAATCCGAGTTTTGTAAAATTTTCAGTGCTAAACTCGGATCGGTATCGGTAAGTCATGGAAAATGCTGTGGAACGACTCCGAACATGCATCAACTGTGGCGGCGTCCACTTGACCGATATTATCTTCGCGACTTAATGGGAAAAAATTTACATGTTTAATCAAATATAATCAGCAAACAGAACTATAATTTTTTAATTTACAAACAAAGGAACTGTCTTAGGAAATCTGGTGATTACTTTTGCTCCACCTTGTGTATGGAAAGTCATTTTAGTTCCTTCAATTTTACCTTAAAATTTAGAAACGAAATTATCTTAAAACATATACCTATACTTAGTTGCTTATACGTTTAAAAGTAGATATCTGGTTTTAAATCATTTTTTTTATTTTCCGCAGCATCGCTTTTAACCTCATTCTATTGTAATATGCTCTTTCTTGACTGCATCCTTTAGAAGTTTAAATAAAAAAGGAAAAAAACTAGTGAATCCGAATAATTCTTCCCAAGACTCTCTTTATCCATGCTTATTATTATTTGTCGCATTCTTGCGGTAAAAGCTTTCCTGATTCTTTCTCGTCGTTCTTTCTGCTCTGTTCGTAAATCAGAGCACGATACAATTTTCCACGTAACTTTTGAAGATTTTGCAATTGTGTGTATGTCATCTTGTAAACATATTACACACGTCTGTCGACAAGATATATCCCTCCCTTGAGGCAGCGTTGTGTACATATGCACACGACGTAAAACAAATAGAATTTCTCCAAGACACATTATTTCTTTATTACATCACTTTTCTGCGCTGAATTGCCATTTGCCATTTACAACAAGAGCCGGGAGACCTAAGTAAATAATGTGTTTGCTATTATTTTCTCAGGAACAGGAATCAATATTGAATTTTGGAGATTCCTAGAGAAAAATTAGTCAATTGAATATTAGTGACGTGACGTGATACTTAAAATTATAAAATACGCAAGAAATTAAATATATTATAGACGTTTACGAAAATTATACCGGTTTGTACCGTGACCTGTTTATGATTTGTGGACCGACTGCCTTTGACAGTAAACACGTTGATTTGTTTAACATAACCTAACCTATAAATTTGTTGTCAAAAGTGCGAAACATGCGAAAAGTTGTGATTTTACTCTAAAAATAGAATGAAAAATCCCATCACTGACGACAAATGGACGTCAATAACAAAAATGCTTGTACCTAAACAGTATCAATGCTTTTAGCTGTCGCATAAAGTTTTAAAAATAATGTATTGTTTTTAATAGACCTTATATTGTCGTATACAGGTTGAACCCGAGTATGTGAAAAGAAAAGAAAACGCGCTGCAGGATAGTTAACTTCTTTTTAAAATTTATACTTTCTTTTTATCAAGTCTTTGCTTATAGAGCGTATAATTACCATCTAAACACACTCTTATATACATGTTTGATATTTTTTGGTATGGATATACATGTCCCTTTCATAACTTTACGCATTGTCCCTTTCAATACTTGTATGCATAAACACTAATAATATTTTATAAAACAAAAATGAACACATCTTTTTAGAATTACTCAAGCTTACCCTTAATAATATATAATTAATATATACTAACTCATTAAAAAATTACTCAAAAGTCGACCAATTGGATTTTTATCATTTTTTATATGAAACACTAAATGCACATCTATCTCCTGAAATATAGTAGCAAATGTCTTTATATTTTATAATGTTTTATCTTACAATAGTTGCATCTTATGAAAAAATCTGCAGATTTACTACACGTGCCATAATGAAAATATGATCAGTGTCCCTTTCAATACCTGTCCCTTTCATGCCACCTCTCCCCTAGTTTTCATCCCTATACTTACGATCTATCTCCTCATTATAACCAATTTTTCGGAGAAGATAACAATAAGAAAATGTACTTCCGAGATGAAATTAATATAAAAACTGAACAATAGATAATAATGAACAAGTTCCACGTGCAGATGTAGACGTGCCTTCTATTCAGCAATTAATCTCAAAACTATACGAGTATAAAGCACGTTTTTAATCTAAGTCTGTTTATGGCACATTTGAAATTATCTACCAGATCTTATTAATATTTTTTTCAAAAGTAAGTTTTTAGGTAGAAGGCAAAAAATAGCTTATCATCAGCATCTTGCACCGAAATTTAAAAATCTTGAATCAAAATTGTGTAGGTATCAACTTAAATTTTATACTGAAACTTGGGATTTCGAAAATATGAAAAATCAGGATAACTCGATTGAATTTGTACTTTCGTGTTGAGATTGTCCGAAGTAACGAAAATGTATAGTTCGAGGCTTAAGAAGTACGCACCCGAAGTACCGTGGATTCAAGTCTCTTGGCCGGCAGTGTGTGATTGTCGTTAATTGTAAAACATCTTGCAATTAAATCGCACTCGGATGCTTCAAGCTGACCACTTGATCGCCTTGAATGTAATTCTGGTTGAATAAAAATCGCTCTGTTGCCGCTTTGAATTTCAATTTCGTCGCGCGGATTGAGATCCTACCATGGGCGTCGTCAGGGGGGGGGGCAAGGGGGGCGCTTGCCCCCCTCCTAGATAATGACACAGAAACTCAAATTTCATACCTATATGATAAAAAAGACCAAACACTTGGAATTTTTTTTAGAAATTTCAATGTACGAAATACGCGAATATTTTCAAGAATAATACTCCTGTACTCAGAAAATGAGTTTAATAGGAGGGTAGTATTTTCCTCGAAAATCGAAATGAAGCAGCAATGGGCAACCTGGGTTGCAGCGAGCTTTGATATGCTTTTCTTGCTAAATTTATTATTTCTTATTAAATATAGGTATAGAGATTTGCAAGAAACTGTATTGAAGGTTTATTCTGAATCTTTAATGTATGTACTGGATATCAGAAATTTATAGTTCTCATCATTGGCGAAACAAGGGAGGTTTAGGGATTAAACCACCTCCCCCCAGCGAACTAGTATATTTATATATTTTTTTGCCTACGTACTTATCTAAATGCTAAAATAAAACATTTATTTCATTATTTTTTTAAAATGTATTATTTATTTTAATTTTTTGTACTTGATATAGGGTAAATTAAGATGTAATTTCAAATGTATGTATAACTTAACTTTTAATGAAGCAGCCTTTGACCTTGAACTCAAAAAAAATTTCGCCTGCGGCGCTTTTTTTCTTTCTCCTTGCCAAATTATTTTTTTTATAGGCTTACATTACTGGTCCAAAAAATATTTGGCCCCCCCCTAGGAAATATCCTAACGACGCCCATGGATCCTACTACACCAAGACGAATTGGCCGAAGTGGTTGGATTCCACTTTTCTCCCATTCTATAATTGAGAGTAAATCCTTGTTACGGTTCACCAAGACTTCATTCTTTTGTATCCTAAAATTTATATTAAATATAGTAGCTGCTTAACATATTTCATAATTCATACCTTAATATTACATAATTGTTCTATTGTTGCTTTATTTCACCGTAGGATCACTGTAAAATATTGTGTTGTTGTTTCTAGCGCTTGACAGTTCGTAATTGACACATTCTTGTTGTAGTTCCAAGAGTTCCCGCTTAGTTTAAATTCAATTTGTAACTTTATTTAAAAATACTACAGCAATTAGCTTCACTTCTAAATATCACTTATATTCATATTCCCTTATTGTATAATTAATTTATATTTATTCTGAAGGCTGGTAACCGCGCAATCAAACGTAGGTGACGTATTGTTGAATTACTGTTGGTTAGGCAACCAAAAGAACTCGGACGCAGCCCAGGTCGACGGCGAAGCACCCCGATGCAATATTAATTAGTTTATAATATTAATTGTTCTTAACCTTGGCGGGTTAAAACGTTTTGAGTCAGTTAGTAAGTGACCGTTGGTGTGAAAAGAATTGTTCAGCGATAGTTAGTATTTTGCCGTTGGATTTGTATTGGAATTATTGGAGTTTTGGGAAATATTTAACTACTCACATTGAGGATTAACGCTGGAATTGTTCAGCGATAGTTAGTATTTTGCCATTGGATTTGTATTGAAGTTATTGGAGTTTTGGGAAATATTTAACTACTCACATTTGAGGATTAACGCTGGCATTTCATTGGGAATTTATTCCACGGGACATTGCCCGGATTTTTAGACACACCAGTCACGCACTTTGAAGCCGCTCACCAACCTAGGTAATTGATTAATTAACTAATTTAGCCTCGCCAATGGTTACGTTCTGAATAGTGAACTAATTAATGCATTGCTAATTGGAAGTGCAGTTGCTGGTAGACTTGCGGTTTGCTAACGATGTTTCTTTTTCAGGCTTCCAATTCTTATTCTTATTTTATTCGTATATTTTCTATTATTTGGATTTCCGTATATTTTATTATCGGAATATTTGTCGTTGGAAAATCCGTTGTGGAATTTTCGTGGTTGCTGGAAGTTTTCTTGAGTTGTACGAGAGTTGGATGTCGGAGAGGGTTGAGTTCGAGACGCGTGCAGTGGTAGTCCAGTGCCGCCATTTTCCTTCCGCCATCTGGAACCAGGCTCGAGCGTACCGCCATTTTCCCCACTCCCACGCCACTGTCCGTCATCAGGAAACACAGATAAGCCACCTATTGTTTTATAGTTTGATTATATTGTCGCTAAATAACTTATCACTAATTATTTTGTTAAATCGTACTTACCTCAGAATATTGAGTATTCGCTTTATGATAGTAACAGCCGATCTTATGTAAAGTCTGATCAATCGAATTTCACTGTAGTTTATTTTATGCGTACAGTTGACGCAAGCTTATCCGTAGTTTGTGTTACGACGGCCATAGCTGTTAGGGCACTCGTAGTCATCTAAGTTAGCGCAGTACGTCATAGGAACGCCTTAGTCGACTAACGGTATCCCCCCGTGACTTCGTTGTGCGCACGTAATTATTGCACAAGTTAGCGACGCCCTGGTTAGCTTACCTGTACACTCACTACGCGATTTAGTTACTTTTATTGATTGCTAGTCATCGTTTGATCTGATCCCGATCGTAGCTATTTGTCATTATTTTGTGGTACATATTTGAACTTTACATGTCTGGTTATATCTCTTTATTTTGTAATTATATTTATGCAATTCTGAATTCACTTAATCCATACATTACTGTACATAATATTATACTCACCGTCACTCTGTTTAAATTTTCAATATATGTTTCACGTTAATTGTCAACTCACTGGTACATCATTCTTACGTTACCTGATTCCCCTCCGGTTTGTTGATCAACCCTTAAGGTTGAACCATTTCCAGGCAGATCAACTGGCGTCCAAAATTTACCAGCAAGACTCACCCCTTTCTTCACTGAGTTTAGTCCGTGGTTCGGCCGGCTTTTGGAATTTGACACCGGTACCGTAGCATAGTTATTCGGCGCTCTTAAGGCAGAGTTAGCAAGTTTGACGCCCTTAGAGTTGCACGTAGCAAGTTTGGCGCCCAACGTGGGGCCCTTTATTGTCAGGCACTTGTATAATAAGATTGGCACCCAACACTAGTTGACACCACCCTGTACGTGGGCTCATTTTTGTAGGGTTGACCTTTTCGTGAATCTGCATTGATTTAGCTGTTATAGTTGTGGTTGAGCGGTAGTTTAGCTGCTTTATCTTGGTAGATAAGATAGTTTAGCACTAGTTATAATAGTAGTTTAGCTTAGTTTAGATTCGCATTCTCCCAAGTAGATAGGTACTATTCCGTATTCAATATATTTCGTAGTTTAGTTAGTTACACGTAACATAAAAACATGGAGCCTAGAATGGATCCACATCGCTTAACCTCCGACGAACTTTCGTATGAGCTTTTTATTCGCGGGATGTCTTCAGACGGTAAGGCAGACGATAAGAGAGCGAGATTGCGTAAGCGTCTCAAATCGGAACAAGGTAGTGACCCTGATGTAGGAGCGGATATACCTTTAGATCCGAAATCGGAAATTAAGATTTGTACAGCAAAAATCGCCGACTTAGAAACCCTAGTACCTCAGTTAGACGTTGATAACTACAAGAAGCAGTATGCGAAATTGTACACTCGATTGATCCACGTTCACAAGCGATTGAACCGCATCACAGACTCGGATCACCTAGACAAAAAGAACGAATTAATTAAGAAATGTGACAAATGTATTGTTTTATTGAAAACCAAATTTGCTACCTTCGCTTCAGCCTTTCTTGTGACGGAACATGAGACATCGATAAATCAAGTCAAGGAAGCCACAGCTAGTGAGACCGATGGGGATGACGTCGTTGATGATGATGCACAAGTAGAAACGAGTACAGCCGACACACGTTTAGCCCAAGCCTTGGAGATGATCTCCAACAATATGGCATCAACATCTAAGCCCTCATCAGAAAAAGCACAGCACGCTATTCACAAGTGGAATGTAAAATATGATGGTCGATCTTGTTTGTCAAATTTCTTAGAGCGCATAGACGAGCTTCGCACCGCACGTGGAGTGACGAAAGCACAGTTGCTTGCCTCAGCAGTAGACCTATTCACTGGTGACGCATTAGTTTGGTTTCGCGCAAAACGATCACGCTTGTTGTCATGGGATGGATTGGTAGCGGCATTGCGTCGTTCATTCTTGCCAATGGACTACGATTTCGATCTGAAACGAGAGATAACTGAAAGAACACAAGGTCGTGAGGAGAAAGCATCAGTGTATATTGCTAGTATGGAATGTTTATTTAATAGATTGAGCAACAAGCCATGTGAAACAGAACGCATGATTGCTATCCGCCGAAATTTACAGCCTTATTTACAGGATCGGTTACGGTTAGAAGCATATGACACAATAGAGGAATTGGATGATGTGTGCACGCAGTTAGAGGAGCTTCGTATACGTAATTCGCGTTTTAAAGAACCTCCACCCGCTAGTCAATGTTTAGAGCCCGATTTAGCGTATCAACGACCCAGATCGCGTATGATTCCTGTTGCGACAATTACCGGCACTAGAAATTGCTTCAACTGTGGGAAGCCCGGTCACCTAGTTGCTAATTGTAGAGCACCATTTAAACGTCATTGCTATAAATGCGGAAAAGTAGATGTAACTGTTAAAACATGCCCCAATTGTAATTCGGGAAACGGACGATAGATGCAGGCGATGACCGTGCACGGCATCTTTGGGGACAAGAAGCGGTCAGTAGCGAGAATAATATCCTTTTAGATTTTATATTAGCTCACGTACGAGATGATGAACGCCCGTATTTAGAGATTTCTATTTTTGGGAAATCGTTTCTCGGTTTGTTAGATTCTGGTGCGTCTTGCACTATTGTAGGGAAACAAGGTTGGGATATTCTTAAGAGTTTTAATCTTCCGTTGGAGAAGTGGGATAGTATTTGCACTGTGGCAAATGGGAATGAATGTAAAAGTATTGGAATGGTAACGGTTCCAGTTAGATTAAAGGATAGGGTTAGGTTAGTAGAGTTAGTTGTGGTCCCGGAATTACCACATTTATTGATTTTAGGCGCAAATTTTTGGCGCATAATGGGAATTGTCCCAGATTTGAGGTCTGGAGCATGGTCGTTCTCAGCTTCACCAAGTCTTGAATGTAACGCGATTCAATCACGGAGTCATTTAACGTCAGAACAAGAAAGCAGATTGTCAGAATTGTTGGCTAGAACGTTTGGTGATGTAGATAGTCAGTTGTTGGGTTGTACTGATAGAGTACAGCATGTAATTAAGACAAATAGTGCCCCAATTAAACAGCGGTATTACCCGATCTCTCCCGCTATGCAAGAACATGTAAACAAGGAGCTAGATGTTATGCTCGAGCAGGGTATAGTCGAGAAATCGAATAGTCCGTGGTCATCCCCTATATTGATGGTTCCTAAGAAGGATTCAACGTATCGCTTTTGTATTGATTATCGGAAGTTGAACGCGGTGACTGAACGTGACGCATACCCTCTCCCCTATGTCTCCAGTACGCTTGACAAGCTTCGCGACGCGAAATTCTTAAGCTCGCTCGACATAAAATCGGCTTACTGGCAAATACCGATGGCGGAGGAGGCGAAACAATATACTGCGTTCACTGTTCCTAACCGGGGGTTGTTTCAATTCCGCAGGATGCCTTTTGGATTACATAATTCCCCGGCAACATGGCAACGTTTTATCGACCAGGTCATTGGAGTCGATCTAGAACCTCATGTATTTGTGTATCTCGACGATATTGTCATCGTTACTCAAACATTTGACAAACACATGGAGATTCTCGAGATTGTACTAAAGCGACTGCAAGAGGCTGGCTTAACTTTGAGCAAGAGCAAGTGTGAGTTGTGTAGAGAGGAGCTTAAATATCTAGGATATGTTGTCAATAGTCGTGGACTGCATGTAGACCCAGACAAGGTACGCGCAATCTTGGAGATTGGTACCCCAACATGCGTGTCAGAAGTTCGAAGGCTAGTAGGCATGGCTTCGTGGTATCGAAGATTTGTGCCACATTTTTCTACGGTCCTCGCGCCGTTGACGGCGTTATTGAAGAAAAATGCACGTTTTGTGTGGGACAAGACTTGTGAGGAAGCTTGGTTTAGGATTAAGGATAGTTTAGTTTCAGCACCTATTTTAACGTGCCCTGACTTCACGCGCGAATTCGTGTTGCAAACCGATGCATCAAACTACGGGTTAGGCGGGGTTTTGACGCAACAATATCCGGACGGTGAGCGAGTAATTTGTTATTTGTCTAGGTCGCTTACTCGCCCCGAACGTAACTACTCGACCACCGAGAAGGAACTTTTGGCTTTGTTGTGGTCGGTTGAGAAACTTAGGCCGTATTTGGAAGGTACGAAATTTACTGCGGTCACGGACCATTATTCTTTGCTGTGGTTACAGAGTTTACAAAACCCTTCAGGTCGCTTGGCACGCTGGGCTGTGAGGCTTCAGCAATATAATTTCCACATAGTTCATCGGAAGGGAAAAGAGCATGTTGTCCCGGATGCACTCTCGCGCGCAGTACCTGTTGTAGACGTAGTAAATGTAGACACAACCGTAGAATCGAACGATAAGTGGTATACGCGACTCTTGAACGCGGTGGAAAAGGATCCCCTTCACTACCCCGCATTCCGTATCACGGACGGTCAATTGTATAAATACGTGAAGTCAGATGTTTTTGGACTTGTGGATGAAGAAGAAAATTGGAAGGAAGTTGTACCGAAGTCTCGACGTAGGGAATTGCTTTCTACTCACCATGATGTGCCGACTTGTGGGCATCTAGGGGTGTTTAAGACGCTGAACCGGTTGTCTCAGAAATACACTTGGCCTAAAATGAGAACCGATGTAGCGAAGTATATCAAACGCTGTCATATCTGTATTAGAAGCAAACCTGAACAGAAAGCTCCCACCGGTACCATGGGTGGGCATTCAAAAATTTCTAAACCCTGGGAAATGGTTTGCACGGACATTGTGGGTCCTTTGCCTCGTTCATCTCGAGGGTATTCTTATGTGTTGGTAGTTTCGGATTGCTTTAGCAAGTTTTCTTTATTTTTCCCGCTCCGAAAAGCTACGGCAACCAACATTATTAAACACTTGGAGGAAGATGTATTTTTGTTGTTTGGTGTACCACGCATCATGATCTCCGATAATGGTGTGCAGTTCCGCTCGAAGGAATATACTCAATTGATGGCTAGATATCGAGTTAAAACTGCATACACTTCGTTTTACCACCCACAAGCAAACCCAGCAGAAAGAGTAAATCGAGTGCTGAAAACGATGCTCGTGTCATTTATTTCAGATAACCATAAAGATTGGGACAAGTACTTACCGAAGTTAGCATGCGCTGTACGCACCGCGCGTCATGAAGTCACCAATCTTACTCCGTATTTTATTAATTTCGGACGCGAGATGTGTTTGTTAGGCCACTCCGATAGGGTTGATAACCCTGGTGTAGAGAAAATTAGGGATGTAGAGTTAGTGAGAGACGAAGCAAAGTTGGTAGGTCGTTCCTGCAACTTTCAAAAGTTGTACGATGATGTGGGTAAACGCCTCCAAAAATCGTACTTGAAATCAAAAGCTCGTTATGATCTCCGTCGACGTGAAGTAAATTTCCACCCTGAACAACTGGTGTGGCGAAAGAATTTCGTTTTATCCGACGCATCGAAAAACTTCTCGGCAAAATTAGCTGAAAAATTCATCGGACCGTTTAGAATATATAAACGCATATCTTCAAATACATACCAGTTGAAGAATCTCGATGGTAGCATTTTGAACGGCACATGGCATAGTCAGCATTTGAAGCCGCATCCGGAAGATGATGTCGAGATTAACGACTAGTTTGATTTCCGCTGTAGTTTACCATCATAGTTTATTTCTTCTTAGTATTCTCGTGTAGTTTAATTTTAGGTTAGTTTGATTACGTCATTATTTTCTTCGGAAATTTTCCGGGAAAAATTTCCTTGACAGGTGAGGGGGGGATTGTTACGGTTCACCAAGACTTCATTCTTTTGTATCCTAAAATTTATATTAAATATAGTAGCTGCTTAACATATTTCATAATTCATACCTTAATATTACATAATTGTTCTATTGTTGCTTTATTTCACCGTAGGATCACTGTAAAATATTGTGTTGTTGTTTCTAGCGCTTGACAGTTCGTAATTGACACATTCTTGTTGTAGTTCCAAGAGTTCCCGCTTAGTTTAAATTCAATTTGTAACTTTATTTAAAAATACTACAGCAATTAGCTTCACTTCTAAATATCACTTATATTCATATTCCCTTATTGTATAATTAATTTATATTTATTCTGAAGGCTGGTAACCGCGCAATCAAACGTAGGTGACGTATTGTTGAATTACTGTTGGTTAGGCAACCAAAAGAACTCGGACGCAGCCCAGGTCGACGGCGAAGCACCCCGATGCAATATTAATTAGTTTATAATATTAATTGTTCTTAACCTTGGCGGGTTAAAACGTTTTGAGTCAGTTAGTAAGTGACCGTTGGTGTGAAAAGAATTGTTCAGCGATAGTTAGTATTTTGCCGTTGGATTTGTATTGGAATTATTGGAGTTTTGGGAAATATTTAACTACTCACATTGAGGATTAACGCTGGAATTGTTCAGCGATAGTTAGTATTTTGCCATTGGATTTGTATTGAAGTTATTGGAGTTTTGGGAAATATTTAACTACTCACATTTGAGGATTAACGCTGGCATTTCATTGGGAATTTATTCCACGGGACATTGCCCGGATTTTTAGACACACCAGTCACGCACTTTGAAGCCGCTCACCAACCTAGGTAATTGATTAATTAACTAATTTAGCCTCGCCAATGGTTACGTTCTGAATAGTGAACTAATTAATGCATTGCTAATTGGAAGTGCAGTTGCTGGTAGACTTGCGGTTTGCTAACGATGTTTCTTTTTCAGGCTTCCAATTCTTATTCTTATTTTATTCGTATATTTTCTATTATTTGGATTTCCGTATATTTTATTATCGGAATATTTGTCGTTGGAAAATCCGTTGTGGAATTTTCGTGGTTGCTGGAAGTTTTCTTGAGTTGTACGAGAGTTGGATGTCGGAGAGGGTTGAGTTCGAGACGCGTGCAGTGGTAGTCCAGTGCCGCCATTTTCCTTCCGCCATCTGGAACCAGGCTCGAGCGTACCGCCATTTTCCCCACTCCCACGCCACTGTCCGTCATCAGGAAACACAGATAAGCCACCTATTGTTTTATAGTTTGATTATATTGTCGCTAAATAACTTATCACTAATTATTTTGTTAAATCGTACTTACCTCAGAATATTGAGTATTCGCTTTATGATAGTAACAGCCGATCTTATGTAAAGTCTGATCAATCGAATTTCACTGTAGTTTATTTTATGCGTACAGTTGACGCAAGCTTATCCGTAGTTTGTGTTACGACGGCCATAGCTGTTAGGGCACTCGTAGTCATCTAAGTTAGCGCAGTACGTCATAGGAACGCCTTAGTCGACTAACGGTATCCCCCCGTGACTTCGTTGTGCGCACGTAATTATTGCACAAGTTAGCGACGCCCTGGTTAGCTTACCTGTACACTCACTACGCGATTTAGTTACTTTTATTGATTGCTAGTCATCGTTTGATCTGATCCCGATCGTAGCTATTTGTCATTATTTTGTGGTACATATTTGAACTTTACATGTCTGGTTATATCTCTTTATTTTGTAATTATATTTATGCAATTCTGAATTCACTTAATCCATACATTACTGTACATAATATTATACTCACCGTCACTCTGTTTAAATTTTCAATATATGTTTCACGTTAATTGTCAACTCACTGGTACATCATTCTTACGTTACCTGATTCCCCTCCGGTTTGTTGATCAACCCTTAAGGTTGAACCATTTCCAGGCAGATCAACTGGCGTCCAAAATTTACCAGCAAGACTCACCCCTTTCTTCACTGAGTTTAGTCCGTGGTTCGGCCGGCTTTTGGAATTTGACACCGGTACCGTAGCATAGTTATTCGGCGCTCTTAAGGCAGAGTTAGCAAGTTTGACGCCCTTAGAGTTGCACGTAGCATCCTATAAAATAAAAAATAAAATAAAATACTTCATAACATTTATCCTGTGGTTAATGATTGTCAGGAATACCAAAAATAAAGTTGAATTTCGTAAAAAACTTAATAATAATAATAATAATAATAATAATAAATTTATTATTTAATTTATTTAACTCGCGTACTACGCAACATAAACTCAAACGTAAAATTCTACGTTTTACGACATGATGTCGTACGTAGTAAGTTACAAGCTAACGACAAGCAACGAGAGGCACTAAGTGACATGTAACATGATCCTGGTGACACGTCATACGCCACGTCTCTTGTGACGCCGTACCACTAGCCCAGAGAGAGGAGTATCGATAAATTATTAATTTGTTCTCGGTGAAAATTTTTGTAATAATGAGAAAGTAACATGACGAGTAATGCTAAAATGAATTAATTTTACAACGCATTCATTATCATCACATTGGAGATTAAAAACTAGTTTCATTAAAAAGTTTTTAATTAATTTCAATATCCGCAGATATCATAGGCCAACAAGGTATTTATTTAAGAACTTTGTACCATTATAATTAATATAACACGTTCGAATATTGAATGAGTAAAAATAAAATAATAAAATCATAATTTTTTTGAAAAATGCTTTAAAACAGAACCGTAGCCAGGGGAGCTAGAGTGGACATTGCCCAAAAAGGCGGAAAAGGTTGACCACTATAATAAAATCGGAGTGATGAACCAAAAAAAATTTTAAAATATATTGATCTGACAATTTATTTTTGCACATTAAATGGGTGCAAAACATAATGCAGCTTCACATCCTTTAAAAAAATACCGTTCCATTATAAAGAATTTCTTTCCAAGCTGAAAATCGCATTATCTCCAATAACAGTCAATGTAAGAATTGTTTACAATAATAGTAACCATGGTTAATAAAAATTTGTGGCAATTTTTGTCTAGTAGCTTGAGGTACTTAACTGAAATTAATAAGTGAAGACTTTTCTGTCATATGTCAGTTTGGCATTAAATTAAAAATTAGTTAAATTGTAATTTTGAGTGTAAATTTGCAATTAATAAGGTAAATAATACGTTTATTAATGTAAAATACAAAAGGGAGTGATTCAAGTTTCGATTTTAAAAAGAATTCAAAAATAGGAAGGCAGTGTTATTACGATTTCCTTACCGAATATGCACTAGTGCATTAATTAATTTTTTTGAGTGAATTTGTGCTCTTGTGTACCACTTGAACTAATTAAGACGTTGGTGGAAAGTATTCAAAAAAAATCCGGAAAGAATTAATGCACATGTGGCAACATTTTTTATAAAGGATTTGCGCGAAAATTGACTTTAGTCAAAAGTATTTCATTTTAAATTTTGAATAAAAATAAGTTGTATCAGCTGGTGTATTTGCTAAATATTTATGTTAATTTAATATTAACAAAATTAAATATATATATATATATATATATATATATATATATATATATATATATATATATATATATATATATATATATGCATATATCTTAACCGTTTTCGAAATATTGACATTAGTTTTTTTGAGAAACCAAAAGTTATAAAGATTCGATACAAAATGTATTCGTACTTAATAATTAATTAAAGCGCGAGAAACATAAAGCAACAAACCGCAGTTCAATATTGCACTTGACTTGCTGTTTGACGTAAATTCCCTAAGTTACGATAGAAAATGTGAAAAATCCTTATAATTCGGAAACGAGAACAAAAATAGACATCAAATCGTGGTTTGTGGCATTTGATTTCCCGAGGGATTAGTTGACCTGAACCAAATTATTTGAATTTTCTATTTTTAACCCCTTTAAATTAAAAAATTTCAAAATCTATAGCACTTCTATCGGATTCATAATTTTTAAAAATAAATAACTTGTTAAAAAAATAATCCAAAAAATTTGAACTAAACTTTATACTAAAGTATGAACAGTTCTATGTTATTAACGAAAGTTTCAAATTTGTAAATGTATTTGTGTAAAAATAACAACAATTTATACCAAAAATGGGCTATAAGTTTAGCACATTTTTAGAAACTGTTAATTTCAATGACGTCTCCTGTCACCTTCATCATCCAAAAAAATCATATTTTGGTATAGTGTTGTCAAAAAAATAATCTGTAAAATTAGCGTCGTTAACCTACATCAAAGAAAGTTTTTTCTAGAAGTTTCAAATCATCTCGTTTAAAAACTTAGATCACGTTCCATTCTTGTGTGCCTTGTTCTTTAACTTCTTCCTGTTTGTATCCTTTTATATTCGCGTGTATCTGCGCCTACTATTTCCTTATTACTTTTTTCCTCTTTACTATTTCCTTTGTCCTTTGTTCTTTTTATGTCCTGGTGGGAATACTAAAATCCTTAAAAGTAAACCACTAAATGAGTGGGTAGCCTGTACTTTACACGTTCCTTTTAGTCCTTATTGCCAGGATTATTTCTATATTTTCACAGAATACAAAACACTAGTTGTTAAAATGTAAATTTACATGCGGTGAACTAATTTTGTGAAAAAAATTAAAGTTATCTCACTAAGAAGAAACGACGAAACGTTTGTGGTCTGTTGTCTCTTTATATTATTTGACACTTTTTATTGTAATAGAATATTATCATCTCTAGCCATATTAGGCTGAAATTATATTTTCAAAATATTCTAAAACTACTGCATAATATGTTATCTAATTAGTCGAAGTGGGTATAAAATTCGTGTAATTCAATTCTGTTCTTTTTATAATAACTATAAGAAATATAGTTCGTAACGAATTACAAAAATAAATAAGTTATAATAATGTTGAAAACAATTTGAAAGAATAAAGTTTTAATAGAAAAAGTTTACACGATAAAAAAAACATTTCTTGAAATAAAGAATAGAAACAAATATTTATCTTAGCAAGAACTCTTATAATGTGGTCAATAAAAATACCTTTATTTGTCTTATTTTCAAAGACAATATTTGGAATACTGGCAGACTGTGACAATGAAATTGCATGTATGTTATTTGAGAGATGACCCTTTTGTATAGTTCAAATGCCTTGAGGTACCGAACTACCAAACTATCGAACTTAGAAACTCGGAGCATCCGAAATGCGTAGTATCGGCTTGCTGATAATTTTGACGACAGGTACATACAATAAACTATGCTATAACAATTCGTCTGCCATTTTACAATATTCGAAGTGCAGCAAACCATGACGGACTGACTCATCAGATCGGTCCAGGAAAATAATATTAAACCGACCTCACATGTTGATACATTATTTCGCAGTATTATTTTTAGAAGAATAGAAATCATAAAGAAAATGTTAAAAATGCGGCAGGTGAAATTTTTTTAGATCAAAATTTAAATATAAATTTTAAAAGAGAGAGAGTAAAGATAAAGACTGCATTTTACCGTCTTTTTGTTTGTCCAGTAAATTTAACTTAACCTAACTTTTAATTTTTGTCGTTGCTACGTCATTATTTTTCGTCTACATGAAAATATTAGCAATTTAATATTGTGTGACGACCTTACTATTAATTACTTATATCTACAAAGAATTATTGAATGAATCATAAATAATTTACTTATTACTCGTATTTTTAATCCGATGGTGTATACACAGAATTTAATGTATCAGTGAAAGTGTGATACCTACATATTTTTTTAAATTTTCTATGGTGTCATCTAACTTATATCACGTATATTCGGAGAAATTTTTAGACCATGTGTTCAATAATAATTCTAGTTTCAAGTTTCACATACATTACCAAACAATATAATAAAAAAATTGCAAAATATATATTTTAGCAAGTAAATTTAGTTAGGTATGCCTACCTACCTACTACCTACGTATTTTGTAATATTCGCTATTCAAACGCTCTTCAATTGATTTCCGTATAAAGTTTGAGATTGCAAATTTGATTTAATTTAAGACTGTAAACAAACTGCAACGAGTTACATAAGAGTAAACATTAGTTAAGAGAAAAATCCTGTTTAAATTTCGTATTAAATTCTTTGCCTGAAGGCGAAGAAAATAAACCAAGTCAAGTTAATTTCCTCTCTGTAACAATTCTGTTTTTATATTGCTTTATTTTCCTTCAGACTAAAAAAAAATAACTGTAGACAGAAAATGTACTCTACTAGTCTATATTAAAATAAGAAACTGAAAACTTCTTTTGCTCATTTAATTTATACATTTTTTCTTTATTAAGTACCTTTTAAAAAATCTTTTGTACGCTTTATAAACAAAATACAAAAAAGTATAAGTACAAGTTGCACAATTCTTTAATTATAAATCTTACTTTACTTAAAAATAATAAACTCATTCTTTTATTAACAATTACAATTTACATACGCGACATATTATTAATATACATATATATATATATATATATATATATATATATATATATATATATACGAGTAATACCATTATAATTATTTATGTAACAAGTACGCAAAATAGATTGCGTTATTTTAAAGGACTAGATCCCCTAAAATATTATTTTTCGGACTCAAAACAGTTCACAAAGTAACGATTTTAGAGCGTATATAACTACTAAAAATATTACAATATCTAATACCGGAATTACTCATTTACCGGACTGAACTCAATCCTGTAAAAACGAAAAAATGCGATGCTTTTTCAGTTCATTGGTCATATGAAACAAATTTAAAAGTAGGTATATTAATTTATATATGAATAATCAACTTTTGTGTAATGATTTTAGATTTTATCGTTCAACATACACTTTACTTCTACCACTCAATATCAATAAAATATAGATAATGCATATTCAATTCCTTTAAACAAAAAGCATATATGGCACGTTATATGAAATTATTGCTCTCTTGATGTCGTCTGCAAAAAATAATGTCATTTCCATTTTTTGCGATAGCAATTTGTCACTATAATGTTTCATAATACATTATAGGATATGGACAAAATGTATACAGATATAGAATATTTGATAATCTAAACAGGTTATTAAAACTCCATAACGATATTTTTCTTGTATTTCCGCAAAGTTGCAAACAATGTTTATTTTATTTAATAATAGAAAAACACTTTTCTTGTTTACTTTTTAACAAAATGATGGTAGGTTGTTAACTTACAATGAAGTTTCAGTCATCGCGTGTATGATAATGATTTCCGATCGATGGCGCAGGGCCGTCACGAATGTTCTAAATTTAACGCAATTCACGACAACATTTACTAACAAAAACAATTTTCTTCATAAAAATAGTTGCGGTACGTTGAACTGGTTGAACTCTTTGTACGTTATTACGAAGCTCATTATTTTCATACAAGCGACAATAATTCACATTGTATTTTTTTATGGTAAATAATAAAACGGGTGATTATTATCGCCTTTCTTATATGAAAAGTTTGAAGTATTGTTATTATGTTGTGTATGAAAATCCTGACAAATAAAAATCCTAATAAACCCAAATACCAACAACATTTCATAATAAAATGTAAAAGGACTAATTTTTTTTTAAATTTTCTTACTCAGACTTTTCCAAAGCAAGAAAAAAGAAACTTTTTTTACTTACCACATACATTACATACATATATTTTTAAAATAAATGTCCAAGCCTTAATAGGCTCGTCTACTTTTTTGTCGAATTCCTAGAATACTCTCGATATTACTTTTTTTCTATTTCACTCTCTTTCCCACTACTACGGCTGCCCAAAACCAGCTCGAAACTCGTACTTTCCCGCATCCTAGCTTTGCAATGTTGAAAAATATTGTAAACATGGCTCCAGATTCCCATAATAACTTCTGTATTTTTTAAATAAATTAAGTAAAACAAAAATTATTCGAAAAAGGAAGCTTAGCTGCATGCTTCTTGTTTTTTAAATTTTTCTTGCCATTTATAGTGACCGAAAAAAATAATATCAAATAATGACATAAATCCGCAAAAAAACGTCATTTTAAAATATTTTTTACTTCAAATTCCTAGGCCAAAGACAAAAAATAAAAATATAGAAGCATTAAGACATCCTTTGTTAATATACTCATATGTAAAAGCATCATATATTTCAAGTATAATAAATTAAAGTAAACGTGGGAGGCGTACACCTCTGTAACGCTGTAAAATTTTAGGGTAGACGAACACCTTAAATTCGCAATAATCGAATAATCAAATCACTCTAAGTTGTTTTGGAACACAATATATTGAGATTCATTATTCTATTAATTAATCTGTAAATCGTAAGAGCCCACACACCCTTCAATGCAAGCCTCCAAATCATTTTTATACTGAACTAATTTTTAAGCTTATCTCTATCTCTACTACTTAATAAGCTTCCAAACTTATAGAACTTACGCCTTTTCAAAGCGAGTTTGTAACTGGTTTTGAGTTGAACAAATAATGGCAATGAATCCCCAACTATATTTTGTGCTGAATAATTTTATATTTGAGTAGATACCTACTTCTTATATTTAAAAGTCGTCTTAAACATGTTTTCTTTCATGTTTTAATACCGATTATTGGAATATTCCTCTTAACCTTATAGAATAGACTAAAATTAGTATCCATTTTATAAGTCTTACCAAGCCACTATACCGAAGTGAGATTTTGATTTGTAAAAATATTTTATTTTTTTAGTAATCAAATTTTTTGAGCAATGTCTATTTTTAGGGTGATTTATAATTTCGTGCATATTGAATTTCAATAGCATACAGTAAGCCCAATTTTACTGATCACGTGATATCGAAACTAGAAGAATTTATTTAAATCGAACTTAAATGGAATTTCATGAGATTACTTAATTTATAACTCTACAAAAAATTCTTACCGTTACATAATATGAAATTTTATTTTATCCCATTCATAGTTAGTCCAATATTCAGTAATACCAAAGATGCATTCCTTACGAAAATTGTCCTTTAATACAGGATGATACACAACTTCATGTATGTATTTGAATGGCATAATAATGTTATTCAATTTATTAATCAAAAAACTGAAAGAATTTTTCAAAATTCGCAATATTAGTTTCCAGTGTTTTTAGTCAAACAATTTAGGGTCACTGTTTTCACATGGAATGTGCTTTTTGCGAAAACTACCCCTACGATTTTTTATTAAATATTTTTGTTTCATGATCAGTAAGTTGAGTAGGTACTATGCTATTAAAGTATATGCCCGAAGTTGTGAGTCACGTAATTGTAAATTACACGAGATTGTCTCATAAGTATTGTTCTATTAAGGGGCTTTTATCACAGTAAAAAAGTATTTAACAAATTACTCCCAACCTATTAATCCTATAAATCTAAAAAAAATACCATATAAAGATAAAGGCAGTAAAAATCTAGCTACGTTGTCGAATTTTTTAAATTGTTATATTATTATTTATAAACAATTAAATAACAATAATTCTGAGAAAAACTCTTCGTAAGTTTGATTGCATTGTAAATTTAAATGTTTATATCACATTATTATATACAATTTTCAAATAGTAGTATTTTCTATACAAAAATGGAGCGAAACATAGCAATTAGATAAATAGAGACAACATGTGCTCATAAAACATAGGCTGTCAGCGCGGATACCTGAAATAACGAGGATTTGTGATATAGCAGCGCTGAGCGATAAAACCCCCTTAATCATAAAATGTATTTGTTACTAATTTTTCGTCCTCTTTCAGGCAGTGTCAGACCTGCTGCTGGGCGTCTTCTGCATGCCATTTACTCTGGTTGGTCAAGTACTACGCAACTTCATTTTCGGAGCGTTGATGTGCAAGCTCATCCCCTACTTTCAAGGTAAGTCTCGTCAAACAATCGAATGGAAAGCTCAATCTTCTCGGTTTTCGTTTCGTAACGCGTGAACGCCGAGCGCTCAACGCTCAACGCTTTCAACTGTAAACAGAGGATCCGAGCAATCCGCGAAATATTCCACACCGGCGTCGATTTCATTCGCGTCGCGACGCTGAATAGTCCAGAATTAAGAGGATCGTGACTTGAATCACAACAAATAAGCAATAAGTGAATCTTTGAATATGGATTAGTGCCAGTGGGGTGTTTAATTGAATATGGCGGGTTTCTTTAGAGAAACCAGTTTAGGCTTTGACAATTTGTAAACCACCAGTGGTCGGAATTATACCGACGAATAACACAGGAACGGACTGGCTCGTTTGGAATTCGGGAATTTCTCGAGAGAGACCCTACGTTCGTGCATTTTCTGAAAGTGATGTTATTTTGCGCTTGAAAAGGCTGAATTTTTAATGAATTTCGTGAAAACTCTAAAATACGTAAATTTTTATTTTGTAAATAAATACTAGGAATTAAAATTAAGTAGATAGGGAGACCGGGGTTGGTTGTGACGTTTTTTAGAAAATTTATTCTAACGTTTTATTGGGTAAAACGATTACAATGAACTTGTTAGGATTTAAAAAGTAGCTTGTTGGCTATACAAATGATATTTATTTGGAGGCTAATGTAATGGTAAGTAGATGAAAATAGTTGTTTTCAAAATTTGGCAGGTGACGCAACCTACCCCAGCCTTGGGCTAGGTTGTAACAGCATACGAGGTCAAAAGTTACAGAAACCCGTCTTGAACATTTTAATCACTTTATATATAATTTTATTCAAATTAATCAGTATTCAATGTTAATTTCTTTCTGTTTAACAATGAACATTTTTTCTGGTTTGTCAAAATTGTTGATTTTATTGTCTTATGTGATCTCCTTAATTTTTTTTTCCTGAGTATTTTCTATTTTCATTACATCTAAACTAATCGATCAAAACATCATTTTCACTTAAAACTAAAATCTTATCTTACACAAAAAAATCCATCAGATTTCTGTCTTTCTCTATCACAGGTTAAATATAGCTTATATGTATCGTCATTAAACTTCTCAAGGAAATCATTAATTAATATAACTTAGCATTATTAATTAAACTAATTAATCCGCTAATAATACAATATACGCTTTACGCTAATACAATATGCAGTGCGGATAGTTATGCAATGGAACGACAAGATTACAAACCGATAATGTTCAGCTCAGTGTTTACATGTTTCATTACTTAATACATGTGCAAATTACTACTGGGGCGACGAATCAATGGCACCCGTCACATTACATTACAATGTGGGTTGTTTATATCTCCAAGTTTCATTCATGAGAGGATAGGTATTATCGGGAATTATCGTACTACTATTAAAGTCGAAAAGACAATATTAGGTATTTAACAAACCTGATCAGTCTTTCTTTCCTTGTTGTGAGTTGGGATACTTACATTGTATTTTCGATTTTATTCATATCATATACAGATATGTTATATGTATAATAAAATACAGTACGAACGTAAAATTTTGAATTGAATTACTAATCATAACTTTTACTGTGTACTGTTTATACTTGAGCATGGATATATTTTCTCGGTCCTACTTTATTGTACTTCATATTTCAAGTACTAAATGCATCACTATTTTACTTGCAATTTTTCAATTAATTTAAGAAGTATTTGTACTTGTTTTGTCAACTACAGTAATAAGAATATTACTTATGCATACTAGGTACTTGATAGTAGACATAACAACAAAATAGTATACTTGTACTTCAAGTACTTTTCTAAATTTTGAAGTACTTGGTATTTGTACTTGAAGTACTGTTTTGTGGTACTTTGCCTAGCTCTATCGGCAATATTCCTCCAGCAATATCGCTAAAAGTTCAAATATCGTGGAATTTTAAGTTTTCCGGTGGATTTTCCTTTCTTTTATGAAAAAAATTAAAATCCTAAATTGCCCTATATACATCCATTTTTGGCAATATTGCCAGCAATGTTGCCTTGATTTTAAATTGCTGACAACTGCTTACTGGCCGCTGGAACGCCGCTGATCTGCGAAGATATGCATAAATGGACGTAAAAACTCGCTGATTTATATTATTATTAACTAAACCAAATTTTAAAAACCTTTTCTTGAATCTCACAAACTGGAACCGCACAAAATAACGGTTCAGGTTCGGTTCGTGTGGTTTACTGTTCTACATGTTCCGATTTTGTTCCGGTTTTCATTTTTCTTCTTGTACTGAACCGGTATCCGGTTTACTGCATGTACCTATTTTATAAAAAAAATTGTTTGTATGGTTTTACTTATTTTGAAATTTAAATTTTATAGTGTTTGATAATGACCAAAACACTGGTCGTAACGTCACAGTCTACTCAATAAAATTAAAAAATTAATAGTTAATTAATTTTTTCTCCAAGCCCTAAATCCAATATCTCTTCAATATTCCTACGTTCGGGTTCGGGCTATATAATATTCGTTGATTTTCAATAAAATAAAGAAACCTTATACCCTTCTTGAGTCCCACATACTTGGTTTGGATTAATTTTACTCCTTTTACGTGCATTTCTTCGCAGATCAGCGGGGTTTTAGCGGTCAGCGTTTATTCTTTCCCGGGCATGCTAGCCACACCCAAGTTAGACAGATAAATGTTTCCATCCTCTAGCACGTGCGTGTTCGTGTATAACTAATTCTTGTGTGTGTTTGGGCACGCAGCCGTGTCAGTGTCAGTGGGCGTGTGGACGCTGGTGGCCATCTCCTTGGAGCGCTACTTCGCCATCTGTCGGCCGCTGAAGTCGCGGCGCTGGCAGACGCAGTTCCACGCCTACAAGATGATCACCGTCGTCTGGCTCGCCAGCCTCACCTGGAATGTGCCCATCCTGGTTGTGTCTACCCTCAAGGCTATGCGAGGACGAGGTGAGTGAGGGATAAGAGTGAGGACCACGGTGTATATGGGGCCACGGCGTCTAAAATCATGGCGTATAATTTCACCAAGGGTCCACCGGACACGCCATACACATGGGGTCATGGCACTCTGGCACTCTGTGCGATTTTGACTTTTCGTAATCGGTTATCGATTATGAAAAATAATAGATTTTTTCGATAAATCGATGATCGAAAATAAAAAAATCTGCTGTGGCCAGCACACGACCTCTCGCCTAATAGGGTAGTTTACCAATTTTTTTTTAAATTTTTTATTGAAACTTCATGTTATTTGAAAGCGATTGAGAGTACTGATAAGCCTTAATTGTTCTTAATAAAGCTGTAATTAATTTTTAAAGTTTGTGTGACGTAGATGTACAACTGAAAATCTTCTCAAACAGTGGGACTGGAATTAAAATGTACTCATGTAAAATCAACTGTTTTTAAATGTTACAAAATATAAAATACAATTTGGTAGTTTCTTTATTACTGTATGTAAGAATACACGTGAAAATATATTATTTAGATATATAATTTATAAATTTGCCTTTAAAAATTTGATCCTGAGTTTTAGTACCACTTATATGATTCGCAAACCTATGTCATTCAACATATCTTTCAATGGGAGTATTCGGGCAAAGCTTATCAATTTTCATTACAGATTTAGCAAAAAACTATGATTTTATGCTAGCGCGCTAAACTGCACATATTTTACTACAAAATTCGGGCAGGTACATTGGAATTATAAAAGAATTTAATTTAATTTTTGTTACTTCAATTAATGACATTGGTTGGAATGATAACGGATCCACGATATCTACGAAATATATTATAAAATGTCAAATTGGTTAAATATTTTGACAATAATTATATCGTTTGTCTGTCCCAATGGTTTGTATTTATATTTTACGGCTAATATCGAAGACTCAACGAAGCAAAGTCCCTAACATGTAACTTTATTTGGCAGAAATCGTTATAAATAAATTTAATTTCTTGTGATTAATTTTTAAAGTACATTACTTTACATGACAGTTCATAGATAAAGAAACACTACGTTGAACAAAGATAGACGACATACACGTTGCAATAATTCAGAATAGGATAGATGTGTGAGAGAGAGAGTGAGAGAGAGAACGCATTACTGTGACGTAGATGTACGATACGTAAAATCTCAAATATTTAAAGAACTATTAACTTTTTGAAAACTTTTTTCATGGCAATAACTTATTACTGGGGTCTCCTTTCAATATAATTGACTGTATTGCTAATTTGCTACTATGGTAAACTACCCTATTCTGCTTATTCTACTTATCTCGAGACTAATCTAATAAATAGTTTTACTTACATTTTAATAGTTTCATGTTCATGTACGATGTAAATGATAATGTAAACCAAGATGCAAGCAAAAGGTGTCAACTGTACTGTCACTGTCATAATAATTCAAATTTTATGTAGAAACAAATTTCATATCAAGGACAACAAGATACTGGAATTTCAAAAAAATAGAATATTAATTGTACTTTATTTTATTGTTAAATACTTCCAGATTCAGCAATTTGTATTTATAATTAACTGTACACATAGATAATTACAATTTCTTTTATTTTTAATTTCAAAATTTGTCATAAATAAATAATGTACCAATATATTTAAGGAAATCTTTTTCAAACTTCAAAAAGTACTACTTCCGGTTTGCGAATTTCAACCAAATTCTTATCCGGTGTTAAGATCCTTATTAAAACCTTAAATATGAAATTTGGTTATTAAAGGTTTGATACTTTTTAAGTTATCGTGGACGAAAAATCGTCACATAATTCATACATACATATGTCCATACGTCCATACATACACACACACAGACATCATCGTGAAAATATTAAATTCGAATTCTAGAGATCCTGAAACGTGCTTATCTACCAAAAACTCATACTCGAAAATTTTGACCCATTACAATACCTCTCTTATAGAATATGAGGCGAGAGGTAAAAATCGATTATCGAATATTGACAATAAATTTTTAAATTATCGATAATCGATTACCTATTTTGATTATCGATAATCGATTATTTATAGGTATTCGATAATCGATTTTCGATAATGCGGGTGCGAATAATTCCAAGTGGAAAGAATGAATGAAATTGTATGAAAATGATTTATGAATGTAATGTTAAAATTAAAAATATGAGTGTTTGCATGGCCATGAGTTTTTGTTTCAAGGGGTATAGAAAATAAGTAGGTACCTACCTGATAAAATCGATTATTATTATAATTGGTTTTAGAAAAATTGGTAGAACCTAGTTAACCAAATTATCATATCAAAATAATCGATAATTAAATAAACTATAATCGAAGAATCGATAATTATTCGGTTTTGGTAGGAACTCTAGAACCACAGAAAAAATGATAATACTGATAAACATGTTATTAGACGTCGTGGCCACATGTGTAGACGCCGTGACCCTTAGTGCATTTAGACAGGTGAAATTAACCGTCGTAGATCCTGTGGTGGGGATAGAAATTATACGCCATGATTTTAGATGCCATGGCCCCATGTGTCGAGACCGTGATTTTACGTCGTGGCCATCTTCGAGAGATAGTGCTATGAGATTTTATTAATGAAATATTCAAGTTATTTTTGTTATCATAAATAATAAAAATTACTTGTATTGTTCATAATTTTGAAGAAAACGCGCAGGGACGGCGTCAAGGGTGGGCTCGGATGGTCACTTGCTACCCAAAAATAAGTTGTGAACACCTCTAGGTGTCCACCAGCTAAAATTATAATTTTTTATTATACATTTTAGATAATTAAGGAAATAAACACAATAACTCTAACAAACATAATATTTTACTCCTCCTAATTTCTAGAAAATAAGTGCTTTTAATGAGTGCATTTATGAAGTGAACTATATCCTACAGTCACTAGCTCGACGTTTGTAAAACGAATAGTGCATCTTTACAATAAATATCGACAAAAACAAATAAATGTAAATTTCATAGTTACTACTGCTAGATCAATATCTGAAAAATCAATCAAATAATGAAATAAACATACTTTCTATTCCTGCAATTCTTTTTAATTAACTTGTCAGTATCAGTTGTCGGAAGTATACAAAAAACTGCTATCAAAAACCGTATCTACTGAAACATATTAATCACAACTCTCATGTCACAGCAGGGCGTATACAAAAGTAAAATGATATGTTCACACCTTCATTGTTAATTTTTCATCATTATTTGCAGTTTTTATTAGAACAGCCACGTCAATCAATCATACATCGCATATTACTGAAGATATCATTTTTATTAGTCATTGTTTATAAAAGTTACAAAGAGTTACCAAAATTACATTATTTTCTTTTTATTTCTACTCTTACTTTACGTCGTACAACATTTTATAGTTCATAATAAAGGTGTAGTACCTTTAACTAACTTTGCTTTCTTCAGAATGTACGGGCAAATTTAATACTTTCAGAGTTTTTACATAATTTATAAATAAAAAGGCCTTTACTAAAAAAAGTAGGTAAAAGGTAAACAGCTTTTAAAATTAGCCTTCTTTTTGTACTATAAAATACCATAAAAAACATATGCCCATCAAATTTTTATCAAAGCTTAAAATGTTATACATTTATTTAAAAATTACCAATTACAAAAAATAACATAAGGGCTGAAATACATTATGTTCTTTTCGTCTAGATTCTAGTTCGAGATTCATCCGAGAAGTTCCTAGCCATTTCTAGTATAATGTAAATCAGAAATTTCCATCCGAGTTTCGTTCGGTTTCCATACTTTTTTCTAGTATAGAAATATACACCTAGCTCCATTTTACTATTCGTACTAGATTTGTCTACGTGTACCACCCAAATTGGGCTGACAACAGATCCCACCGCTGCCACCAATTATGTACCGCCCAAATTGGGTGTACAAATAATAAATTGTTGGGTCCTTGTCGAGACTGGGAAACTAGTATCAATTAATATTAAAAGGTTACAAAAGTATAAAATTATATTTAATAAGGTAATGTATAATAATAATAATAATATAATAACAATAATAATACCATCTTACGTTAACCACTTATCTCTATGCTGTCACATACTGGAATCGGAACGCAACTGAATTGGAATTATCTATTACCCTATCTGTATCTTATTTATACTCATGTACAAGTCCTTAGTAAGCAAAACTAGTATTAGCAATACAAACATATTTATTTATATTTATTTGGTAACTCTGACCTATTAAACTAATGACTGACGTAATTGTGATGACTAGGACTTGTTACATACGCATGCTCAGTTCAGTGTCAGTTCTGCTCGGTTGGAAATTGAACTAGACATCTAGCATGAATCTAGACGAAAAAAGTATAATGTAATGCAGCCCTTAATACACATACAATTTTAGAAAACAATAACCACCACCGGGATCTTTACTTTTCCAGAGTCTCGGTGGTTATGATTTTCTAAAATTGTATGTAAAATTAATAACTACAAACTTTATTGTAATAATATGGTATACACTTTTGGCTAATTATGAAACACAAAGGTAACCTACTTGCAAAATTAAGATATCAAATATTCTGTTGTATTCTGCAATTGATTATTGACTGTTAATTATAATTGTAATTTATAATTCAAATTCAATAATTCTTAAACATTTACAAATTCCGCCAAATTTAAAAATAAATCTGAATCCAAATATATTGCTACTGATATAGTTTTCCATATAACAAACGTCTTTCATATTCTAATTTCAATACTCCTTCATGTATAGAACATTTTTTCCAGTCGCATTTCAAAAATTTACTTTTCGATTTCCGGTGTGGGCCCTACATAACCAACAGAGTAGAATTAAAAATGTTTGCCGTTTTCATGGTTACATTGCCTCGCCAGCGATACGACCGGGATTATTCTAACATAGAAATTAATTTTGCGATTTAAAAAAAATTCTTTCTGTTTTATAATCTACACATGTCATACCATAAAACTTACCTACTCTTAAATTTATGACATTAACTTCAGAACATATATATTATATATATATATATATATATATATATATATATATATATATATATATATATATATATATATATATATATATATATATATATTTATTTATTTATTCAATAAGAGTAAGATATACATGAAAATGTAGGAAATAATTATTTCATAAACGAATGTCTTTAATGCTAATTATTCAAATCGAAGTTTGACAGCTATACGTACGTATTCTACGTGCGTAAATTAGCTTAGTTTTTATTTAGTTTTGCACATGAAAGAGGGAATACCGTGCTGTTATTCATCTTTAAAAATTCAATTTTAATGTACTTTTTGATGTTAACAAAAAAAAAATTCACGTGCGGCACTTTTTCTTTACTTTAGGCATTTTTATGACTGCTTTCTCTTTTCAATAATGAACCCCCTCTCCAGAAAAAAATTGGAAATAATCCACTAATAATAAAGCAAGACGGAATGTTCATTTTGTAGTAGGGTAGGTACACAAATGTGCAGTGTGGGAAAAAGGTTAAAATAAACCCTGCGTTACGGTATATGAAAGGACATAAGTTTGAATACACCCGCCAACTTGCCTGGTTAATAAATTTTCCAAAGTATTTGTGAGCTCATTTTCACCTGTCACCATCTTTTGCTTGCGTAACATTGTGCGTTGTGCTGATAACACACATAGTGTAAAAAATTGGAAAAAATATAGAAAGGAGCAGGAAAATATATTGTTTATTTTGTTTTTGTATAAGCATGAAACCACGCAAGTATAGAGAGTAAATAATGTGATTTTATTGTGTCTGTAAATAAGAGTACCTATTTTACTGGATTTAGTAAAATCAGAATACGCTCATAATATTTTAAGACTTTACACTTAGTTTCTATAATTGCTTAGGAATTTTATCGAATCTGACAACACATAATAATAAAAAAGTGAACTCAGATAAAAGATACGAAGCACATATTCATACAATAATATTTTTTAGTACATGCTCTCTAAAATCGTTACTTTGCGAACAGTTTTGAGTTCACAAAATAATATTTTAGGGGATCCAGTCCTTTAAAATAACGTAAACTAGATAATGAGCTGTTATTTGCATTTTATAGGATTATTTTCACTGATTTTCATTGTTTTTTTTTTTTATTTAGATATTTTTAAGGTATATTTTGTCGCCTACGTTTTTCAAAATTTTATTTTAAAGTTATATTTTAGAATAATTTCGAATAGTTACTAAACAAATTTGTACACAAACTAAGTTTTAAGGAACTCACTTAATTTATAGACTCGGCTTGCGCCTCGTCCGTATATAGATTCGGCCTCTAAAATTCTATTTTGCATATTTGCTACATAAATAACTATTATGAGACAAAAACTTTTTAATCTTATATATTATTACTTTTAATGCATAAAATAAAATGTTGTTTTAAATAGTGTATTATTTGTTATAAGTACATACAGATAATTATTGTCTGTTTACTAGGTACGTTTGAGAATCCGTCAAACTATTATTTTAACTTCTTATCACTTGTAAAAACGACAGAGAAATATTTAACATTTATTTTTTTTAAATAGCCTGATATGGACATAAATATTATCTAAAAATAAAACCGCCCATAGTCCGGCAATCGTCTAAAAAACTGTTTCCCATTGTCATTCATTATCAAAACAACAATAAATTTATCACTGAACAACTAATCATTATTGATTGATTCATTGTTCACTCATAAATTTGATTTTAAATTAATATTTGCCTTGTCATACAATTCATAAAGAAAGATTAATGGACAATATGACAATAACTAGATTTTAGATAGAGTTAATGAAATTTATATAGCCACCTTGATCTTGATGTTTCACTCGTAAACCTTTTATTAGTTGTTACATGTTGAGTTCTGCTTCTCATAAATCTATTATTTCATAAACCGCTACAATAATAAATCCTGAGTAAATAAATTAAAGCCATAATCTCGAAAGCTGTAAATCCATAAACGTAATAAGCGTCAAAGGAAATTTTCTATACGTATTGTGTTCTTTGACACTTTGACTTTTGACTCTAGCTATTGAAAAAATCTAAACAAAAGATAGCTTTTTTGATCAACTAATCTGAATATAGTGAATTGATTTCACGGTTTTGTTCCAATTTCTTTGGTTAGTTTGTACAAACTGTTTTGTATTTCACGGTCTACAGCACTTGTTTTCATTTTATTATCAGATTCTATTGCGTCTGTTTATTGTGAAAATTAAAGTCACTTTACGATAATGGTTTTTGGAATAAATGGTGTGAATCGAAACTTGTTTTACAAGAGCACTTCTCACAAATCTTACCATAAAATTTACACTTTGCTTCATCAAACTTTTTACCCAAATAGAAATAGAAAGGTTTTTATGGATACTATTGCGTTGCGACTATAATATGTAACCATATAAGTAAGAAATATTACTTTATTTACCTACTACACAAAATAATAGACAAAGCAATTAAATTCAATTAAAAATATTTGAATTATGAGAAAAGAAAAAATATTTCAAAGTGAGGCATGATACTTGATACTCTTTCTTTGACAGCTGAAATTAAACCCAGGACCTATTGAACATAATGACCGTCTTCCGAAAGCGGTTCTTGTCCCAGTTTAGACTATATAAAAATTAATCAACTTAACATGATGTGAGTCATCAAGTTTAAATATCTTCATATTTTAACGTGTGTACCTTGAGTTCTGTGGTTCAAGTTTCCCGGCCCGCAGTGTGTGATTGTCGTTAAATTGTAAAATGTTTTGCAATTAAATCGCACTCGCATGCTTCAAGCTGACCACTATATCGTCTTAAATGTGGTCATGGTTGAAAAAAGAGTTTCTCCGTTGCCGCTTTGAATTTCAAAGATCATCGCAAGGATTCAGATTCTGAATGCACCAAGACGATCGGTCGAAGTTGTTGGATTCCACTAAATAACATTAACATTCTAAAATTGGGAGTAAATCTTGTTAAATGGTTTCCAAAAAATAAAAATAACGTACGACAATTAGAACTAAATTTTAAAAAATTCCGCCCGTTCTGAAAAATATTTTAGTTTGTATTTAGTTTGAGTTTTGACAAAAGAGAAAAGTAGGGGAGACTGATATTTAGACAATTTTCGGTTTTTCGTAAATTTATGAAATAATAAAATTTAACTTTTTTGTTTACAATTGTGTGATTGTGATTGGTCGGTTGTAACAACATTGTACACATTTTTTTAATTTATTTAAAATAATGTGGTAAGTGTCCCAATAGTTTCATTCCTTGGATTTAATCTCTAAGTCCAATTAGCCCCCAGTTTCCCTTACATATTTTTGAAAGAGGCAGCAATAATTTTTCTCCGTCTCAGTATAAACTTGAACTCAGGACCTTTAAACAATATGTAGGTATGGTAACCATTGGAGCGTCATTCTATAAATCCTTAATTCTAATTTTTTTTAAATAGTTAAGGCGGCTGCACAATAGCCCTAGAACGAGAACGATAAAAAACATTAATTCCATACTTTTAAATGTAGGCATGCACAACAAGCTTTCCGTCGCCCGAGAACCAGAACGGTAAAGTTCGCCAAAATTCATATTTTCCGTTCTCGTTGCGATTTGATAACCAATAGAAAGAAAGCATGACGTCATTCTTCAGTTTATCTTCTGTCACATGTCATATTTTTGTGTGGTTAGGTAGTTTGTTCAAGTTGAGTTTTTATTTTCACGGATTGGGTTATGGAAATGCAAATAACAGAACAAAATGTTACCGGATAATAATTGTACATCTGAAAGCATTTTTTGTTTCCATTCCGGTTCTCGTTTACTGCCCGTTATCTTTCTCGTTCTCGTTCCAGAGCAATTGTGCAGCCGCCTTTATTTGTATACCTAGGCTGCGAAATGTCTGCTTTGGCCGACGCCGAGTTTTTGTAAAAACTGTCAAAACATATTTGACATTGTCAAACACAATTCGATAAATTCAACTTCGCAGTCGTTACTGATAGCAACGCGGCTGCGAAATGTATCGTACACAAATGTTTTACTTCGCGTCCTGAATTACGGACGTCAATATCAACTTTTTTTGACAGTTGCGCAAAAAATATAATTTCCGTGTAATGATTTCCAATCATCTTCTGTGTAGGTCACAAATGCCGCGAAGAGTGGCCAAGCCCGACGAGCGAGCAAGCTTACAACCTCTTCCTGGACGCCATGTTACTCTTAGTGCCGCTGATCATCATGAGCCTGGCCTACTCTCTCATCATGACCAAGCTGTGGAAGGGCCTTCGCCGAGAGATCAAACACAATTCCACCTGTCAGCGCCAGAGTGAGTTACTTTATTACATTGTTGTTGTATTTACAGAGCCAGAGCCACCTACCGTGAACGGAGGTATTTCAGCTGTGAATGGAAAGCTTAAAAGACTGGAAATGCAAATTGGTTCAACGTGGCTGTGAATTTTAACAGGAGGTGGTGAATAATTTGGTTATAAATTAAATGGGTTTGTTTGATTCTAAATTTTAATTGTTGATAATCTCTTTTTAGTCTTGTAATAAGTACTATTTTGAATGAAAATAATTATTACACCAGTAAAACATATGTCCAATGTCTCATACTTGCATTTATTTTAATGGCAATTAAATCGCAGTCGGACCAGAGACTGTGCCGTTGGGATAGTGGGATATTTCCCACTGGGCTGTGATGACTGCCAACACAATAGGGCCGGTTTATCGATAACGATTTTTTTTTAAATAACGCAAACAATCCAATTCTGAGTTTTTCTTTATTAAAATTCACAATTATTTGCAACGTTGTATACAAATAAACAAACGAAATATTGTTTGGATTGGTCAGTTGTTTAGAATCGGCTGTTCGGCTCGGTTTTGTTCTTTAAAAGTTTAAGATATTGCAATACTAATTACAAATAAATACATTTTCCAATTTTCATTATATTTATTTGTTATTTTATTTTTTTTAAATTTTTCTCATAAAAGAGGGTAAAATGTGTGAAATTTCCCTTCTATGGAAAAAGTAAACTTTTAATAAAACAGCCATTGACTTTGAACCCAAAAAATTGCTTTTTATTTTATTTTCGGAAAACAGTACCTCGATACTTTTTATAGGAATTCGGCTGGGCCGGCAAAATATATTTCCCACTGAGCCGAAACGTTACCAGTTCGCTTCTGACTCGGACGCTTCAAGCTGACTACTTGATCGTCTTAATTGCATAAGAATATCTCTGCTAATGCTTTGAATTTCAAATGTCGTCGCTCGAATTTAGATTCTGACCGCACCAAGACGAATTGTTCTAGAAGCGGTTGGATTCCACTATAACTAAATCTACTATTCCATAATTGGGAGTTAATCCTGTTGAATAGTTGTATAAAAAATATAGGAGTAGTACTCAACTTATTGATCGCGAAACTGATTTAATTTGCAGGTTATTTTAAAAACAGTTTTATAATTTAATAATTCTTGTCAATTAAAATTTTAATTTATTCCATTTTTCCATTCCTATAGTTAGTCAGATATCCATTATGAAATCCTCAATTGTCAATTAATTGGTAACAAAAATATAGGTACTTCTTGCGAAAACTACCCTTAAATTTAGGAATTTTATAAAAATGTTATTCCATGGTTAGTAAGTTGAATACTGTATCGTATGGCAATAAAATATACTTAGTTGTGAATCATCGTGGTGAATATAATATTTCTTGTGGCAGTACGTACAAGAAGTATGAAAGAATTTGTTGTACTACTTACATGAAGGGTTAAATAATACAAAATTCGAATAATTAGGTTTTAGACCAACTTTGTCTCAAACCATTTTGATATCTCGTTTAGTTTTCGAATTATTCCAGGTCGAAACTTTAAAGACATTATAATTAAATTTTACTTAGGTAGGTATAGTTAATTTTCGGAATCCAAATTTTTTTCAAAATTTTATATTAAATATAGTTTTTTCGACTGGAGGAATGTAAAGGAATGATGTAGTATATGCAGTCTGCATTCCTGACTATATAATTCCCTTATTATAAATAGTGTTATTTATTCAGATAAGTTCAGATATACTTAAATAAAATAGTAGGTACCTAAGCTGCATTCTTAAAAAATGCTCAATAGCTGTTAATTTTCAATCTAAATTGTGCCAGTAAAAGATAAAAACGAAAGAAAATACTTGTATCCGCAATTGCCTTCAATTTCTCATTTCATAATCCAAAACTCATTTAGTCCTTTATAATTTTGGTCGGTCCCATACATCAATCCATTTATCTATTGTACAATGGTGTCAAATTTATTTGATAACTTGATAAATATGAGTGCTGTTTGATTTCTATTATAACTGCTGTTTGCGCTGTGCCTTCAACCTAAAAAACCACTTACAATACAAATTCTTATTTGCTATCCATCAAATAAATACGACATGTATACTTGCACAATTTAAATAAAATATGTGATAAATCCTTCGATATGCCAATTTAAGTGCGAAACAGTAAATCATTCTTATTAGAAAACAGGTTTTCTGTTAAAATGTAAACCTGAAACTTTGATAAATGGTCAGCTTATATGAATTCTCACTTAACGCAGCTTTTTTGCGTCTTTTATATCCGACGAGTATTGGAATTCATCTGCTGCTTCTAATTGCTTTTTGTGAGGCGAAATTTCAGCAAATCTCGCATTTATTTTGACAGTGACTAATAACACAATGCATAGTGAATGAAACGATAGCATTTTTCGTTTCGCCGCAACGAATTGTGATCAGAATAAGAATTCTGGAGATTAAAATCGTGGTGCACATCATACTTTTTCTGTACCTCTTCGAATAGAAGTGTTCGTCATATTCATAAAAATTCTATAATATTTTTCAATACAAAATTAAACTCTGTGATCCTGACGTATAATAGGCGTTAAAAGCATAATAATTGCCTTATTAAACTCAAGAAAAATATTATATGTATAGGTACTTTATCTTTTATCTACGACTGTATTGAATAATTAATTCATATCAGAAGTTCTTTATTAAAAAAGTAAAATTAATAATTTATTACTTATAACTCAGTAATTTATTATTAAATAGAGGTCGAAATAATAAAAATGATGTTTACTTCGCATAATATTTTATGTGAAACGAATAGAAATTAGTCGAAAATTTCACGACCATTCGTTTAACACTTTCGTACAAGTTGTGTACACTATTTTTCCCACGATAAATATTAAACATTTTTATTATAAAAATATATATTTGTCACTGTCATAATTTTAATTTAACGTAGAAACAGATATAACACGATCATGGAATAAGGAATACATGATACAAGATTTTCAGTAACAAGAATATAATTATATTTAAATTATACCTACCAGATACAGCAAAAGTACTACTTTAATGTATGTGGATAAATCACTTTTAATGTCGTATTTACCCATTTTTAATGAAATAATGCAATTTATTGCGAAATACTCATTGACAGGAAAAAATTATCAAATGTCAGAAAGACAACACACGCCTATACTAAGAGGTGAAAAAAAGATTAAAACCGTAACGATAACATATCGAACGGGTTGAACGGATGTGTGATATTGTTTATTATCTTTACTAAATAACTGTATGGATGGAAACTGTTATGTTATATGGTCGTGGGAAAGCATATTTTTATTAAATTAATGAACAAATTCTCTTTATTTTTATCTCAGATATCTTGTATAAGGAATATGAAAAAATATATCCATTTTATTGGGATTTTATGTTCTGGGTGTTATACAAACAAAATATTCAAGTGACATACATAATTTCAGAAAAATATTTTCCTACTCCTGTTTTTAATATTCATATGAATTATATGAATATTAAACATACGAATACAAAACACCTTTTTGGTCATATTCATCATTGTATTGGCATGTGTTAAATAAAATATGTATATATTCTCTTCTCATGTCCGAAAGGATACATTCTGATCAAAAAAACCACAGGTTTTTTAAGCCGAAGTATTACGAAGTTCATCAAACATGAGTTACAAGGAAATGTTATACCTGTTCAGCTAAGATAATGGTTTATTCAAGTGAAGTTTTGAATTTGAAGTAAAAAGTTTGACATACTGTTTTGTTTGTAAATTGACGTGCGGTCCATTTTATTTGTTCCTAAATTGAAAGAAAGAGATAATAATATTTACAAAATAATTTCAAACCTAATGCATGTGCAAAGTGCACTTGGTTTACAAAATCTGTTGAATATGTACGTACCTAAATTTAACAGATAACAAAATAAGGTAATTTCAACGTAAATACCGCCATTATTTTATAAATAATTTAAAAATTTTCAGGTTTATTACCTAACTACATAATATAAATATTCTATCAAAAATTAAACAAGGAGCACATATTGCGTAACTTGTATTTATTTATTTTGTTGAAAGACCAGTTCACAGTCTTCATTTTGGTTCCGGTTGTAGCCTTGCCAAAATATTTTTTCAATACCTGCACCCTATGATTAGGGACGAAAGTGAGGTATTTTTGACCGGTCAGTACTTTACCTCCCTAGGGAGGAAAGTACTTTTCCTTCCGCTTTATGCGAGAATTACTTGATTTTGAGTACTTTTCCTCCTGCTTTATGCGGGATTCCAAAATTATTTATTTAGATTATTATTATTTATTTTATAGAATTATACATTTTTTCAATGTTATCATCCGGTTCATTCCTTTCTCCAACTTCTAAATATTTTTCGGTGCAGGAACCTATTGAAAAAATATCGGGTGCATCTCGGGGCAAAAGTGTTCTCCCACTTTCGTTCCAAGTTGCACAATATACTATTAACGGTTCAGGTTTTGTTTCCTTTTCACTGCTAAAATAGCTGCGGTTCGTTCCGGTTTTCATTGCATTTCTGGTTCGAGTCCTTGATTTAATGATATAATTAGATTAGCAGTGAAGTTGGGATAATTAGGCTTCAATGTTATTGATAATGAACTAGGAAACTAAAACCATTTAGCAAGTTGCACTAAGTACAAACATCCTGTTAATCTAAGTTAATTCCATCAAGTCTGCGGGTTGCATAAGATCAATAGACCCAGAGTCTACTTACTTTGATGAAACAGTGAAAATGCAAATCTCATGTGTGTCGATTTCCACTTTCCAGTGCAGCGATCCTGCAGCTCAATGACGATGAACGGCGTCAACGCCACCTTGAACAACAACTCCACCGTCTGTGGGTCGGTGAACAACCTCGCCGTACCGCCGCAGAGCCGACGACTGCAAACAGTGATGCCGAGGTATGGATGGAAAATGTGTTTAACACCAGAAAATAAATGTGGACACCACATGACTTCATTGTACGCCTATTAACACGTTCACTGCGGTGAAATTTTTGTAGAATTTCCTGTAGTGCGTTTAGGGACAGTTGGTCCCTACTAGAACTTTTCTATACTGCGGTAAGGAGTGCTTTGGTCCCTAATTTTTATTTTCATTTAATTCCATCTCTCGGGACGAAATAAAAGTAGAATGATGGTTTGAAAACTTGGAAGTGTAGTACAAGCAGCTATCTACTATACCTTATCCCCGCCGAGATAGTAGTAGTCCCTGATCGCATATAGAGAAAATTTTTAAAAAAATTGTTATAAATTTTTTTAAATAAACACGAATATAGTAAATATAGTTTTTTTGCATAAGAATAACAAAAATACATTTTGTAAATAACTAAATTATTGAAAAATTCGTTTATTTTATTAAAACACGGTATACACAAACTGGGTCTATTGGGGCAGTCTGGGCAAAAACTAGTTATTTTCTTAGTATGACATTAATTTTCGTAACGTAGCGTAGCATTCTCGACAGTTTTTTACATTCAACAAGAAAGTGTGATGCATATTTTCTTACGTACATGTTAAAACTTAGGGACAATATGTCCCTAATAGCAAGAAGAGTGAAACGTACCCAATAAAATTAATTATAAATATAAATAATACAAGTTCTGCCGATCACAAAGCTACTTTGCATTATAAATTTCGCCAATAATTAAAAAAGATATGGCGTCCGCTAAGTAGAAAATACGAATAAAAATTTGCCGCACTACAGGAAAGAGAAAAGTCTAATACGGGTCGAATAGACCCCTCAACGCAGTGAACGTATGAACACTGTTCATAGTTTTCATAATTACTAAAATATAGGATGTTTCTGTATTTCTGGATCAAACTTTAAGGATATATGTAACACGTTCTACTGATAATGAATTTTTCAAAAATTCGTAAAAATCAAGGGTGGTTTAGAAAGAAAACATGTTGAGTGCCACTGGTTTCATTACTGTAAAAGAAACAGAATAATTGAAATTAATTTCAGCGTTGGATTAGAATTACGTGCATTGTTAATATTTGAATAAAACAACACAAACAGCTATGAAACCAGTGGTACTCAACATGTTTCATTTAAGTAATTCACCCTTAATTTTGCGAATTTTTGAAGAATAATTTTTGTTCCCATATCAGTAGAACGCGTTAAGGCGGCTGCACAATAGTCCTAGAACGAGAACGATAAAAGCCTGAATTCCATACTTTTAAATGTAGGCATGCACATGCACAACAAGTATCCGAGAACGGAGAGCTTTCCATTGCCCGAGAACCAGAACGGTAATGTTCGCCAAGATTCATCTTTTCCGTTCTCGTTGCGATTTGCTAACCAATAGGAAGAAAGCACGACGTCATTCTTCAGTTTATCTTCTGTCACTTGTCAGATTTTTATGTGGTTAGGTGGTTTGTTCAAGTTGAGTTTTTATTTTCATGGATTGGGTTGGAAATGGAAATAACAGAACGAAATGTTACCGGACAATAATTGTACATCTGAAAGCATTTTTTGTTTCCGTTCCCGTTCTCGTTTACTTCCCCTTATTTTTCTCGTTCTCATTCCAGGGCAATTGTGCAGCCGCCTTTTATACCCTTAAAGTTTGATCCATAAATACAGAAACACCCTGTATAATTTCATAACCGAGCGCCTACTGTAAGTAATAAAATACCTGCATCAAAAGATTTATTCAGTCAGAGGAAAATTCAAATCTAGAATTTTTCTGCATAAATGCAAACACAGAAAGTTGCAAATCTAGAAATACCTATTATTCTCAAACCGAATATGTGGGATTAAATAATGGTAGATACTTAATTTAATTCAGTTCAATCAAATTTCTATATCCCCGTTGTCTTTGTGTTGAAACAAACTACTTTTCTAGATTTGCATTTTTCTGGGTTTGCATTTATGTCGTATCTAATATTATTCTAGATTAGAATTTACCTGTGAATTAATTTTTCGATGCAGATAACATAGAAAATTTCTAGTATTCCTGAGTATGAAAATTCTTAGATTTTCAAAAAGTGAACAAAATATCTAGAAGATAAATTTTTGTGTTTTTGGACTTTTTCGAAAAAAGTTAAAATCTTAAAGCGGTTGCGGTTGTAAAAATTTGGTAAATTACGGTAATTTATTCTTGAAATAATTTACACATTTACATCCCTGTGTCTAGGGCGACCAAACCCAAGAACCTGCAACTGCCCGTCCTTCCCAGGAAATGCAAAGTGGAGAAAAGTGACAAAAGAGCCGATGCTGTGAAACTCTGGCTTATCAAAGGAATGGTTCAGGTGCGTTCACAATAAAATCAGTCAATATGCTATCGAAGTTTGCTGGTTTTTATTCGCAAAGTGAATTTCCGTGTCAGTAAATTTATTCTCGGTTTCCGGTTTTATTTGAATTGGGAATAAAAATAATTATAAACGATGGGAACTAGAAAATGTATCCGCTATATTTTTTGTTTTATTTTGTGGATGTATAAGATTCTTTAGTCCAATGAAATGAGAAAATATGTCGCATATAACGTCACATTCAATAAATTGTACTCAGAACTTAAAGTAGCTAAACTAACAAAGAATATAACTTGATTTATCTTTTCATTTTGCAATTATTAGTTTTTGTGATCAATAAAATAAATATAATACCTAGTTATCAAATACTGGCAATTAGGTAGATAATTATTTGCCATTTGATTTCTAAATGACGAACACAAAAAATTATACTTATACACTAACTGAAAACTACAACTAACCATGAAAACTGAAAAATACAATTTGTGAAATAATTAAGCATCAATGTTTAATAAAAAATAAGTAGTCTATATTTTAAGTTGAATCGAAATTGCAATATATTTAAAACTTACTATAAATCGGTCATGTCGTGAATCTAGTTTAATTTCTTTAAGTTAGATAAAAATTGAAATAATTTCAAAATCTCTCTAGACACAATAACAAACAAAAATTAATTGATACAATTATTTTATTTTATACTTTATTCAATGAAGGCATACCAAATTAGATAGTTATTTATATATCTAGGACAGAAAGAGAAATATTAAAGTACAAAGCAAGTTAAAAAGAAATAGAGGTACCGCTATTTTGTGGCTTCTATGTAGATAAAGAAAAATATCCATTTTGAGGCCACAAACGTTCCACACGTTCTTCATTTTGCTTTTGTTGCCTGTGTGTCGCATGTGTTTGTCTTTTAGGTGCCCCCTGTCTGTCCATGTGTGAACAGGACCTAAGATACATACCTACAAAATTTTAGTTATTAATACTCTTTTTTCAAAATATCATTGAATCATTGTAATATTCAATAAATTTCAAATGACAGAAATAATTTTATTTTATAAACTATGGCCTTGTTATAGACACAAAGAATTACTTTAAAACTCTAGGTCTTAATAAATTTTTTCAGCCTAGGCCTTTATAGTTCTATTTTACGGACTCAAAAGTTTGAACAATCAGTCACTTTATGTCACAGTATAAAATAAAGATATAGGTATATCAATGTTGAATAGGTTCGTTTTTCCAACGCAAAAAGTGCGAGGACGCATTTTCAAAATTCCGGGAAGGCAACGACAACTCTTGTCAGTAAAACATACGAAATGACAGAAAATTCGCCATCATCCAACGAAAACTGCGGGGACGACTCATCTGGAGAAGCTACGTACACGTTTACTAGACACGCAATTCGATCAAATTACATGGAGAAGAGTATTGAGGCCAAGCGAAAGGTACGTATCGTCCTACTTGATCTAGTTTCCGTTTCAAATTAGTCCATCAGTTCTATATTTCCAAGTTACTACTAATTCACTTCAAAGATGACATTTTACTTACTCATTACTTAATTAAACATAAAGTTGATTTGTTACATACTTGAACAAACTTTTTAATTAGTTATCTGTTTGAAGTGTGAGATCAAATCATCCGTAGAAAGTACTTCAACAATGTTGTAAAAAAGTATCTTATCTAATTTCTAAGGAAATCATTTGTTGAATTCTGCAAATTATGTTTTTATTCAATAATATTTTTTTGGGAATGAAAGACAATTTTAAAAAATTGTTTATTTTTACTTCCGGAATTCGATAAATTTTTTACAAGAAAAAAGTATCGATAACGACTAAAAATATTTATATTATAATTAAATTCCAATGATTTTCTCTCATAATATAAATATGAATAAAAAATGTTTCTCAAATATTTTATAAAATATAAATTGTGATCAAGTGCAGTATAAATTTAGCAGTTTTTTTTAAACAAAGTATCTTAAAGGATTGTACAGTATATTTGTATGCATAATTACACGGTGACTCTTAAAAAATATAAAAAATATTGCAATGACTGAGCGCATTAGAGTACCTATACAGTGTGTACATATTGTGACATAATATATCGATTTGCAATTCGAATGCTTCAAACTGAGCACTTGATCGCCTTAAATGTAATCTTTAGTAAGACACAAATCTCTCCGATGCTGTTTTGGTTGCATTAGTAATCAAACTACAAATCGTCCCACGGATTGTATTTCTTGCTGCTCCAAGACGAATTGGTTACCCTAAAGACAAATTTCGAATAAAAAGGAAAATTTGTGGAGAAGCAGTCAATTTAATAAAATCCAATAAAACACCAACATTTCAACTGTAAATCAGGGTAACAATTGGTTATTAAAAATCTAAGAATATCATGTAAATTATTTACCAGAAATCTTTCGTCAAAAGTTGATAAAACTCACATGTTATGTTACTTAGCGCTCATCAACGAACTTCTTTCGCAGTTTACGGTATTTTATACGGTTCGGATTTGTTCCGGTTTTTATATTTCTTCTTCAATAATTTATTAAATAACAAGCAATTAATTTAAAAAATGCATTTCAGTTTTGAACTCATATATAAAAAATTTCTTTAAAAAAATTAAAACTTGACAAAACTATAAAAAATACAACAAATTTCATGAAAATCGCATGACACAAATAACAGCCAATGAAAGAAATGATTGCAATAATAGTAACCATAAAAATTCAGCGGGAATTTTTTACAAGTAACTTGAGGAACTAAACTAATTATTAAGTGGAAACTTTCCTGTCAATATGTCAGTTTGACATTAAATTAAAAATTGGTTAAATTGTCATTTTTAGTGTAAATAAGCAATTAATAAGGTAAATAATACATATTTATTCATGTTAAATATATATTTAGTGATAATTTCAAGTTTCTATTGTAAATAGAATTCATGTCCAGGAATTTTTTATCGTGCACTTGAGCAATTGAACAATGTAATTATCTCTCGTGTACCAGTCGAGCTAATTAAGACATTGTTGAAAAGCAGTACAAAAAAATTACGGAAAGAATTAATGCATATGTTATATTATAAGTGAAAATTTAATAAAATTTTGACGAAAAAATTAATGCTTTAAACCGTTCCGAACCGGTTCACAATCAACGGTTTGGTTCCGGTTATGGGTTCGCAAAATTATTCGGTTTGATTCGCGTTTCGCTAAAATAGCTGCGGTTCGTTCCTGTTCCGGTTCGGTGCTAGTCTCCATTTGTTATGTATGTATATAATATTATTACACATAACTTAACACAATACTTGGTTCTTTTTTCTGAGCTGTGTATCTTTAAAACGAACAAAATGTCAAGCTCAAAATTTTGAATTATGTTCTGATAGTGTTATGTCGATTATTTGAAAAACTAACTGCAAAATTTAAGTTTAGGATCAAACAGCCCTAAGAGTTGCTGTTTTAAAAAAATATAATGATTAAGATATGTTCGACTGATTTCTGTTTTCTCTACTAGGTGATTCGTATGCTGTTCGTGGTGGTAGCGGAATTCTTTGTCTGCTGGGCACCACTTCATGTGTTAAATACGTGGTACTTGTTTGCCCCGGAGCTCGTGTATCGGTACGTCGGTTCCACTGGAGTTTCTCTCGTTCAACTCTTGGCGTACATCAGTTCTTGCTGTAATCCCATTACCTACTGCTTCATGAACAGGAAATTCCGACAGGCTTTTCTTGGCGTCTTTAACTGCTACAGGTAAAGTCAATAGAAGAAAAATTAGCACAGCAAATTCAGCAGAAAATAATAATCAATTTATGCAACTAACATTTGATTTGTGTGCTTTATTTTTGCTCATTTATTGTTAAATAGTTTTAATTTTTTCGTTATTTATATAGTAATGGACTATACTATTAAACACAAAATGGTTTTGTAAAGTACCTAGTACTTTTCAGCATAGCAACGATTATTGCATAGCTCCGACATATTTCTTTCTTCAAGTTAACGTGACGGAGAGAAAGAAAAGAAATTGGTAAAGAAAATAAAATGTCTTAAAATTTTTTTTTTTTTAAATACGATTAATGAAAAACTAATTAAATGTTACATTTTACTAAAAAAAAATAATTTAAAAATTACTAAATATCCGAGTTGTTACTTAAGATAAAATAGTTATTTTTGTATTTAGTAGGGATAGAGCATTATTTGTTGCACATGACGTAAAATTTATTCGGTCGAGGCGAAGGCGAGATCGACGACTCGTCAAGTGCAACAAACAACCAAGCAAGCTCTATCCGACGAGGTGCACGCAATATTTTTCTACAGTCGCATAACGCATAACGTCAAAAAACATCAAAAAGAATTTATTTTAAATTTATTATTTACCGTGCATATAACAATTAAATTAAATCGTACTTATAAGTTATAATCATCTTGACAACTTTTGTAAACAACGTATATTACAAATCGTAGTTTGAGGCTAATTTGAGGCAAATTTTATGTTTTTGTTGCGTAGTACGACAAAACAATTTTAAACAAATCCTAACTAAAAATTAAATAGCAATGGGCATATTATACAACAATTGTAGAAAAAGTTTATTTTTTTAATATTTCTCAGGAACATGCGAGAAAATAGTGTACACAATATGTTTAGAAAAATGATTTTACTTCACTCGTATGGCTAAGTCTTAAAGACATTTTTATAACGTCTCAATTTACTACTTAAAGTCGTCGTAAGGACGTCTAATGTCACTAAGAATGTCAGTCTTTAAGACAAGTTCACAATTTCTTAAAGACGTCTATAGTGGATGTTTTTTAGACATCCAAAAATAAATCTTTAAGACGTCCAGATACGAAATCTTTAAGACCATTTATACGGACGTCTTATAGACAAAAGGATTTTTTGTCATAAAGACGTCTATATAAGAACGTCTATAGGATGTTTTATGTGGATACTTAGGTAGGTACACTATAGGAATTTGAAAACAGAACAAAAAATCTGACGTGGCCATCACACAACCTTCCGCCATATCTAGATTTTAAACAGAAATGTATACGTGCAATCCGGTGCCCATTTAAAATATACAAATAAAAATCTCAAATATTCAAACACAGAAATTTGCATCACCTGAATAAAAAGATTCATTCACAGGAAAACTCTGCTGTATTGAAGCCATCCTCCGTTCAATTACTACGTTTAATATCTTACTTAGGACTTATATAGCGCTAGTATGCCAACTTGTCACCCGTATCACCTGTCAATATTTTTTACGCAGAAACAAAAATCAACCGATCATGGATTACAAGATATCAACGTTTTATTTGATAAATTTATTTTTTAAATTTTACTGCAGTTCTTTAATGCTACCAGATAAAGACAATTTTTTTATAACGTAAGTTGCAAATAACTTTTCCTCTTATTCTCATTACAAATAAATACTATATTTTTCCAAATTTATATACAATTTTGACAATTAACCTTTTCAATCTTCAAAAAATATCACTTCCGATGAAGATATTTGTACCAAAATCTAGGGAGCTCTTCCAATTTATATACAAATGTTAAATACCAAATATCAAAATTTTCGGGTAATTCGTATTTGAGTTATGCGACTAACAACCCTTGACCACACACACACACACACACACACACACACACACACACACACACACATACACACAGACATCATCGTGAAACTATCAAAAATGAGTTGTAAGGACCCTAATTCGTGCTCATCCACTAAAAATTCACCACCCGATTTTTTGCATGATTCCAATACCTTCCTTTACAGGTAAGCGGAAGGTAAAAATTACATGTCAAAATAAATATAATATATTTTCATAACAAACATTAAATATTACTAAAATAAAACATACCTAAATTTAAAAAATATAATAATTATTAGTTAGGAAGTATAGCATTTATTTTAATTTTTCTATCGGAGGCATGCCGCAACCATTCTTGGACGGTGTCTGTAACGATATCATCATAGTCTCAACGTATCACATCTAAAAAATATTTTTATTATAAATTGTTAGAAAACCATATTATTACAAACTATTAACAGGCTTTCTACGGAACCGTATACATACTATGCATAGGAAATTAGTTTTCTGTTAAAATTGCTGCTGAATTATTATTCTTTTGAAACATTCCAAATCTAATTAACAGATTAGAATTCTACATAAAAATAACAAACATTACAATTTTATCGTTTCATTCAGCAAAATTGAAAGCGAAATATAATAATTAACAATGTATTAAAATTTTCGTAATTATTGAAGTTAAGTAACCACCTTAATAAAACAAAGCCTAATTTTCAATCGCCTGTGATTCATATTTTCTTGTGTAGTCCATAAATTAGGAGTAATATTACCTGTATTGTGCTATGTGGGTCTTATTATAAATTTCATAATTTTATGTATATTGTGCTACCAATACCAAATCGAGTCCAACAAGAAGCTTTGTGTTTTTCATTCATTGATTCATCATTCATGATATTTTTGACGTGTACCTATTTCAACTTTTAGTTTTTGGCTCATATTTATTTTCTGTAAAATCATTTTTATGACAAGCACAATAAATACATTTAAGTATTGTTTCATATCTACCACTAAATCCCACAAACACGAGTAAAAGTTTGGGTATTCCCCTCAAAAATACGCATATGATTAAAAAAATTCAAATAAATTTAATAAAGTTACCTTAACTTCAATTCCAGTTTATTACAATTAAAAATCTATGTCAATTAGAATAAGTTCAAAAATACTACATTCAGTTTTATCATTAAAGCAGTTTTTGAGGTTATGTTTGCAAACAAGCAGTAGAAACAAAACAATATATTTCAAGACAGATAGTTATATAGGTACTTACCGATCTATTTTATGTTAAATATATATATATATATATATATAATATATAACATAATTATAGCCCACTTATAACCCTGTACTTTAAATCGTGTCAGATCTTTATTTGCATGTCTGAAACTAGTTAAATGTTCAAAAGCGCGCAATTTTCTTATCAAAATGGCGAGAATAAAGAGCGTGTAATTTAAAATCCAAAAGACGTTTATTATTATTATTGGACGTCTTATAGACTTTACAACTTAACGTCCTACTGACATCTTAACTTCACCAGAAAACGTCATTAAGACGACTTTTAGACTTTTTAAACTACGGGTCTTATAGACAACCAAAATTTGATCTACCTGACGTCTTTCTGCAAAGTCTTTTTGACTAATATCAAATTTGGTCTGTATGACATCTTTTTGTAAAGTCCTTAAGATAGTGACAATTGTACGTCTTTACTACGTCTATAAGACTTGTGTGCTATGTGGGTTGTTACACAACAGCCATACTTAGCTAAACACTTTTTCTAAACTTGTTGTGTAATAAATACTATTGTCAAGCTGTCAGTTGGAATTGACATTTTAATTAACTGACTGCAATTTTATTTAACTAAAATATTCTTCATAAAACCCATGCTTATTATTTTATGTGTTTCTTCCAGCTATTGCTGCTGTTGCTGTGGAAAGAACGTTCCCGGAGGCAGAACAGGCTCTTGTCATTCCGACGGAGTTCATCTGGGTACAGTTCAGAATAACTCAGACATATCCGGAAATGAATCAACTATTTACGTCGGTCGGGCCAGCACTCTCGGTAGATCCGGTAAACAACCACATCTATCTTTCTTTGCTGCATTTGTAGCTGTTTAACGAAATCTCATTGTAATGTGATGACATATCAATAGTTTCAAATCCTTTAGAAGTCTATTTTTCAAAACAACCAATAATACAATTGAAAAGTGTAGTTTATATTGTCGTATTAGGAAGAATTTTCTGTACTTCTTGGCATCGATTCAAAGAATTTATAAAAAGTGACAGATATATAGCAAACATAAATCTATTTGTTGTTTTTATTAATGGAACAATACAGAAAAATTTCTTTATTATACAGACTCATCAAGATAAAATATATAAAAAACTGTCAATATTTTTTATTAAGAATTGTTTTGTTTAGTAAAAATTATGTTCTTCGTTCAACTTCTGAAATTTTCTTGCAACCTACAATCAAATATTTGTTAAAATAAATATCGATTCCACATTTTTTATTAAATTATGGAATTCATTTTGTCGCTTCTATAGTCGCAACTGTGAAAAAACTTTGAGACCTCAGTCTCCTATTTCTAGAATCGGTGGTAATGTTTAGTTTACTGTAATAACTGCTTAATCATAATAATGATGTTTTTATTAAGGCTGCAAAATTTATCAAAGTGCTGAAAGGATGAAAGATAGTTCTAAACCCGTCTTAAAGTTTCAATGATCATATCAATTTTGTATTATATAAATAATAAAAATTCTTACAAACTAGGGTATTTTCAATGTTAAAATTTTGATATTTTTACTGATTTATTCGATTTTTAAATTTACGAATGCGTTAAATAAATGCTTGATCTTTAATAGGTAACCTTTTTATTATTTTTAAATAAAATTAGCCAATTTCTTGTATAAACGAATAAATGAAACGTACCTATTTCGATGAAAATCAACCTGCCTTGTTTAATACAAGACACACTTCCCTATATTTATGTTACACTGACTAATGTATATTATCGCTTTCGTTGCGTACAAAATATGATACAGATTTCTAATGCAGAATAATTTAAAGTTCAGCCTTTAGAGGTGTTGGATAAATTAGGTTTATCTACAACAATAGAATAATGTATTCATTATATACGTGAAAGTAGTATAATAAACCCCTCCATAAGGACATGAATTCATTATTTCACACTGTTAAATAATGAGTACTTTATTCTCTCGAACTGTCAAACTGCCATCACATCTGCTTTAATATTAGTGTTACACCAAGTTATCATTTTATGACGTTGTAAGCAGAAACAGTAAAAATAATAAAAATTTGTAAAACGCTGTATATGACTAGCCCATAATAGTTCTAAATTACTCGGATAAATTGTCATCACAGTTTGAGGTTAGGTTAATATCAATACAAATTTGTAGTAAGAAAATGTTGCTTTATTTAAAAAGTTGTAGATAAAACGTCGTATTTGACTCGAAAATAATGGCTATAATTAACTCGGATAATTTATACACTCGCCTTCAGCTCGTGAACAAACTTTCATATTCATTAATTATAGCCTACATTATTTACTCGTTAAATAATATACTATTATTGAAATTTATTACGTGGTTTTTGTTTAAAACAGCTCAAATGCAACATGTTTAGTAAGTAGCGATATTAATTACGTGTGCGCTTCCATGCCATGAAGAAGTGATGGTCCTAGAAGCGGAGGAACATGTTTAGCACCGGTTCCGACTCCGGGTTGACCACTCCAGGTATCGCCGTGTCGTCGTCCAGTGTCCCACGACTGGTTCAATTCGTAGAAGCGCCACCCGATGACGAATCCTTCCGATTCCGGATTACCTGGTCAAGGTCGCCGGGACACGCCATGTTCAACAGTGCGACGGACTTTTACTCTTGAAAATACTAGTCAAATCATATTTCTATCTGTCCATTTATCCTTCATTGAAGTAAGTATAAAATATCATGTGTTGAATTAAACTGTCAACTCGCTATAATAAAATAAATTATTTTATCAACTACTATTGAATAATACATTCATTGTACAATTGTTTGGAGTGAATAATGTGCCCCATTACTCACTATAGTGACTGGATCATTGACTAATGAAATTTCTTGTATTTGGGCTTTTAGAACTTCCAAGCAATCTAGAGAAAAAAAACCTCTAACCTGGGCAAAATTGCTTCAGAAGCTTTCTAAACGGTTTTCGGCTCAGAAAATGTCACAGAATAACATATCCAAAATCTGCTAAAATCGGATCACGGGAACACTCCCAAAATGGGTTCGAAAATTAAAAATGGCCGCCATTTTTAGTTTTTTACCTTTATCTTGTATGTGGATAATACTACGAGAAAACTATTAGGATCAGGAAATCAAATACTGGAAACTAGAAGTCAATATTGTATTCCGTTCACAAATGACCGAAAATGAAACACAAGCAAGAAAAATATTAACCAAATTTCTATATTTTGTATTTAAGAAAATCATTACATTTCAGTTTAACTCAGGCTCAAAACAAAAATTAATATAACAATTCTGATACAGAAATCCTAATCCGTTCAGAAACTACAGTTAACTAAACACTAGTTATATTAATAAATTTTCTCTCTGCATAAAAAATTAAATTACAGTTTAAATAAATTTCCAAAATTTTTATCAAATAATGCATCAAATAGAGAATTTTCCAAGGAATCGCATGCCGCAAACCGCAAGTCAATATCTTAACCCGTTTAGAAACGACAGTTAATTAAATACAAAAAATACAGGCATTTGTTTTTCTCACCTCGGCAAATAAATCGCACCTGTGCCTTAAGTGTTGTCCCAAAATTTTTAAAAATTATGTCTCTTATAGAAAAAAGGTTTAGGAATCGAATGCTGGAAACCGCGAATCGATATTATTATCCGTTAAAAAATTAGAGCAATATTTGTGTGATAGACAAAATTACGACTTGATTTAAAATCATTAGAAATTAACCAAATTTATGGTGGAATTCTGTTCAAATCTGTAGTTGCTACAGATCTATAAAACTGTAAATATTAAACAAAATCGCAATGAAATTTATAAGCATATGAGCATTTTTATATTTGTCAACAAATATTGATGTGATTTTGTTTAATATTTAAAGATTTACAAATTTGTAACACTTACAGATTTGAACAGAATTTCACCATTATTTTCACGATTTTCTCATAAACTGAAATAGTTACAAAAAAAATTGTTGGCATCTTTTTGTAGAGAATTTTATGCTCTACAATTTAGTAGGTAACAGTTTTCTCGTAGAATTATCCACATACAAGATAAATGTAAAAAACTAAAAATGGCGGCCATTTTTAATTTTCGAACCCATTTTTGGGAGTGTTCCCGTGATCCGTTTTTAGCAGATTTTGGATATGTTATTCTGTGACATTTTCTGAGTCGAAAACCGTTTAGAAAGCTTCTGAAGCAATTTTGCCCAGGTCAAAACGTAAATTGCCTGGACTATAAAGCGATTAAAGCATAATTATCCGTCGTTAGGAAACGCCCCGTAACGCATACAAATTTCAAAAATAAAAGATATTTGACAGCTGTCAGTACAAGTTTATCTTATGAAATGATTGAATTATTTATTATTGTCGTGGATAAAGTACCTGTTCTACCTCTACTCATGTTTCACATAGCCCCACTCACTCAAATAATCACGACACTTGCCTTCGGCTCGTGCACTAAACTTTCATTATCTTAAGTAATGAACACTTTTAAACGAGGTAAAGTTCTGTTTATTTTTTGGTATCCGTGTGCTACTTCATTTAAATTTTAAATGTTTATCGGAAGATGATAGTAGACCGCTGCCGAAAATTCGTTATTTAATAAATAATATACACAAAGTGTACCCAAAATAATCATTTAATAGTATTTATACAAGAGAAGAAAGTAATCCTTTATAGACCATTTAGATTCGTTAATTACTACAGTTTTAAATATATTTTAAAATTTTAATCGAATTATAAAATATAATCAGTAATGCGGAAATAATATATGAACATAAACTTTCATCGTGTTCAACCATTTGAAAAATTATAGTCCGGCGGCTTAGTGAAATTATTGTGCACTTCGAGCCAAAAGCAATTTTAATTTTTTTTCTTATTTACCATACCTTATTGAGTATTTTAAGGGGTGGAGGCATCACCGGAAGTGTCCGTGTCAGCCGCCATTTTGAAAAAATTGTCCCCGTTTTTTGTTTTTCGCGTTTATCTTGCAAATGGTTTACATTACGAAGAAAACTGTTAAACGGAATTGTAGAGCACAAAATTCTCTACAAGACAGATTTATATAGATTTTTTTATAAATGGCACTGTTTGCTAGAAGATCAAGAAAATGAATTTTGCATATTTTCGAATTATTTATAAAGTCGTTATTTTGTCATAACACAGGAAAATGGCTGTAATATTTTATCGGATAAAGATATCGACTTCCGGTTTTAAGCATTCGATTTCTGAAACATTTTTCTATAAAAAACATAATTTTCAAAATTTTAGAGTTTCTGGTGTAGCCGCAATTTAATTATATTCTACAAGAAAACAAAATAAATATTAGTCATTTTTGTGTTTATTCATATGTCATTTCTAAACGGATAATAATACCGACTGCCGGGTTTCAGCATTGGATTTGTCGAACTTTTTTTTTAGATGCATTATTTCAAAAATTTAAGAGGGCCTTGTTGAGCTGAAATTTAAAGAATGTAGATATATTTATTAATATTTTGAGTTTAATTTGCTGTGGTTTTCGAATGGATTAAAAAATTTACTTCTGGCTTTCAGTTCTGAATAGAAACATATATGTAAACACAAAAACCGAAAACCGGAAGTGATATTTCACAGATTTACTGCAAGATAATTTTAGTGTTTCTTATTTATTTTATATAATTAACTGTAATTTCAGAGCATACTAAAATATCACTTCCGGTTTCCAGTATAAGTTTTCACAAACATGTTTCTATTCAGACCTAAAAGCCAGAAGTCAATATTTTAATCCAGTCGAAATCTACGGCTAATTAAACTCAAAATATGAATAAATATATCTAAATCGTTTAAATTTCGGCTCAACATAGGCCCTCTTAAATGTTTGAAATAATGAATCTAAAAGAAAAAATCCGATGTGGCCAACACATAACCTCTCGCCATACTCTACTATTTTTATTTTTCTAATATAAGTATATATTATGTAATATTTACTCACAAATATACCATTGTACTAGAAGAGAATTCGGGAATTGTAGTTTTTATAATATTATTAAAGTTTATTATGACCTTATAAATACTAAATGACATTTCATATTTTCCATTTCAATTTGCCAAAAAGTCAAAAATTCATATGACATTAACACTCAACTATTTTATTTTTTGTTTCCATAGGTAGGCAGATAAATCAAAATTGTAACAAATTTGTAGAATTTTTAACTTCTTGTAATTGGAAAATGGAGCTAGATAGAAACAACGTTTTGAATACATATTGTAGATAGTAACATTTAGTATACAATGTTATTAAAAAAATTCCTATTAATTCATAAATTTTGAGAATATTCCAGAAAAACTCTTCAGATCTTCAAGAAACTACCACTTCCGGTTGCACGATCAACACCAAAATCTAATCAGATCTAATCTAGGGTGTCAGAATATTGTATACCAAATTTCAAATTTTTTTATTCAGTGGTATTTGAGTTATCGTACCTCCAACATCCATCCTGACACACACACTGACACACACACTGACACATATACACACACACACACACACACACACACACACACACACACACACACACACACACACACACACACACACACACACACACACACACACACACACACAGACACACACACACACAGACACACACACACAGACATCATCGCGAAATTATCAAAATCGTGTTCTAGGAACCTCAAAACGTGCTTATCCATTGAAAACTCACTATCGAAATTTTAGCATAATTACAATACCTCTCTTACAGATATGAGTGGCGAGAGGTAAAAAGTTCGACAAATCGAATGCTGGAAACCGGAAGTCGGTATTATTATCCGTTCAGAAATGGCAGATGAATAAACACAAACATGACTAATATTTATTTTGTTTTCTTGTAGAATATAATTAAATTGCGGCTACACCAGAAACTCTAAAATTTTGAAAATTATGTTTTTCATAGAAAAATGTTTCAGAAATCGAATGCTTAAAACCGGAAGTCGATATATTTATCCGATAAAATATTACAGCCATTTTCCTGTGTTATGACAAAATAACGACTTTATAATTAATTCGAAAATATGCAAAATTTATTTTCTTGATTTTCTAGCAAACAGTGCCATTTATAAAAAAATCTATACAGGTTGGTGGAGGTGAAATGCGAACATAGGGAACATACATGACAATCGAACTTTCATGCCAGGTATCTTGATATATTTTGTAGTAGTGTCACAAAACGAAGTAATGTTAATTTGTGTGGCAAAAGAGTAATCAATAACAGAAATAATAATAAAATCTAAAACTGCATGTAAACTTTCTCGTTCTGCTCGTATACATACATATTATTATGCAAAGAAAATATTTTAATGAAAATAAAAATTTCAATAATATGACAGCTACTTTGACATTGACAGTACTTATTCCACGTATATCAAGATGCCTAGCATAACTCCATTGTCATTATATTTCCCTATGTTCGCATTTCACCTCCACCAACCTGTATAAATCTATCTTGTAGAGAATTTTGTGCTCTACAATTCCGTTTAACAGTTTTCTTCGTAATGTAAACCATTTGCAAGATAAACGCGAAAAACAAAAAACGGGGACAATTTTTTCAAAATGGCGGCTGACACGGACACTTCCGGTGATGCCTCCACCCCTTAAAATACTCAATAAGGTGTGTTAAATAAGAAAAAAAATTAAAATTGCTTTTGGCTCAAAGTGCACAATTCACATTATATATTACTGTAAGCCGGTGGACTATTAAACACAAATAAAACGTGCATACTTATTTACTTTTACATTTAAAAACCATAACAATTTTAAAATAACAAAAATACATTTTTATTAATTTATAATGAATGGTACGTAGAGCCTTTGGGGTGCCCAGCCGTCTGAAGAATGCATCTGTGAAGAAAAAGCAAGACCATTTGTCATCTTTAAATTTATATTAATGTTTAATATAGAAAATATTTTTTAATTGTTATATAATGTCGATATAATGTATTGTGATCATTGGTTGTTCATGTAAATATAAATTCGAATGTGATCCACAACCCATTGATATTCTTATATTTTAGATTCACCGATATTCGTATATTTCAAGTTGGTTGCCTAAAACAGAAATCATTTAGCCCAAATTAATTTTCTGACAATTTATTGGTGATATAATACCGATAATACTTGCACAGACTAGTATTTTTATATTTAGTGCATATCTCCCTTTGATTAAAAATCAGTTTTTATCTTGATATTTGAAACTGATGGTGATGTGTCGACTTGCGTGATTATTATTTCAGTCAATTTTAATACTTATTACAAAATGTACTAATATTCAATTTATACCAAACGATTTATTTTTGTTTATAGTGATACTTACCTAATGTTTAGGATAATAACCTGAAAAGATGATCAAGGATGCAGAAAATCGTAAGTGATTTTATTTTATAAATAAAACAAACATTTCTTTATTATCATTTATTGGCATAATATAAAATTAATATAACATTAGTGTTTCCGTGTCTATAACATAAATTATTTATATCTGATAAAAACCTTAAATATTTACACTAGTTATACAGTTAGACGTTGATGTATATTACAGAATTATCTGCATAAATTCCACCAACCACCATAGAACTGATTCCCTGAGAATTTTAAATTCCCGTGAAGTATTGCTAAGGAAAATTTGCATGCTTGCAACTGCAGTTCTGTGGTCACTTGGTCACAACCAAAATTTGATCATTTTACAACATGTACATGTCTACGTTTTGGAAGACAATGTTGTAAATTTGTGCGTCTACTGTTGCTCATTTATTGTTTCTTTCTTTAGAACTTTTTATGTATCGATATCATAGGGCGTGATGATTTAATTACTTATCCCATAAAAACCAAAATAAACTTGGCTGAATTCACAATGGACGTAAGCATAAGTTGTGCCTATTCTACAAAGAACTGAGTCAAAGTTCGCCAAATAATTACTCGCTTGAACGCAAATGAATCAAGGGAAAACCGAGCTAGATGACTTCTTTATACACTATTTCAAGGTAGCGAAGCGGTTTCTGTCAAAAAATTCTGATAATCTATGTCCGCTCGATTAATATTGTTTACCAATACCAATTTATAATTTCTAAGCCCAGTCTTCTCTTATTTCGCGTACTGTACGTAAAGTTGAACTGAATTCAATTTTACTTTTATCTTACGTATTTATGCAGTTTTGTAAGCCCTTTTATTGTAATTTAACATTTAAAAAATGTTTCCTTACGTCTACGTTCATTGTGATTTCGAACTTACACACTTTTGTTAAAACTAACCTATAAAGTTTGATAAAACTGTTTGTATGTATTTCGTTCTTCATAAAATCTAATATAATAATATCAAAATTATTTAACTTAGGAACAGTGTTTAAAACAGGAATGTTATCATCATTTCCAAAAAACATCCAAATCACAAAGAAGACAAACAAATAATTTCCTATTTGAAATAACCATACATTATTTGTAAGATTTTCCAATACAGCACCTAAAGTCAAAATAAATTTTTAACTAATATAGGCAACTATTTACAAATACATCTAAATCAATAATTACGCGATATGTACATACAATGAAATTAAAGCACAATTCGTTTTACTAACTAAACTAATTCGTTTTGTTTTTATGCATAAGTAATAACAAGAGCCATTAATTCATTTGAAAAAATACGACATAAAAGCTGGAGTATTTAAAAGCCAATTTTGACTCGAATTATTTTGAGGTAAGAATTATGAGTAATTTTATCAAATTAATTTATGGCTCTAATTATATTTAGTACATACATACATATCTTTCACGCCTATCTTGGGTGTGCGTGATATTTTAACGCTAAAAACTGCCTTCTCCGAACAAATAGAACATTCTAATTATTGGTCAAAAATAACGTGTGTATAAAAAGAATAACACGTATCACGTATCTTTGGATGATACAATAAAAAATTACCTGTATGACGTGTGAAGAATAATCGTAAATAATAGTAATAGTATATTACATACCGAGCAGGGAAATGCTGCATTACAGCCGAGCGCTGCATAGATGACTAAGGTGCGCAGCACCGAGGTAAGCTATAAGCGCGAGGCTGGAATAAGCTTTCCCGCGAGGTTTGTATACTATTTTACTCACAATCCAGTCGATTAATAATATGCACGTTTTAAACATTACTTAATATTTTTGACAGTTTTATCATAATGTTTTCAGTTATAGTTCTAGGACAGTGTTGCTAAGTAATTTTATTGGAACTAGCCGGAAAAATATTTCCAGCCAGCTGGGAAGTAAAGTTTCCCATTACTCGCTTCCCAACTGTCTAGAAGGTTGGAAACGCGCATATTACTAACCGATTGTGAGTGAAAATATTTCTCAAACTTCTAACCCGGGAATAACATCACTTACTTTTGTCTTCTCAGTTCTTGTGTGCCATACATACACTTTAGTACAATTATCAGCTAGTGGTTCAAGCTCTTGTTTAGTTATTAAGAGAGAAAGAAAATCACTTTCTAAATTTCCTTTTTCCATGGTGTAAGAAAATACTGCTTGTGGCTTTGATAAAATCAAAGTGATGTTTACTGCAAAACCTGCCATGTCTGTAGCGAACGGCCTATTTGGTGCCCAGCCAGTTTTAAATGTTACTATCTGGCCTGAAAAGGAGGAAAATAATAAATAATTATCCACCTTAAAACTAAATGCTTATGTGAATGCAGCTCAATACAACATACTTCAAATAAATCATTAATATTATAATAATCTTGCTAGATAACGTACACAAATAGCAAAAATAAAATATTTTTGACAGCTGTCAGTGCATATATTGATCTTAAAAATGAATGAATAATTATTTAGTAAAGCCGTGGATAAAATATAGTATTCTACTCGAGTTTAACATGGAAATTACTTTCATTCATCTTAGTAATGACCGTCGTTAATCTCTCATCAAATAATATACTATTTATTAATATTTGAAGAAAAAAATTACCTGTTTGTGTATCTACAATTGGTTGTTCAGCTGTTAAACCTCCAACTAATCCTACTGGCCAAATGCCAACTTTCTTAATTTTGGTCATCTGGAATAAGATAAATCTCACACCCCTTCTTTGTGTTTGTCTTTATAGTTTATAATTTACCTCATTAAATATTTTAATGTTATAGGTGTTATCGTCATCCATAAAAAAGACGACACCTGTTTCTTCTTGTCCCTTATGTTCGCGGATCCATTGTAGCCCAAGGTTTCTTTGTTCTACTCCCCTATGTTTTTTCCATCTTTGAGCCTGAAATATTAACGAGTTAACAAATTTTATTTATTATTTTTAACTTTATATTTATTACTGATCGTCGCAACTGTTGATTCCATGGCGTTTTAACACATAAATGAGTATAACGCAGTAAATTACTTTCTTGTAAAAGTTTAGTAACTAGATGACTATATTCCGCAGAATCTTCAATTAATATCCAGTGCACATGCGGCACCAAAGCTAGCGTTTGTGAAATTCTGTGCAAATTTTTATCATTTATTATTATTTACTTGGGTCACATGTTAGATAAGTTTTATTTACCTTGTTAATTCGGCTTTTTGTTCATATCTCCTGTAGGTTGGTGTTATAGCATACACTATGGGTAAATTATTGTGTTTATATTGTTGTACTGTCTTCAAATGGATAACTTTTTCCAGTCTTTCGTTTAAATTATCGTTGATTGCTACTAGTTCATTCTTTTCCGAGTTTAATGTATCTGAAAACAACAAATACGGAAGAGATAACAAAATTAAATACAACTGCTTCAAATATACTTACATATTTCGTGTTTTAAATTTATTATAAATATAAACAGGCATATTGCACATGCTATAAATAAATATGTTCTTCGATTTCTCATATCTAAAATGGATTGAGATAAATTCATTGTTAAAATATAACCTATATTACAACATGATATTAAACGTCACTATTAAATGTCAATGTCAAATTTGTGTTCATCAGGGTTACTAGTACCAACCTAAGAAGATCATAACCAATCTTTGAAAAATAATAATCATTTTCATATAGTAGTTGAGTGGGGCTACCGTATTTAAATTATTTTCACTGAAATGAATATAATATAATTATAATTTTATTAGTCCTAATTCACAATGAACGTAAACATAAAATTCACGTAAGAGAACATTTTTATAATGTTAAATTTCAATTAAATTTTTGAACTACCTATGTGATTTCAAAACTGCATAAATTTTACCTACAGGTACGGTACGTGCACGTAACAAAAACAAAGTTGGTTCAACTTTATGTATCTGTTTATGGCTGTATCCCACGGTGTGATATATCCGCAATTTGTTGCCCGTAACCGCAACGGTTGCCTACAATGGAGACAGAACCTAATGTGCTAGGCAACTTTTTAACGGCAATTAATTTAGCTTTGTGCAGCTAAACTTTTTCTGTAGCGGCAATATTTTATGAGCAACTCGCGTATGCGCATGAGCAGTTCGAAGATTAGATACTGCGCAAGCGTTGCTTATGTCAAAACAGTGCAGTGAATATTTTAACTTTTAGTTTAGGTAGGTTATGTTATGTTATGTTTACATTGTGACATATTTGTAATTTATTTCCTGATATTTTTCAAATACAAATTTTAATAAACGTCAAAAAATGTCGAATGTCATTTAAAACAGAAAATTTCCTATTACACAGCAGAAACTTTAAGTAACGAAATTCCCTAAGTTTTAAAGAAACTTTTGTTCGTGGGATAGACAATAAAAACAGTTGCCATTATTAGCAATTTTAAAATTGCCTGTATTTCTATCGTGGGATACAGCCATTTAAAGTCTCTTTACGCTTATGCTTACGTCCATTGCGAATTCAACTTTATGTTCAATACTTGGAAGTTCCAAAGGTGGTAAAGTTCACGCAATCTAAGAAATGACGCTACCGCACCAGCATAATACTATTACTATCCAACTTAAAATATTAGCTATAAACTCCATATTTGCATGTTCTAAATCACTTTGAAACACCTCTACGAACCCCTACCTTTTTGAGTTGGACTCGTCCAAACGAAACGAATATTAGTCTCTGCGCAAGTCCTTTCTTAAATTGTGCGAACTCTAAGTGCCAAAAATATGGTTTTGAAATAATGAAGAAAAACATAATAAAGCAAAAACAAGTCTTGTTTGGTTAATACATATTTTAGAGAAGCAGCACAAAATTTGATTTTTTAGAAATATGTTTCATTACCATTATGGTTTCAGTTTACGAATCTAAAAATTGTTATTTTTATCAATATAAGTAACACTTTATATAGGTGTTAGTAAAATTTATTATACCTGGCGCCAGATTACTTCACAGCAAACGACAATATAGTTTTATGCAGCATGTGCAGCAGTCTTGACAGCAAAATATACTGAAGCTTACATTTTAAATTACTCGCATCAAATCATCTTGACTTGTAACCAAACATTTTTTGTGCTATCTGATCATGGGCGTCGCCAGGTTATTTCCTAGGGGGGGGCAAATTATTTTTGGGACCAGTAATGTAGTCCTAAAAAATTAATTTGGTGGGGAGAAAGAAAAAAAAGCGCCGCAGACGAAATTTTTTTTGAGTTCAAGGTCAAAGGCTGCTTCATTAAAAGTTAAGTTATACATACACTTGAAATTACATCATATTTTACCCTCTATCAATTACAAAAATTAAAATAAATAATAAATTTAAAAAAAATAATGCAATAAATGTCTTATTTTAGCATTTAGATAAGTACGTAGGCAAAAATATAAATACTAATTCGCTGGGGGAAGGTGGTTTAATTCCTAAACCTTCCTGGCTACGCCAATGATTAGAACTATACATTTCTGATATCCAGTACCTACATTAAAGATTCAGAATAAACCTTAAATACCGTTTCTTGCAAATCTCTATACCTATATTTAATAAGAAATAATAAATTTAGCCAACGTCGGGCAATAAAAGCATATCAAAGCTCGCTGCAACCCATAACCCATGTTGCCCATTGTTGTTGCTTCATTTAGATTTTCGAGGAAAATACTACCCTCCAATTAAACTCATTTTCTGAGTACAGGAGCATTATTCTTGAAAAGATTCGCGTATTTCGTACATTGAAATTTCTAAAAAAAATTCCAAGTTTTTTTGTCATATAGGTATGAAATTTGAGTTTCTGTATCATTATCTAGGGGGGGGGGGCAGGCGCCCCCCCTTGCCCCCCCCCTAACGACGCCCATGTATCTGATGACTTGTTCTAACCACAGCAGACCATAGTTTACCATACCAATTGACCCGGCATGTAGCCAAAAATCGCACATTGCATCTTTGTTGGCAAAATCTCAATGTTCAATTTTTTGCACTTACCTCCTTTGGAACTTCCACGCTTTAATTAAAAATGACCTAAGAACAAGTTCTACCAAACACGGGTATAATATGGCGTAAATTATGACTTTTGACCATGACAGTTAACGCGATAACTAAGTTTGTTGCTCAATGGTCAATTCTGTTCACGCTTTTCACTTTTTGTAAATTAAAACAATTTAAACAAAAACTGTAGTTGCTACAGATCTATAAAACTGTAAATATTAAACAAAATCGCAATTGACCTATCCTGTCAGAAGAAGAGAGTGCGATAGATACAAAGTAACATTGTGTTGAGTGAGACAGCAAGCTGTTGCGCAGTACGCTGTGCGCATGCTCGTGGCAAAAGGAAGTGACGTCAATAGACCAATCCTGGTGATGCGCGCGTATTTTGACAGATTTGTACAAATGTCAAAATTTAATTTCAATTTTTTTACGATTTTATTAATTTGTTTCATATCTGTTCCGTACTAAATTGTTCAAATTGCGCGATGTCATTAAATTGGATTGCTCCTTTTAAAAAATTTAAAATAAGAAATGTCAAACTTCAACTAACCGCACTTTCTGTTGTCACAGCGTACTGCGCAGCAGTTTTGCTGTCTCACTCAACACAACATGTTACTTTGTATCTATCGTACTCACTTCCTCTAACCGGATGCCTAATGCCCAAGCATGCGCGCGCAACCGAAGTTCAACACAATAGGTCAATTTTTATAATCATATGAACATTTTTATATTTGTCAACAAACATTGATGTGATTTTGTTCAATATTTAAAGATTTACAAATTTTTAAAACTTATAGATTTGCACAGAATCCCACCATTAATTTGATAGAAGGCGAAACAAGCTGACTGTAGGAGGCAGCACTGACGTACTTCAAGTGAAGGGTAACCATACATCGTTTTATTATATCGTGCGATAATTTAAGAGTTTTGTTAAATTAAAGACTATCTTCTTGGCGTTTTGTTTAAATGGGGATGTAATATCAAAATAATTGTTGATTGCAATAAAAATAAATCTTGAAAAAAAACCTTCACTTGCAGCTTATTTTTGGGAACGTCTTCAACACTGGAATATTATAAACTAGAAAATTCAAAAAGAGAATATTCTTGACAGGAATAATAAAAATCACAAAATCCCAAGCTAAGGAAAATTCATTCACAAAAAAAACATTAATAGAAAAGAGAAATCTGGAATCAAGTAAACACAGAAACTTTACTGGCGGCCAAACCTGAAGTTGGCTGCAAGCTATCAGCTGAACAACGCGTTGTGGCCGTTTAAAAAACGAGTTCTGTTGGACTCAAGAAGGGTTTTGTTAGCATATATTAGTTTATGTCAAAAAAACGGAGTTCTGTTGGACGCAAGAAGGGTTTTGTTAGCATAGATTAGTTTATATATTAGCCAGAATCCGATTATTTCCGCAGCCATATTTTTTCCAGTTTTGAATATTCCTTTACATGCGTTTTCTGAATCAATCAGATTCCAAATTTGAATTTTCTATGAATGCATTTTTTATGTAAGCATTTTCTTGTCTCTGAATTTTCGTTTGTTTTATGATTCCGGGCAAGAATTTTCTTGTATTTGAATTTTCTAGCTCTGAGTTTTTTAGATTTGAGTAGGCACCCTTAAAAAACTATTATAATATATTAGGTATATCAAGTAGATTTAGGGAAATTTGTGTGTGTGTGTAATGTTTTGGTTGGTGTTGGTGACATTATTATTGCCATTTATTTAATTGTCACGTGAAAGTATAAAATTACTGAACTATTCTAGGTGATAAGTGAAGACCTTATGGAAAATATTGAACTTGTATGTTTTCCATTACTATATTTATTAATTTTATTGAATAAAAACTAATTTATTAAGCAAAACAGAAAGATGTAGAGGTTTTACTGAAATTTGTACGTTCTCAAATTTGACGTCATATGATTCTCCAATACCAACCTTCTAAAAAAATATGTTGCGTGTCACAAAATGAGTTCTGGCGACATTCAGTTAAGTTTCACAATGTTAACTTTGTGAACGCTAAATAGAAAAAAATATTTTGTACTCATACATTGAAATCTATTGTTTCGCGTCACCTAAAACCCTGTTCTCACGAGGATTCTTTGAAGATTCTACCAAGATTCTGAGTCCTGGAAAGGAAGAAGTTTCAAGATCCTGAATCTTGAAAAAAATTAATGGTTTTGAATCAATCAATAAATTATAAATTCTTCTTTTCCAAGACTCATTGAAGATTCAATTTAGCGGCACCGCAATTTAACAGGCAATTCTCATTAGAAATAAGAACACTTCTACTTTCCCAGGATTCAAAATCTTGGTAGAATCTTCAAACAATCCTCGTGCGGGTACAAACAAGACTTATATAATTAAATTGTTCAATAATTTACACACGTGCGAAGTTCCAACTTTAAAAAATTAGTAATAACAATTATATTAGATAGTAAGTCCGTCATAATCTAGGGCACAACTAATCATTTTTATAAAAATAAATCAATAATAATAGGTTAGATTTAATAATTGCGAACGAAGTACCAAACACGCATTTGTTGAACCAAGTTGGGTAATAGAGAACCGGATAAGTAACAAAAGTAATTCTGTTCCGTTTGTGACCCGGTTGCACTTATGGTAACTGAGGTTGAAATTGGTTACACTACAAGGCAAGTCCAAAACGCCTACATAGTTTTGTAAAATTCAATTGTAGTGTAGGTAAATAATTATTGTCAATAATTATTGTATATTTAAGTTATAATAGGATACTATATTTTAGCATTTAAAAATATAAAAATGTTGACAAGAACTATCATCCTTCCTAAATAATTAAACGAAAATGAATTTAATATTATGATTCTTGAAACAACATTTTTTTAATAAATTCATTTGAATTAAATTTTTCACAGCAGCTTTTAAACATATCATATACTTTATTTTTTATTTAAATAATTTCCGTAAAAGCTGAATTGTGGTTCTGTGTTCTGTGGTATGCAATCATTTAAATTCGTTATTATAAAAATATAATCTAAACATGTATAGGTACATTAAAAAGAGCAGAAAGTAACTTTTTGCAGATTACATTACATTATAGCACGGTTAATTATTAATCGTAAAAAAACATGTAGGTACATTATTGATTTTTATTAACAATCAACAGTAATTTTGTAATTTTTCATACCGTGAGTTTTATTTAACGTGAAACATGGGATCTTTCATATCCATGGTTACGAATTTGACAGCAATGTATTAGAACAATTCATTTAAAATAAAACATAGGCTGTCATTATCAAGTAAATATAACCTGTCAATTAGGGTTGTGTTGTTCTTAAAAATAAGGTATACAATTTATTGAAGAAAAGGTGCAAATGATACGTTGGTATAATGCAGATGTTAGCTTCAGACAAGTACCTATCTGATTTATTTCGTGTATTTGAGAATTTGTTATAAATTGTATTCTGAAAAAATATCTATTAAATGTTTATATTTCTTGCAACTTTTTTCATATCTAAAATGATTAGAAATTCATACATATTATTTCATTTGCTATGTTCTATTTTAAATGAAACGCTCTAATACATTGCTGTCAAATTCGTAACCATGGATATGAAAGATCCCATGTTTCACGTTAAATAAAATTCACAGATATCTCATATCAACGAAAGCTAAAATTTTGAATAAGAAAAACAAAACAACAAACATTATGTAAATAAACTTGACAAATATTACTATAAATTTAACCAAACCTTTTTTGCCGATGTTATCAATAATTTTCTTATTTAAAATGGTCCAATTTTACTCATTTAACCAACCTCGTTGCTGTACTTAAATTAATATATACCCTGTTTCAAATAATGAAAGAATTTTGACAATTAACTGGGGCGTGGTTTAAGAGTACGGGACAAAATATGTACTTTTTAAAAATAATAATAGGTAGGTACGTATATTACGTGTGTTGAACGCATTAAAAAAAATCGTTCATTATTAAAAATCCCGCATTAGGAGTCACGGAAAATATATAAATGTGTATTTTATATTTTAGAACAATGAGCGATAGTACCTATTACTGCTATAAATTAAAATTTACATAAGTATTATTAACTAAAAATAACATAAGTACCTATAACTGTAATTTCAAATTGGTCATTCCACGATTTACGAGCACACGAGCAATCTTGATAAAATAAATTTTAAACTGTTTTTCTGTGTAGTTACGTATAATTTTTTATTTATTTTGCTATGACTCATTTTTTACGTATTATAATATACAATAATCAATTTTAAAAAAAATCGCAAAAAATAGCATCATATTTCAAGCAAACATTTTTTTGCCACTGGTCGGTAGTTATTTTTAATAATTTTTTTCAAATCTTCTACAATGAAAGTAATTGTTTACATAAAATCTAGGTAATACTAATAAATGCCTAATGATGTATGCTACTCCAGTGGTCCAAAAATGTCTACTTCAAGTAAACTACCCTTAACTTTGCGAATTTAAAAAAATTCTTTATTTCATGATCAGCACGTCGTACAGTATATACCCTTTAATTTTTTGTCCTAAGTTGTGAAACACACTGTGTAACTTAACTGATACTAACTAATATTATACAGGTGCTTCAAAATTATTAAGAATAAAATTAAGGTTAGGACATTAGTATTTGACGTAACAACGCAACCCGCTGGTCTGATAGGTTACAATAATGAATACAAATTAGTAAACAATAAAATTGAATGCAGTGTTACACTTTAATTATAAAATTAATTTTAACGTTTACTAATTTTTATTCATTACTGGAACCTGTCAGACCAGTGGCACGATAAATGTTTGCTCCAAGGAGTGTGCAATTATATTTATGAATTTCGGAAAAATGCTTTTTGCGTTGTAATTTTTTTGTCAATAATTTTGAAGAACCTTGTATAATACTTACCTAAAATATAAATCAGTAACATATTGAAAATTAAAATATTCATTTGCAAACTCATAACTTGTAAAAATTATAATTTTAAACATTAGCAACACAAAACGAGTGGTAGGTACAGTAGCAGACAATAGTTTTCGGAATAAGTTCCCACTACAAATACGATTTCTGTTCTAAAAATAAGATTCAAATTTTTCCAAATATGGGACGTATACAGAGGTTTATCCAAGACACAAGTTTTTGTTTCTTGCTGTAGCTCCGTGCGTCGATTTTTAGAGCAGAAATCGTATTTGTAGTTGGGAAGTATTCTGAAAACTAAAACCCTGTTTGCTCGAGGATGGTTTTGAAGTAATCAATCATTTATAAATTATTCTTTTCCAAGACTCATTGAAGATTCAATTTAGCGGCACCGCAATTTAACAGGCAATTCTCACTAGAAAGAAGAAAACTTCTTCTTTTCCAGGATTCAGAATCTTGGTAGAATCTTCAAAGAATCCTCGTACAAACATGGTTTAATGTCTTCTACTGTACCAACAGTGCGGTGCATGTGATTAATTGAAAATAAATGATAATATAAATTAATAATGTACTTACGGTGGCGTAAAAATATGAAATGTTTTATTCTAACTTCTAAATAACCCGAATTAGAACTATATGAACAGGAACTCATTTTGTTTTATCTAACTCACAGAGCATGCACGAAAAGAAAAAAATAAAGTAAATGTTAAACAAAACATAAACTTTTTTCTTATCGCAGTTTGTATAATCAGGAAAATAAATTAACAAAATTTATTAGCGGCCTGTACAATTATTCATACCTAAACAGATAATCATATTTCAAAATTAAATAATACTTATAAAATGATTCCAACAGGTGCAGTACAAAGATAATGAAAGGCGAAAGTGAGAAAAAATAAACAAGGCCACTCCCAACATCGTATTCTGAAGCGGTAGAGATGTGTAACATGCATACGGTCAATGACAGGGCCGTAGTAGGAATTTTTATTGTTGCAAAATATGACAGCGCGAGGTTTCATATTTCTACGCTTGTTTTGTTGCTGTAATTTAAATACAATAACTGTCGATTTGTCGCAAGAGATATGATTGTTAAAATTCTTTGGAAATTCGGATTATTTACACATGTGAATTTTTCAATAATTATTGGTTGTTTATTTAAAATTAGCAGAAAGCCTCGCATTGCAAATTGTATTTAAAATATACCTGAGATTAATATTAATTTTATTTTTATTAATATTATTTATCATAAGAAACATTTACCAACTCTGATATTTATAATGTTTTTATAATTATTTTAGATTTGCGCCATTTTCATGTGAAATGTGAAATATATAATTTTTTTGGCAGTATATTACAAAAATTTAACGGTGGGATTAACTATTTTGAATTAGTAATTTACATTGCAATTACAACCTAAACCCTAACGCACGCACATTTTGTATTACCGACAAACTTATTTATTTGAAATATTGTATTTTCTTTGAACAAGTGCTAAAATATGTCGCTAGTAAATGCGAGAGTAAATGTCACTTTTAAAATTAACCTGTTTTATTTATTTCAGACTCAATAGCATTTTCGTAGGTTCTCTTTTATTTAAAAGTTACTTTTTTTAAATAATCTCTTACCCAAAACTATAAATTTCGTGTTTCTTTGTCGCATTAGTGTGTAAACATCATGACCATGACTCATGACACCATGTGTAAAATTGCAACTACCATAAAAGTCAACGATATGTGATTGTTATGTTTACACTTCAGGTAGGGACGCGCCAACCCGAAGGTGTAGGTAGTGCACCGCACACGGGCAAATTTCAGGGGCGGCAAAAAGCCGCCTCGTCAGTCGCTGTTTAATAATAATAATCGTAAAAAACGTTTGTCATTTTAATTAAATAATTGTGGGCTGTAAAATAGTATATTATATATTGAGGGACTAAAGTGCATGATTTAATACTGAGGGTGAAGTTTATTTCACGAGCCGAAGGTGAGGGAAATAATCACCTGAGGGATTAAAGATACTTTAGTCCTGTGGTATATACGCTATTTTTTGCACTTCATCCTCAAATGAATGCAAAATAGTTTAAAAGAATACACATTTTGCAATTTTGACAGTAAATTTTATGACAAATATTTATATTGTTACCATAGATACTCTGTAACAAATAGCACGTATTTACTTGACAACGGGAATAATTAATTCAATTTCTTGACAACGGGATTAAATATGAAAAATAATCCCTTGGGATCAAATTAAGAACCTAAGTCCCTAAAAATAAAGGGTAAAGAAGAGTTATAGTCCCGGAAGTGCAAAAAAATATTTTTGTTTAAATGACGAAAATAAATAATGTTACATAATTATGGAAAATGCAGATGGTTGATAATATTTTAGAACGAGTACCTACAATAAATTAATCATTTCTAAAGTCCAATTTTGCGCGTAAATTTTAAAAACACGGGTCTTACCCGATTATGCCATGAAATTGGGTCCTTTCCCGGCGATTCGGTCAGTCCCTTGACTTCCAAAAATTGGTGATTCCCTTTTCCCAAGAAACGATGCGAAGGTATAAAGAGTTTAAAAAAAATAATTGCAGTTAAAAAATAATTTTCAAATGGATTTAAAAATATAAGATTATTTAGATACATTTAAAATTTTATTGTGTTTTATTGTCGACATACATAGGGGCGGCAAAAAAGTCTTGCAGCCGGGCGGCAAATTTCGTTGGCACGCCCCTGACTTCAGGAGGTCAAAAATACATTTGTTTTACTTATATGGTTTACTTAAAACAAGACCTGTTAAGGTTGTCGAATTTATTTCTTAAATAAATGTGTCTTAGTATAATGCAGGAAGTTCTATTGGCAAATATTTTTTTATCGTAGTCTATAATGCAAGTTAAGTATGATGACAGATCAGTAGTGAGTTATTTAGACAAAAATTAGTACCTTTCAAAGGTACTATGTTTTAAAAGACTGAGCCGGGCATTAAACTATTAATATCGTAATGTAATAGTTCAATTTGATTGTTAAATGTTTGTAGTACGGACCTGTGCATGTTATAAATATAAATATAATAATTTGTAACAGTCCATTGGCTTTGCTTGCTTATATTTACAAGATAAAATAATTTTTTGTTTATCTTTTAAAATCACATCAATTAAAATTCTGGTTCAGTTTTATAATACTTCAGAGTAAAAGGTTAAAAGTTAAATTTGTAGGTAACTATTAATTTGATAGGTACAACTGTTCCGATTTAATTATGAAAATTTATTGAGTATGAATAGAAAACATTTTGTTTTTGCTTACAATGAATATACTAGGTCAGTATTGGCCAATACATGACATTAGGAAAATAAGCACGATGTTTAGACCTTATAGGAATAGTAATCTGTAGGTAAGGCATATCGGTATATGCTTTTGATTTAACGAATGGCATTGTTTTTATTCTTTTAGTCCGTTTCATTTAATTTAAGGAATTAGACCATAAAAAACAAAATGATACAATAATTGTGTGCAATTTCAAATGGGAGAATACACTGATGTTTATTTCACGAGCCGAAGGTAAGGGGAAAAAATAGTCAACTAAAGCACTAAAGGGATTATAGGTAGGTATACATTACATACCTACTTTAGTCCTGTGGTATATGCGCTATTTTTGTACTTAACTCTCATACGAATGCATAATCGTTTAAAAGTAGACACATTTTGTAATTCTGACAATACAAACTTTATGACAAATACTTATATTTTTTCTATTTTCGTTAGGTAATAGTCATTTTATTTTACTAATTTGCAGTAGAATATGAACATCATTATTTCACGTAATGATCTTTATTTCACTGTTTTTATTTAATAAGAAGTACTTATATAAAATTATATTTATTAAATAAATTATACATCACTTTGCATATAAACTTACTCGCAATCGCATATTTAATACAGTTAATACTCAAATAAAAAGTTTTTTTTGTATATAACCTAATTTGGTTGTTTGTGTATAACATAATTCAAAAAAATTCGAACGAAAGTGGAAAAAATTTAACGAATCTTAGTAGCAACCTTATTTTTTATGTTGTTTACAAAACTCGGCTGTGCCTCATGCTGCAAATTTTACATACGTAAGGTAACAACCTTCGTTTCCTTACTTATTACATCATTAGCTATTACCATAGATAAACTGTAACAAATAGCACGTATTTATTTGACAACGATACTATTTATTAATTCAATTCCTTGACAACGGGATTAAATATAAAATATCCCTAGGTATCAATAAAGAACCTTGCAAAAAATAATTAATGTCTATTCTTTAAACTAAATAAAGAACACATAATTTGTTACAACTGGAAGCTGAATTTAGAGCTATTGAATTATATAAATTATAATTTTAAGCCTTGATACGTTGATCGTTACGTTAGTTGTTTCTGGTTGTTTCCATAGGCTACAAATAAAAAACGTGTACTAAGTATACCTGTGAGTTTTAACTATGAAGCTATTCAGGGCTAGTAAATTATAGATTACAATTAACAATCAATAAGAATAGAATAATTCACGTCTTAATTTTGACGTTGTGAACTTGAATGCTAGTGTTATATCGTATTTTATTTTTCTGTTTTCTATATAAGCCAAAGTGCGCTGTTAAGTTTTAGCAATTTAACAAACTTTTGCATAAATCAAAATGAATGTAATCAACTAATCAGAGACAGAGACATTGTTACAGTTAAAAATTTTAATTGGGCTAAAACTGAGATTTACGAAAACGTTGACAATAGACATAACGTAAGCAACATAGAAAATTCATTTTTCTTGCGCATAAGTTACTAAATTACTTTACCGAAAATTGCTTCAAATAAAGATAAAATTATGCTTCTAAATCTACTCAGAAAATTTAATTTTGTTACTTCATAATAATGAAAACGGACTCTTTTTAAGTTTGTTAAACACTCGATTAAACATTACGTCTCATGAGACTAATTATTGTTAATGTTGTTTAATGTCCAATCAAAGCTGATAATATAAAAACATAAAACTAATTGATAATTAGTACAGGAATAAAATAGATAAATTACTATAATTTTTGCGATGTGGTAACAACATTTTCGTTACATTTTCCGGAGTATTTACTAGAAATTGTAATAATTTATAGATGCCAGAATGATGACCGTTCTGAACTAGAACCATACGCGAATAGAATGACAATTATCGCAATTAATCGTATTTTCTAACTATAAACTCAATACGCAGTAGGTACGCACTTTCTTCAAACTAGTTTTCCAGAAACGCCTTTGGCAGCCAACAAATCAAGCAATCTATGAAACATCTCATTATATCATCTGTCACTTATTTTCTTTCCGGTTAAGAAATACTCGCACTGTAATAGTGTAAACGATACGTATTAGTTTTAAATGCCATTTGTCTAAATGGGATCATGATTGAAATCGAGTAGGTACTAGCAAATTCAAACTCAATTAAGAAGATGTTGTTACGTTTTTAATGACGTAACCATAGTTGTTCATAAATCAAAATGGGGAGTGTCCTCAAATAAAAATTGTATTAAATTGAACTGATCAAAAACAGGGTGATGATTATATGAGACCATTATTTCACCATTTCACCATATTAAATTATTAAATTGAGAAAATGTATATACCTATTTATTTTTGAATCATAAAATCATAATTTTATTTCATACTGGAAACATTATAATAACATTTTGAGGATATTCTTTGATCACAAAGAAGTTGCAGTACGTAGATTATACGATTGTTTGCAGGGAGTCATATTATATAAATTACTCATCAATAAATATTATTAATCAAGGTTTGTAACCATTTAAATTTCTTGTATTTTACCCAACTTTCTGTAACATAAATAGTAAACATTATAATCAATTGCTAGCTTACGTAGGTATTCAAATTTTTAAATTTATATATTTTTCCGTTGATCGTTCATTTATGTATACAAAATTAATGACCTCTATTAATGCAATGCATGATTTTTATTAAAAAACGATAACCGCTAAGTTATAGCAAAATGCTGAACATAATTGAACAAAATTATTTTGACAGTTCTAGCTTAATAATATTCACAGGGCTGTAGCCAGGAGGGCAATGCCCTGCCTGTAAAAACTCTTGCCCTTCCTGGAGCTGAAAAGTTGATTTTTACCTACTTTCATCATTTTAAAAAAAAATCTTCAAAATTAATATTATAATATTTATTTACAAAATAATATCAATGAAATCCGAATTCAATTTTCGAATCAGGAAGTGTGGTTCAATAACTGACATCAAGTAAGTATCACCGTCATATTTTCATTACATCGCCGCGCCAAGCTTTTAACCTTGAGTGGAAAAAATATTTCACCTGCGGCGCATTTTCATTCCTCAACCACTCGACTTCCTTAAAATACATAAATGTACAAAATCAATGTTGCCCTTTCTACAAAATATTTGGTCCTTCCTAAAAATATCACCTGGCTACGGCCCTGAATATTTACAAATTCATGTGATTAAGGAGATTTTTTAGCCATGGCAGAAAACAGTCAAAAACATTGATTCCGCACGCTATTCTATATCGTTTATTGTTTTGTTAAAAAAAAACAAATAATTTATGCTTGAGGGGAAATAATAATTTTGGCACCCATATTTGTAAAAAAAAACTGCAATATTTGTAAAAAAGAGGGTTTTCGCGCGCAACTGTACAGCTTTTATTTATTTACTTCAAATTTTAATATGTTGTCAACAAAGCTTGGATCTGCAAAATAACCAATCGATTTTTTAAAATTCGTTTTAAAATATAAGATTTTTGTGTTCAAAAAATAACAACAATTGTCAAAATTCAAATTAATATTATTTCGAATTTAAAGAAAAATTTTAAAATTATGCATCGACCATTTTGTAGATTGTACTTTTATCTTCAACAATATCTTTAGATTATTATATTTAACAAAACAATAAACACTGTCGAGTGGCGCGCGAAATCCATCGCGGTAGAGAATCGTCTTAATGCTCAAGTAGTATCAAACGTTTACTATCCTAACATTTAACATATATTCATCATGGAATAATAGTATATTATACATCGAGGGAGAGAAATGCATGTTTTTTTCATGAGGTGCAATTTGTAGCCAGAGGGCGAAGCGAAGCGTAGCCCGAGGGATACAAAGCAACGAGGGAAAAATTGCAGTCTCTCCTGAGGGGTATATACTATTTTTTACACGGACCAAATTAATTTACTTTATAAATATAGTAATAAATTATCAAGTATGTTATGTGTTGTTGGTAACGTAAATCAAACATAGCAACCCACAGAAACAAATAAATAATAATAATATAAACGCCCTAGGGAGTGATTATTTCCCTATAAGGACTAAATGAATCACTTCTATCATGGTTTTTAATAAGAAAAAGTTGACGTTTACTCCCGTCCGTGTAAAAATTTATCCAAAATTTCAAATGTACGATCAACGGAAATATATAGTAACTAACTCATGTGTTAAGTGATTAATAATCTTGACAATTAACGCGTTGCTACTCTCACGCGTTAAAATGTCTCAATTATTAATCGGCCTCATTACTCATTAACACACTGGATAGTTAAATAACTATATTGATAACTGCCATTTGTAATTTATCATATTATAATAAAAATGAACTATTTATTTAATATGGTCGTAGATAAAATAAAGTACACCTTAAGGTGTTCGTCTACCCTAAAATTTTACAGCGTTACAGAGGTGTACGCCTCCCACGTTTACTTTAATTATAATTGAAATATAATGCTTTTACATATGAGTCTCGGTATTAACTAAGGATGTCTTAATGCTACTATATTTTTATTTTTTGTCTTTGGCCTAGAAATTTAAAGTAAAAAATATTTTAAAATGACGTTTTTTGCGGTTTTTTGTCATTATTTGATATTATTTTTTTCGGTCACTATAAACGGCAAGAAAAATTTAAAAAAAAGAAGCATGCAGCTAAGCTTTCTTTTTCGAATAATTTTTATTTTGCTTAATTTCTTTAAAAAATACAGAAGTTATTATGGGAATCTGGAGCCATATTTACAGTATTTTTCAACTTCAAAATGACATTGCTAGGATGCGGGAAAGTACGAGTTTCGGGCTGGTTTTGGGCAGCCGTAGTAGTGAGGAAGAGAGTGAAATAGAAAAAAAAAGTAATATCGAGAGTACCTATTCTAGGAATTCGAATAAAAAGTAGACAGGCCTCTTCACTTGAATGAATTAATGATTACGACACTTATCATCATGTGAGTAATTACCTTCTCTAAACTATCATTGAATAAATACACTATAATAACCGCAATAGGGAAGAATGTAAATGGAAGCTACAACACTGACTAAGCAAACTTCGATCTTAGATTTCTGATAAAGCTAACGTTCACCTTAAGCCTAAAGGCGTGGTATACAAATCTTACAGTTGAGTCATTCATTCAAAACGAGTTGTAGATTTTAACTTTTTTCTGTTCGTCTTTTATTGTGTTAGAAAAGTCCACTTCATTCTGACATAATAGTTTGTTGAGCGAATAACGAATAGTGAATGTTATTAAATGTAAATGCACCGTTTGATTTTGACAGTTTAATGTAATAGAGTACGTATGAGGTACGACCTATTTTTTATAATTTGGATGTATAATTAATTATGATAGTTAAATAAATAACCGTCAATTAATCAATGAGTCATGAGATTTTTCATCGAATAAAATTTACGAGTATAATATAATATTTATTTAAAACTGAAAGTAGACAAATTATATAAATTTATTCATGACATGTTATATAGAATTTGTTATCAGTAATTATCTATTTACTATTTTATATTGAAAGTTTAAATTGCTGGACATTTCCAAAAAAATTTGAATTATCTATTTTATTAGTTGATTTAAAACTATAAAATACAATTTGTGTCTGGGAATGGAAAATAGCATTTAAAATTTAATAAACAAGTTTCTTAATTTTTCATACAATATTGATACGTGAGTTTATAATTACAGATCTTGAAGATAATGCGTATTTTACCAGTAAAATGTTGTAATGGGGGTTTCCATGCCTACGGCTTTTAAAGAAATACTTATTGGATATAAATTTTCAGCATATATAAGTTATAGTAATGTGATAATAATTGTTAATTTTGATAGATCGAAATGTAAATGTAACTCTTTTGAAACGTGCATTAAAATGCGCCATGTGTGACGTAAACAACATTGAAACCAAACCCTGAGTAGATTTGTTTGTCTAAAATCGTTTTTAGTCGTTTTGACTACGGAATAGACGACGAACCTGTGTTGAAATAAGGTAAGATCTACGTATCGTATTCGGTCATTATCAGCGCGGTGAACGTATGTTCTCAGGGCCGGTGACGTCACACAAAATTTTATAATTTTTTTTCTATCTTATTGGCATCCTTTTGGCAAAAAGAAAAAATACGGGTCTAATATTTTAATGTATAGATTAACATATAAAGAAATCAACAAATCGTGAAAACCCTCATTGATAAACGGCAGTTCATATTACATATTAATTAACGTTATACGATACAAATATTGGGGACTTCGGGGTTCGAGCCTCCAGAGGAAAATATATGTGTACTATGTATAATAAATTTTACTTACCACCAGAAATATTTATCTTTAAGTTCATCTTTACGTTTTCGTCAGTTTGACAAACAACAACTTGATTAAAACTGGTATTGAAGTTGAAGACTGTAATTATGTAATCTAACCACACGATTTTTTTACCACACGAAAATTGATAATAGTGTACCAATCGGAAGCTGCTATAGATAGAATTATACGACTATACCGTGTGGTCCTTAAAAAGTGACACGACACAGTTATACAGTGTGTTCATTTTATGTGGTGCACCATTGCTATCTCGAGACTATATAGACCGAGATATAGACTTAAAAACTAATATCTCGTTGAATTCAGAAAAAAATACTGAATCGAATAAACAAATAAAAAAATAGGTCCCCATTTGAAATAAGAAAGTTGCACCCCGTAGTTTGAGAACCACTGGTCTAAATTTTATTTTTGTTTCGTTCATTAAAGTAGTCATATAAAATAGAAATTGTTTGCTAATTTAACCAACTTCGTAGCTCTTATAGTTCTCGAGTTAGCAATGGTGCGCCACTTATAGTGAACACTCTGTATATTTACTATTATTTTTTCTGAATTCTACCCGTTCTAACAATGCTTTTCAGTTTAAATGTCAAAACTATAACAATTGAAATAATTACTAATTTATTTTTGTTAAAATTCTATGGCTAATCAGACGAAACGGTTGTTTCGTCACACCAAGGAAAACCGTCACGAACAACTAGTCTAAAGTATTAAAAAACAAATAAGATATTTTATTTTCTGGATGAACTTAGAGCATACTTGGTGCATAACTGTGATATCACTTCTTTCGTATCTGTAAAGTTATAAGTTTTTGGAATCAGTAAGTATCAATGATATTTTGACTTTAGTTTGTAATTTTCTTTACGATTGCGATTCTCCTTGGCGTACCTATATTTTACATTTGTGATGTTTTTGAGAGTCATAATCACTCATAATCAATAAGGATGTATTGGACGTACTACGGAGTAAAGAGTTATATAAATTTTTAATATAACTGAATTTTATAGACGTTATGGGAAACACTTATGTTTTTAATTTATTAAAAGTGCATTATGGTATTGCATATTGCATGCATTGTGAATGAGGTCTTACATATCACAATTATTTAATTTGTACAGAGACTCAAACAGCACAAGAGAAAATATAAGTATGTGTACTATGTATAATAACGGTTCAGGTTCGGTTCGCGGTTCACTATGTTTTATAAGGTTCGGTTTTGTTCCGGTTTTTATATTTCTTCTTGAAGTGAACCGATTACCGGTATTCAAAAAGACGGTTCAATAATTTATTAAATCCCTAACAAGCTAATAAAATTTAAAATTCGTTCCAGTTTAGAACTAAAATATAATTAGTTACTAAAAAAATAAAAACCTGACTAAACGATAGAAAATACAACAATTTTCATAAAAATTTAAGAAAATTTGACCAAAAAAATTTAAAACACATTAAATTTCAATTAATGCTTTAAACCGTTCCGAACTGGTTCACAAGAATCGGTTCGGCTCCGCTTATGGGTTTGCCAAATTATTTTATAACGGTTCGGTTCGGTTCGCGGTTTGCTAAAATAGCTGCGGTTAAATCCGGTTTTCGATCTTGTTCCGGTTCGGTTCGTGCCCTTGAATTTGAACTCATGAAAATTATACACGAGCAGAAAAACAAGAAACATTAAAAATTCATATTAGTTGCATTACATTAGTTAATCATGTCAGTGTCAAATTCACTATTACATTCAACTCATTCAGAGCTGTAGGCTGTAATTAAGCAGAAAATGTGTAATATTCTCATAGAATAATTAAAGTTAAATAACGATTTTTAATTAATCTCCATATATTGATTACACTACGTTGTTACTGTAAGATATACTCCGACTTCGGACATTAATTTGTGTCTCTCGGATTATATTTTTCATAGTAAATCTTGTTGTAGCTTTCGCTGTTGCCCTATACAAGTAAAATTACTTGCCTTACACTTACATGATCGTAAGTGTAACAATCGTATGAAATAAGAGTTGTTGCCACGCCTATAATTGTTATGAGACATGCCAATTACGGAAGTTAGTTGGGAACTGAATTGAAACAACTGATGTTTTTTATTAATTAATTTACATGTGTTGTAATTATAGGTTGGTGGCTAGTTGGTTTAATGTTTATTAGATCAGCTGTGAATTTAATGCATTTTATATAGTAGAACAAAATTATAGTGTATTATTTTATGGTATTTATAATTTGCTAAGCAGAAAGTATTTCTATACCGCTTCTGACATTTTACAACTCTCTGCCTTTGAGTTTTGACTAAACTTCCTACAATATAGCACACCAATATGTAAATGTTTATAGATTGAAACACATCGTTCCCGGAACGTCGTATTATAAACAAAATATTGTACTAATTCACAAATAAATAAATCATGTACCTCAGGCCCGGTTTAAGAGGCGGGCAAGACGAGCTACCGCCCAGAGCGCAAATTTTGATGGGCGCTGAATTTTAAAATATTACTTTTTGTGCAAATAACTGTTTTCGAATAGGTTTTATATGCAGTTATAAACGGTTGCATGTAACAAATATTAAGGTTCAGGAAATTTTTGCATTACACACATAAGAACACTCGAGCCGACTAGTTGTCAAAAAGCACAGAACAAAATTTCTGGTAAGAATTAATGCTAAATTCCAGTTTTTGTTTTATTAGATATCCTACATAATTAATTATTAAGTCGTAAAAGTCCAGTTATGTGATTTATTTTAAAATTTATGTATTCCTTTAATAATGTATTTAATGATTCATATTGAATAATAATTTATTTTATGATACATTTCACGCGATATTATCAATTAGCATAAAATTTTTATTGAATAATGTTTATTTTAACTATTAAATTAACAGCCATTAGATAAAATTGATATTTACATATTTGTGGAATTTTCAGACGATCTAATTATTCAACCTTCCTTTCAGAAAAGCAAGGTAGAACATTAAATCACTATTACCATATAATCTTTACTCAACATTAATAAATTTGTTAAAAATACCATAAAATCAATCTCCAAATTTCATTGCAAAATATTTCTTCAATGCCAAACTCTCATTTCGAGGAAGATGCCACTAACAGTGACAAACGATCTTATTAGTGATTTTTATGTTATGTGTTGGTAAAATCAATACATAATTAATGAACAAGACTGAGATCCTGAAATCTAGTTTAGTTGTTTTGTGTCAGGAGTGTTTTTACAGAAAGTAAAACAGAAAACAGTCCTGACCTTTAGGTTATTTATGGGAAATATTTCTCAAGAACGGAAAATGAAGAAACAGGAAAGTCAATACTGTGGATATAATATCTGTTTGTTGGTTGATTACGCACGTGAATTTATTGCTTTTTAGAAAACAGGATTTTATACAGTATTTTATTATTTTTTAGGTCGAATATTGAATGAAAATGAGAGTGCTATACAGTAGTAAAAGCTGTTACATATTTTATGCGTTATGTATATAGATGATTTCATTTTTAACTGATATAGTGTACTTTAACACACAAAATGCAGGGACGTAACCAAGGATGGGCCTGGATGGTCGGGGGCCCATCCTGCAAAGTCTTGGCCCACGCACTTGGCATATCCAAAAAATTTACAATATTTTTACATTAGTTTACGGAAGAGATACATATTTACATATATTTAAAATATTGAATAATAACTTATTACTCAAACAGGTATAGGTATACCTACCCAAAACAAGTAAAGCACAAAAAATTCATTACAAAATATATCAATATATCATTACAAATATTATTGTGCATATTGCACATAACAAATATAGGTGATTTATGCAAAACATTAGAATTGTAAGCAGAAAGATAAAAAGTTAAGGTACGAGTTCAACGAGAAGAACTCCTTGGCACACGAAACTGCAGTTTAGCTATTAAATCTGGACAATATCAATTTTATTATGAATTATCTTAGTTAAAATATTAAGTGCAATTTGTGTGTGTCTAGGCTCAATAGACTCCAAGTTAAAGTTTTCCAAAAGTAACCGATATTCAGTATTTTGTTCTTTTAGTTCTTTAGTTTCATTGTATGAGTGTCATAATAGTCCGGAAGCTGGCGTCAAATTTGACCGAACCATTTCAGCAAAGCTGATTTTTGTAATATAATTAGTTCTATAATAACTAATTAAGAATTGCAGTGTTAGCTCAAGATTTTAAGAGGCTGTGGAACATGCAAAAAATAAAAGATTTTCAAGTGAAATCAGCAAAGCTAAAATTTTGTATAATGATAATTTACTAATTATATTTAACAAAAAAATATGTTAGCTGGACAGGGCAGGTGGATATCCTTGTTAGCTGCCCAGGTGAAGAGTGACAGTGACAGTGTCAAAATAGTGACACATTTAATTTAAGACATTTTTTTTTATTTTAAATGAAAGATTATGTGATTATTACCTGCAATCGACATTTTATTAAAAAATCTGCTGTGGCCAGTACACGACCTCTCGCCTAATTCTGCTTATTCTACTAATCTCGAGACTAATCTAATAAATAGTTTTACTTACATTTTAATAGTTTTATGTTCATTTAAGATGTAAACGATAATGTAAACCAAGATGCAAGCAAAAGATGTCAACTGTACTGTCACTGTCAGAATAATTCAAATTTTATGTAGAAACAAATTTCATATCATGGACAACAAGATATAATATTAATTGTACTTTATTTTATTGTTAAATACTACCAGATTCAGCAAATTGTATTTATAATTAACTGTACCCATAGATAATTATATTTTCTTTTATTTTTAATTGCAAATATTGTCATAAATAAATAATGTACCAATATATTTAAAGAAAACTTAATCAAGCTTCAAAAAGTACTACTTCCGGTTTGCGGATTTCTTCCAAAATGTTATCCGGTGTTAAGATACTTATTAAAACCTTAAATAAGAAATTTGGTTATTAAAGGTTTGATACTTTTTCAGTTATCGTGGACGAAAAATCGTCAGTCCATACATTCATACAAACACACACACACACACACACACACATACACACACACACAGACATCATTGTGAAAATAGTAAATTCGTATTGTAGAGACCCTGAAACGTGCTTATCCACCAAAAACTCATACTCGAAAATTTTGACCCATTACAATACCTCTCTTATAGAATATGAGGCGAGAGGTAAAAATTGTATCTGGTATCATTTAAGAATTATTAAAGTATATACTTAAAGTATTTATTTCGGTATCTTGTAGTCCATGAACGTTTAACATTTGGTACTACGTAAAATTTAAATGATTATGACATGACAGTGACAATAGTAAAATATCATTTATCCTTCTTCTGCAGTTGAAATATAATGACTTAAATATATTTGTGAGTAGTAGTACCTACATATTAATATATTTGTATAATAAGTAAAAAGAATAAAGTAAATATGGCGGGAGGTCTTGTGCTGGCCACATAATATTTCTTATAAGTAAAACATTTACATCGTTTTTACAGTTTACAAATTATTTGAACCAAAAACAGTTTTTTGCAATTTTTATAGGTATACCTATGAAAATTTAATTTAAGATAAAAAAGTTATAAAAATACTAAATTAAAATTAGGGATTGGCAAATGAGAAAATTAAAAGATTGCAATTATCGGAATTTAATGCTTTTTAAATTATAGTTAATTTCAAGAAATTAAGCAACCACTTAATGCATTTCTACCAAATTCATTTATTTATATAACTAGACTATAAACCTAATGTGCAATTGCTTCTTAACTCAGCAATGTGTCTTACGCACCAGATGTTTTAATTTCGAAATGAGTCCGAAAATTCTTGTTTTAAATGTTAACTTAAAGTGTTCAGGTATGTCACAGTAACAAAATTAAGGAACGTTGCTTTATTTATAATTATGTAAGATGTATAAACCTTCTAGACTAAAACAACATAAACAATAATTAACAAAAGACAAATGTTTGTTTCACTTTGTGAGTTATAGCGACAAATATGAAAGGTCAAGAAACTGGGAGTTTTAATAACTAAGTTTAAGTAGTCATTTAATAAATAATAATTGGACATTAAGATATAAATCTACTTTGTTTTAAACATTTAAATTACAACAGAATTTATTATCTTTAGTATTAAATTTTTTATAATAAACAGAAACCATTTAAATGTTAAACAATAAACAAATATTCTTTTTTCCGCAACATTAATTGCTAACATTTTTAATCGCAGTTATTTTTATATTATTTAAATAAGAGGAACGTGTAGAATTATGTACAAAGTGCTGAGAAAAGTGATTGTAAATTCATTATTAATTGCTTGTAATAGTAATAATATTGTGAACACATTATTTTTCCGTATCATTAACTGCAAGTTTAATACATGTATTAATATGAGCAAGAACAATATTGTGAATTTTACTGATAATATACGATATACCTACATAAGAAAATGTAAAGCTATAGGTAGGTAAGTAAATCTTATAAAATTTATGACAAAATGGAAGTGTTCAAGTCTTAAGGGGCCTTTATCACAGTAAAAAAAGTATTTAACAAATTACTCCCAATGTATTAATCCTACAAAACTAAAAAAACAAGACAAACGCAGTAAATAACTAGCTACAATGTCGAATTTTTTAAATTGATATTTTTATTATTTATAAACAATTAAATAATAATAATTCTGAGAAAAACTCTTCGTAACTCTTATTGCATTGTAAATTTAAATGTTTGTATCACATTATTATATAAAATTTTCAAATAGTAGTCGAGTAATTTGTTAAATACCTAAGTTTAAAAATTGCATGCGCGCTGGACAATCAAATTGAGTATTTTCTAAACAAGAATGGAGCAACATAGCAATTAGATAAATAGAGGCAACATGTGCTCATAAAACATAGGCTGTCAGCGCGGGTACCTGAAATAACGGGGATTTGTGAGCTAGCAGCGCTGAGCGATAAAACCCCCTTAATTAATAATAAAATATTTAGGTTCGCTGGTCAATACGGTATCCGGAGAAAATGTCCCCAGCAAAATGTCCCAGGCAAAATGTCCCTCCCAGTAAAATCTTCCCAAACACGAATATCTCCGCGTAAAAGGTCCCCTCGCAATTGGTTCCCGACAAAACGTCCCCAGTAAAACGTCCCCGGGAAAATGTCTCCACGGGAAAAGTCCCCATTCAAAAATGTCTCCATACAAAAAGTCTCCAGCAAAAAGTCTCCAGCAAAAAGTCTCCAGCAAAATGTCCCCATGCAATTTATTTTTACAGTTTCGTAAAGTACATATTTTTGGTATCCTGTAAATTCAACGCAAAGAAAATTAATCTCAGCAAAATTCATCGCAAGAAAAACCGTGTATGAGGAACTCATATAGGTAAAGGATAATGTTCTTTATTTAGTTTAGTTAAATTAGAGTTTCTACAAAAACCGAGTATGTGGAACTCAAGAAGGGTATTAGGTTCTTTATTTAGTTCAGTTCAATCAGTTTCTATCAAAATCGAGAAGGTATGTGGGACTCAAGAAGGGTAAAATGTTCTTTATTTAGTTCAGTTAAATCAGATGAGTTTCTATCAAAATCGAGTATGTGGTACTCAAGAAGGGTATTAGGTTCTTTATTTAGTTCAGTTAAATCACACTAAATTAGCATATTGTATTAAAAGAACATAATTTGAAATGAATTGCATAGGGACCTTTTGTATCGGGACATTTTAGTTTGGGGACAAATTGCATGGAAACATTTTTTACCGGGCATATTTGACTGGGGACGATTTGCCGGGAACCAATTGCGAGGGGACCTTTTGCGTGGGGACATTCGTGTTTGTGGAGACATTGTACTGGGGACATCCATCGGATTTTAGATTTATATTTTCTATTTATACACTTTTTATGTATGCATTCTTGTCTCTGAACTTTCGGGTGGTTTATATGATTCTAGGCAAGAATTTTCTTGTAGTTGAATTTTCTAGCTCTAAGAGAATTGGGTAGGCAGTAGGCACCCTTTTAAGTAATTATAATATTTTATTAAATTATTTACCCTTCAACAACAGGCTTGTCTTCTAATTACAGAATAAAGGATGTTATTATAATAGAATCCAACCACTCGACACGCGGGTTTGGCCTTTATCAGTTTTTGCTTATCACGTTCTAAAAGCGCATAAAATAACATTTGAAAAGCGCATAAATTGTAGTTGCATAAGCGCAGAAGTGCACATTTGAAAAGCACAATGGTTTTAGGGATCATACGACAGTTTTTCTACAATATTTTTTGAATTTTTTAAAACTAGAAAATATTTTTGCCTAACATTTTTCTGAACTTAACCCCATCATACTCGAAGGGTATTTTTAACAAGATTTTTTGAATTTTTTAAAACTAGAAAATATTCTTGCTTAACATTTTTCTGAACTTAACCCCATCATACTCGAAGACGATCTGGACTAACTTGTTATGGTCAGAAATCTCATTTTCGAAATCTGCGCTTATTCAATGTTACGATCTGCGCTTATTGAACATAAATTTACTGATTATATTTCTGCGCTTTTCAAACGTTTTGATGACCAAAAATGCGCTTTTACAACTCTCCGGACACACGAACGTAATGATACATTTTTGTCCATAGCTAGGATTGAACTCGAGATGATCAAGCACTAAACAATTGTGCCACTACTGTCAAATAAGAATAAAATTCAAAATTAAATGGAAACAATTATTTAATAACGTTGCATGTTTACAAGTAATAATTGAAATTGAGCCATTTACTTTGCTAATACCATAAATTATTCAAAGTTCAAACATAATTGAAAATTTTTCATTTCCTCTCTTATAATGAAGTTTGTATTCTTAACTGGGTCATTAATATGACTTACAGCTTGAATTTTTCTTTAAAATAAGAAAACAGTATGAATATATCACATGTTACACTAAGAACGTAAAAGCTATAATAAATATCTTAGTGTCACGTATAGAATATATCCACTAGATCTTACAACTGTTTGTATCACGCTTCAAATAACGAATAAGAGTTCACGTTTTGTGTCGCAAATAAATGATAAAAATCATACATTGTTACGTCATCACCTCGGCAACATTGTTAGATTCCTTCTACGCCTGAGAATTTCAAATGTGATCTGATTTAGGAATTAGGAACGATATTTGTTCTTCCGTGTAGTTTATGGTAAAAATATAATTGGACCAAAGTTGCATAAAAAATTTCTAAACCTTATTTCGACCAAATGTTATTTAAATTGAGTGGGCTTTTAAAATTTGAATTTCTAATGTTTGCAGTAGTTATTGGCGGAAAATTTTCTGTTATAAAATTTTTAATTAGTATATCATAACAGATTGTTTATCAATATGAGTTTGATTTCAAACTGTTTATTACTTTAGTTGAGTAATGACTTAATATTGATTCAGCTTTTTCGAGTTACGTATTTGGAGCACTTACTAAACTTACTAATTTGTATTTCCCAATGTTTCACAAAATTATTTTTCAGTTTGTGTAATTAAATATTCTGGTAGTTTAGGCCTAGTATTTTAATTTTTCTTTAATTTGCAGATAGTAGTTTAGTGAGTTGCAAAAAATATATAAGTTGCGAAATTTTGAAATAGCGGGCCTTATTCTGGTTCAAGTGTGGAATAAAATTATCATATTTAAAAGAAGGCGACAATTTTCTCTAAAACCGGCAAATATGAGGTCATATAAAGTAAGAGTTTAAAAACAACAAAACTCTAATGCTAATAATTAAATAATACAATCTATTGTTGCAATTCATTTATGTTCAATATTATATATTTTAATAATGTAATATTGTACATCGAATATAAAATAAGAATTAATAAATTTATATTTCAATAGGTATAATAAATTAATAATTAATTAAACTAGACCATGATTAACGAACAGATTCAGTGATTACCGAGGTAATTACATTTTAAGAAAAGGAGTTTTACTAAAATATCACACTCACAAAAGGAATTCAACAGTCCTTTACAGTTTACAGATATCGGTCTTCGGTCTCATATTCTATATAGCTACGTACAATCTGATTACCGATAATACATAGTAGATTAGTATGTATCAAATATTTTATTTAAATTAGGAAACATTTAGTTTTATGAGAAAGTAAATCTGTTCGTTAAACTTAGTATTTGTAGTCTAGTTTAGTTTTAAAATATTCTACACTTATTTTATTACACCTACATTTTCATCATGAAATTATTATGGAGAGAAAGAATAAACTTATAATGATATAATTATTAATTATTGTATTCACATAAAAATAAATATCAGACCTACACTCTACAAAAAATTGTTTACCTTTATGAATAGTAACTACATGTTTCAATTATTTTGCACTAATGTTTAAATACCAAAGAATTAATTAAAAAAATATTACCAATAATAATTATACGACAACTTTATCTATTGAGAATCACTAACAATTTCATGCCTTTATATTTTTATTATTATAATTAAATGATCAAATTCAATAAAATTGTCAATTGAATAATTTTGTTTTATAAAAATGATAATTGGATGACCTTTATTTACATAATTAAAACAAAACGAAAGGCGTTTATAATTAATATTTTCCTTTCATCACAGTAATTATTACATCCAGCAGCCGTTTATGGGAATTATTGTCAATGAAAATAATTGAATGGAATTATTTATTGACTTTGAATTGAATCACTTTTAATATAACAGGATGCGGTTGAGAAATATAGTTCACTGTTATTAGGATTATTTACACAAGGTTGCATTGTTTTCTTGTTATTCTCTGAAGACTGTTCTTTCATCAAACTGTTAACGTTTTGAAGATTTTGAATGTCAATCTTATTGATGGGACTTACATTTATGACATAGTGACATTTTTTAATTTGGTTAGGTATGAAGCAGCGTATGAAGTATGATTAAATTTATGTTATTTTATTGAATTATATTCATATTTATTTGAATTGAATAATTTAATTATTAATTTTTTCGTCAAAAATGAATATTATTACACTAACGCAGTTGCATTAATTTTAAAATATTTATATCACACGCTAAAAAAATTTCAAATTCCTTCAGCCCCCCTCGAAAAAAATTTTAGCTAGGGGCCTAATCACGGTCTTCTTCAGTTTTTTAATAATTTAATTACATTAATCAAATTTTTATTCATCGCACAATATTTTTTATGAATAAAAATTTGTCTATATTGTAATTCAATTACTTATAGGAAACCTGAAGATTTAGGCAAAGCCAAGTTAACTTAAAATTTGTATTTCTACCTTCTACCTTCAACATCTTTCACGGCTAAAGAACATTAATTAAACTTTTAAATAAGTATAGGCACATAATATAATCTATTACGACTTCTTGTAAGTACCATGCATGCACATTTTTACTCTTGCATTAAATTTTGTTCGTAATGTATATAATTTATGATCCAATTTGAAATAACAAGTTAATACAAATGTCGTCACAAAATATTAAATCGTAAATATCTCTTGGAAGAAACAACAAATTTTCGATCACATAAATATTCATTATATATGGCCTATATAATTTTACTTTTTATATAAGATGTACATATTTCTACTATTAATGGTACCCTTCTACTACTTTGTTATAGGCACTTCAAATAAAAAATAAATAAATTATTTAACTGTCTGAATATACCTACTCGTATATCCTCTTGTATTTCTAAAGACGAGTTCCATTAAAAACAAATTTATAACGGCCAACACATTAATATTCTTTGAATGTCAGTCTATTTTCGTTTATTATTTTAATTACAGTTAATTTTGTTTAATGACAAACGAATTTATGGGCGGAGCGTTGGTACGTACCAACGTAACGCAAGAATATTTCGTAAATTTCCCAGAGCAAGAGTAAAAGAAAAGTTTCGCTTTTAATCGACATAAAAATTCATAAACAACATATGGTTAATAGGATGTAACAATGGACGATCGTGCCCGATCAAGTTTGAGATTATTTACATAAGTTCAATTAATGGATAATCGTAAATGTCAAAATAGCGTTTCCTAATGTAGAATTGTTACACAATAAGGAATCATTATTTTAAAAGAAATAATATTATTGATATATTACCAAATGTCAATAGCCATTTCAATGTCGCTTGTCGGTGCTAATATATTTGCAATTTTTTGTGAAGTAATATAAAAATATGCTTTTCTTTTAACACGTGAAACCACAATTCTTTATACAAATAAGAGAGACTACTTTAAACCGCTACGGGTTAATAATAAATAAATAAAAAATTACTGCCAATATTATAAAAAAATAAATTAAACAAAATTGGACATTACTGAAAAACGAACATGTTTCCTAACAATTTATCAGTATTTTAATGAAGTTAAATTTTAGTTTAGTGCTTTAAATCGTGTATATTTTAAACGGTTCAAGTTCACTAAAATAGCTTTGCGTTCCTGTTTTCGATCCTGTTCCGGTTTGATTATTCGAATCCCTGCTTCCTAGTGAATTATAATAAATTTATCACCTTTAAACAATACTAATAAAACATCTTTTTTCAATACTTGCACCGAAAACGCTACCTTTCGTCCCTATTATTAGGGACGAAAGTGAGGTATTTCTCCCTAGGAAGAAAATGTACTTTTCCTCCCGCTTTATGCGTAATTATTTTTATTGATTTCATGGAATTATTATACATTTTTCCATTGTTATCATCATCTGGTTCATCCCTTTCTTCAACTTCGGTACAGGTATTGAAAGAAAATATCCTGTGCATTTCGGGACAAACGTGTTCTCCCGACTCGTGCGGTGGCAGCCCTCGCTTTGCTCGTGTTGCCATCTCCGCGCTCGTTGGAAACATGCCACTTTCGTCCCTAGTTGCACAATATACTATTTATTATGATTTTTGGCAAATGGTACTTTTTCTATTTAGCATTATCCTAACATAATGGTAGGTATGTTTATGTTCAATTAACATATGAAATGAACTAGATTATGCAATATAATAGTCGTAGATAAAGTATAATATTCTACTCAAATTTAATATGCAACAAATGCAACTCGATTATTCATTATCATGTTCATGAGTAATTCCTCTTTTTAGATAATAACTAGCGTCAGGCCCCGCTACGCGGGCCTTCAGCTAGGTCGCGCTACCGCGCGACAAGGGGGATTCGCCCGCTTCACGGGCTCATGCTCCGCGGACTCTGAATATGGAAGGATTCGGCACTTCGTGCCTCAATTATAACGATTTTAAAATTTAGACTCTATCGAAAAAAATTATTTAATTATAATTTCAAATTATTCATCTTCCGCCTTCTTCAATATAAATTTTAGTAAAGGCATTAAAAATAAATAGGTATCCTGGTTATCCAACTAAAAACAAAAGACTATTGTCGAACGTCATCTTGAACAATATTGTAGGTACCTTATCAAAACCTTTAATTTTGTATATCAAACTTGAAATGATTTTACTATTTTGAAAGGAAAAAAACAGAAGCTAATCACCCACTATCATATTTATCACTTATTGTGTATATCACTCCTCATCAGCAAGATCAAAACCTTTACTTTGATATTAAAATCAATATGATTTTAACAATTTTAAGATATAAACAAATAACGATCGGCGGTTCCATTTTGATCAATCTTGTATTAGCTCTTTTATCAAGATATTTAATTTGATATCATACTCAATAGGTAGGTATGATTCTAACATATTTTTAAAAAAACAAAAGACAATCGTCGGCCACCATTTTAAATAATTTTATTAATTAGCCCTCATCTATCTCTTTAATTTGACATCAAACTAGAATTTAAATCGGTCGCCACTTTCAACAATTTTATAAAGTAGTGCTCACCTGACCGATTTAAATTATTTTATTAATTAGGTAGCCCATGGCTAGTCCTTTAATTTGATATCAAACTGATATAATTCTATATTGTTTTTGATAAAAATAAATGACGATCGTCGACCACCATTTTAAATAATTTTATGAATTTGATATCAAACTCGACATGATTTTTATATAGAAACTAATGACAATCGTTGGTCGCCATTTTCAACAATTTTATAAAGTTGTGCTCACCTGATCGATTTATATTATTTTATTAATGAGAGGTAGCCCATTTTCAACCCTTTAATTTGATATCAAATTTGATATAATTCTATATTGTTAAAAAAAAAAAATTACAAACGTCGGCCACCATTTTAAATAATTTTATTAATTAGGTAGCCCATGTCCAGCCCTTTAATTTGATATCAAACTGATATAATTCTATATTGTTTTTGATAAAAATAAATGACGATCGTCGGCCACCATTTTAAATAATTTTATTAATTAGGTAGCCCTTATCCAGCCCTTGAATTTGATATCAAACTCGACATGATTTTTTGATAGAAACAAATGACAATCGTTGGTCGCCATTTTCAACAATTTTATAAAGTTGTGCTCACTTGATCGATTTATATTATTTTATTAATGAGGTAGCCCATTTTAACCCTTTAATTTGATATCAAACTTGATATAATTCTATATTGTTTTTAAAAAAATAAATGACAAACAACTTCGGCCACCATTTTAAATAATTTTATTAATTAGGTAGCCCATGTCCAGCCCTTTAATTTGATATCAAACTGATATAATTCTATATTGTTTTTGATAAAAATAAATGACAATCGTCGGCCACCATTTTAAATAATTTTATTAATTAGGTAGCCCTTATCCAGACCCTGAATTTGATATCAAACTCGATATTATTTTTTGTTAAAAACAAATGACAATCCTTGGTCGCCATTTTCAACAATTTTATAAAGTAGTGCTCACCTGACCGATTTAAATTATTTTATTATTAGGTAACCCATTTTCAGCCCTTTATTTGATATCTAACTTGATATAATTCTATATTGTTTTTAAAAAAATAAATGACAATCGTCGCCCACCATTTTAAATAATTTTATTAATTAGGTAGCCCTTATCTAGCCCCTCAATTTGATATCAAACTCGATTTGATTTTTTAATAAAAACAAATGACAATTATTGTTGGTCGTCATTTTCAACAATTTTATAAAGTTAGTGCTCACTTCTTTTGTTGGGACTGTACTTGATACGACTGTCAAAATAAAATAAGATTTTAAAAATACTAATATTGATAAAAATACAAAAAAATGATTCTTTCGATTATTACTTAACATAATTTACAAATTTGCTTCTATTACTAATATAACTTAAGATAAGTACATGCATCTGAAATATCGAATTGTAAACTGTAAACGTCAGTTTGATAGAACATAGCATTGTTTTTTCCCCAAATATGTTAACAATTTTTACCCTGAGTGTACTAAAACTTCTGACGTCTTTTTCTGTGACTGTACTTTGTAACGACTGTCAAAATAAAATAAATTTTTTAAAAGTAGTACTAAAATTGATGAAAATATTAAAAATATTTACGCTCCTTCTATTATAACTCAATATAATTAACAAATTTCTTCTATTAATTATATTACTTAAGATAAATGCATTTGAAATCTCGAATTGTAAACGTCAGTTTGACACAATGTAGCATTGTTTTTTATTCAACAGTCAGTTGTTGAACATTTGAGCATTCAAAGCTCTGATTCACTGATGAAATCTCAGTTTTTCATTAATAACTAAAAAACTATTCTATTTGGAACATTGAGACCTGGTCGCATGGAATCCCTATTTTACCCTTACTATGTATACCAATTTTTAAATCGATAGATTAAACCATTCATTTGTTATTAACGAAAATCAAAAAGTCAGTTTTTTTCTCAAACAAAAGAAAATCAAAAACAATTGAACTATACAAAGGTTTTTGCGTCTCGACACCCTCTATCACCTCGTAAAAAAATCATGAAAATCGGATAATTCGTTCATAACGTTGTGCAGTTCTAAATGCGTTGCTAGTTTGGCTAAAATCAACAACTTTAAGCCTTTTAGTATATAAGATACTACTTTGTATAAATCTTTAACATGAACAAACTAAAATCTCATCAAAAGTCACCGGATATAATTCATTATTTGGACACTCTAGTAAAGTGGACATCTCTAAAAATTCATAAATTTAATAGTTTATTTGAGCAGTACGTGTAATTGTAAATGTAAGTAATTACTAATTAGTCATAAACATTTTTTTTGTCTCTATTATAGTTTTTGTTGTTAAATGTGAATATGTTGAATGCAAGTTTTTTAAAATCTTTGAACAATGTTCAATTTTTTAAATTTGTAAGTAATTAGGTACTAGAACACTAGAAGTAATTGTGCTTTCCGGACAAAATTGATTATTCGGACAAGCACTGACTTTTGCTGCTATAGCGTATGGTATGACCACTTGAAGTATATACTATTGCTATTAACTATTAAATGTTTCGCAAAGAAATCATAAATGAAATATATGTGTCATTAATATTATATCATTCGCCATTCAGTGAGCGGTTTTATTATATTACTTATAACCAGTAGCTGGAATGACAATTCAGATTTTCGTTACATTTTATTTAGTCATAAAAAATAATTAATATTGCTTAATAAGTAATATATTATTGCTTACGTCTTAATCTGATTACTTACTATTGACACACGTCTACTTTTGAACATAAATCAGATGGGAACAATATAAATTTTATTTTAATTATCTCTATTTATTTTATTAAAAGTTATAAATAGCAAATTACGTAATAAATGCACAAATGTTCGCATATTAACTTTTAAAACTTTGTATTAAAATTATTATAGAATACTTTGACGTTAATTTTGTTGATTGTTGAGTTCGTGAGTTTATTTAAAGTTTAATTAAATATAGTGATATCATTATTGTTAAATTTTAAATAATGAAGGTTAGCAAAGTAATATTTTGTTCATTATTCGATACTAACAAAGGATGATGTAATTATTAATTGATTGTTACAAACATAAATCATAACGAACAACGAAATCATGCAAAATTTTATTTTTTTATTGGTATTTGTTGTATTTTTTCATTCGGTTGACCTTCGAGACTAAGACGATCAAACCATCACCATCTTATTTGAATCTGAAGAAAGTAATAATTACTTCCCTAATTTTGATTTCTGGCTAAGAAAATTTGCCGGTCATTGGGCGATTTTAGTTTTGTAGTTTATACGATAGTGTTAGTGCAGACAAACTTATTCCCAAACTTTTAATTTCATGCTATTTCCTTTCCATACATGCTTATCAGTTTTCTGTTTTTAATTAATTTAAAGTAATAATAAGAGTATAAATATAATTGATATATTATTCAACCACGTAGTATACCTACCTAGTTTGTAGTTTTTTCTAATCTACCCTCTAGTTCTAAACAATTTTATGTCAATTAGCTCTAAAAAACTGAATTGCTCTGCTGTATTGCTGATAAAAATTAACAATTATTATTTATGATGTTTTCTTCGTTTTGTTTTTGCCATGAGAACCTGTGATTTAACGACACACAGTAAAATATACAAGGTGTATCTATACATCTGCACGCAACTTTAATATGTTATATAATTTGAAATACTGATTACAGAAAAAAAAAATTTTAAAAAAAGTCTCAAAAATAAGGGCAGTGAAAACATTAGTTCCATTAGATTGAACGTCCATTTAACTGTTTTTATTTATTATTAAATTTATAAAATAAAATTATAAATAGTATCAGACTATCTACAAATAGTCACTTCTTATGTAATAATTAATAAATAAACAGTTAAATGGACTTTCAAACCAGTGTGGCACTAAAATTTTATTTTTGTGAATTTTGAAAAAATTTGTTTTTCGGTAATCAGTTTATCAAATTATATAGGTAAATTATTAAAGTTGCGTGCACAGGTATAGAAACACCTGTATATCTGCCGATAACACACCGTAAATACTATAGTACCTACCTCTATGCATTTTTTTTGTAATACATGTTGTATACGAATATTCTGTATTATCCAACACGTCTAAGTCCAAATTATAGAATAATATATAATTTTAGTGAAGAATGAGATAACACAATAAAGACCTTATATTATTATAATAATAACCTACAATAATAATAATAAAAATCATAATATCCTACAAAATTTAGAAAGAAAATAATTTATATGTAATTATAAAAATTCCGCATTATTCAACATATTATTAAATTTATTAGGTACTATTTGAAGCAAAATCAAGTTGGTTACAAAAATTATTATGTATACAGCATGTGTCTGTACTTCGAATAAAATAGAATTTTTTTTTCAACATCAGATATTATGTGACGTTGTTTAAAGAATTTCCTTCTCATGGTAAAAATATAAGACATATAGGCTGTTTCACAACTTCGGGAAAGAAATTGAATTTAAAATTCTCAAAATAAATTGCACTCCACATGACATATAAATTTTTAGTGCCGGATTTAAATTACCACACCACCGAAATTTAATTAATTTGTGTATTTATACAACATTAGATAGGTTGATTTTTTGTATTACTTTTAGGTTCATTTATTTTACTTTTTTACTCATATTAAAAATGTGCACCTCATTAAAATAGTTATTTGTTTAACTAGGCAAAAAAATATTAGATTTGCTGCCGCGGCTAGAATTTCATAGACGTGGCGCAGCCGAGGCTATGAATCTAGCTTAGGCAGCAAATCTGTTTTTTTGCCATGTTAAACACATTATTTTTTCGGCGATTGTTATTAATTAATATTAATTTAGTAATTATTTTAAATATATTGATAGGTATCGCAATCAAATTATGTTGCTATGCGTATGTTGACAGTTGGTATGAAAAAACAAAACAGGTTAAGTATGTTGATGAATTTTATAAATGTCAAATTTGTTGATTCACCATAGTAACATTTAACTTTTGCTGCCTAGGCTTTTTTTACTATTTTTGTTGCCTAGGCAGCAAAAGTGACACTTTGTTAACTGTCAGCTGTCAAAAAACAGCACTTTTAATGTCAATCGCCAAAAAATGCATTTTTTTGCGAATTTAAAAAATATTTTTAGTTCCTGAAGTTTTGAAACAACCTGCCCAGTAAATTTTTGAGACCTTCAGCCAGTTAATCGTGATTTTTTAAAAAATGTGTTAGGTAATTGACATTTTACTTTTTACCAAAAAGTTTTAATAAAAATTAATATAAAAACGTGCTTCGGTTGTCAGTTATGCCAAACCAGAGAGGGTGAGAATTATATTAATTACAACTATAAAATTTACTTTAATTACAATAGTATACAATACAGTAATGGTATATACAGTTTTTTTTGTTTTCTTCGATAAGACGTGGATTAATTTACTAAGATCGTTCGGGTTCGGCATATTCTATATTACACAATTGTTGGAAGTCGGAACGTTTCTATTAAATCATTTCTTATTGGGATTATGTAATTTCATTTGTTTAAACGATTTTGCGTTTGAGACTGTGTTTTGTAAAATAAAAATTTTTAAAATTATATTTGATTTGTGAATTAAAGACTGGAAAAAGAAAAAGAATTTTTTATTGTACTACATGAAAAGAGGAAAAACATGCAGCTTCAATTTTCTTGAAAACATGTATCATGTATCTTTTAATTTAAAAACATGTGACCTTGAAACAAAAAATCGTCTGCGGCGTATTTTTTTGTCTTTCATACGCTAAGAGGCCCATCAAATATATTTGTCTAGGGTCAAAAAGTACACAAATTAGGCCTTTGTGACGTAGGTCCCTATAGGTACCTACCTACCTACTGTGCGATTTTTATATAAGTACGTATACCTACCTAATATAATGTTGTAAACGTAAAACTCATATTATTTTTTATTGAATACAAATTATTATTATTTGTTTATTGCATTTGTTAAATTTTGAAAACAACAAGGGATTACCCATGTTACTAACTTTTGTATTTTAAGGATGTATGTTTGTTCTCAATTAAATTTGTTAGTTTGCTTTTTTACTGAAAAAAATTTGTATTTTTTTGAAAATTATTCTAATTGGGACTCGTGTCCTGCGTTGAATAATATACAACTATTATTTTAACAAACAGAAACAGACTTATGTATCTTGTACACAACTAATTGCACAAAATAATGTTAACCCTGGACCAACAGGAAACAACTCCGGCTTAGTACTGAGAGAAAGACTCCATTACATAATCGTCATGCAGTTGTGCTATTAGACCTCACATGCATCCTACAGGTCTGTGTGTGTGTGTGAACTTCTTTACCTGTTTTTGCGTTTATTCCGTGCGTCTTGCTAGTGTTAGTGCAACTGGTCCAGTTTAGCATGATCGCACAGTCGCGCGTTGCAAAAATCCGTCAAACTACGAGTATATAAGCCGGACCGGGGGTCGTATTCACCATAACATTCTACAGTTCTTAGTGGACAAGACGTGCTAAGTGCTCCCTAACTCAACATGAAATTCTTAGTAAGTATACCATAAGTAGAATACTTTATTCATACGTGTACACTCGGTAGGTATTATCTCAGCACAGTACGGATCGCCGAGAAAAAATTTGAAGCGGTAAAACATATTTTCGGTCCTCCAAAATAGTGTATTATCAATTAATTAAATTTTAATCAAATAAAAAATTAATCGTACTAGAAAGCTTACCTACATTTAATACAAGAGAGTGAAATTTTTTAATTAAACTTATAAAATCGTTTCTCATTTTCTTAATAACTTATGTGCATTCTACGAAAATACGCTACTTAGCTTTTGATACGTCAGGCCCCAGTAATTTGCTAATCCACGCTTTTTGCGAGCCTTTCCACAGTAACGGTTTAAGGCTGGTAAATGTCCTATTACAGGACAAGAAAATTCGTTCGCGAGTGCTTAAAAACTACGAGTCCTGTGTTTAGATATTATCCAGTAGTGTTACCTACAGAGTGTTAAAAATGGGCCAAAAACTTTAAGAGTGTTTTCATCTCAATGTCCTGACTCTCAATCAAAAAGATTTTTTTGAAATTGTGCAAAATTAAGGTTTAGTGTCGACATAAAAACTTTAGTTAAAAAACCTTATCCTTAATTTTGTGAATTTTCAAAAATTATTTTTGATTGAGAATCAAAACATCAAAATGTAGGTAGGCATATACAAGCCCTCAAAATTTTAACCCTTTTTTAACACCATGTAGATGGTAAATTGTCGTAAATAAATAAAGGTTGTAGGAATTTTGTAACAAATTTGGGAATAATGAGTGATTCTGAAACGAATGCAAGTTTTCCGAGACGAGTGCAGCAAGTTTCGGAATTTGCATGGCGTTTCAGAATCACGTTTGCCGCATGTGTTACGAACAAGATTTTTTCTGCAATCATCCTCAAAAATATATTATTATTAAAGTTCAAAATAATTTCAAGTTTTTGACTATTTATGAAACTAAACATCATGACGGTTGGCTTACATAACAATAATTAAATAAAGCAACAATATTTCACTACCCTCACTAATACTAGAATTAGCTATTTCCCTCACTGATTTTGTGTATCAAAATGTCAATTTCCCGCACGATTGCGGAAAAATTTTTTAGATAGAAATTTAGTCTGTGCTGTTTTTCTTATTTGTAGTTTTTCGGTCAGTACGTTCTCAAAAACAAATATATAATTGTGTTAGATTCAGTTTATGTTAGAATTCTAACATTTAACTAATAATTCCTCTTTTAGATTCTCGTAGTCGCTTTGGCCACCGTAGCCTTCGCCGAAGAGAAGAAGCAAGAGAAACGCGGCCTCCTGGGTCTCGGCTACGGAGGCTACTCCGGCCTGGGGCACGACATCGGCTACTCCGCGCCAGCCATCAGCTACGGCAGCTACGGCCACGGTATCGATCTGGCCCATGACGGTCTCTACGGACACGGTCTCGGTCTGGGGTACTCTGCCCCTGCCATCCACGCCCCCATTGTAGCCAAGGCCTACTCTGCACCCATCATCACCAAGACCATCGCGCCTGCACCTATCATCAAGACTTACGCCCCCGCCCCCATCATCAAGACTTATGCTTCTGCCCCTATTATCAAGTCTTATGCTGCTCCCGCTATCCACGCTCCTCTCGCTCTTGACCATGGTTATGGTTACTCTGGACATGGTTACTCTGGTCTTGGTTACTCTGGACTTGGTTACTCTGGTCTTGGTTACCATGGTCTTGGTTACAGTGGTTTGGGATATGGAGGTTATGGATATGGAAAACTTATCCATTAAGTCTTGCCATACTAGTTGAGAAGATTGTTATGTCATGTAAATTTGTATATATGATGTTTTTATTACACTCACTGTGAATTTGTTCATTTTCTGATCACCTCATAATTGCATTTTATGATTAGGCAGTGTAATGTTACCAAAATAAATCAGTTTTATAGTTTTAAATAATTTGTTGTTTTCTTTCCTTATTTTACAATACAGAATTAGCTAACATTATTTTACAGCATACTACGACTAGAAGAGAAATGTTTTTATAATGTATTCTAATAATTAGTTAATGACTTCACAAATTACACAAATTAATTTTTTTAAACAATATCTGACGAAGATTAATACGTGTTCGTGTTATTGTTTTCAAAATATTTATTTTATTGTAAAAGTACTAAAGCGATAATTTCATAAAATTAAAAATAATAAACTAATGGAGAGCATACAACCTTTGAAGTTGAAAACCATAAACATGTATTAAAAAAATACCTAACTGCACAAAAATCTCCCTTGTTATGTACTCCTTCCCTCCTGGGAATGGGTTTAATACCAGAAAATAAAATTCAAGAATATTCATACGCAGGAAAATGTATACACAAGAAGATTCAAATCTAGAAAATTTATACGTAATAAAATATCTGGCATTAACAGATTCATTCACAGGAAAATGCAAATCTAGGATCTTAGTTTTGGCATAAATGCAAACACAGAAAAATGCAAGAAAAGTTATCATGAAAACCAAGCGAAACCGAGTATATGGGACTCACGAATGGTATTGGTATTGGATTGTTCATTTAGTTCAGTTCAACCCAATTTGTTCTTTAGATTTGCATCTTCCTATGTTTGCATTTATGCCAAATCTAATATTCGAGATTTGCATTTTCCTGTGAATGAATCTTTTAATGCAGAAATTTTACTAGGTACGTATAAATTTTCTAGATTTGAATCTTTTTGTGCATGCATTTTCCTGTGTGTGAATATTTTATATCACAAATATGTGAGGCTACCACACCCAAGTTTGGTAAAAATATGATTTATATGTAGGTACTTATGTATGTAATTTTAATTCATGTATAATTGTACATAACAGATCAGATATAATTAAGAACAGATAATATGCTAGTTCCTGTCAAAAATATAAGTTACCTATAGTGTAGGTACCTACCTATAAAAGAAATCGTTAACGATCTATCTATTCTTACTAATATTTTTATTTTGTAAATCCGTCAAAAACAGTGAGTTTTGCTAATATAGTTAAAAGTTGTAACTAACTGATTGCATTTAATTTGGGACATAAAATTATAAATGTCTTGTATTCCGTGTTAACCTATTAGACATGCTGTCATGCAAATATATAAACAAACAGATGTGTGATAGAAGCTGTAAGGTAGTACTTATCTTGAATCTTGCTACCAACCTATCCTCTTTCCATGTCCTATGGTGTTTGGCATTCCTGCATTGAACCTAAACCTACGTACGTCACGTCCTGTCGTGTTGCAAGTTGCACGACATTGTTAAGGCGTTTATTGTTATGAAAGTAGCTTGTTTTAACCTACGCTGTTCTGTGTTCTATTATTATCAAATTACATAATTTTAAATCTTGCTTGTGGAATAATAAATTGCTACACACTTACACTTTACATGTTGAAGTAAACGAATAAGTAATAATTATTACCACTTGTCACTGCCATAAGTATTTAACAACTGGTTTACATTGTCATTCATTTTACAAAGTTTAAACATAACCTACGGTCCATCCAGCGAATCAAACGAAATAGATGGACCGAAATACTGTACTTGCATATAAGATAAAGTATTGCGTATATTTAACATCGATTCATTGCGATAATATGTCTATGATAATTTGTGGACCAAATAATATATTTATATTTTTCCACAAATATTCATTTATTTGGACTATGAATGTATTGAAAAATTGATTCTTTTTAAAATGAAAACAGGATAGTTATTTATGTTTCCTGTTTAAGGATTAAATTGCATTTTAATTATGTAATGGCATGATTTCATACTATCACTAGTGATTAAATTAAATGTGGCCAGTAATAATTCTTTTATTTTATTATGTTTTTGTTGATTTCATTAGGAATTATTAAAGTTAAGTAGTTTAATTTTATAATTCAATAATTTAATTATAAATATTGGTAGGTACCTATCTTAATTTAGTATATTTTTTTTAAATAAATTTACAATCGTAAGGACAGTACCTATATTTTATATAGTCTGCAACACGTTTGAAATGTTAGCAGGGATTATTCTAACGTGCAGCTGGACATAAAATGTGCAGTGGGAATTTTAAATTTATGTAAGATTTTAAATCATTATTATTATTTCAATTCTTCTTTAAATGTACAATAAATTTATGAATGGTGATTCTGAAATGCGCAAATTAGCTATGTTTTTATTTAGTTGTGCACATGTTATTTATCTCTAAAAATTAAGTTTTAAAGTATTTGAAGTTAACAAAAAAGGTATTTACGGGTTTTTGTAAACAAAAATAAATCAATAATTATTTTAAATTATAAAAACGTCTTTATTTTGGTAACTATTTAAATCATTACATTAACAATAAAAATATACAAATGAAACGATCAGAATAATGAAAATTTTTACAGCGTGTACAAAAATATAAAATACTGTTGTTGTAGTTACACTATTTACAATTAACATCTAACAGACAAGACTTAATGATGGACGAGTCCATTGTAACCCAGACCAGAGTAACCAAGACCAGAATAACCAAGACCAGAATAACCAAGACCAGAATAACCAAGTCCAGAGTAACCATAACCATGGTCAAGAGCCAATGGGGCGGCATAAGCCGGGGCAGCGATGGTCTTGGTGACAATGGGGGCGGCGTAGGTCTTGGCAACAATGGGTGCGTGGATGGCGGGGGCGGCGTAGGTCTTGACAATGGGGGCGTGGTAAGCGGGGGCAGCGATGGTCTTGACCACAGGGGCGGCGTGGATGGTCTTGGTCACCACTGGGGCGGCGATGGGAGCATGGTATCCCAAGTTGAGACCGTGTCCGTAGAGACCGTCATGTGCCAGGTCGATACCGTGACCGTAGCTGATGGCTGGGGCAGCGGCGTAGTTGATGGCGGGCGCTGCGGCGTAGCTGATGCCATGGCTCAGGCCGGAGTAACCGTGGCTCAGGCCGGAGTAACCGTGGCTCAGACCGGAGTAACCGTGGTCTAAGCTGGTGTAACCTTGCCCGTAGCCGAGACCCAACACTCCGCGCTTCTCTTGTTTTTTCTCTTCGGCGAAGGCGACGGTGGCCAAAGCGAGAACGACAATCTGAGGAGGAAGAAAATTGTTAGACAAATTGATACGCATAATATTTACAGCCAATGGAAGAATTGATTACAATAATAGTAACCATGGTTATATAAAAATTTGACGGAAATTTTTTACTAGTAACTTGAGGAACCTAACTGTAATTAATAAATGAAAATTTTTCTGTCACATGTCAATTTGACATTTAAATGAAAAATTGGTTAAATTGTTATTTTGATTGTAAATAACCAATTAATAAGGAAAATGATACACATACCTAATGTTAAATACAAATTTAGTGAATATTTCAAGTTTTTATTGTAAAAAGAATTCAAAAATACCGCGGCGCTGTCACTACGATTTTCTTGCAACGTAATCAGCTCTCATGTACCACTCGAGCTGATTAAGACGTTGTTGGAAAGCATTTAAAAAATTTCCGGAAAGAATTAATGCACATGCTATGTCAAAACGTATCGACTAATAATAATTTTAAAAAAGTTTACATCGCCAAAAGTGATGCACTCTCACTAACAATAACAATTAGAGATACCCGTGAGCTGTGAGCTGTAGATTACAAACCGCACAATCCACACAAATCACGAGAATCTGTGGTACTACCACACTCAAGTGAATTGGAAAAATAACTATTTAATATTTCCTTGTTAATGTGTTGGCAGATAATATCCAAAAAATTCACACCCGGTTTAAAAAATCTGTGAGGCTCTCACACCCAAACTTAATTGGGAATTTTTTAGATTTTGTCACAGAAAGTCTGTGAGGCATCCACACTCAATAAATATTTTTCTTCGTGCATGATTTTTATCAAGAATTTCTCACAGGCACTCTGTGAGGGTCGCACACCGAAGTAGCTCTGAGAAAATATGTAATTTTCTTTTTTGAGTACTCACCAAGAATTTCATATTGGCTGTTTGGCAGTGCACGTCTTGTCTAGAAAGAAGTGTTGAGTGTTATGCTGATGTCGACCCCTGGTTCGGCTTATATACACGGCGAGTTTGACGGTATTTTTGCAATAACTGGACCGGTATTACCAACACAATCAAGCCTTCAAAAACCAAATGCACTAACACATGCACGCGAGTGTGTGCCTGCGTAATATGATTTCGTAATTAGTGACTCTTTCTAAAGATCAAAACCAAAGATCTGTTTCCTGAGATTCCAGGGTCAATGACAATTGTGTGAGTTATGAAATAAGAGTATTTGATTTGGTAAAGTTGCAACAGTCCTTTAAAAATAATAGATTTTCTTCTGTAGTTGTACATTTTATATTTTATGTTCAATTTAATGACAGTGATATCATTGTTGGGTTGTCTGACTAAGGTTGAACAATTGAAAGTTTTGTACTTAAATGCGGTAATCGCTGCCACTGATGTAATTATGATTCAATTATACAGTTATAAAGAAGAGGAATTTATATTTATTTAATTGCTGTTTTCGTTTTCATTAGTGCAAGTTAAACATTTGTTTCTTGATTTTTATATAGGTATCATCAACTTTTATCAACATTCTCTTTAACAGGTATAGATTTTATTATAAATATAAACTGTGCAATTTATTTAAACTTTATATTCAAAGCTACTAAATTGTCGTAGATACAATCTTTTGAATAATATGTAAGTACTGCCATAATTTATTAACGTCTTAATTTTGAATGCTTTTAAAATAAGTCAATAATAATCGTGTGACATATATTTATAATTGATTAATTTAAATGTATAATACGCACCATTATTAAATTAATAAATTTTTTTATCATAATCACCAACATAAAGCCATGAAATTATATACATTTCACTTGCCTAAGGTGTGGTCCTAATTTAGGCATTTTTTAATAATGTAAAACATCATTGATATAATAATAATTATAGAAAAATGTCAATAATTAATTCTCTTACAATAGGGCAATAGAAGTTCTACAAATCTCTGTTTGATGATTTTTTTCATTTTTTCGTCGTACCATATGTAATTTTAGCAGGGACCTGAAGCCATGGGCGTTGTGAAGGGGTGCAGGAGGGAGGCACCCGCCCTCCCCCTGATTCAATTATGATTTCTAAATTTGTTTACACTGCTCAAAAAAAAAATCGAGCCTCTGACCGAACCAAGAAAATGCCTGTTTTTAAAATGTGGGGCATTTCTTTCAGGGACGAAAAGTGAAAATATAAAAATATAAAATTGAATTGAGATTTTTATAAATTATTAATATTTATTTTACTATTTTTGTTTTTGTTATAGATATTTTTCCATAGATTATACGAGTAGGATGTAAGTTATTTACCTATTCATAATCACAGAGTTTATTTATTTTATGCTATATTTTCGGTATTATTTAAAAATATAGGTACGTAATAGAAACTAACCAAAGTTGTTTTTTTAACTTATGTGTTTTCTTTATTTTAAATTTTAAAAGGGGGCCCCAATAAATTATGTGCCTAGGGGCCCCGAGATGTCTTAGCACGGCACTGAGTAAAGACAAATTTTACAGTAAAAAATGGCTCTCTATAAATACCTGAGTAACAGCAATCTTGTGCCGCAAAATGGCATGACAATGATAATTTAAAAATGAACAGAAACCGATATGGAAATGGATTACAATTTACAACTAAAACGGTTCGGTTACGATTCCTGGTTGACTTTCAAATATAATGTTTCGGTTTAGGTTTTTTCGGGTTTATGGTTCAGGTTCGGGTTCACCTCCAGGTCCCTGACTTTCAGTATAACTAATGTACATTTACAAATGTCCAATTGTAACATACAAACAATTTAAGTTTTTAGTTTTTAAAAAATGGCGGTAAACTTATTGGTGCGTATACGCACCATTGGCCAGATACGAGTAGGTACTAACTTTTCAGGTCTTCTTCAGACTTGTAGATGTCGCTTTGCTTTGATTCCACATTGTTTAGATATATTAGTTTATTAGTTCAATTTTATTTGCTTTGAGCAATAATTTAGTTTATTATTGGTATATTTATATTTGACTTAGTATAAATACAGTACCTACCATATACCTGAACAAAACAACATGCAGTTTGGTATATTTGCATATAATCTTTCTAATACATATGAACAAATGGTTTCCCATTTGGCAGGCATTCCTGTAAAATGTTTATAAAAGTCAACCGGTGCTTAGTTTTGAAATTTGGTGTCTGACCTTTGGGGATGGATATTTATTTCGTTTTATGCCATATGAGAAAGTAAAAGCATCTACAGAAAAGACAGGATTAGAGAAAATCTAAAAAATCATCAGGTTTTTTTCGTCAACTTTTTCTCCTTATTTATAAGGCCTTTGACGTTTTTTAAACTAGTACGTAGTTAGTAAAAACTATTTATTTGCATGAAAACATTTGTTCTATCATAATGAACAGTTCTATTGTATTGAAAATTTGTATCGAAATGAATCTATTTCGATACAGATTACATATCTGATCCGTATAGAAATGAAAATCTATATCGAACTATGAGAGTCATTAAAGTACAGATGACAGATATGACAGCATGGGAGTAAAAAGAAAAAGTTTACTCCACTAAAAATTGCCAAAGTATAATATTACAAATAAATTCTTTCATTAATTATTAAGTAAATTCGGTAATTCGATGTTAGATTAGATTTCAAAAAGCGTGGGTGCATTTCCATTAAAGATAAACCTAAATACTTCAAAATTTATTGGCAAAAACTGTTTAAAATGCGTAACATCCGCTCCATAATTAAAAAGTCAATATCAATACCTGCGTGATACTATACGCGTTTATTTAAATAGAACGGAAATCTTGAATAACATTTTTAACTTTGAGAACGAACGATACTTGTATAAAATTAAATAATAAAAATCCTTAATTGTCCGTGTATAAAAAAATAAATAATAAGGTATTATGTAATGACATATCTAGTTAAGGAATAAATTATTTTGATAAGTAGAACCACCCATTTCTATTAATAAAAAGAAAATAATAACATTTCGACATGGCTTTAGGCCTAAAAATATTAGTCAAGGTTCAAGTTTATAGTAGTTAATTACATATTTTTAAGAGCACAGATCTATAGGCCTATACTTCAATATTTAGCATAACTGCATTTGAAACCTCATTAATATTTGTAGAGCAATAAAGCAATCAAAATGATTTAAATGGTATGATTTGTGTATCGTGTAGGTATAGATTGCAAAATTTAAGGAGAGTATTTTCTCACATAGTAAATATGAATAAAATTGTAAAAAAAACTATATTATGTAAATTTAGTTAACCTCAATTTAAAGATTAATTTATGTTTCATAAAATTATTTTGGATGATACAAGTTAGAAAGTGAGATAACATGAAAAATGTGTTAAAAGTGATACATTTTAATTTACAAGATTTTATGTTGAAGGTCAATGTATAAAATGCCAAATTTTCGAAATTTTTCAACAATTTACGAGTTGATTATTATTTCAATGTTAAGATAATAATTTAATGTTTTTTCAAATCCGAAATTAACCAAAAATATGTTATTATTTCTGATGATACAGGATACATAAAAAACTTTTTATTAGTTTTTAAACGAGAAACAAAAACGAATCAAGTATTCATATAAAAATATATTTCGTCTTAAACATAACAAATAAGAAATGTTAATCACAGATATATTTTACATTTCAAACAAAATATAATAAATAAATTAATGTTTATTAATATTAACATGCGCAGGTCCATACGGCGGTTCCAAAGAAATCGACGGATGTTGCAGTCCAGGGATCAGGGGATGTCTCGGAAACGTTGCACTAAACTCCGTGTGCACCGAATTCGTGTGTTCGATCGGCCCAACCGGATTGGCTACTCCGGGCCTGAAAACAGGATGAGGAGGCAAATAGAGAGGTGTTTGAGGGTGAGGGTGAACTGGTTGAGGCTGAGGTTGAGGTTGAGGGATCAACACGGGGTCAGAGTGCCCATGTTGGACGGTGTGGAAATCTGGTTGGTGCACTTCATGACCTGAACCTGCTTCTGGATGAATCTGCGGGGGCTCAAACTGCGGCGGATGAAACTGCGGGGGCTGATTTTGCGGGGGATGAAATTGTGGTGGCTCAAACTGCGGGGGATGAAACTGCGGGGGTTGATTCTGCGGGGGATGGAATTGAGGGGGCTCAAATTGCGGAGGATTAAACTGCTGGGGATAAAATTCCGGGGGCTGAATCTGCGGGGGCTGAAATTGTGGAGGATGGAACTGCGGCGGATGAAATTGTGGGGGCGGCAACTGTGGGGGCGGCAACTGTGGGGGCTGAAATTGTACAGGATGAAACTGTGGAGGATGAAACTGTGGAGGATGAAATTGTGGTTGTTCCACAACAGGAGGTTGAAACTGTGGATGTTCCCCATTATCCGCTACATGCACAAACGGTCTTGGAACATCTCCTACCGGATACACTGCAGGAGCCGGCGGTTGATGAACCGGAAACAGGGGCGTAATATGCTTAAAAAACTGGAAATTCGGAAACGCCTTCAAAAAATGTATCAACGGAGGAGGCAGTTGAGGTACAACAGGAGCTGGTACTGGCGGAGGTGGCACCGCAACCGGATGTTGTGGCACAAACGGTTGTACCGGATGTACCACTGGTGGCGCTGGTACCACCTGTTGCGGAATCAATGGTTGTGGGATCAAATGTGGTTGCTGAAGCAGAGGATTGAACAATGGTTTGTAAAACGGATAAAACTGTGGTTGATGTTGCACGAAAGTCTTGACAACCTGAGTGATTGGTACCACTGGTTCTGGTACATGTTTCGCAACTGGTACAACCGCTGGTTCTGGTTCTGCTGGGTGTACTGGCACAACTGGGTGAACTGGTTGAACTACTGGGTGAACTGGCTCAGGCTGGACATGAACAACGGGATGAACAGGATGAATATGCACGTGAGGTTTAACTGGAAGTACAGGTTTGATTGGCCGGAAAACTGGAACATTCGCTACTGGATACATCGGTTTCCAACCTCCAGTTTGCATCACTGGTTTCAGAATTGTCAAAGGTTTAGCGTAAGGATAATATCCAGAGATCGGTCCATAACCTATTAGATATTTGAAGCCTAAAGGGTGAACTCCAATATGTCTAGGTAGGTAATGTGTTGCTCCAAATAATGTTCTTTTATTCTGCAGTTTTGCTGCCTCTTCTTTCGCCGCAGCATCGTTTATCGGGTTTACGTCATTATTTTGTTCTTGTTGATGTAACGGAACTACGCTTGCATTGACTAGCGTGATGAAAAGTAGAATCACCTGCAAAAAAATAATTAATTTTTAAGTATCTAATAAAGTAAAGCTCGTAAGGTAAAGGTTAGCATAAAATATACGAATGTATGGTAATATTAACTGAATTTAATTGAGACAACTTTTATAAAGTTTTTGCATATCTCAGATAGCTATAAAGTGAGTAACGAGTAATTTATTCTGCTGTAGTAAATTGTACGTGCTAAATCAAATTTATGAAATGAAAGTTATCATGACTTCAAATTACAATTTGCTGTAATTAATAGTGGTTATTGTAAATTCAGTGGAACAACGGGTACGTGTTTTATAATAATTTTGCATAATTATTTCACAGTTTTTTTACCTCATTTACAAAACATTTCCGAAACATCTGGGAAAATATATTTTATGTAATAATTACATAATGAGAATATTATAAATTCTTAAGAAAAAACAAAAATTTGACCATATTATCTGCTAACAGAGAAAACTCATTAATGTAAGATTTTAATTTAGCCTACAGCTGTGCACCTTTAACCTGATGTAGTTAACATGACTAAATATTTTTTTCTGTGTCAAAGACATAAATTATTTTTTCACCATGTGGACACATTTTCCAAAGTTAAATTAATGTGCAAGTTCCGAATAGTTTTATTAGATAATGCAGGAAGTTAGCATAAAAGTCATATTCTGTAATTAAATAGAATTTTAAATTAAATTTCAACATATTATTCAGTTTTCTGAATAAAGGATACTTAATGTCCGAGAATAATAAACATATCTGTCCTGAGCCAGTAATTAAATCAGAGAATTACACTACTTTATGGTACACCTTACAGTGTGCAGTGGTTCTCAATAAGTGTTTCGCCAATAAATTAATATAATTTTTGTAATATTCAGGAATACAGATAGATACTAATATAAAAGATGTGATACTGATAACGTTTTAATTCACACATTAACACGAGTTCATTGGACAAATATTTTTTGTTTTATACGATGTGTGCGTTTATCAGCCGTCAACTCGTAAGAACTCTATGGTTGTTATTACGAATACATAACTGGATCAGAACCTAAGTCGTCACATAATATAACGCACGCAGCTATATGAAACCCATAATAATATTACCATATATGCGTTACGACGGAGGTCAGGACACTTAGCCCCCTGCCCCCCTGAAATCAATTATTATCACTACATCTTGTTATATTTTAGAATAATAATTTTAAAGGTCTTTATTTTTTTTTAATTCATGCCCCCATACAAAAAAATTCTATGCTTGCTAATTCATTTATTAAATATTAGTCCCGATCCCAATAGCTTTCTTTCTTAGACCCTGTTCACACGAGGGTTCTATGAAGATTCTTTCAAGAATCTGAATCTTAAAAAAAATTCACGGTTTTGAAGCAATCAATAAATTATAAATTCTTCTTTTCCAAGACTCATTGAAGATTCAATTTAGCGGCACAGCAATTTAACATGTAATTCTCACTAGAATTATTTTTCTAAGATTCAGAATCTTGAAACAATCTTCATAGAATCCTCGTGTGAACAGGGAATTATAAAAAAAGTGTTTTACGACTTTGAAAATTGAGAACCACAGCTCTACTCAAACCTTTAAAAAAAAGTTTCCACAGATATTATAAACTAGATATTAATTTTTGTCTTCACGGATATCAGTCTTTTTTATTAATAACTAATGCCTACGTTTCGGCTAACACTTTAGCCTTCATCATATAATTTTTGCCCTGATGAAGGCTAAAGTCTAAAGTGCTAATCGAAACGAAGGCATTAATAATGAATAAAAAAGTATTGTATATGTTTATGTTCAATAATTATCATATCAATATAAACCAGAAAACACAAATATTGCACAATATCTCACTAAATTCACATCACATTTACACATACCACGAGTCTCATCGTTCTAATCCTTTAGTATCCACTGCACTTGAACTGTGACAACTTCCGAAAAAACAGCAACTTCCTTTCTTCCGGCGTATATATACGAAAGCCCCTAGGCCAACTGCGATTGTTTGGGCGGAATACGAATTTGGCTTGGTGAAAATAATTAATATGTGCGACAAATAGCGATCGATTTATTTAAATATAGTTAGCAAACCAAATGTAACGAGTGAAATTCAGACCCGGCGTTAGAAAAGTTTTATGTGGACTCAATACTATTGTAGTTGCCTACTTGGCAATGGATATATTTGCTAGGATTTTATTACTCTTTGTTGGATGCTTTCTATAGGGGATCGTAACTTTCAATCAGTTAGTTTTTATTAATTCGTAAAAGAAAGGAAAATTTACATAAATATCTACACGTTTTCATAGTTTAGATTGAGAAGATATGATACTGTTTGATTAGAAGAATATAATTAATATAGTATAAAGAAGATAATTTTAGAAGCAAAGCAAAACACTATTTAAGACATTTTTATAAATATTTGGAGTCTATGTTCATAAAATATAATAGATATGTTTAAATTTTTCCGGACTTATTTACCGACAATATAAGGGTAGATTAATTAATTTAAAAATAAAAATCATGGTTTCTGCCATATTAATACCACCACATTCAAAATGTGATGTAAATTTACCAGGTAAGTAATATTTTTGATAACATCTAAAATGTTACGATTGTTTTTAAAAGTGGACCTTTTAACGGTTGCTTAGCAAGTTAAAAGTGTCACTTTATGGCACAGTTTTAAAAGTAATATAGCAACATGTTGAAAGTTATTTTATTTATACTTTTAACAATATAGGAACTTTATGTAATAGGTTTTATTATTATATTTCTACTCTTCTCTTCTGCTTTAACATTATATTTATTATATTAAGTATATATAAAAGATTTTTAGAGATGATATGTAAATCTATGTACCTACAACTTTATATAAAATTTAATTACATTATTATGTTCTACACCCATCACTATTAATTGGCTTATGTTCAGTCAGCTTTATAATATTAGAAAATCTTTTAAAATTAAGAAAAGCATAAACATAGATTTATTGTTTAAATTATTATTTCAGGTTAAATTATACGATTTAAACCAGTGCATTTATACATTTATAGTCTTAAACAGACTCACAACACTAACTCATTCTGTGTATGAGAATGAAAAGTCGTCGAATTAATAAATTATAAATAACTGCTTTATTTGAAATTCCTTTGAAATTTTGAATACTAAGCACAAACATAGATTTAAGGCTGAATTACATTATACTTTTTTCGTCTGGCTTCTAATTCGAGATTCATCCAAGAAGTTTCTAGCCACTTCTAGTATAATGTAAATCAGAAATTTCCATCCGAGTTCCGTTCGATTTCCATACTTTTTTCTAGTATAGAAATATACGCCCGGCTCTATTTTTCTATTCGAGATTCGTACTAGATTTGCTCAGGCCAGTGTGGAGTCAGTTTGACAAACCTTTAAATGTTATTGCTCGGATAAAATCGAAGATTTCCGATTGAATATGAAAGTATGAAACTCGAACAAATCTCGGATGGAAATTGAACTAGAAATAATGTAGCATGAATCTACAGATGAAAAAAGTATAATGTAATGCCTTTATGGACAATAGTTCCATACAAAATGAAATTATTTATAGAAATAAATTGACTATAATAGTAAGTCAAGGCTGACAAGAAAAGTCGTCAAATTTTCGTGTATTTTCGTCGCTCCGTCTCTGTACACAATGCAGTGTCCATTGCAAGCAAGTGAAAGCGAGGAATGCGGGTGTTGGGCCTTCCATATAAAACAATTCGTACAACCGCTGACACTACTAGCAATATAGTACAATATTCTGTGCAATATTGCTCATACAACACTACGTCCGTACGCCTTCTATTTATTACAATGATTTATGCACAGCACGATTCACCGCCTGGCCTTGGAGCTAGAAATTTATTTATTGATTTCAATCAGAGAATCTCACAATTCATTCAAGGAAGAGAATAAAACAATAGTTGAATGATTTGTTTGCAAAATGAGCAGTGCTGGAAAAGATGGTCAACCACTTTTGCCCTGTCCACACAAGGATACTTTCATGCATCTGAATTTTGAAAAAAAAATAACGGTGCCGGTAAATTGAATCTTTAATGATTCTTGGAAAAGAAGAATATCTAATTCATAAGTTCTAAAATATTTTTAGTAGGTATATGCTCTTCAAAATTGTATAACTTTAAAATAAAATATTGAAAATCGTAGGCGATGAAACAATGAAAATCATTGAAAATAATCCTATAAAATATACTCATTGCCTACGTTATTTTGAAGGACTGGATCCCCTAAAATATTACTTTGCGGGCTCAAAACAGTTCGCAAAGGAACGAATTTAGAAAGCATGTACTAAAAAATATTTAAAAAAAAAAATTCTATACGGGACAGCTAAATATTCTCCTTGCCCCCTGCTTCGGACACCTATGGTATTATTATCAATAAATTGCTGGAACGCTGGGACTGACGTAGTATTGCTTTACTGTTCACACAAGGATTCTTTGAAGATTCTTTCATGCATCTGAATCCTGGAATAAAAGAAATTAACTTTTTTGAAGCTATCAACTAAGGAATTAAATTACTTATTCTTTTCTAAGACTCATTGCCGATTCAATTTAGCGGCGTCCCTATTCGACAGACAATTCTAACCAGGATATTTTTTCTCAAAATTCAGAACAGAAGCATGAAAGAATCTTCAAAGAATCCTTGAATTTTATTTCCAAAACTCCACTTTAAATTTGCTATTGGCTGTGTTCTGTTCTAAATTGTCTTTATTGTTTGCTTTGCAGCATTTTTATGAATTCCTAGCTCATGAAGAAAGTTAAAATTGCATCAAATCTACACTTACTGTTCTTTTGTCGAATATCGTTTCCGAGCTAGCATATTAAATAAGTCGAAAGTACTTTGAAATTCATTAGTCACCACTATGTGATACTGTGGACAATGAATTATGTTGATTGTTAGGTTTTATAAAACCAATGTGGTATTTTAAGTGAACTTATTACGAAACTTAGGTATATATTTCACTACGAATGTTACTTATTACGTAATAATAATGTCAAATGTATACAGAGAAAATGAAAATATATGGGAAGAGTTTGAAAAATATTTAGTACTTTCTCTAAGTCAATATTATTTGTAATAGGGAATTATTCGAAAAAATATCCGCAGTAATTTTATTTTATATAAAATATCAATTTCAATTTTTTGAAAGTATACTATGATTTATGGTAGTTTGAGAGATTGAAGGTGTGAATCGAATAGAACATACGAGAAAAACCAGACTTTTCTGAATACAAAATAATAAACTGAGTTAGCAGATTTTTCGATTTTGGACCTAAATTTGAGAGCTCATTTCTCGAAAACTTAAAGACTTATCAAAGCGCGGTTTGCGGCATTGAATTTCTCGTAATTTAATTAGTATAATCCGCTACTAATTAGCTCAATTTTATTTTAGACCCAAAAAATACTAAGTGGTTAACCTTAGTTTTTTTTCGATTTTGAAAATAAAATTTGAGATCTCATTTCTCGAAAAGTAAATGATTTATCAAAGCGCGGTTTGCGGCATTTAATTTCTCGTAATTTAATTAATATAATCCGCTACTTTTTATCAAAATTTAATTTTTGGCCCAAAAAAATACTAAGTGGTTAACCTTAGTTTTTTTTTCGATTTTGGTCCTAAACTTTGAGAGCTCATTTCTCGAAAACTTATCAAAACGCGATTTGACGCATTTAATTTCTCGTAATTTAAGTAGTACCATAAGAGGCCATGTAACATGTAGTTTTATAATATTTATTTTTGGATAATCTATGTAGTGAAAAATTATGAAAACATTCTGGTAACATTTTTACAATGTTTAGATTAATTTTGCAAAGTTTCGTTAAACTCTCAGATTATTTCAAGTGTTGAGTGTACCTCCTTAATAACTAGTGTGTTAATGAGGACGATTAATAATTGAGACATTTTAAAGCCTGAAAGAAGCGAATCGTCTATTAACACATGAGTTAGTTACAATATTTTTCCGTTTTTCATATCTTTTAAATTTGGAGAAAATCTAATTTTATTCCATGACAAATATGTTAGGTTAGTAAAGTTTGGTACTGCTGAGCATCAGTTTTACATAAATAATATTTAGCTAGAACTGTCGAGATAATCTCCTTTAATTATATTAAGTATTTTTTTACAACTTAGTGCTAGCTAACAAGCTAACATACACTCGAGGAAAATGAAAACGCACCACTTGAAAATGCACCAAAAATGACAAAATTTCAAAGTGCAATATCTCGGTTGCATTTCGACGAAATTGGATGAATCATGAATCTTCGAATTCTGAAAACGTTGAAGTCTTATTTTTAATGTAATGATAGTCAATGTGACAAAAAATCCACAACCCATAAGCCCTGTTCGCACAATGCATCTAACATGCATCTAACATGCGCCAAAAGAAGAGTCTTTCCTTGCGTCAAAATATTTTTACAGGCGCCGCTATTTTGGTGCATCAAAAGACTCTTGGGAAAGAAGAAGTACTGAATCGTTGAGTCGTTGCTAAATTCAGATTGATTGCGTTGACATTTGAGTGCTGTCATACTGTCATTAGAACAACCACAACCTACATAGTATAATTTATCTATTCATTTCCTTTCTTTCTTAATTTATTTAGTATTATTATACTAATTAAATAAAAACCAGTCTTTTAAAGACTAGTTCCCTCAGTCCTTTTTTCCCTTTATGTTCTTTCCTATTTATTTATTACATTTCAAGTACCTACGATGATTTGGCGCGAAGTTATGAATTTTTGAAAAAAAAAGTGCCTTTTTGAGGTTTTTAGCCATAACTTGCCGAATTTTGCACGAAAATCAATAATTTTTTTTATTTCAGAGAACGTTGAAGGTTTTTCTATTCGGCCCTGTATGTTAATCTGCCACCAAACCCGATCCACTCCCTGCCATCCCCGGATAAAAAAACATGTTTTTGACTGAAAAATGTTCAATTGTAGCAACTTGTAGCGTTAGTAAAAAAAATCGTGGATCTTATTGCCCAACAGGACAATAAAGTTCAATCTTTTTCCTTACGTACGATAATTTGGCAAGAAGTTATGAATTTAAAAAAAAATTGGTATTTTTGTGCTTTTTGGTCATAACTTGTACGATTTCGCACCAAATTATTTCTTAAAACATTTAATAAAATAAAGGTTTTAAAAGAAATCAAAGTTTTAGAGTCACTTTTAGATAATTGTTAATGAAATTCAGAAACCCCAAAAAGGCACTTTTTTCAAAAATTCATAACTTCTTCTTCTTGGAATTTTGCGGACCTTGAAGGAAAAAGTCTGATGACTACAGCAAAATTTATAAAATAGCATTGTTTTTCTTATATAACAGATTTCAAACAGACACCCGGTATATTTTATTATCCTCTGCGAAGTTGAGTTAGCCTTCACAGCTTCTAGAAGACTTGGAAACATTGGAACAGGACTTGGAGCTTGGAGCATCTGAAGAACTCGTCATCCTAAGAACCCGAATTTATATGTATTCCACAAATTAATTTAATTGTGATAGTATATTTTAAATTTAAAATACTATTTTCATTTGTATTATATTTGAATTTATAATTTTAATAATTAGATTATTTATTTAAGTACTATGTAAGAGTTTAGAATTTTGTAATTACTCAAGAATGTATTAATTAATTTATATTTTATATAAATAAATATTAAGCTATTCTTTAAAAGTTTATAATCACTTAGTATTTGCACACAATATAAAATATTTCTATAACTTGAGATGTTTCGTTCGAACAATTTTGTCAACATGGTTAGTAAAATAAAAATCATTTAAAATAAGATTGTTCTTTTATAATTATTTTAAGGAAATATTTTTAAAGTGTTTATTGATTTGTAAATTATTACGATATTACTTTTTTTAATTTTATAAAAACGGTCTAAAGTTTCTTATGATAATTTAAAATTCTTTGTTCGTTTATAAGCATATAATTACTTAGAATATGCAACAAATAAATAATTTTTTCACGACATGTGGAGAAAACACAATTTTCTTCTCGCGAAATAGTGAGGAAAGTAGGTTTTCCCTCTCTAGAGAGGAAAGTAAGCAGTGTTACCACCAGTGTTATTTTACGATGAAATATTTTAAAAATTGTAAGTAAATTTATTATTTTATAGAAAATTCTGATTTTATAGTGATATACTGTAAATTATTATTATGTTTTATACTTTCTTTTTCTGCTATTTCACGATTTTACAACTTAAATTTAATTTGGCATATTGGCTGCATTTCGTTGTTTTCAAACGTCATTCTGAGAGATGGCAGTTATAACCTAACTTCTAGTTATGTGTTTCTTCTACATTTACAATGTTTCTAAATATGTCGTAAAAAAAATGTTGTGTCTAACACGAGAGGAAAGCTCTTTTTCCACTCTTGCTCGATTGCCTCACTCGCTTCGCTCGTGACACAAACTTAGAGCTCAAGTGGGAAAAAAGAAGCGCTTTCCTCTCTAGTTGGACAAATAACTATTTAATGGTAGTTCATAATTTTGACAGGGGCTGCCCTAACCATAGGGCTAAATGGGCTATAGCCCCGGGGCGCTGCTTTCCAGCTATATTTTTGAATTTAGGGGGTGCCAAATACCTTAGGACGGCCCTGTAAAAACGGACAATAATACGAGCAATAATCTCAAAGATAATTTTAAAACTGTATTCTGTACTAAATATAACATAGAATAATGTCTGTTTAATAAAATCGTAAATAATAACGCTGTTATTAAATATTTAAATGCCATGTCTCTTTATAACGAACATCTATTATAATAATTGTTAATTTACGTACCTAATGTAAGTATTTTCTTATTTAATTGTGTACTTACCATCCATGTCCTTTATACTTATGCGTCTCTTTTATTCAATAAATAGTATATTTTAAAAAGATTATTATTTGTTTTTGTTGTCTTTAAATAAAGTGAGTAATTTTATGTTATTGAAATCTGGTGATACTTGTTGGTGACTCAATGTTCCCAACTTAATACTAGGGGAAATTTAGCGGGATTACACTTAGAATTCTCCTAAATATTCTGTTTTCCTAATAACTATTTTTATATCCAACACTATCCGAAATTGGTTGATGTTCACTGCTGATGTGCTTCACTAATAATGCATTGGAGAGAGAAATAAAGGAGGTCATTGTCGTATATATCGTACGCGTTGGATTATACCAGAAAAGAGTTTTCAACCCTTAAAAATTAATTAGTAAAAAAACAATCAAACCCAATTTGTAGGTATCTCTTGAACTTGAACTATGGGTCGATTAGAAAAATCTTTGATTGTTGTCAATAAATAATGAAAATATAAACATCATTTATTTGAATCGTTTTCGTCTACAACTCCTTTAAGCAATTGACAATAAATTACTTTAAAATTAAAGGTTGTAGAAAAGAAATCAAATAAAAATGGCTTTTATTACATTTTATATCAATGTTATTTTTGAAGTTAATAATAAGGGTTAATCTTTATAGCGTTGATAACCGCACAACTAATAAAATATTCTTGCTAAAAGTAAAAACTTGATGATATAAACTAAAATAAAGGGATATTCAAAAGATAAATAAGGTTTAAACATAAAAGTATTTTTTTAGTAAAATATACGTACAACGTAAACAAAAATAGTAATACAATAATGATGCAATATTTTTTTCATGAAGGTAGTTTATTTAAAAATTCTTTGTTTATAATACATTATAAATATGTGATTGTAATGAAAAATCTCACATCAAAATGAGGTGTAAACAAAAATGGGAATATATTAAAAAAAGTAAAAAAAATTCATAAATTCATAATAAAAAAATTATACTTATATGTATTTATTATTAAAATTGATTGGTAATATATCTAATCAAATTCTGTTGTAAATTTATTAAGCAATTTTTGTAAATTGGAGATCCAAGCCACATTATCTGAAAACAAAACTGTAACGTGGTAATAGTTACTTTTATAATATATAAATTTTCAAAACAAACACATTTGTATGCAAAACATGGTAGGATTAAAAGTTTTCTTATATTTTATAATTTGATTTTATAAAGTTTCTTCATAAATCTAAATTAAGATGAGCTACTATTATCTCCATTATCATGGAAGCTGTTACCATTCATGATAAACGACGTGCCTAATCCATACAAGTGTCCGGAGTATTTTGTGTCGTCGATATTATCTTCAAAGAACATCTGCAAAACACAATAAGCAATCAGAAATTTCCCAAAATTTGAAACTACAAATAAAGAAAAGAAATATAGTATGGAATAGTTTTTTGGTTTTGTATATACAATAATTATTTTAAAATTAGCTATATTGACGTTACGATTGTAGACAAAATATAGACCATATTAATTATATCGCCTCTACCGACTTATTTGTGAAATAACAAAAAGCGTGCCAGGATGCCAACTGTTTCTTATTTTTGTAAATAAGTTGGCAATGATCAATCAATTCAGTGTTGAAAGTTTTAATTTTTAAATTCTAAAACATGATTTGAAACACAATATTTGTAACTAAGTACGAGGGTTGTCCGTAAAGTAAGTTTCCCAGTGATTTTTCACAGTGTAAAACATGTTCAATTCCAAAAATGCGTACATTTTTGGAAAGTTCAGACTTTTACCTATTTTTCTATATAGTCGCCACTGCGGCCAATGCATTTTTGCATGCGGTATACGAGCTTTTGAATGCCCGAGTCAAAACATCTGCCGCCAAGCCACGCAGATACGTCCGGAACGCTCCTCATCATGGACCTCAGTACGCCCGTTCTTGAACTCTCTGTACCATTTGCGCACGTGTTGTAGGCTCATACACTTGTCTCCATAGATTTCGCATAGCTGGGAATGGGTTTCTACCGGCGCAATGTTTTTTGCAGATGTGAGCTGCACTCGGTGATCCGTTTCCTGTCTGCAAAAAACATTGCGCCGGTAGAAACCCATTCCCAGCTATGCGAAATCTATGGAGACAAGTGTATGAGCTTACAACACGTGCGCAAATGGTGCAGAGAGTTCAAGAACGGGCGTACTGTCGTCCATGATGAGGAGCGTTCCGGACGTATCTGCGTGGCTTGGCGGCAGATTTTTTACTCGGGAATTCAAAAGCTCGTACACCGCATGCAAAAATGCATTGACCGCAGTGGCGACTATATAGAAAAATAGGTAAAAGTCTGAACTTTCCAATAATGTACGCATTTTTGGAATTAAACATGTTTTACACTGTGAAAAATCACTGGGAAACTTACTTTAAGGACAACCCTCGTATATTGATAAAAATTATATGATACTACATCAACAGAAAAACACACTTTTAAGTTATCTGTCGCTCGAGCTGTCGGGATTCCGCCAAAAAAAATTGAAATTTTCATAATTATTTTCACATAATAAACTAACGATCATTTATATTAAACACAGGCAGAATTCGATACTTCGTTATTAAATATAACATATTAAAAAACGGCCATGTGATTCTGTCTGCATGAATTACTATTTTACCTACTTTAAAAATTCACTTTTTCCCATAAGGAAACTTTAGTTCCATTTCAGTAGTACTCCCTGCTTTGTGATTGGTGATTTCTGAGCATGCGTATTGAATAATTAATATGGTCTATTATGTGCACCTAGGTGGATATAGCTTGTTGATGCCCTTGGCGAGTCGTCAATCTCGGCTTCGCCTCGACTGAACAAATTTCTCGCCCCGTGCAACAAACAATGCTCTATCCGTACTTGATACACAAATAACTATTGCCACTGCACAATTAATTAAAATATTATTATATTCCATTCATAGTATACAATCAACAATCTAGTGGTTTTAAAAATGTGCTTCTTGCATAAACTACTCTTAAATTTACGAATTTTTAAAAAAATATTTTTGTTTCATGATCAGTAAGTTCTTCGTCAATACAGTAAACAAAATCGTTGAATTGAAGAAAAAAAACAAATACAGAAATTGAACCATAGAAATATTTATTTATTAAACAAAAGCAGTAAGTAATAAAGTAAATTATCCGAAAGTAGTAAAATAAAGCCTTCTAAGAATGTTTCAATTCATGTAAATATACGGGCATCCGCACTTTTCACTTTCTAACAGTAAAGTTTAAAAGCTCCAAACATTTGGTGTATGTTTACTAGTTACTGAAGCTATTTTAAGATTATTATATGAATGCTATGTTTCTTAAACTTAAAATATTAATGTAAACCTTCAAACTAAATGCTTATGTAAATGAGTTAAGTTTAATAAAATATGAGCCAAAAAAATACCTCTCGCATCTTGAAAAACGCCATTCCTGTTAGTAGGGAATCAGAACCAGCCTGATGTTGGGGCCCAATACGTTCTAGGTCTAATTGCTCAGCAACTTCCTGAAGGCCACCTTTTAAATTTTTGCAGGATTTCATAAGATACTGAAAAACATTCACATCATTAACAATATTGTTACCACAAACTTCTGCATCTTCAATACCTTTACATCATATATCGTTGGAAAATAGAGTTTTAGAAGTTCGAAGAATTCACTTTCTTCATTCGGTAAATTTCGGTCTGTTAATAACTTCAACAAATAACCAAAATCATACCCAGAATGAAATGAAAGCCATTTGATATTTTCCATTAATACAACACCAGACGTCATTAACAATTCGGCGAATTCTAAGGGATCGATTCCTTCTTCTTCATGCTTCTTAAATTGGATACCTGAATTTTGTAATAAGTCGATACTATCTTGTGCATACATGTCTTCCCTGATTTAAATAACACAATTTAAAAATAAAAATTCGTAGATTATACTCAATTGGAAACTTACGAAAGATTGAATTTAAAATTAAACTGCCATGTTGTATACGATCCTCCAGGTGTTTTACCACTTTCATCTAAAAACGTGAATCCGAGTTGAATAATTCGTAACAGGTCTACGTTACACCGAAGCATCTGGTATTGGTAATCCGCCGTACTCCTGAATTCGCCAATTGGCCTCGCAACTACACCTGGAAATTCTGTGTCCATCGCTACATAATTGTATTTTTGTACTACCTGAAAAGTACATTATAATACAGAGAAATAATATAACAACGGGCACATCAGTCTGCCTGTACAGCCAAGGACATCGCTTGACCAATCGAACCAGTGAAAGCAGAAAAATTGTCGCGGTTTGATATTTTGTAGTCGTTCTCAGTTGATCACATGTTAAATTGGTGGAACGATGACTGGCTGTACAGGCAAAATGACATGCCCGGGATCTATAATATGCGAAAAACACCTGACGAATTGCTCTAAATTCTTCTTCAAGATTGTGCGCCCAAACATCTCGTATACCGCATTCCTCATTACTGGGTATGTGACTGCCACTTGCAGTGGCAGATGGCATGTCTGATGGGCTATCCGTGCTGACTACGTCTTGTATCTCACGTAAGTTATTAATTATATTTACATTTGTAGGCAAACTGAGAGAATCGAAATAGTAAATCTTTTGTGTACTATTATATATTATATCCCAGGTTTCGCTATTTGTTGTAAGTCCCCCAAAATCGCCACCATTCAGTAATATCATTGATATGGGAGTTACGCTATGGAAAAAGTGCATAATTATAACCTCAAAATATGACATTTCTAGCAGTAATAATATTGTTCATAAAAATGCAGCCGAATATTACATACAACGTACCACGAAATTAAATAACACATATCCATGTTTAAATTTTCCAAATGCTTTGTAATATATAATGATTTTGATAACTTAAAATTTAACTGTTTGTTAGTAAAATGACAAGTTTGTTCGAAATTCTACATACCCATAATGATTAATAGCACAATATTATTTAAAACACAAATTCTGTTTTATTCTAAAATATATAAGTAAACAAATAGACCTAAATCTCCCTAAATATTAAACTAGTTTGTTTTTCGGACAAAGCTTGTGAAATTTGCTGCCATCTGCAATTTTGATAGTGTTTACCAACTCTACAGAGTACAGACCGTACATACCGCTAAAATTACAATTAGTTTTTGCAAAATATAATTTAAAATATATTGCCATTTTGTCAAACACAATTAGAAGAAAAATAAATAAATAGTAATCAGAAATAATTACGTTCTTATGAGTACATATCCTCTTCTATAAATATAAAACATGTTTAATTCCAATATATTTGCAGCTTAAAGTTTATTCATTTATCTTCCTGCAAATAAATTATTATCAATAAATTATTGTATTGTATCTAGATTTATAATATAATTACCATCTCTTTCAATAATGGAAAATTGTTCTGTTTACTTTGTTGCGACTGCATGTTGAATACTAATAATTTTTGTCAAATGTTTCACTTTTCATTTGTTTTATTTAGAAATAATACTCATTTGTTTCATGTTGTAGTCCATAAAATAATTATTAGTAATAAAGACTAGTTGTAAACTAAAATAATTAAATAGTAAATATTTCGGGAAAATAATAAAATTTTGTTTATGTAAAATATTTTGACCATATTTTATCAAATTTGATTTCCGATTTTGAAATGTCAAATATCTAAATTTGAAGTTGGGGAAATTTAGCTAGAATTGGATGGGAGCATTGTGTGTCAATTTAAACTTGTCAGTGAGATGAAGTAGGAGAAAATGAGTCTGATTAAGATATTCTGTAATTAAATAAAAAACTGATTAGATATCAAACTGATAACAACTACCAATATTACTCATATTTTAAAGTCTATTACAATTTATAAATCTTCAATTTTAGTACCATGGATAAGGTAAAATAATGACCATATTGTTTTATAGTTGATTGAATAATTAATTAATATTTCCAGAAAACGCATACTTTTCGGGTAGAGATGACTTGCGAAGGATGTAGCGGTGCTGTGGAAAGAGTATTAAACAAAAAGAAAGGTTTGTCAAACAAAATATCAGTATTTGTCATCATAAAAATTTGCCCTTTTTAGGAAACGGCGTTGACAATGTAGAAATAAGTCTACAGGATCAAACTGTTAAAGTTTTATCCACTCTACCAAGTGATGAAGTATTGGAGATTATCAAGAAAACCGGCAAATCAGTTGAATATGTGTCCAGCTCTTAAATAATAATTATTTTTATTAAAACTGCGCAGCTTAATACTTTCCTAAAACTTTATTTAGCTTTACAATTTTATTTTATTTTCAATGTTATTTCATTATATGCAAATGGAATTATTATATATCATTTTATCCACTAAAAATAATAAGTACTTTACATCACATATTTGTATTTTACTAATACCTTGTTATAGAAGACCTGCAGATAACAAAAATATTTTGTTAATATGTTTTGAATAAACTTACGAAATATAAAAGCTAAACTATATTTACCTTTAACTTCCATTTCTAAATAACTAGTATTTAATGCATAAGGCAACTTAAGTAAAATTATAAAAAGAAGCAAATATTTATTGCATTAAAATGAATTTTTAAAAGATTAATAGTACAAATTCATAAGCAACAAGTGACAGATTAAAACGCGCCTTATTAGTAAATCATGAAATTAACATATTCACTCTATATAAAACAATAATAAAACGATGTAACAAGTTTTGTAATAATAATAATTCAGTCTTAATTGCGGCAGTCTTTTTAAATTAACGAATAGAAAAACAATCATGTTTTATCACAGACAAAAATCTACATACATAACAAATAATCTATTTGTACTATTTTCGACACCGATAGTTTTCTTTAAAATGGTCTTGTAAATGTGTTCTTTGGTCAGTCTTTTTATTATTTGCATTTTTACAAAACAAAAATGCAAATACAATTTTAGATTATAACAATAAGCACTTGTTTTCATAAATATTTACAATTCACAAGTGTTTATTTCACTTAAATATTGAAGAAAATTAAGATTATAAAATTTTCTTAGATTTAAATTTTATAAAACAAATTTCTGAAAAATCTATGAGTCACTTTTATATTAAAATAATATACAATTAATAATTCATAGATTATTCAGATTTAAAATCCCAAGAAAACAAAAATTATATTTCCAGAGAACAATATTTTTCTATAAAAATATTCTTGTAAATAATCATTATTTTTTTAAATGTTTACAATATTAAATTATCACAGATTTTGAAAGTAATTTTTTTTTAAAGTACCGGCTGTCATTTTGTAGAATTGTACTTACAAAAATAATACATTTTTTTGATAAGTACAAGTTTGTACATCTAATAAATACATAAAGTGTGACAAAATAGAAGGTTAATAAAACTAAAAGAAATATTTAAGAAATCTTAGCACTAAAATAAAATACAATCATACTTTTTCCACACTGTTTTCATTTCATTTCATTTAAAGATATTTGAAATACAATCTTCTTTGTATCTTCGTCTTCTTTCTTCTTAATTCCATAACCTATAATACGGAATCACATCGTAATCAATACAAATCAAGAAAATATTAGCCTAACATACATTGTTACTTAAACATTTCAAGTATCTGTGACACAAAACAATACATTTACACTAAGAATTATTCAATTTATGAATAAAACTAAAAAAAAAATATTTTTACACTACTATAAATGAATGATTAGGAAAGAATATGCCTCAGATTTGAGTTTAGTGACGGGAGCGATGTCCGTCGTCCCTTCTGTCGCGGTCGCGATCCCTGTCGCGGTCGGATTCGCGGCGGCTTGATTCACGTTCGCGGTAGCGGCTTTCGTAGTACCGCGACTTCGATGAAGGTTCCGCTGCTGGTTCAGCTCCTTCTGGAGGTGACTTGTTGATGGCTCTGCTGTTGAATATTTCAACATATTGTTGTACAATCATTCGCAGTAGATTACCATTGCAAATTACATTTAGTATATTAAGAATTTAGATTCAAAGTAAATAGATACAAATATGTAACATTAGAAAATTCATGGCTTTGTTTGGAGTCCCGAACGCGAGACCGTGTTAAAAAAATCCCGACGAGGCGTAGCTTAGGAAAAGCTAAACTAAGTGAACAAAACAATACTATACTTGAGTCTAACATACTCGGCTTTGGCAATAATTCTGATAAAATTTATTATACCGTTACAAACGTTTAACCATGCATCTTCGGTATTTAATTTTTTAACACAGTCCCGCGCTTTTAAAATTCAATAATTTTGAGAACTTTACAGGATACAACTATTGAACATAATATTTTAAAATTAATGGTAATCTTACAATTATATGTCATAATACAATTTTGTTTATTACACTAGAATTAAACCTACTATCACCTTATATAATAAACACATTTATTCACAAAGAAACAAATTAATCACTTACCTTTCTTCTCTGCTGCGATCACGATAATCTCGCTCTCGTTCCCCTCGGCTGCGGGATCGCTCTCGCGCTTCACGGTTGTAACTGCTGTCTGTGTAGTAGCGATCGCGATCGCGCTCACGATCACGATCTCTGTCACGACTTCTGTCTCTGTACCTATACATACAACTTTTGTCACCACCAACTTACATAATTCGTCTGACCACCTTTAAGCGAAACAAGTTAAACATGCCTTAAAAAGCCTTATGATACCTTAAAAATAAACTATAATTAAATGAGTTATTACCTTGATGAAGATCTTTCCCGTCTTGCTCTACGATGTGATCTCTCCCTAGATCTAGATCGATCTCGCCTGCTTGATCCGTAGCTCTTCGCTTCCACGCCGTGAAGTGTATCCTGTAGAGAACTGATCAGAATCTTGCAACGATCGTCGTTAGCAACTTTTGATTGCTTAATGAGCGAAATTGCAGTGACGAGCGTTTCGATGGCGCTGGCGTATTCACCCGCGGCGGCATCGGATACGGCACGCGCGATCGCCGAGCTTGACACGGTGCGATTTCGGCTCATAATGTCCTCGAATTCCTGTTCTGAGATTGGAGGCACATCCGGTCTGTGCTCTGGGCCTGGTGGGCCAGTGTATGGTGGTTGCTATAAAGTAAAATGAAAAATTAGTTATATAGCGTCTTTGTAAAATGTTAAAGCTACTTGTACAGGTTGTGGTGGACCATATCCGTGAGGAGGTCCATGAGGAGGTCCGTTGGCAGGTCCCATGGGAGGTCCGTGCGGGGGCCCATGTGGAGGGCCATGCGGAGGCCCGTGTGGGGGCCCTTGGTGCGGCATCGGACCCTGCATCGGGTGTTGCATGGGTTGTTGGTGAGGCGGTCCGCCACCTTGTTGGAAAAACGCAGGATTCACATGAGGAGCTGGAGGCCCATGTGGACCTTGAGGCGGACCCTAAGCACAAACAATTCAGTAATGTAACTTTATTTTAGTAGTTTGGTAAAAGTCTTACTTGAGGAGGCCCCGGCGGCATACCCATCTGGCCTGGAGGACCACGGGGACCTGGTGGGCCTTGCATGTGTGGCGGACCTTGAGGTGGAAAGCCTTGATGCATGGGAGGGCGGTTCCAGTCAGGCCTTGGACCTGGTCCACGCATATCCTGGGGAGGAACACCCTGGTTAGGAGGGCCACGAGGTGGACCTTGGCCTTGCGGCGGACCTTGAAACTGTTGCTAAACAATAAGTTGCAAATCACATAACACAAGCGTCATTCTAATACACAAGCCAAAAACTAATGCTTACATGCAACTCAACTAGATCAAATTTTTACCTAGTATACTTGTATAATGTGATTAAACAAATTGTTTGCAACAGAATACTGGTAGCAATTTGTACTTAAATTCTTAATATAAATAGCATTTAACCTGCATTATTTTATAATTTTGTTTCACACATAAAAACAGGTTAAACATTTAAAAATCAATAACCACACATATAAATAATATAGCTATAAAACCAGATCAAAAAATATAAATGTTAGTGTTACACCTTCCACCAGCTATACTAAACATTGAAAATAAACTCCTGTGTTAATTTTTAGAAAACGGTCTCCACTAAATGTGCAAATTTCGTAATCCAAAACTGAAAATAAATAAATATATAAAAAATAAAACAAAGCAATAGATACAAAAGAAAAATGTATTAAATGTGGCGTGCAAACGCATTTGAATGTTTTTATAAAACTTGCCATATTCGGCGGCCTATGCTGCGGTCCCTGCGGCGGTCCTTGTGGCGGCCCAGGGCGCTGAGGTCCATTGGGTCTCGGCGGTCCGTTCCATTGGGGCTGATGGAAGCGAGGAGGAGGACCCTGGTTAGGAGGTGGAGGACCGCTATGCATGGGCGGTGGACCCTGCATACGAGGAGGTGTCATACCAGGACCAGGCATTGGACCCCGCATGCCTTGCGGGGGAGTCATTACCATTCTAGGCGGTCCATGTTGATTGTGACCTGGGGGACCAGATTGATGCTGATGAGAGTGATGTCCTCCTTGGCCTCCGCCCGAGTGGGAGCCCCGCGAGCCTGTATTGGTGGATGGCGTAGACCGGGTCTTACACTGACTCTCGAACTGGTTCAGCGCCTGCTTCGTTGGCATCGTCACCACCGGCATCTGTCCGTGTAATTCCTTCTTCGGGAGTCGCTCTAGGCACATCCTCATGCTCTGTTCTGAACCCAAGGAGATGACGCAGAATCCTTTAGATTGTCCATTCGCGCGATTTTCAAAGAACTTGACTTCACTAAAGTCGTTTATACCGAGGTCATTCACTGCTTCGGTAATATCTTGGTCTGTTGTCCACTTTAAGTACATAAAAACTCATGTAATATTACAACAATAGCACATGTAAACAAACATTACCCAAGATAAATTTCCAACATACAGTTGATGTCGTCTTCCAATGGTGTTTGGTGTAATATTGTTACCATGTTGATGGTATGGTGGAGCTCCATTCGTTTCTTCTTGAGGTTGCGCTGGTGGACCCGAGGGGTTATGATGTGGTGTTTCCGCATTATCTTCATTAGTATTTCCAGGGGCGGCAGAAATAACGTCATCGTATAAATCTACACCATCACCAGCGAATTCATCCTACAAAATCACATAATCCGATAATAAAAATTGAATCAATCATCAAATAATTCAATAACCAACAAAATATAATATATTTTATGATGTAGATATCCATATAATGTAGGTCAATAATGTGTTGTTATGGAAAAGTAGAATAATACAATTAAAATTAAAGAATTGAAAACAAAAACTGAATGAACACCACCAGTGGTCGACCATTATTGTGCCGGTGTTCAAACAGATGCAAAAGTGATATCCCGCACGAACTTTTAATACAGAATGAAACGCTATACTTATAGTTTCACAAGTAATATGTTTTAAATATAAAAATTGAATTACCTGTGCAAAATCTTGTTCAATATCGTCTGCATATAAATCAATATCCACATTGTCAGCCATTTTACTAACGCTGACGCTTTGCAAACAAATTGCACGGGAACAAGAGAACAAACATCACACACGCGCATGCGCTACAGGATGTTTCAAATGTTGATCTTTATGTGGTAATTTTAAATAGACAAATAAACATCAGGTTAAGAGAACTTATTAAATCTTTTAAAATAATAAAAATAATTTAAAATAATGTACTAAAGAGAAAGGATTAAAATTTTAAAATTCATAAATGTATGATACCAACTTTATTCTATACGCTAAATTTATCTCTGCAGAATAAAATCCTTAATAAGAACATCGCATTATAGGGAACAAAAATACATTTCATTATACTATTATAATATTTACAATATACCTACTAAATAGACATCAGATTCCAAACATAAGTCTTTAAATGTCATGTTTTGTATAACAACTATATATAATGTATTTAAATAATGGAATTTCGTGTTATAAGATCAGCACAAAATGATAATTGTAAAATAAAAATGCGAAACTAAATTATTTTGTGCTGTTCCCGGTAAACATATAATCAATTATTTATATTCACTCTGTACAATTTGGTATTTTTGGTATAGAAAATGTGTATTCAGCATTTTCCACATTTTCATACATTTCTTTAAAATGCTGATCAGTAAAACATGAACAAATCGTTGTTATTAAATTACACTGCTCCGCCAAATAGAATGATATATAACACTATAAACAGATAATCTCAAACAAAACGACACCTGGTCATTAAGTCTGACATGTATATTATATAATTAATATTATATTTATGTGGACTTTTATGTACAGACAGATTTAAGATTATCAATTGAACGTCCTGCGTATAAAAAAAATCACACTTCGTACAATGAAAGAATATAGTTGAAGTAAAGCGATAGCTATAATACAAATTCGGACTATATGTCAAATTAGATGATATGAAATTATTTAATGATAAATTCTAATGTACAATGCTTGAAAATAAATGATTTTATAATAATTTATATAGAACAACTTATCAACTGTTTTAATATCTCAGACAAATTGCAAACGTGTTGATATTATTTTATAAGTAATAACCATTTCTATAAATAAGCATTTTACTTGAATTATTTGTTTTATGTTCTTTGTATTTGGGATTTTATGAATATAATAGTGTACATGGGGTAACTTCTGTCAAGAATGAATGTCTTTGTTGCCAGCAAATAATCGTATTAAGTATTATTAGACCAATTAATTTAATATACAATTTATGGGAAATATACGACTACTAATTTAGACAACAAAGAACACCATTCACTGCGTATACCAAATGATATTTCTTTGCAAAATTTAGTTATTTAATTATTTTAATAACAACATAAATATTTACTTGACTAATAATTTTCTACATAAAAATACGAATAAATTTTATTATTTCATTTTAAGAAAACACTGGCGATAATGTTCCAGACAGCCCAAAATGTTACTTCCTCCATATATTTGATGTTATTATAAATATGGGACTGGAAAATAGCAGTTATCTAGAAAAGTTCGACCTAAAATATCCCAGTATAAGTAACATTCTTTAAAAGCAATTTCAAATAAATATTCTTGAAACAAAAATGCCTAAAAATAGTAAAATTTTGTACTAAATCAGTATTCACCCGGTACACGCAGTATTTCTACCTTAGATATAAAAGCCAGATTAAAATATAAACACGTTAATATTTTATTATTCGAAGACACGCTACATCATTCACTCTCCAACATCTATTCACTATAGACTAAATTTTACTTTGTCAATGTTTCAATATAGTTTTCTTAAAGCCTTTATCATAAATTGTTGTAGTTAAGTTTTGATTCTAAACAACTAATGAAACAGTTGACAAAGTAATGTTTAGTCTTCAAAATATAAAAATAAAATAAACTTACAAGTGCTGAAAACACACATTAATCCAAATGATACAAATGTTTCTGTTAAAATCTGATAGTTTTATATATAAATTTATATCGTACAATTACTAACAGACTAATACTGTATTTTTATCTCTCATAACAAGCAAGAACTAAATGTACACGTGTATTTGATGAATAATGTCATAATTAAATCTGTACATGAATTATAATAAAAAATATTCAATGAATTTTTGAACACAACGTTAACACTCTCAACAAATATTGTGCAAAATTTGTAACGATTGGCAGGAATAGAACAAAACAATATAATCATCAGTCATATTCACAACTAACAAACAATTAATATTTTAACTATTGTATAAGTGATCGTTGCTATAGTCATTATTATATCATTGCGTCAATTGATTTAATTAATTAATATAAAAATTAAATACATTCTACATAATAGCTGCAAATATGACTGATTCATAAATGAATGTAAAACAATTTTTATCAAAATTAGATGCTACAATCTCTAAATTTAGGTACTTAACTGAGACACTTTAAATTAAATAAAAAATAAAAACACTGTCACACCATAAGTCTGGCACGTAGTTTTTGCATTTCTTCTTACACTATCTGATATCACAACATTACAGAAATAAACAGTTCATATTATTTCGAGTCATTTGTTCATACGGCTGGGATGCACTGTCACTTGGACATGACACTTTTGTCAAATGCGCATGTCAATGTTCGAGAATGATACAACTAACGATGATGAATGATGTCGCATTGAATATCTGAAGTTATGGAATAAAATGATTTGAAAACATCAAACAAAACAATCGTCAATAGCCGAGTAAGTAGTGATGGTTCTTCGATCGCCAAATGCTGCGTCCATTTTCAGCAGATGAAAGATGCTTTCGTCATTATTTCCTATTGCTGATTACAGGATACAACAGGAGGCGGAACAACAGCTGCTACTTCCTCCTTTACTCTTTTGTCGTTGGTCTGTAACAAAACAAACGCATTAGATTCTGCTTAAAAGACAAATTTATATCTGTATTTCATTTATTCACTGAACAGATCATTTTTCTTAAGACTTCACTGTGAGCAAAAAAGGAGTTATTTATTTATTCTCTTATTAGTTCAGATACCCTCTAAGTTTACATACTGCAATTTTTAACAAATATGTAGGTAAAGAAGGTATTTCTATATTTTTTTAATGATCACTAAAGTCATTAGTCTTAAAATTTAATTTAACTTTTATTAAAAATGATTTTCTATGTTAAATGTGCGGGATCCACTTATTTGCCCAAACTGTTTTACAGTCAAACGGTCATTTGACCAAACTTTTATACTTATAACCTGTTATTTCACCAAACGAAGTTAATCTTACACGGGCATTTCGCCGAACTGTTATTTGACCAAACTGGTATTTTACCAAACTGTCATTTAGCCAAACGCTGTTAAACCAAAACGTTATTTGACCAAATCGTCATTAGACCAAATCGCCAGTTCACCAAATCGTCATTTGACCAAATTGCCAAAGCGACAGGCGCTAGTGACATCTTTAGTACACTAGAAGATTCACTTATTTACCCAAACTGTTTTCCAGTCAAACGGTCAATTGACCAAATTTTTATTCTTATAACTTGTTATTTCACCGAACGAAGTTTATCTTACACGGGGTTATAAGAATAAAAATTCGGTCAAATGACCGTTTGACTGTAAAACAGTTTGGGCAAGTAAGTGGATCTCCTAGTGTACTAAAGATGTCACTAGCGTCCGTCGCTTTGGCAATTTGGTCAAATGACGATTTGGTGAAATGGCGATTTGGTCAAATGACGATTTGGTCAAATAACGTTTTGGTTTAACAGCGTTTGGTTAAATAACAGATTGGTAAAATACCAGTTTGGTCAAATAACAGTTCGGCCAAATACCCGTGTAAGATAAATTTCGTTTGGTGAAATAACAGGTTATAAAAATAAAAGTTTGGTCAAATGACCGTTTGGCTGAAAAACAGTTTGGGCAAATAAAGCGCTCCCAAATGTGCATTTAAAAATATCCTTAGGAATTTAATTAGTAAATTATCAATTATATATCTACTCATATTTACAGGGTATATTAAAACATCCAGTACATACGTTAAGGATACCTACGAGCACAGTTTGATTTGCTGATTACGGATCAAAAATAATTTTACAAAAATTCTGAAAATAAATTTCAGCGTACCGCAACTATTTTATTAAACCCGGAACCAAACCTGAACCGATTAAAAAAAATTGGTTGAACTTATAACCGTGCTGAACCGAAGGTTGTGAACCGGTTTTAAGATTTAATTAAAAATTTTCTTTTCTCGAAACATTTCCTATTCAATTTTTAAGGAAATCGTAGATTTTTCTTTGATTTTCTCCAATATTTTGTTTCATCATAGAATTTATTCCCAGTTTGATTCAAAATTATAAAAAAACATTTTTAAATAATTGCTCGTTATTTAATGCATCATGAAAAGAAACTGGATCTTGAACCGTTTTTCATAAACCCAGTTACCGGTTACATTAAGAAAAATATAAATGATAAGTTGGCGTAGGGATCCTGGTATGGTTTTGAAAGTCAAGAAAAGTTACAATTTTTCATGCTGTCAAAAATTATTTATTCGTCTTACAATAATTCGGACGTTTCGAGGTCAATGTACTTCATCCTCAGCTACAAATTAACATTGTTTGTCAGTAAAATTAAATTGCATAGAACTAGGGCACTTACCCAATCTAATAAGTTTACACTGTATAAAGGTTACATGGTTAATAATGATTTATATATTTCAATATGTTCAAATTTGCATGAAAATGAAAATTGTCACTTTTCTTGACTTTCAAAACCATACCAGGATCCCTACGCCAATTTATCATTTATAAATTATAAATCATCATTCTGGATCAACATGAGCAACTTTTTAAGAAAAATACGAAAACAGGAACAAAACCGAACCATCGTGCACACTGAACCATCGTGCACACTGAACCATGAGCCGAACCTGAACCGATATTTTGAGCGAATAGAGTCCCTGTTATTAACTTTAAAGTTTTAAGTAATAATTATACTTAAGCAGGAACTTCTAATAATTTAAATAAAATTGTGTAATAAATAAATGAATTGTATTTTATTTAGGTGTTCATTAATTTTATTATACAATAATGCGAACCTAGTGGTCCTTGTAAATAGACTGCCCTGAATTTTGCGAATTTCAGAAAAATCCTTTTTGATCCGTAATCACTATACACATATCAAGAATCCCTCTCTGTAACAAAATATTGCGTGCTTAGAAGAAAGTGTAGCCGTTTTTGCTTTACTCATTGCATATTAAAAATTTGAAGGAAAAACAGATACTAGATGTTTGTGAAAGAATTTATCTAGGTTTATGCTCAATTGATATTCTGTAAAAATCTTAGGAATCCATATTAAAAATTAAAATGCGTTTTAAGCTTTTAAGCAATTTTTTACATTCTCTATCTTCTGATTTAGAGATTTATTAGAAAACATAATTCGGCATAAACCTAGATCCATTCTTTGTCTGTAAATAAATTTTTGAAATTTTGATTTATCTGTAAAAACTTTATGCGCATTTTAAAAATTGCTAGACTGCTTTAACGTATTTTTAAGCGAATGTTTCTATGCGTTACCATAGGATAAACGCGGTGTTGAGCTACGTGGAGTCGATATCCTTAAACTATGTAATATAAGTACCATTAACGTATGTAAATTTACAATACTTCAATAATTCAAAATTACTACATATATTTAACTTCACGACCAAATGTGACATTGTACTTTCAGTAATGAACTATAAGCGTAGTCCATTTCACGAGATGAATTATTATTTCCTCTGAACTTTGACATAATTTAGAAGAGAGATTAGGTCACATGTCAAGTTGTATACCTTGTGAGTTGGGTTCTGGAAGGTTTTCTCTGGGCACCAGGTGCATAACGGTGGTCCGGCCAAAGGGCAGACCTAGTGCGCCTAGCGTTACGTTACTGTGTAAGAAACGACCCTGATAGATGAGACGAAGGATCTCTGCCTTGGCCACGGCCTCCTGGGACCAGTCTGCAAAAATAAACAACATCACTTCATACATGTTCATTTGTTTTATTGGTCTGTATCTTTATTTTCTAGGTAACATAAAATACTACAGTTTATTTGGGGTACCAGTAACTAATGACAATAATTTGTATAACTATGAATTTCTTATGAATAGTAAAAAATATAGCGTAAAATTCTAGGAATATTTAATTTAAAAGTAGTAGAGTTTTTATGTTTGCTGGAATATATATTAGATTTATGATTTTAATAAAGCTTATGAGGAAATGTAGAAAGAGATTTGTGTTCTGAAAAATTGAATTTTTAAAAATATGCCGGAAATAAATCATATTTAATCTGCGTTCACTAATGGAGGTAGAATTTCTTTTTGGGTTACTGTCAGTATTAAAATAGATTGATTTTAAATGAGATAATTCATCTCAATAAACTTGTGCAGCATATTTCAATAAAAACGACCTTAAGCTATATAATATGTGGGTTGAACGTAGGCTATTCTGTCCTAGCGAAAGGAACATTGATTATTTTTTAAAGAGAAAAATATCTACAGTATTATGCCTTTATTTTAGGTACCACTATAGCAACCATCAGCACAGTCTCACAGTCCAATTTAAATAATTAGTTAGTATCCAATAATGGTACGTTTATTGTACAAATCTGCCCGTCAACTGAAGACTGGTAACCAACCGCACACACGATATATATATATATATATATATATATATATATATATATATATATATATATATATAAAGTTGGATAACACGCGTGATAGATATTTATCTAATCTACGTATATGTATCCCGAGCAAGCAGTTCGTAGTGAAACAACTTACAAATTATTTTTTTATGGAGCGTAGTGGTTTCAGGTCGAAACCATAGTTTTTAGAAGTATTCATAAGTACCATCTATGACTATGAGAAAAAAAGTAGGTAACTTTGCCAAAACAATCGTAATTTAGGACAAAAAAATTATTTTCTTAAGCACATAATATGTTTTAATATTTGTGCGATTCTGTGTTGCAATATTCATTTTTTTTTTATTTTTACAAAAGAACTAGGTTTTGGTAATTGACAGTATAATTAATTGTATAATTTATATGTACTTTTTTGACCAGTTTATGTATAGTGGTTTCATAGTAAAACCACGTCCTATCGCGGGTTTTGACAGATCAAAAATTTTTTTTATTGAAAAATCGTTTTTATTTAATGTATTGATTGATATAATTAATCAATAAAAATAAAGTCTATCCAAATTTTACAGCGTTGTCCGGGAAGGGTTAAGAATGCAAGACGATAAATTTTATTTTATGGACGAGAGGAAACTGTTAATTCACAATCGTCAAGGAGAGAGTGAATTATTTTTCTCGAGTCAATTATCTAATTTTTTCGTCGTGTATAAAATTCTGTGTTACAGAAAATATTAAAGCAAAGCCAATTATAATTTAGATTATTATTAAACCACAATTTTGGAGTTTGTTTGTACAAAATAAATTGAATGAGAAGTAAAATTATCAATCCAGCATCAAAGATCAAAAGAATATTTAAAGCAAAATTACTTGAATAAATAGAGTGGCAGATCAATGGTTCGTTTATTAAATTAAAAATAATCTAAAATCGAGTCCCACAAAGAACCAAGTATAATTTGTTAGCTGACTGTATTTAATTTGGTGCTCAAATACAAGATTTAAACAAATAACTAGGATCTGGGTCAAATGTATCAAAGATTACAAATGTAACAAAATTCTCCTGCAAACTCAATAAAACTTGAATCAATCAAAGTGAGACAAAGTGTACATTCTGCATGTTTTATGCATGACTGTACCACACGTACAAGCGACGATAAGACATATGCCTTCAAGGAGAGAATCCGTCTCTCAACTGGTAGTCAAGTTGATCCCGCATAATTTAATATCAATCAACGAGTCATACGATGTTGCTACGCTTCCTACTAGCGAACCTAACACAAGTAGCTCCAGCCACGCTAGATTTACTCCCCCAGGGTGCTGTGCCTTTACGCATGTGCTGCTCGGGTACTAAATCTTCGCACGCATTTGTATTAAGGTTTAGCACCCTTCTACGCGGGAGATTTTGGATGACTTGGATGAAATCAACTGGCAACTGCCACCAATTTGACATAAACGATGACGGATTGAGGATGATTCGATGATTGCGATGAATTTACTGCAGATTTGCGATAAAATAATAAAAGCTAAATCAAATATTTAATGTGTAGCCTTGGTCAACGATGGGTCACTGTCAATCCTTGGCGTACAAACTATTTTGGTATTTTGTACCATCAATCATGTATAAAAAATCTCAACTAAAGTTTGGTTTTGGTTGAATTTTAATTTGTCATTTAATTTTAGTTATTTTTGTTTTTAATTTTGAATTTGCCAATGGTATATTCGAGAACACAAAAAATATTACGAACTGAGCACCACTATTTGCGCTACTGTGTTACAAGTTTAATGGTTTAATTTCTGTTGTCGTAACGGCTGAATTACATTATACATCTTTCGTCTAGATTTTTTTACTTTCCTGGCCAAAATAATAGAGGGAAGATTGTAATTGTGATTTTTGACAGTTCGAGGTTTTGATGAATCTTCACGTTTTAGACTCTACTAAACCCAAAAAAACATAATTTTAAAAAATGTCGGCCTGTCTGTCTGTCCGGAAGTACGATAACTTGAGAACGCGTACGATTTTTCAACTGTAATTTTGCTTGAATTAATTTTAAACATTTGCGCTTTTAATATTATTACTCAATTTAATTTACATATTGCCCCTATTATATCTAAATAATAAATGCAATTAAAATTTCGAATTTTAAACTTCACGTATAGTTGGTCCGCGATGTGGTGATCGCTACGTCATCAAACATATTCGTCTGGGTTAAATTTTTTAGGTGGGGGAAAATTAATTGACGTCATAGAGGTTCTCAACCAGTCACTCATGATGAACAAGAACTATAAGTAAATATCAAATTTAAATTAAGAATTGTGTAATATAAAAATTAAATAGTAATAATCTTTCATGCTATTATCATTATAAATTACCTAAAAATTGAATTCTGATGGCAATGGGTTTGTATCATATTTAATAACGAGAACCATTGTTTTAGATTCACTGGTATGTTTTGACATTAGCAATTTTCTATTTGAGGTTATTAGTATTTAGTAGTTTACGGCTGTGTTATGCTTTCTGCTGTCAGTATAGTTATATTATTATTATTTGTAGTTTCTGTTCCTTATACAACATTGCGAATATTCTTAAATTTCCTACAAAACATAACCTGAAATGATAAGCAGTGTTTGACATTTCTCTTGACGTAAATGTATCGTTCTCTTTTTAAGTATACTCGAGTATACTAGTGGAAAAGAGATAAACATATTAGACAGACGTAACATTAACCAACGAATGAACAAGCATGCATGTGACAAAGAGAGATATACATAATGCCTGTTTATTATAAGTTTAGCAACTAATGACGTACCGATCACCACATCGCGGACCAAATATAATGACTGCTGTTACTTTGACATGGACAGGTGTCACTTTGACATTTACACCTGCCACTTTGACATTGACAGCTGTCACTTTGACACCGCTTGCGTTAAATTTATGGTCGGGGAAGTACTGTGATTGTCACAGCAGGTTTTTAGTATAATGTAAATCAGAAATTCCCATCGGAATATACGCCAGGCTCTATTTTTCTATTCGAGATTCGTACTAGATTTCTTTGATGCTCAGTTCAGTGTGCAGTCAGTTTACCAATCTTCAAAAGTTTTGGCTCGGAAAAAATCGAAGATTTCCGATTGAATATGAATAGTTCGGAAATAAAGTATGAAACTCGAACGAATCTAGGATGAAAATTGAACTAGAAATCTAACTTGAATTTAGACGAAAAGAAGTATAATGTAATTCAGTCTAAGTTCAGTGGGCTACGGAGGTTTGGTTATTCATGATTGAAGTTAAGTGGTGCAATTTTGCTTTGCTTATCATGAGAAATAAAAAAGCTTCCCATTGGCTCCTGATGATATACCTACTGTACAGAATTTGCTTCATAGATGTAGAAGGTCGTTTGAAATTTTTATTACCTTTCTGAAAATATGAACTGTAGCTATTTGTAAAACATGGGACCATGGAAGGAAAGTGTATTATTTATTATTTCCTTCATCTAATGACATAATAATTGAAGAAATTGTATTTTACTGTAGGTGATATATGATTTTAATTTACATGATTTAATCAAACAGTTTTGACCGCTGTTTCGGTTTCCATGAAGAGTTTCATTAATTTACTAAATTTTAAATTAAATTAGGTATTACAAATTAAAATTTAATTTTATTCCATTCATAGATAGTCAGATATCAATTATGCAATCTTCAATGCAGAAGGTCCAAAAACATGGTCCTAGCGAAAACTGCCGTTATATTTACAAATTAAATAAAATAATTTGTTTTATGATTAGTAAGTTAAGTATAAATTATGAATTGATTATAAACAATTTACTTTTGCTTAGAGAAAATATCTAACTTTTCGAACCACATATACATACCTATATGAAGAAAGAAAATAAAATAAAAACTAGGGAAAAATTAAAAATTGAACTAGACTCAAATATTGTATAAATGGGACAACGATTATTTAAAAAAACATACAATTTTAGGCAATAGTTACAGGAATGATATGATGGCTATTGAAAAAACTAAAATCAAAACAACATAATAATTTGAAGCCATCATCCAAACATTTTGATTTGGGAATATTACTCCAGCTATCAACTACACAAACGCGAGCCATTATTTTAAAATTTGTGTTGGCGAGCGCATCCATTGCAAATCAGCATATTTTGATCGTTTGTACAAACAACGCTCGCATGCAATGATACACATATCACATGTATGTTAATACGCGGGGAGGAAATCGAAAATCGATATGTGACTGATTGACAACGTTACCTTCTGGCCAGTTGTCGAATACATGTTGTGCTATGTCGCCGGCAGAATCGCTGGGGCTGAACAGGAACTCTTTGGTTTTCCCGCTGACTAGGATTAGTCGTAAATTAATCTGTAACAGAAAAAATTCATCAGTTGTTGCGCAAGAAGTGTTTAGACATTGTACAATTTTGGCAAGAACCTTTGACAAGTTTTATACTAGATTTTAGAATGCAAAATATGACAATCTCCATCCAAGTTTCATACTAGATAAAATTTTTTATGACTTTAAAAATAGCTCCGGTCCTATTTTTAAATCCTTTATATTAACTTCACCGTCTTGTCGTCACCGTCAAAAAAACAAAAGTAAAAAATCTGACGTGGACACCACATGACTTCCTTGTACGCCTATTAAACTGTTCATACTTTTTTAAATAACTAAAATGTAGAATATTAAAAAATCTGACGTGGCCACCACAAGACCTCCCGCCATACCTGCTTTATTCTTTTAACTTATTATACAAATATATTAATATATAAGTACTACTACTACTGCTACTATACTCACAAATATATTTTAGTCATGTTATTTAAACTGCAGAAGAAGATATAAAGCATATTTTACTATTGTCACTGTCATGTCATAATCATTTAAATTTTACGTAGTAACAAATGTTAATCGATCATGGACTACAAGATACCGAAATACTAAATTATAAATATAATTATACTTTAATTATTCTTAAATGATACCAGATACAAAAATATTTATAAAATACCGATTGTAGGTAATAATCACATAATCTTTCATTTGAAATAAAAAAAATTGTCTTAAATTAAATATTTATCGAAATATTTGAAAAAAGTACTACTTCCGGTTTATAGATTGAAACAAAAAATAGGAGGTGCACAACTAGATGCTATAACAGTCCTAAATACAAAATTTCAACTTTCTACGTCTAACCGTATTTGAGTTATGCGACACACATACGTTCGTCCGTACGTCCGTACGTACAGACGTCACGACGAAACTAGTCATAATGGATTCAGTTAAGGTCAAAACAGATATTTCCGTAAAAATCTGAGAACCGAAATTTTTCGCGATTACAATACTTCCTTTCTACTCCGTACAAGGAAGTAAAAATGACCCACTTCTCGGGATCCTATCGAGCTGAAATTTTGCAAACCTTTTTCACCTAACAATGCTCTTTGGCAAAATTTCAGATTCTCCGCCATCTTGAAACGAAATGACGGCTAGCCGACGGCTAGCTATTTCAAAATGTACTGCATAGATTATTAAAATGTCAGTCCGCCATCTTGAAACAAAATGGCGGATAGATATCTCAAAATGTACTGTAACGATTGCGTTCAAATTTGGTACAGTAATAGCTAAGAATCTGTCTTAAAACATAGGTATTTTAAAATGTTAGTCCACCATCTTGAAACAAAATGGCGGACAGATATCTCAAAATGTACTGTAACTATTGCGTTCAAATTTGGTACAGTAATAGCTAAGAATCTGTCTTGAAACATAGATATATTAAAATGTTAGCTAGCTATCTCAAAATATACTGCACCGATCTGCTTCAAAAACAAAAATTTAAATAAATATCCATCGAGTCTCATATATAAAGGATTTGTAGTGAAAAACTTTGTTTTTATGGGTTCATTTTTTAATACACGTTTCACCAGACCTGCGCAGTAAACGCACATTTTGCGTTGCCAACCTTCTGTACATACATCGACATCAACAATCAACAACGAGAAGCGATTCCGGGTTCTTGCCTTCTTCATATTGCACATATTTCAAAATGTTTAATTTTTTGTTGTGTACGTTTTCATTTTCATATTTTTAAATAATAACAAAACGTCAAAATTACGGTTTAAAAATTTAGTGTTGGTAACATTGATTAGCAGCTGATCAAGAAACTAGTACAAAACTTGGATGTGATTCTGGTCATAAAATGTCAGAAAATTTTGCTAAAGTCTAGTTCCAGTTTCTAGCCGAAAAAAGTATATTGTAAAACAGGCTTTAGAATACATCAAAAAGTTGTAATTTTGTATTGTAGACTATATTATTTGATTATTCAACGTCAATACGCTGGTAATATGTCATCTTTATTCACCAGTCAAAGCAGACTTACAGCAATAACACCGGTGTTTTCAGCGCTTTCATGACAATATATTGTTTGACACATTATCAATACAAAACGTTAACTAAAGTTTTGCATTTTAATAATGACAGAAAATTATTATTTTATGAATAATCTAATCAAAGTTGAATAACTTGATTTTGTTGAAAAATGTTTTTAAATACTACTTACAACAAGAGATCAAATTTTTGAAACAATTATTCCAAACTTCATTTGAAAAATAATTGATAATATCATTGAACCTTCATTCTTGTGATGTTTAAAATTACGATTTTAACGCAATAATTGCGTATAATTAAAATTAGGTACCTCTTGTGGTATTACATCTTTAAATATATTAGTACTTGTCTGTTTTCATAAAAGAATAAAGTATAAATAGGTAACAAGATTATATAAAACTATATAACAATATACATAAGTTGTTTTTGTACAACTAATTTACTAATTACAATTAGGTATTACAAAAGAAATTAGCATGATTTTTAAAATTATTATTTGTGTCATCCCAATGAACATCATAAAAATTTATGCCGTAATGAATATGTCTATCTGGATTTATATTTTACAGTAATGTGTCTAATTAAAAACATCTGGATTATTGATAAAGACGCCCCTGGCTTTGTCTAAATTTAAATTCAAATTAAAACCAATGTCCTCAAAATCTTCTTCAGAATATGAATGCGAAGTTCTAAAAATACCTTCAGATCGTATAATCCAGTATAAATTGGAAATATTTGATACTCGCATTTAAAAATGCGACAATTTTAACTGAAAGTAACACAATTTAAAAATAAAATTATTGTTGTACTTTCAAATTTTATTTATATCGGACATTGAAGAAACAGAAATCATATTTTAACAGGAAAATAACATGAAAATAATATAATAACAATACGTGCATATAATCGCAAATATTAATATTTATGTTTAGAAATACGAAACAGTAAACTAATATTTGATTGTCCAACCACAGAAGTAATTTTACAAACAAACAGCATAAAATATTTACAAACAAACAAATACCTACTACTAATTTATAAACATTGTTTTAATATTACATTTCATATTCATATTATTGTAATAAAATACGTATCTTGCATGCAAAACTGGAAAATATGAAATATAATAAACATAAATATTATTTATCGTTGAGATTTTGCGGTTATGTGTAAATGTGAATTATTAAAATTGTATTTAGCGTAATAAATTCAAGAAAAACGTCAATTGTCAATAACACAGAAAAAACAATGACGTACGTTGATTTTTTACTTGGCGTGGCGGCAGGTAAGGCGAGATCAAATAGTAATTTAGTTTTCATGTCAATTAAAGGTTAACTGTTGTAATTACACATGTTAACATATTACAAACAAAGCTTTCTTTTATATTACAGAGTGTTTCAATTAATTGAGGTCAGTTAGATTCCGTTGAGATATATTTAACTAGCTAACATGGTTTGATAAGACATGGAAGCTGACATCGGTCTGACAGACCGACGCAAAAAAATGAGTGTTAGAAAACGATGATTTGCTGTTGTATGTTTAATGTAGGGTATTTAAATAAGATTAATCTACATTTGAACTTTATTAAACAGTTGCAAAAAATATAGCATTATTTAAAAAATAAACTAATCTGAAATATCTTATATTAGGAAAACATTGAAAAAATAAAATCCATGTTTTCTTTTTGGTACCTATACAAAATTAAAGTAACATTAATAAAACATTAATTATTTATAAAAATGACAAAATACGGCACTAATGTTTCAGAAAAACTTAAATTTGATTGTGAAACTTGAATTCACAATTTGGCTGAATTCGTTACAAAATAGTTATTTACGAACCAAATGCGGGAAGATTTTCATCCCACATGAGCGGATTTTTTGAAACACGAGCGGCGCGAGGGTTTCATTTCCGCGAATGCTGGGATGGGTTTTCCCGCAAGAGGTTTGTACAATGTTTTTTGTAACGAATAAAACTATAATCAAATACATTCAAGTTGTAGTTGTAGTCTTGTCATTAAATTTGAGGTTATGATGTTTTTTGGATGTTGTAATTTACTTGACTGGTGGTAGTTAATGAGAAAAGGAGAAAAATTTCTGGGATGCAGTCACTAATAATTTTATTTCTCAGTCGACTAGTTTCGACGTCACATACGTCATCATCAGGAGATGAGAAATTTAAATTTGTGTAAAAAATATGAAAAAAACATTTACTGTATAAAGTAAAACATTAGGAATTAATGTCTAAAAGTTTTTATATTTTGAAAATTGGAATATTTCAAAAATTGTCAATAAAAATTATTCTTAAAAAACGTTGTCACACCTTCAACGAAAACTACTTAAGTGATGTTTTTTGTACTCACAACTACCGACAGATGTCGCGCTGCACACAAGATTTATTTTTAAATATTGGCGGTTTTCGGTGATCTTCACTAATTATAATTCCCGGAAGTAACACTTTGTAAACTAAATTTTATTATTTTTAAGATGATTTTACTCTGAAATGTCTAGAAAAGCCAGTGTTATTTGCATTTTTCCTGATTGACTGCACTGGGAAATTGAAATTTCCGATTGTTAATTGCGTGTTTAATATGTCATTTCCTAGGTGATGATGAGTACAAAAAAGATATTTTTTTCCAAACAAATAGCAGCTATATTTCTGAAAATCCTTTGTGTTTCTACTTGCAAAATAGGAAAAAGAACCATATGCATTGTTTCTTGAAACGTGCATCACCCACATCAGAAATTTCAGATATTGCCTGAATACTCATTCTGATTAATCGAGGAAGACCGGTGGTGTTCAGGTGCTTTTAGTTTAGATGTGACCTTTTAGTAATTAGAATCCAAAATAATCGAAGAATAATCTTTTTTAAAGTTTTCCTTTATAAAATTGTTCATTTGTCCCCAAATAAACAGATACTTAAAAGCTAACATCGGTCTTTGACACCAAATGTCTGAAAATATTATAAATATAAAATAAGGTTGCCCATATGGAACTAAACAGAGCCTTGTGAGATAGGGCCAACCAGCATCGCAAACGATATGGATAATATCAATAAAATTCGTAATCATCGGTCTCCTAGACCGCATGCTAGCCACGGAAGGTTAAAATAGTTGAAAATAATTTAAAAATATGAAAACACCGTTATTACAAAATATAATAGTAAAAATAACAAGCACTCAAAACTGCACAGCATTGCCATTTAACCAATGGTGACCAAATCACTTTCAGGGGTCCTATTCTATTTCACTTATCAACGTTGATAAGTTGGGTTGCCTTGATAACCCCCCACCATGTGTGACGTAGTAGCCAAGCGACTGTCGCTACGACTTACCAACCCTCGCTACGGTAGACTTGCGCGTTGCGTTGATTTTTGTTCGTTGTGAGGTTAAAATATTTATTTTATAAATATGTATGTTAATTTTATTAATACAAAAGAGTCAACAATTCTGTTTTAGTATTGTACTTTTATGTTATTTTTTGTAAATATTTTTGTTACAGAAAGCTAAAAGTCAATTTATGTACGTTAATTTGTATAAACATAAAATACCAATAAATTATGGGTTGATTATATGTATTCAATATTTTTGATTAGTTTATTAAATAATTCAAATTACAAATTGTAGAAATAAGAAATTGACATTTTTCTTGAAAAAATAATTTACTTTGAAAATAAAAAAATGGCTTATTTTAAAACAAATAATACGTTTATGATAAGTGATAGGTAAAATGGTGGTTTAGCAGTTTTTCTTGCCAAATTTCACAGTAAAATGTAAAATCTATATATCAGTCGTTATCAACTTGGAGGCCAAATATCCCTAACCCTTGATATAGTTACAAACGGAATGACGTCACGAAGTTATCAACTGAACTTCGCTAGCGACTGTCGCTATGAATTAGAATAGATAGGTACCCAGATACCTGTATTTAACAGATCATGTTAATATTTTAGTTATTATTATTGTAACTTCCTCTGAACGTAGTTCTATAATCTACTATTTTAAAAACAGAATTAAATTACAATTAATGTGATATTGCTTTCATCATACTAGATTACCTAAGTAGTATAATGAATCTTGAGATCCTAGTAAAAGCTCTTGTGTAATGTAAACATAATACATGATTACTAGGCAAACAAGTCTTGACGATTTGACGTTTAGGGTCTTTTAGTAAAGGGGGTAAAGGGTGACTCATTCATTTTCAATATTTACATTTTCACCCTTGTGATTTACTGATTACTGTATACACATACATACAATTATTTGTACACGTCAGATTTCAACAAAAAAATAAGAATTGATAGTAAAATACTACTACAAAATTTCTAGACACTAAATATTTTCTTGACAAGGACAGATAATTTTACGGGATGCACAGTTACAATAATTATTACGTTTTCCTCATTTTACGAACAGGAACAGAAATAATTTGGTTGCCCTTCTTTTAAAAACGCATTAGAAAAAGTTGATATTGATGAAACAATCTTTACCCTAATTTTAACAGAAAATGTAGATATTTTCAGTAAGGTTTAAATGTAAATCGTAACGCCTGTTGTAATAAGAATAAAAAATGACATAATTTTTACTGAAATAGGATATAAAAGAAAAGATCTATTTTTTAAGATTAAAACTTCCAATATTCCCGGATATAAGTGTAATAATTTTGTTTTGCTATGATCGTGTTGAAAATGGACTTTTTCAGTTGTTCTTTCTTGACTACTACTAGGTAATAAAAATTGATATTTGTCGTCCATGCTGAAACTGAGATTTCTGCATGTGTAGCCTTGTAAAAACAATCATTAGAAAGTATAAATTTGTACCTATGTTTAGAATTTATAAATTTTGAGTAAATCGTTCAGGGTGCTTTTTCATAATAATTATGGTCTCGATCATCAAAATTTATGCACGTTTCCTTAATCCTCATATAACTATTTAATTATAACAGAGTAATTGTTTCTAAAATTAATAAATTTTCGGGGCGGTGTTTGTTTACCCTTGTATATCATTATTAAGACACCGCTCCATAAAGAAAATTGCCAAAATTCCAGGAGGAAAATATAATACTTATCTAAATTTCCAGAAGATTTCATCGCAAAACACAAACACAAGTTACTTTCCGTTTTCTTTAGGCAGTATCCAAGTTTTAATAAGTACCGTGGCATTCCGGTTTCCTTTGAGCAGCCGAATAATTAGAAATCCTCTGATTAAGACAGCGTCTTTCACCCCGACCATTAATTTCGAACGCTCGAGTTGTTCCCTACTCTTTTCCCCAACGATTTTATGGGGCAGAGTTTACAGTTTCAGTTTACACCATAGGCAGGCGTCAGTATATTGTTAGGGAAAAAACTCCAAGTCTAAATCTAATAATAAATTGTACTAAGTTCGTAGGTATCTATCATGAAAGAAGATCAACTGTCATTGTCATAACAATTTAAATTTTACGTAGAAATAGTACCTTACCTACATCTTCATTGTAAAACGTACTTTTCCGCCAAAAACAAACGAAAAATTTGCACACATGACAAGAATAAAAGGCGGAAAGTAAAAATAAGAATGTATACAGTTTAATATTAAATTAATAAGTCCTTCTTTAACATTAAAATTATGAACTATTAGGTAATAGAGAACAAATTAAACTGAACGATATGAGCTCTTAAAAAGAAATGAGTAGATGAGGACACATGTCGACCAGTCACACCATTAATAACCACTGATAAACAAATTAATTAATCAAATTATCTGTTCAATTTACCACCTGAACAATTTAAAAATATAATTTTTAACAGATGCAGTCGAAATTTAGTTCGAGTAAATCGGAGTAAGTTCATATAATAAATTACTCAACAAGCTTTTTTATCAACAAATTTTTTTGTATTATTATGATATAATTATTGATCAATTGAACTTCCTATAACAGCATGTCTAAACCTAGAAATTAAAGAAAACTTTCATTATTATGGGTAATTTTTAGCGAAAACTCTCGTTGTACTTATCATACCTATATTATTTTCGTATTTTCTAATTTTTGAAAGACATTTCTGAGGGATACTAAATTTTAAAAATATTTACTTCTACCTCATAGTATTCTAGTATTTCTTGCAATCATCTTCTGTAATAATAAATACTTATTTACTTTAAAAAATCTGATGTGGCCAGCACAAGAGCTCTCGCCATACTTGCTCTACTCTTTTTACTTCCTTGTACGGAGTAATAAGGAAGTATTGTAATCGCGAAAAATTTCGGTTTTCAGATTTTGATGGAAATATCCGTTTTGACCTTTTCTGAATCTATTATGACTAGTTTCGTCGTGACGTCTGTACGTACGGACGGACGTACGTACGTACGGACGTACGTATTTATGTCGCATAACTCAAATACGGGTAGACGTAGAAAGTTGAAATTTTGTATTTAGGATTGTTATAGCATCTAGTTGTGCACCTCCTATTTTTGGTTTCAATCTATAAACCGGAAGTAGTACTTTTTTCAAATATTTCGATAAATATTTAATTTAAGACAATTTTTTAAATTTTAAATGAAAGATTATGTGATTATTACCTACAATCAGTATTTTATAAATATTTTTGTATCTGGTATCATTTAAGAATAATTTAAGTATATATTTATAATTTAGTATTTCGGTATCTTGTAGTCCATGATCGATTAACATTTGTTACTACGTAAAATTTAAATGATTATGACATGACAGTGACAATAGTAAAATATGCTTTATATCTTCTTCTGCAGTTTAAATAAAATTATTAAAATATATTTGTGAGTATAGTAGCAGTAGCAGTAGTAGTAGTACTTATATATTAATATATTTGTATAATAAGTTAAAATAATAAAGTCAGATTTTTTTATTCTACATTTTAATTATTAAGAAAAGTATGAACAGTTTAATAGTCGTACAAGGAAGTCATGTGGTGTCCACGTCAGATTTTTACTTACGATAAAACGATATTAACTATAACTATTGTCACTGTCACTGTCATGTCATAATCATTTAAATTTTACGTAGTAACAAATGTTAAACGATCATGGACTACAAGATACCGAAATATGTAATTATAAGTACGTATACTTTAATTATTCTTAAATGATACCAGATATAGAAAAAATTATAAAATACCTATTTATTTAAAATAAAAAATTTGTCTTAAATGAATTATTTGGAACCAAAATTATACTGGGTTAGTAAGATTCATATTTGGTATTTAAATGTTTGATATTTTTGGAATTATCGTTTCCGAAAAAATTGTAACATACAACATACGACGTAACTAACACATGCACACACAAACGCGCGCGCGCTCACGCACACACAGACATCTCGAAAATGTTAAATTCTTAATCTAGGGACCCTAAAACGTGCTTATCCATAAAAAACTCACACTTGAAAATTTTGACCCGTCCCAATACCTCTAATGGAATATGAGGCGAGAGGTAAAAAATAATGTAGTAAGTACTCTGTTACTGTAGCTTTTCTCGAAGACAGAGCAAATAATACTTTTTCATTCATACATCTCTCTATCATTTCGATAATTCTTCCTACAAAAATTCAGTGTATAATTCAATAACAAAGTCGTCGAAAATATCTATTTCATCAACCAGTGATCCCTCAAGATATTCCTTCCCTTGGAAAATATTTCCTGTCCGCCAATGTTTCACCCTCTAAGTGCGAAATAATTGTTACGCCATTACAGTTATTATATCTGCGACCCTCTGCCACGGCACGGACCGTGTTTACACAATTTTTAATTGAGAACGCTGCGCTGAAGTTTCAAATTTAATAAAAAGACTTACCGGATGAAATGGAAAAATGGCTGAACGTGCGCCGAATGGGAGCTGAGTTTATTATCATCGCCTCCGAGCAAGAGGGGACGGGGATGATTTTCATGTGTGACGAACTTTTTCGAATTTCAATAAAGGGTCGTATTCTTTGTACATGGATCATAAAACATATTTAATAATACTTTGATGTAGCGAATGTGATGCCAAGAGACGAGTTATAAAGTCAAAATTACAAGGGTATAATGAAAATTTATATGCAGAAGCGAAATACATTGTAAAGGAATATTTGAATTAATAAACGTCAAAGTTTTTTCATTTCGATATCATTTGTACCATACTAATCTCTATTTGCAAATCATGGAAAATTCGTTAATAAGGGCAGTTATCGCAAAACTAATGAAATTCTATATGGAAACAGTGGAACAAAACTGTTTGATTAAAAAACCGGAAATTAAAATTGCAAATTTTGTAATAGTTATATACGAACCAAATGCGGGAACATTTTTATCCCACATGAGCGGTTCTTTGAAACACGAGCGAAGCGAGGGTTTCATTTACGCGAATGCTCGGATGATGTCTTTCCGCAAGAGGTTTGTACAATGTTTTTTGTAACGAATAAAACTATAATTAAATACATTCAAGTTGTAGATGTAGTCTGATCATTAAATTTGAGGTTACGATGTTTTTTCTACTCACTACTACGTACTACCTACAGATGGAGCGCTAGTCGCACATATTTATTGCACAAAATTTTATATACCTATCGATGATGTTTATGGGTTTTCATACATGAAATTGTGGGAAGTAACATTCATTAAAATAAATGTTGTTATTTTGAAGATGATTTTATTGTTGAATGCTCAAGAAAGCCAGTGTTCTTTGCATTTTTCCTGATTGACTACACTGGGAAATTGACATTTCCGATTGTCAATTGTGTGCTTCATATGTCATTTCCCAGGTTATGAGTACAAAATAGTTATTTACGATACAAATGCGGGAAGATTATTGTCCCACATGAGCGGCTTTTTGAAGCACGAGCGAAGCGAGGGCTTCATTAACGCGAATGCTGGGACGGGTCTTCCCGCAAGAGTGTTGTACAATGTTTTTTGTAACGAATAAAACTATAATCAAATACATTCAAGTTTTAGTTGTAGTCTTGTCATTAAATTTGAGGTTACGATGCTTTTTGTACTCACTACTACCAACAGATGGCGCGCTGATCACACATTTTATATTTAAATATTGGCGGTTATTGATGATTTTTGTGTATTTAATATAGCGGGAAGTAACTTTTAAAAGAATAAATTAGATTATTTCCAAGATGATTTTACTTCACATTGTCCAGAAAGGCCAGTGTTTTTGCTAATTTTTCCCGTTTATGAACAATGGGAAATTGAAGTTCCCGTTTGTCAGTAACGTGTGGCAATTGTCATTTCCAATGTTATGAGTACAAAAAAACTCTTACAGTACCAGGATCAGTGTTATTAAAATAGTAATGCACGAAGTTGTGAACCATTCTGTATTGTAACCAGGTAATGTATTTACAAAAGTAAAAGAGTGTAAATAAGCTAGGAATATTTTTGTTAAGTTAAGACGACGTAATCGTATGGATTAATTCATTTGAAGTTTAAAATTAAATATCGTGAGAACCTAGGTACCTACTTTTTAGGAAGTTTTCAAGAACATTTTTATTAATTATCCTAATTTTACATACATGATAAAATCAAATAATAGGAAGTAGGTAGTCAACTTGATGTTAGCACAAAATTATTCTGAAAGTATCTTCAGTCATCTATATGCGAAAACCATATATAACGCCAACACAATGTCAAAGAACAGCTCCATAATTTAGCTAATCGAAACTTCCACGGCGCATAGTTGCATAATAACTTTGTCAACACGTTTTCCTTTACGGCTTTATGTTCCTACATGTTAGTTCACAACTAGCCTATCTTATTACTAGCAGCAGCGCAGTTAGTTCATACTAACATAATCCGCATTTAATTATCTCACACAACACCTCAATCAACTAGCAACACACGACCAGAAGCACAGAATCCTTTACAAGAGAAAGAGCCGAGTCTTTGGCAAGTTTTCAAACGGCGCCTTTGAACAGATGAAAGCGGAATACATGGGCGTCCCGACAGGAAAAAGGGTGCTAGGCCCCTCTCTGGAGTTTGGTTTATATTTTATGTTAATAAATAACACAAAAATCTACTAAAATGTGCAGAAATTACAGCTAATAGTTATTTTTAAAAGGTGTTTGATGCCGTTCGCGCATGCTTATTGATTAGTAATCATGCAAGAACAGCAAGAGTGCATTCTGATTTTCTGATAAGCACACTCACACACACACATCATCGTTTCTCTGATTGTTTTCGAATAATTAGAAAATAAATGAAAATATTCAAATAATGGAAGCTTGTTAAATGTTAATTGAGGAAATAGAATGCAGTGCATTTTATTTTTGTAACAATACCTATTCATTTTTCCTACTTATAGTTCAATTCTGAAGTAAGCTGCGATACTAAAATGTTGCCGAAGTGCTGAAAATAGTTATTTGTGTTTGTGGTAAAGGAAAGGTAATCGAGCTATTGTGGAAAAAGAGCTTTCCTCTCGTGTTAGACACAACATTTTTTTACGACATACTTATTTAAACACTTTGTAAATGTAGAATAAACTCATCTCATCTGTGTCACACTGACGTTTAAAAACAATGAAATGTTTCACTGCAGCCAATATGCCAAATTTAATTTAAGATGTAAAATCGTGAAATTGTAGAAAAAGAAAGTATAAAACATAATAATAATTGTAAAAAAAGTATATTACTATAATATCAGAATTTTCAAAAAATAATAAATTTACTTACAATTTTTAAAATATTTCATCGTAAAATAACACTGGTGGTAACACTGCTTACTATCCTCTCTAGAGAGGGAAAACTTACTTTCCTTACTATTTCGCAGGTATTTATGAAAGTCTGAATTTGCTTAGTTTTTAAGATTTTTCACAAAATAGTTAAGGGAAAATGTGCAGAATAACTCTGCTGCCAATTAATAATTTTCGCTCGTTATCTAGGTTACTTTCTTTACAAGTGATTGTTAAAATATGTAAAATTTTGTTTATTTATCTGTCAATATGTCAAAAAATTTAACTAATTTAACATAACTTTGGCTTGATGTATAGGTAGGTATTTGTCTGAAAAAGTGAACACTGAAAAATCGATAACGCGTAATATAACTTGTACTTGATAATGTATTTTCTTATATTAGCATTGTACAAGTTGATTAATGGGAAACGTTTTTCAATAAATATAAACAATAATTATGGATTAGAGGTAATTAAATAAAATAATATTTAGTTTTAAAATTTAACGGAACCCTCTGTGCATCAAGTATGTGTGTGCTTCACTGGTTTTCTAAATATTTCACAGGGCTAAACATCTTTACTGCCAAAAATTTGAAGGTACTTGGCCACTTGTTTCTTCCAATTTCATGATTGATTTCGCCTGCCCCATGGTTATTCCTGCGGACGTTTATGTACGTCGACGTCAGGCTGGTGTTCGCGATGGCGATCGATTGGACGACACCGCATTTCCCAATTCTCCTCTTTCTCCTCCAGTGGAAAGTATAACCCGTGGGAATGCGGCGGCGGCGGCGGTTGCTTCGTTGCTTGCTTGATGTTTTCTTTTTGGAAACAGTTTCTGTGCTGAGATATATTGGACTTAATATGGGTTTTATTTGAGGTGGGAGCAGAGCGCTTATTACGAGCTTTCAGGGACCTTGGGGCTGTGGATCGCACCCGCTCTACTTTTATTATTGCGTGGGTTTTAACCTTTGGTATATGACGTGCAAGTAAACATCATTAAAATACATGTGTATTTATTTAATGTTTATTGGTCTCTATGAAAATAAACTCATTACCTTTTAATAATTTCAGAAAGTATAAAATTAGAATCCCAGTCAGTATGTAAGTAGGTATTTTGAAATATTTCACATTAAAAAAAATCAGTATTTATCGGCCGAATAATCGAGAATGACCGAGAATCGATTTACTAGAGCTAAGCGCAGGTTATTAATTTTGTTTGGTCACGATGGGCCACTGCGTGACCCGCGGGAACGTGAGTAATTTAACGGAACCAAAGTAACTTGTTATTGCTCAATATCAAAAAAATATTAAAACGTGACCCGGCGTGACTATAAAAATAAATTCGTGATACGTGAGTCAAACGTAAAATGTCGTGCGTGATTTAGTTATTAGTTTCGTGAGCGTGCGTAATCGCGAACAAAATTTTATTCACGTCAAATATTGTTGGCAAACTGAATTTTAATTTGGTTCTAAAATTCTTCAACTTAATATATATTTTGTTTACTAACTAATAATTAGGAATTGTTAGGTAGTAGGCACCTATTTAGTGAGATTTGATTTGACACAACAAACTTTAATTTAAGATCCTGCAAATTAATAATTTTTGAGACCACCAACAGTCAGTTTCTCTCTGATTTCGCAAGTAGAAAAGGTAAGCAATGATCTTATTGTCCGAACCGAAGTGAATATAAATTTTATTGCTGCTAAATAATTTGAATTTCAACAAATTGTTTTCATTTTAAAAGTAGTAGTAGGTACGTAATACGCTCTAGCTTGTTTGTAGAAACATTTTATTTATTTTCCTGGCAAAAGCATGCTCAATTCAAATTATGTAATAATACTATACTTAATTAGCAGATTAGACGAGTAGATAATAATAAATTAAAGAATTATTTATTCAGAAATAAAAGGATCGTATTGCTAATCTCAGCTATAAAGATCAGACTGGTTAAAATGTAGAGCACGATTTATCTATCGACAACTCCACCCTTAAAAATTCTTTTACATACAAAAACATTATTCTTCCGCAAACCCAATATCTCCCGATCAGACATCTCTTAAAATAACATCTTCAGCCTTCCATTCAAGCGAACAGAGCCGTCGATAACAATTGCGCAGATGCACCGTTCTCTGCCACCCCGTTGACACATTCAATTTATACAAAAAAGATAAAAAACTTCCTCGGCGCTGTCAAAACATTCATCCGACATCAGAGCCATCTCGCGCGATCGGTAACCAATCCCAGTGATCCTCGGACCATGGGCGCCGTCGGAGGGTGAGAAAGGGGCTCTTAATCCCCATGACTTCCAGTAAGAAAATATAGAGGATTTTTTTGCATAAATGACAGAGAAAAAGAGTAGGTATATAAGTATGGGTATTATTTGATGAGAGTTTAACGATAGTCATTATCTCAAAATTCAGAAGCATGAAGCATTATTCACTGCAAACAATTGCATAATGATTATATTATTCAATAGTAATAATAATAATAATGTTTTATTGACCATGTACTTACAATTTAGAACTTATGGTAAGTCAAGATGTAAATTAAGATATTAATTTCAGTATAAATTAATTTTATAAATTACAGTGCAACTCAAGACGCTAAAAATTCTTGAACTGTAAGTATTTTTAAATTTTAGTTTTGAATATATTGTAGGTGAGGTCTTTAAAACTTTCAGGGAAATGATTGTACAGATCAATATTAATTGAATTTTTGGCTGACATGACAACATCTATCATATTGTGAGTCATCGTTGTAGAAAATAGTATATTGTGTATCTAGTGCCGAAATAAACATCTTACTTACGAGTGTTTCATTTGCGGCACGACCTAAAGGCGATTCCGCCCAGAAACATGAGCATGTAAGACCATTTCGACAATTTTTAGGTACATACTATTCTTTTTGTACAACTCTACTTACATTTTCATTAACATGCACTATATGACTTTTCATTTTGATGAATAACGCGGTATCATAGTAACAGATAGGAAACATACATGTTTAAATCATTACGATACGCTCATAATGCATCTTCGATTAACATTCCCACACGACCATACTACTGTTTGTAAGATGACATTTTCGAAGAGTGCAGTGAATGTCGGTAGTGCAAATTTCGGTGGTAGGCGTAGAAAAATAATATTATACCTACCGTCTGGGTTTCCAGACTCACTGGTACTTATGATTGTTAGGAGAGAGTACACTAAAGGGGTGATTTTTTTTTGTTAAACTGGAACGTATACTTGGCTAAATTTATTAGTCAACAGTCGGTCACGTTTCGTACCACTTAGTGAGTGGAGAATGTTCACTTCCTGTCAACGAATTTTGATTATTTCACCCCGCTGGAGAAAATTCTAGCGGTGCCCATGCCCATGTCCGACTATAAAACGGAATTCTTCGATTGCTGACCGTCTCTACTCTGACATCTAGAAGGCCAGGATGATGTGACAATGGGGCTCAATCAGACTATCAGCAAATAGAAAATCCGGAGATAGGTGGCTGGGATTAGTTGGGGATTTTTACGGGGAGAAGTAAAGAGTCTAGGGATTTTCCAGGAGTTTTCAAGATAACTACGGGGTGGAAAAAGAGTGGAGGATTTCAGAGCTGTCAGCAAAAAATGAATTACATTTTTATTTGCTGAATATATGAAAAGTGATAAAAATCAACTAGAACTTGATAAAATTTGTATATTTGTTTTTGTAATCGTATCTTTATGCAACATCGTAATATCACTATTTTGAAATAATACTTGTTTGAAATATAATATAACCTTTAATACAAATCTGGTCGAGATCAGCAATCATGCAAGAGCGGCAAGCATGATGATTTCTATTCAAAATACATACTTCTGCAACAGCTTCGTTTTGAGTGATTATATTTGGAATAAGTTGTTTCCAAGTTCTCGCGTGCAGAAATCTTGTTTTCTACGCGAAAAACACTATTTTTCAGTAACACACTCTTAAATATTATCAACGTGTCAACTGACAGTTGGAGATGAAAATCCAACTTTAAATCGTGGAAAAATTACATTTTAAAGTATAGGTATATTTATTTTTTTAAATATGATTTTATTTTATTTTTTACCTACTTTGGAACAGTGATATTGGCATATTTATGTTTTTATTACTTCCTACTTATTTATTATTATTATTTGATAAAAGTTTTTATCATATAGGTACAACTACAAGAAAAATACATTGTACATTTTTTTTTCAGTAATCGACGGTAATTTGAATCACAAAAATACATTTTCCAGGTTTTCTATTCTTAGAACATAAATAATAAAATGATAGAAAATATTGCTTAATGTCCTTTACTTTACTCTTTGTTTCAACTTACAGCGAAAGAATAATTATTCATTTTACTAATAAAAACACTGCATAAATTCATAAATTCCTACAAAGAAATAATTGCTTCTAATGTATCTGATTCATAGCGCGACATGAATTCCACAAATATAATTATCCAAGGACAAATCGGTCAAAGAATATATTTCGTTTCCACGATACATATTCAGATATTCTCCGTATTACCGTATTTTATTTGTTAGTCATTTGATTTTGTGTTGATAACCGATACGAATAATAGAAATGCTCAATTTACGTGTCGGGCTTCGTGCTATTATTTGACAGATGAATAAAGCAACAAAACTTAATTCATTAAGGGTGAAATGAAAAAGCTAAAGGCTTTAATCAAGTATATAATATTATTTATCATGATTTTACCGACGCAATTTGAAGCCAAAGAGGTATATACTTTTCTTTTGCGACCAAGTAATATTGACTTGACATTTCCTATAAATTTAATTTTTAGTAAGTATGTGTAGTCTTTGAAAAAAAGAAATTACAAAACTTCGTTACAATAGTGTATTGTCATTAAATTGTAAAGTAAAGGGAAAGATTTTTTAAAGCGTTCCAAACGTTTGTTCTAGTAACAAAAATTTAATACGCCCCTCCTGAAATAAACACTACGATTTCAGAGAGCTATTTAATGTAGAATCCAACTTTCTTCAAAATATTGCTGCAATAGAATCAGAATTCACGATTCTGGCTATATTGTTCAAATTAAAAATCTGAAATTTTACATGACAAAGCATTGTTTAATTGAAAAATTCATACAGTATATTCTTGCGACAACAATTATTGGAGAAAATAAGAATTAATTTTTGCTTTTGAATATTACAAATCGTGGATTTATTAATGCATTTTAATTAGTTGTGTTTTAAATAGTCGATTCGTTGCATTGATCGTAAGAGTGCAATGAAAAGTTTTATTGTCAATAAAATTATACAACTGGTAAAAAAGTGTAAAAAATTGTCAAAATTTATTACCAAAAGACTACTTATTTATATTTCATAAATATAGCTTCGTAGCACTCTAGAGTCATCTTTTAACAGTTAATCATATATAAAAAATATGAAGAGTGCAGGTGTTATAGTATAGCAGGGGCATAATTTAGCGAGGTCACTTTTTCACTATATTTTAGTCACAAGTGTACCGCCTTAATACTAATAGCATAATGATTAATTGTTCATCTTGCGTACTAGTAGTCCATAGTTCGATAACATCCATCATTTATGCCCAATATACTTTCATACTTTGTTTTATCAATTATATAACCTATAAGTACATACCACATACCTACTCAATTGTTTCATAGAAGTCACTTTAATATCTTCCAAAATTTATATTCTATAATAAAAACTATTAAAAACTTTATTATATACATACAAGGTGTAACCCAAACTGTGTAACAAAATTTAAGTGTGTATAGTATTGGACACAATGATCCTGAATCAAAAAGAATTTTGTTGAAATTGGCAAATTAAAAAATGGGTCCAAGCAAATGTACCTACAAATTACATTTCTTCCTGTTTGTAAAATTATTATTACATTAATGTAATTACGCTAATAAATACTGCATAACTATTGTTTAACTTTTTTGTATTTAAATGTGACAACCAGTGGTACCCAAAATGATATTGTTTTGCAAACTACGAATTTCAACAAAATATTTTTTGATTCATGATCAGTGCGTCCAATACTATACATCCCTAAATTTTGTTACACAGGTTGGGTTCCACCCTATAAAGACATGGACTATTGAGTCCCAGTATCTTATAATAATTAAATTTATTACTTGTAAACCAATCTATTACAATTAACAAATAATAAAGCAATTTATAAAAACATTCTCACACGCTCAAAACCAAAACTGTTTCATTCCGAATCCCAATCCTTGTTGGTTTTCTCACTTACATTCCTCTCAAATTACAATCCGATTCTCTACATAATAATCGCGTTGGAGTCGTGTGAACTTGAAGGCAATTTGCTTTTTAGCAGCATCTGTGAACGTCAGGAACGTATTTGACCTCTGACCTGGCTCCACCACACCCAGCACAACGCACGCACAAGATGCATCGCTTTATCGATCAAGAAAGAATTCATAATTACATCACATTAGTTCACGGTCCAGCCGAGGGTCCACACATGAGCATGGTAATTGGGACATAGAATGTGTGAGAGGAGATTGAATGCTGGAGTTTTGTTCGTGGTATTTTGATCGAGGACTATAAAAACTGTATCTTTTGAGTAGTCTGTTTTTAAACTAGAAAGAGTAACAAATTTTCAGGATAATTCCACTCCTGTATAAAGCCATAAACAAAACACAATTTTATGGCTTTGACAACGGATAAAAAGGAAGGTAATTTTTTGCAAGTGATAAAACCTTATTTTTGCACGATCGGTCATTTTTCAGCATTTGCTGGCCCTATTTACAAATTAGAAGGTTTTAAGTAATCTCAGAAGCACTAAACAACAAGAAAAACCAAGGAAACAGCACCAAACCAAACCTACATAACCAAAGATAAACATTATTTTTAAATATATTTTTATTTTATCGATCGGGCAAAAAAATTATAAGCATCATGGACGTTATGTGCATTTTATAACGGTTTCGACTACGTCTCGGTCTCCAAACGTTATCCTCAACCGGTAAAATGCACGTATCGCCCTTGATACTTAATATACTATTACCTTTTTCTTAGAAGTCAAACATTGTCATTTGCTTCATATTTCTAATATTTGCCAGCGAAATTAATAGATTTTGGTAATATTTAGCATTTTTTTGTGTACGAATACGAATATTGTAGATCTGGATAAAAAAAATTCATCAAAATGTTTCTATTCGAGTCCCACGGAATATTTAATTTTATTTAACATAGAAAGTTGACGACTGCACACATACGAGTAATATACAGGGTGTTTCATAACTTCAAGTACATATGTTAAGGGTATAGGGGAGACCGGGGATGAAAGTAACAGAGGTAGGTTGTAACATCGCCCATAGTTTTCGTAGTTTTTGGCAAATGACACTATAAGTGCTATTATAGCATTTAAAGACATGAATCTGTCGACACGAAGTAGAGTTTTGCCATTGTCGTTGAGACAAAATTCGTATCTGCTTTTCGGCTGAAAGTAAATTCGCTGTGTTTCCTTATGAGTGGTTTTACCAGAAGCTCTTGAATAATAATCAAAATGTAAGTAAATAATTTTAATCTATTTTTAGTTATCTATCAATCGGCATGATACAATTCACCATTGAAATTGTGGTTATGTGTAATTTTCCTCTAAACTTCTTTAGTTTACCATTGGGGCTGATAGTAACAAAGTGTTACAACCAACCCCATCATTATATTTCCATTATTATATTATATTTATTATATAATTGATGTTGCCACTTGCAGATGAGAACTTATAAACTGAAAACAAATCGAGGAACTGTCTCCTCAGATTTGATAAAAAGAGTTTCTTTGGTCATGAAAACAGGCCGATTAGAGCAGTAACAAAACAGTTAAATATTTGTCACGTTACTCTCTTTTGCTATGTAAGAAAGAAGTGACAAACTCATTCATGAAACGAAATCCCACTCTATCAATTCGCGTACCTGAGGCTACAAGTTTAAGCCGGGCCACATCTTTTAATAAGGCTAATATCAATAATTTTTTTGATAAGTGGAGGCTGTTGTGAGAAAACTCAAATTAAGTATATCACAAATCTGGAATGTGGATGAAACCGGAGTGACCACAGTCCAGAAACCTAAAAAGATTGTCGCAACATTCTGCCTCATGTGTTGTGAACCCTATTCATCCAGTTTGCCTGGGGAGCACTGGGTGCAGTGTCTCCAATGTAAATTATGGGCCCATGTTAACTGTGTTAAATTTAATAAAATGTTCTTATGTAGAAATTACGACTCGAATGATAGTTTTTCAGATTAAATAATTGTCTTTTATGTTTCTTTATATTTTTCTAACAGTTTTGTTGAAAAAAAACTACATATTCTTGCTAATTATTGCAATAATCAACTGTTACATCTTACCCCAATGACTGTTACTTTTTGCCCCAACATTGAGGTTGAAAGTAACACATGTCTCTGCCCACATATATATTTTTTTTTGTTAACTTGCTTGACAAAACATATTTAATAAAAATTTCCAATGTAACTTGAATGTCTGGTCTATCGTTTAATAAATATGGATGCCCAAAATTTGCAAAGGTTTAGAAAACAAAAATTAAAAACGAAAAAATGTTACTTTCATCCCCGGTCTCCCCTATGTTGTTTGGTATAAATAATAATAATAATAAAAATAATTTTTCTTAAAATCGCAAAATTAATTCCCATGTTTAATTATTGTTTCATTAAAAATAATTAAATATCGTTTGTTATTTTACAAGTATTATGAAATTTAAGATGTTCATTACCTACTTCTATTGTTTGTATTTAATAGGAATACGAATCCAGTGCAGTACTACAAAAAATGTTTTAGGTAAACAATTCTTAATTTTTTTAATTAAAAAAAATTCTTTTAGATTCGCAATCAGCATATCAAACAACATATACCTACCATTAACGTATGTAGGGGAAGGTGGGGCGGAATGGGGTAGCATCTTATTTTGGTTGATAAAAAGACGAATTTATTAGAAAATTTAAAAAATAATTTTATTTTATTTTATTTAGACATTGTAGAACATTTTTATAGTAAAACCATTATAAAAAAATCAATAAATTGTACTTGAAAAGCGCAAAGGAAAAAAGATCAATTTTTCCCGTTAATAATAGTTATGATAAAACATGTGGGGCAAAACATCCCATTCCGCTCCCACCGTTCTGCCCCACTACATAACATTGCAAAAATAATTTTTTTTAAAACTATAGTCAGTAATTTCACCGTAATATACGACAAAATTGTAAGAACACGAAATAACAAATGTACTGGATAACCATCATTATGATAAAACTTAAAAATGACACTTACTTACATTAAACATCCATATATTCAATACAAATCTAAGAAAAATTTCGCACACACGTAGAAATCGGCAGAAGGTGAAGACCAACACTAACAAATAGTACTTCTAACCAAACTTGACCTCTGACTAAACGTCAAAATATTATTTAATGGATCCCTACACTCATGCGCACGCGCTAATAGCGTTTTCCCATTCCACCCCGCTACCCCATTCTGCCCCACCTTCCCCTACTCGAAGTTATGAAACACCCTGTACCTATAATATAATGTTTCTACTTTATTTCATTGAGGAGTACCTATAGCCCAAAATGTAGCATTAATCTTTTTTTTCGTCATGAATTTTCCTTTTCGTTAAAAACAGTAAAAAGCGAATGAACATATTCCACAACAAAAAATACTACAATAATTACAATACCGATACTACCTACAAGCGGACGACACCACACGGACAAATTAATTCAACACCGAAGTGATATTACAACGTAGGTAGAATGTAGTAGGGTTTTTTTGGGCCGAGATAAATGTGTTTTGTAGGCAGTAGGGTATGCAGGCAAACATCCCTGAAAGTGTCTGTGAATATTTGATAGCGTCAAACCGAAATAACGATTTTTTGCGGTTAAATTTGGACATGCCCTAAACTTTGACGGTTTTTTAAATGGAGGATGCGAGCTTTTATTGCCTGTAATGACAAGGGTTTTACGGTCTATGAACTTTATGTCTTTATTTTGTAATAGCGTTATTGTTTTTGTAATTTTGCGGTTAGAAGTATAAACATGAAACATGGAACTAAAACAAATTGTGGTGTCTAGAATAAAATTCAAATAACGATCTAATAACTCTAAATTATAAAACAACAAAAACAAATGTTGTTTACTTATATTCTCCACATCCTTGTGTATAACATCTATTTGAAATATTTTTTATAAAAGTCATAAAAGTTTTTGTCAACCACATTACACCGTTTATAAGATAAAATATCTTAATCAGTAAATGAACACAAATATTTATTTGGATTAAAAGCTTAACAAAAAACGGATTTACAATTAATAAAATATTGCTTTGTTCTTTTATTTGTTAATTTGATTCCAAAAGCATTTATTATATTAATGAATACAATATTCATAATGACATGCCCATAAATAAAATAATGAATACAAATGGACATGCAAGTCTACAAGTAATTTCATAACGTACGAGGAAAATCAAGCTGTACGTACTCTACTCACACAACTGACATTTATAAAATATTTACCGCACTCCTGAATATTTCATATAACGAAAGTTCTATTATTAGTCTTTTATCGATTTTACTATAGTCTATTTCCGTTTATTTCATACTGTTGCAGACTATTCTGGATAATTATTCTCAGAATTATGGAAAATTGAGAGGATTAAACGAATAACAACCCACTTGACATGAATCGTCAATGGGATGTTAAATAATATCTTATTCTTGTACTTTAAATAAGTGATATTACGTAAGTCTATCCTAGCCACACCCTGAGCACGAGAAAAAATTACATATACAATACAAACATCTCAGAGAATCATATGGGACACATAATTGGGATATTATAACTAAATTTCTAACATTGGTATGTTAAAGTAAGATAATGTTACTAAGGGCGCACATTAGCAAGCGCTAGGACATTAACAGGATGTTAATGGAAAATATCGGGAAAATATAGCTAGTAACAAGCGTGATGTTCACATTCTTCAAATGTTCTGGAGATTTTATTTTGTCAAGTGGGAAGATAGGCAGTTTAGTTTGGATAATGAAGTATAATTGTCATTGAGAATGGAATTATCAACTGGTAGAATAATGAAGGATGGAATGCATTCCCGAATATTTCATCCTTCATTATTGTCATTATTTCAGAAAAATTAGACAACTATTGTGCAAATTTAAATTTATAAAAATGCGGTTCGATACTTATGAGACCAGCATAAAGTTTTAAGCCGCATTCATTCACAGCCCGAAATTTGGTGAAATTTGTGAAGTTGTTAGAGGGCAATTAAGTAAATAAAGTAAAATAAACAGCTGATTTGTTCTGAAAAGCGTTTGAATATATTTTGTCTTGATTGTGTTACGACTCAAATTTCAATCTGTGAACATTTCAATGAATTTCTTCAAATTTCAGTGAGACAAATTACATCAAATTTCAGACTGTGACTGCGGCTGTAGTCAGATCAGAACTACTACTGAAAATGAATGAATAATCAGCTGGAAAATAAAATAGAATAATCAGTAACTTAACTTTGTCGCTGTCATGTGAACGCGAACGTTGTCTCCTATAATATAAACACAATTGTGCGTATACTTGTAGCAGCGTAAGTAACTGATTATTATTGATTAAAATAAATCCAGCTTTGTTTGTCATAGTTCTTCTTATAGTCCATGGGCCAGCTAAGATGTTGGTATAATTTGGGGGTACTACGTTTCCTTTTAACCATAGTTATATATGAGTATAAGGATCACTAAAAACCATGATTGCCATCCTCAAGTGGTAGCTAATAGAAATGGCGGCCAATACAAGATGGCCGGCGTTGCTTTTAAAAACGGCTATATCTCTGTACGTCCAATAGTTTCCGAGATATGGCACTTCTAAAATTAGAACTTTTTTCAAAAAAATTAAAGTTGAGAAATTTTTGCTTTTTTCGTAATTTTTGTGTTTAATTATCTGTAATTTCTGAATGAAAAAAAGTATTATCTTCCGGTTTCTTTCATTAAATTTTACGAACATTTCCCTATAAAATATGTTATTTTAGAAACTTTTGAAGGCGTTTATTAAGCTAAAATATCAATTTTTTTTCGTGAGAAGTATTCAAATATTTTATATTTATTGTGTTTAATGAGCTGTAACTTCTGAACGGATAAAGTTATCGTCTTTCGGTTTCTTGCATTAAATTCTACGAACATTTCTCCATAAGATACAGTATTTTAATTTTTTTTTAGATATTCGTTAAGCCAAAATATCAAATGTTTTTCTGAGAGAAAATTCAGAAATTTTTAATATTTATTGTATTCCGAACTTAATTAATTTTAAATTTTGGTTCATAACTTTAGTTTTTCAACATACATCGAAATATCAATTTTTTTCTAGAGAAAATTTAGAAGTATTAAAATTTTCCGTAATTATTATAAAAACATTTGATATTTTGGCGTAATGAACACCCAAAAAAGTTTCCAAAATAATGTATTTTATAGAGAAATGATAAGTTTATCCGTTCAAGCTCATTGAACACAATAAATATTAAAAATTTCTCAATTTTCTCTCGGAAAAACATTAATATTTTGGCTTAATGAATACCCAAAAAAGATTTTAAAATACTGTATCTTATGGAGAAATGCTCGTAGAATTTAATGCAAGAAACCGGAAGTCGATAACTTTATCCGTTCAGAAGTTACAGTTCATTAAACACAATAAATACAAAATATTTGAATACTTCTCACGAAAAAAAATTGATATTTTGGCTTAATAAACCGCCTTCAAAAGTTTCTAAAATAACATATTTTGTAGGGAAATGTACGTAAAATTTAACGAAAGAAACCGAAGAACAATATTTTTTTAATTCAGAAATTACAGTTAATTAAACACAAAAATTACGAAAAAAGCTAAAATTTCTCAACATTAATTTTTTTGAAAAAAAGTGCTAATTTTAGATGTGCTATATCTCGGAAACTATTGGACTTACAGAGCTGCGGTTGGTCTTAAATTGTTACAAATTTAATGTACTTTAAAAATGATACGATCGAAAGTTTATTGAAATCGGACCATTACTTCCATAGATATACCCGTTTTTTAAAAGCAACACCGGCCATCTTGTATTGGCCGCCATTTCTATTAGCTACCACTTGAGGATGGCAATCATGGTTTTTAATGATCCTTATACTCATATATAAGTATGGTTAAAAGAAAACTTAGTACCCCCAAATTATACCGAAATCTTGAATTTGGCTAGCTGGCCCATGGACTATTAAGCCCTGTTCGCACGAAGATTCTTTGAAGATTCTACTAAGATTCTGAATCCTGAAAAAGAAGAAGTTTTTTTTCTTTCCCGTGATAATTATCTGTTAATTCAGTGTCGCTAAATTGAATCTTCAATGTGTTTTGGAAAAGTAGAATTTATAATTTATTGATTGCTTCTGAATCTCCGTAGAATTTTCAAAGAATCCTTGTGCGAACAGGGCTTTAGGGACATATTCGCGATATTTTGTTTCTTTGAATACGAATAGAGCACTCGTACTAAAAGAAGTGATTTACAATATTTAAATACGGAGGTTATAGGGAATATTTTAAAGTTGGATATGTCCTTTCTCGAAATACGAGCACTCTAATACCAGATCTTTTTCTTTTTCAAAAATAATTGTTGCTTCAAAAGTCAACTTATATCTCTTAACCTGAATTTAGAGCAACTTAACAATAAAATAATAATAATAAGTAAAATTCTATCGTTGTTCCCTTTCAGTCGAAATGCGTGTACCCTGTGTACTACTAGGATAACTCTGTTCATCTAAAACCCTAAACACGGCTAAAGTAAATTAGTCCCTATAATGAAATATGTCAGTACCGGCCTATAATACACAACCAATATCTGCAGCACTTCGCAGGAGAGTATCCTGCATCCTGCCCTCCTGCTGTCAAAGTGACCAGGCGGCTTAAATCCTGCTGGCCGCTAATGTGAATGTCCTGTTCACAACCGCTGGACTGATGAATCAGGTTCGATGGTAATATAATATCGTTCCAGCGTTGCAGGATTTTAGTCGAAGTAACGCACTGTGACATAGTCACATCAATGACATACACGATAAATAGTGTTATTATATTGGCTTACCTGTGTAGCGTGTGTAATTACATCGTGTGTTTGTAAACAGTAGTATATGAGAGGTTATTTTTATTTAGTAGGTGACGTTGTAAATATGTCTGTATTTACATAATAGTGGCTATTGTATTATGTATGTGTCATCTTCTGTGAATACTCAACGAACCTATATGTTAAATATTTACAATATTTAAAACAATGTTTTAAAGCATTCGTTCAATTTTCATTGACTAACTCATGCTATCACCGATGATAATCATAGCACTTGTTATATTATCCCGATAATTGTTAATGTCCAGAGAAATTTGTACCAAAAAGAGAAACCCTAAATTTTTTCAGCATGCAATAAGAAAAAGGAAAATATCTGAAAATATCGTAACATGCAAGAAATCATTTTGTTACGTATATACTATTTAGGAAACTTAACAGAAAATTTTTCTCGTATGGGCACAGTTAAAACTAAAACTATAGTATAATAAAATTTTTGTCAGACTGCCAATTTTTTAATAGGAACGTCAAGACGCCACTTTAGTTATTTTTTCATTCAAACTGACGAACCGTCTTACAGTGGGTTTAGTGGTACAAATAATCAGTTTTGTTTTCGTGAATATGTATGAAATTCTGTCAAGATTTAAGGATTCTTGTACAATGTACAAATCTTCTCACAACATTTTGCTCTTTCGACAAACACCAGCTCAATGTAAATCCATCTTCAATTGCACTTTGCATGTGAACAAATCTGGTCTCTAGTCGCAGCGAAAGTGATTGAAAATGCAGAGCATGCTTTCCTGAAGTCAATCGACATCACCCACACAATCACAAACATTCTCACTTCTCACTCGCGTCTCGTGTGCGTGTGAACGTATTTGACTCCAACCACATCCGACAACGTCGCACACTGTTGCCACATCCCCACATGGGAGGGCGTGTGTGTGTGTGTGAGTGTGTTTGTATTGTGAAGCATTGATATAGGACTGGTGCTCGTGTCGATGTTTTCAATTTATGGTTTTGACGTTTCGATTTTTTATGATTGTCAATTGTTTCAGGAAAGTTGAATGGACTTTGGAAAATTGAGGGATTTGGTGGTGGTGTTCATGAACAAAAGGTGGTATAGGTATTGAAATTTTGTTTTGACTAAATTACATAATTTTCAATACCTACGGAAATTGTAAATACTATAGGTACTATAATATGTAATTAAAGCACCAGAGCTTGTGTACAAAAAACTACTTAAATCAAGAAATAGAAATAGGTGGAAAGATGGAATTTAGGCACCTATAAACCTCTTTCATTTGGTCTAATCCCTAAGATCTAAGATAGAACCTTCTCCCAAAATCGGGTGAGAAGAAACCGCTGATCAGCGTATTTTTATTGTTATTATTATTCTTTTTTTCAGCACTGACCGCTGATCAGCTGATCTGCGAGGAAATGCACAGACGGACGTAATCTAGGTACTATAGTAAATAAAAATGCTGACTAATAATAAAGAAATCTAATTCCCTTCTTAAGTATACTTGGTTTTGGAAGAAACACTGAAAAAACTAAACTAAATATTCAAACCTAAGACCCTTCTAGAGTCCCACATACTTGGTTTTTGTAGAAACTCTTATTTAACTGAACTAAATAAATAAACATAACCCTCTTTGAGTTCCACATACACATACAGCGTTGATTATCGTTTTATTCTCTCCCTACAAAATCACAGTTTATTGACAGTACACCGATGAATGAGGTTTGATAATCCTGTCAGGTTTATTTCTTCACTGGAACAACCACAAGAAACCGCACGCACACACAAACACAATTTCAATGTACTTGTGTTTTATATTGAAAGGAGAAAAAAATCTCTTTTAAGGCGGGTTATAGCAAATTATGATCTCCATATAAAAATTTGAATTTGGTTTGAATTTCTCGAAATCAGTAGGAGATAAAAAATTTTGAGGATTGCTGTGAATTTCTCGTTAAAAAATGCCTGTAGAACGTGCAAATTAGAAACTTGTACTAATTCAAACAAAAAAGTACGAGTAATAGGTGAAAAACGAAATTGGTAAAATTACATTTTCGCGTATATCTGGTCACCTATGCATTTTTGAGACAACAAAAACATTTCTAAATTGGCTCCCTAAAGGGAAAAGGGGAAAACTTTTGTCTAAATTAACCAACTTCGTATCTCATATTATGGTTCTCGAGATCGAGATCCCTATGCTAAAACAGTTTCATTGGACACCTGTATACTCTTCTTTTATAATACTTTGTTGATGGTTATTTATAATACTTTAATATCAATATCAGTATATCTTTTTCAGCAAAAATACTTCCATCATTATATTCCAATAAAGAAGGTAAAGGCTGTCATATATTAACAAGAAACTAATAAAAGTTAGGTTCTAGTTGAAATAGGAACATAACTCAATATTTCCAATACCAGTACGTACCAGTACCAGTACCATTATCCTTGTTACCTATTATTACATACATACTTAAAATCATATCATTATTTTTAGACTACAATGAAATATGGTTCATATATATCACTTTCAATTCAAAGTCATTTTCTAACACTAATTCTCCGTTACTCGTGACCTAGTGAAGTGAGTCACACCAGACCTGTCGATTATAGTACCTAGTATAAATTTGAATGATTCGTCATGTTTTGTTTCCTTAATTTCATGGAAACACCTAATTATCTTAACAAGAATCACACTTTTCTTTCTGCAATTCATAACATTAAAAATTAATGACAGAGTTACCCAATAAGTACAACTTAGTTTCAATTGCAAATAGCAACAGTTTATTATAAAAGTGTATAATTACTCAGCAATAAACACAGAAATGCTTGAGCTGTTCTCAAGGGAAATCTTCGCAAGATGGCCGCCAAATCACGGAATGAGACGAATTACGAAATTGTTTGTTTCAGCATTTGTTACGTCAACAATACGAACAACCGCGAATCGTTAAGTTTATTGTTCATGTTGGGAAATAGTCATAATTGAATCAACTTCGTTTTGGATGAGATTCAAATTTTACAGTTGGTTTCGCATTTAGTTCAGCGAATTTCATTTTGTTTCATATTTCTTTTTTTTAAAGAGTCATTTTTATTTGTCTATCCACAATAATTCCAACTCTGTCTAAAGCGTGTTTTACACTGTAAGTGTAAGTACAAGTTTTAGCACAAGTTCTTGTAAAAGGACTTGTTCAAGTGATTTTTCTGTTTTATACCATACAAGTTTTCGTCGTAGTTTCAATTTCAGAACATATTATATTATACATCACAGATTATATACAAGTGATGAAGTTTTGTAGTTTATTTTTTAATTTTATTACCTATAAACATGAATGTGGTATAGTCTAGCATAGGTCAAGAGCCCAAACTTGACCTTGAAATTATTTTATGGTTGTGGTTCCCTTTCATAAGTTTCTGCTATGAAATAACTGCGAAAAAAATGTGACCAATGTTAAAAAATTCAAAACACCGTTTCTACAGACGGATTAATGAAAAAATTATTTTTGCCTTGAAGGCGTTAAGTTCTGTTTTCATGTTTAAAATTTATATCAAGAATACTTAATTTTTTTTAAAACAATGAATCAGATAATGAAAAATACAAACTCGTATCCGGATCCTACCAGATTATGCATTTATTTTCTCAACATGTATCAAATTTTAAAACAAAATAATTTGAACACGTGTAGAACACAATAATTGACTTGTTTACAATGAAAACTATTTCTATAAGTTTTTTCTCTTAGCTGTTGCTCTTTGTAGTCACAAAAGGGTATACATCAAAATTTATTCAATCCTAGTTTAATGCAAGAAATGCTGGCAAAGTATATGAAAGGTTTTTGTATTGTGAGCTATGTCTAGACGAGAATTATGTCTGGAGCACACCAACAAAAAATAGAGTGTATGGCATATGAATAAAATAGTTAGAATATTTCATCAATATACGTACGTAGGTACATTAGTTTGTGCTTTTCAGTAAAACCAACATACAAATGCTACAAACATTCATTGTTTTATTCAACAAATAAGTAAAGTTCTGTTAATTTTAATTACATTGATGCATATATTCTTTACAGTTATAATTATAAATTTAGAACTGTTTGTTATCAATAGAAATATGCAATACATGTGCAAAAAGAAATAGTAACACTTCAATCGCATTTAGTAAGTTATACATTTAAATTTGGCACAATTGTGTTAAAGGATTCATGTATGGAGCTGCAAAATTCCTTTAAATATTATATTATATCATTTCGAAAAACAATAATGCGTAATCGTACCTTAAACAGTAAATGAATCCAGCTTTTTCAGCCCTATATATACATAGGTAAGATATGCCATACCTACCGGTATTGTGAACAAAAACTTTTGTTCTTTTTGCTAGAAACTACTCAAAAAATGCTTAGGATAAAAAATGTACCTTTATTAAGCATGGTCGTTTACTGATTATTATATTATTTTTTTATTACTTGAAATTAGTAAGAGTTGGCAAGAATATGTTGATAGGAGAAAATAAGAAATCAATTTAAAAATTGTGAAGGATGGTGACAAATTAAGCTTGGTTTATAATAAATTACTTACTTCGTATTATTCCGTATTCTGTAAAGTTGAACTAAAGGGGTTTCTATGTTAAGGTTCATAATGACACGGAGCCGTAACCTTGAAATGCCTTTGTACAATTTTACAGAATACATAATAAGTAACCGGTTACATTCATTATAAACCAGCCTTAAGTTAGCTCTTGCATTGTATAACTACAAAACTGGAATCTCCAAGAAATTCCAATCAATTAATACAAAATTATGGCAATTACCGCTGTTTGTAATTAAATATATTTCAAACTTCTTACATACAAATATGAAAATCCCTGTGTTCCACGTTATGCTTCTTGCAAATCGAATTGGATCTAGTGAGCGCTGTGCATCGCCTACTTCTTGGCAGTGGATAATGTAATTCATTTCGTTTCCAGACCGCTAACCGGACTGGCGGAATGTAAATCGTATATCGACTGTATACTGATAAATGCAAACCCAGTAGGGAAACTTCCACAGGATTTGCCTTTGCACAAATAATTAAATTTTCATTGTTCCATTCTAGATTCTTTCAGATCTTATAGGAAATAGACGGCAGATATTGGAATGATTTTAAATTATGGTAATAGAAATCTCACCGCAAATTATTGTAGCATGAGATGTAATTATTTTTGAATTGGATGGACTTGAAATTCCTTTTCGTTCGGGCTATTATTTTAATTTATTTTATTCAATTTTGACGTTTTAAACTGCTATTATTAACTCCATAGCAACAACTTTAAATAAAAGTTTATTCACAAGTGAATTAAATTTTTTTTAAATCACTCAACACATTTTTAAAACACTCTGACGTTTTAAACTGTTATTATTACGTCAAAATTGCATAAAAACAATGACAACTTGCCACTAACGACTACTTTGATTAGTTTTTTTGTTATGTCAAAATACATTTATAATTCATATATTTGAAATAATTTCGTCAAAATTGAATAAAATATTGTATAAACCACGTGAGATACGAATGTTTATTCACTCGAAGAAATTATCCCACTCGCCCTTCGGGCTCGGGGACTAAACATTCTTCTCATGAATAAACATTCATGTATCTCACTTGAGCCCAATTTTACCATTTCAATTTTAACATGCGGTTAGTAAACATGCGGTTAAATATAACATGAAGTTAACATGGAGTTACTGTCACGAACGTTTTTCCACATAAATAGAAGGCTCATGTTAACTAACTCCAAGTTTATGGATATTTCTCATTAGGTTGGTATGGTTTTTTCATAATCAGTTGTATTTTATACAGATGGCAACATTGAATGTTGACAGGTGATTGATTCAAACCTCACTATTTTTCAATGTATATGTAATTTCAAGTAGGAACAATAAAGTTATTTATTCTTATTGCGTAAGTATTGTACACCGAGAATAAATATGTACGTAGGGAAGTAATAATAAACAATAAATATAACTTATTTTTATAGTAGCATGACTGAAAAGCAAAAAACTGGAAAAAGAAGGATTGGAAATTTTTCTTCGGAGGAAGAATTTATTCTATGTAACAAAAAACTATTGTTGATTCCCCGACTTATCTGTTACATGTCGAATAACATCTTCAACCTCGTCAATGATGTTTTCAACAGTTCTTGTTGATAGACGAAACCTTTAAAAAAATTCTTTTCCACTATACTTTTCAAAATTATTAGGCGTTACTCGTAATATTCTTAGTGCCCTTATAGGCACCCTGCTTACTCGTGCAATAGTTGTACATGCTGTGGAATTTGAAACTTCGCAAAAATCGGCCGCAACCGATAAAAATGAACCTGTGGCATAATATCTTAAAGATAGCAATACTTGTTCTGCAGGTGATAATGCATGGTTTCTGAAATGAAGTAAATTAATATATTCTATGTAACAAAAACTTTGTTGATTCCCTTACTTATCTGTTGCATGTCGAATATCATCTTCAACCTCTTCCATAATGTTTTCAACGGTTCTTGAAGATAATCGAAATCTTTAAAAAAATTCTTTACCACTATATTTTTCAAAATGATTGGGCCTTATTCTTAATATTCTTGCTGCCCTTATAGGCACCTCTTCGTCATCGCTATATGCATTTACGTCATACGGATTCATTTTGTCTGTCAATTTTTTAGGTTAGGTTAGGTTAGTAAACACGAAGTTAAAATCTTAACCGGTATTTATTCCACAGGTTAAGATAACATGTACTTTAGCTTGAAGTTAAGGATAACACCAGTTGGAAAAACGATTTTTGTAGCTAACATGAAGTTAACTCCATGTTATATCTTAACATGGAGTTGGTTAAATTGGGCCTTGGTGTATAAATATCTATTATGTAAGAGATATTGCTACTAGCTTCTAGAATTCAATTATTAGTTAATAAATGAATTAAGTTTTACGACGGTATAGTCTACTCTCTACTGTCTACTAGAATACTTTCAAATTTTGCATGGGATGAATAGTCGTGTAATCGACTGTGGTTCTGACAACTAGGACTAGGGTTAGTCAGGTAGACAAAAAATTCCTTTAGCGTACTCTCCACTAACAAATTGAATTCAATTCAATATTTACAAAAGAAAGAAATACTGCTGAAATAATATTGAAGAGTAGACTGAATAGCCGAGTGTATAGTATAGTATAATATAACCACCCGACTGTGATTCTGACTATGTAGGTTCAAATCTAGCAGGTACATTTCTGTTTACCTGCACACAAATTTCCTTTATAGTACAGTAAAATTAGACGAAAAAACAGCCAAACTCCGAAATCCAAAAAAACAAAGGTCTGAGTGTTTCAAATTGTTTATTACCCTTTGCTGTAAATGTGGTAAAAAGTCTCCGCCACCTGACTGTCGGGTTTGTGTGAGGGGGAGGGAGAAAGGTGCCAAAATCGTATGTTTTCTCAGTTTTTCGCTAATTTCTCGGAAACCGTGCTACGTAGAGTAAAAATTTTCCAAAAGAAGTTGTAGAGAATAAAATTTACTACAACATTGCTTATATACAAAATTTTCTACGATGAACAATTTAAAAGTTACGGCCGAAAGAAAAAGGAACGCTTTAAAATAAATTTCTTATGGCATTAGGTACTTTATGTCATACTTAATTTACAAACACGACTGTAACTTTTCAACACATTAAAAAATTGACTTCCGGTCTGAAGCATTCAATTCTTAAGACTATTTTCAATCTACAATACAATTTTTAAAATTTTGGAGGTCCTAGTTTAGCCAAAATTTAAACAAAAAAAATAATTATTTTTTTGTATTGTCTTAAATTATTGTGTTTCATCAGCTCTAATTTCTGAATGAATCGAGATATCAACTTTCGGTTTTCAGCATTGAATTCCTGAGACTTTTTGCTGGCACATTAGCAAAAGGTAATAAACAATCTGCAACACTCAGACCTTTGTTTTTTTGGTTTTCGGGGTTTGGAGCTAATTTTACTGTACTATTAGTGATGAACTCTCCAGTAAAAATGTAACAATGCTGAATGTGATGCTGCCACATCCAAGTTGAGTAATAGCCAAGTGCGTTATGTGGTCGACTGAGGTTATGACAATTCAGATTCAAATCCAGACAGGTACAGATTCCAGTTAGACCGCACATAAACGTGACTGTCTTCAAGTTGACGGCTGGTAACCACTCACAAACCGATCACTCGTATGTGAGTCTGCCACACCCAAACTGGTTATAGGCTTGATAAATTTATTTACGTTTTTGATAATAACATATTTCTATAATTTTATAATACATATATTCGAAACAGATTTATTAGATGAACTCAAACATCAACAACAAGTACAAATAATATGCCTTGCCGGATTACGCATTTTAGTTACTGTTTCATCTCGTATATAGTAAATGCACTATAGATAGTAGGTCAGCTGTTGGCGATGCTATCGTGATGTAACAGCGAAGTGCTTGTGAATTTGGGAGTATGAACCCGGCTATATTTAGAACAAGCCTACGTGAAGTTCTAAGCGTGGGTAGCTTTGATGCATCGGTAAATGCCTTACCATAGAGTAGAGATACTCACACACACAATGTATGTATGTATGAGAGAGTAGAGATTACATTGATGAACGTACTACATTCTGACGTACTGTATTATCTACTATACAAGCTTTACCCTTTCATTTACGTCACTAGTCACATATCACATTTGTAAATCTATGAGTGTACTACGTAATCAAATTACAATAACGTGTAATAAAAAACACAACCTCCCGCCGTATCTAGAAATCTGACTTATCAACATAAATAAAATACCATAAATCTAAAATATACGAACACGGCAATCTGCATCACCTGAATCAAAAGATTCATTCACAAGAAAATTCAAATCAATAATTTAATATTCGGTACAAATAAGTACAAATAACCATTCCCTTCCACAAGATAATTACAAAGTCTAAAATTTATATTCAATTTAATTTATCAGTGTATGAAAACAAAAACAAAACATAAAAGCCCAATTTGGACGTCGGCAAGTGATGTGTTCTCGCCGTTGCTTCAAGTGTGGTTATCTAGCAATTTACAGGGTTACCAACCAGCTTAATTAAAACTGAAATACTTCTTGATGAAAAATTTAACACGGGCTACTGGACAAAACACTCACATTGCACAGCACTTCGCTTTGTGTATTCGTTTTCAGATTTCAAAATGACATTGAGGGTTTTGTGAGTAAAGTTCGAGCATATACGAGGGTTAATCAGGAAATGTAGAAAGTTTGGTACATTATACTGATGATAGATCTGAATTTCTATTGGCAACATTTTTTGAACTTATTCATTTATAACAATTCGATGATGATGTTGAGAATTAAATATTTATGATGTATTTTCTATAAATATATTGTAACAAATATAGGTAATAATAGGTACCTACTTGTGACAAATTGCAGATAGACAGTACTGTGACGTCATAAGACAATTCAAATAGTCAATAACTGTATGTCCGTTTCATTTATAAATAGCAAGTCGTAAGGAAAGATGTATTATGTTACGGTTGAACGGATTTACATGTATCTACTTACGATATATTATCTAGATTGCCTTGGCTCTGTTCCACAGATTTTATTTTACCTGATTCTGATATTCTTTTGACACAAATACCGCAGCTCCACTCACCTGTAACAAGAAATAAAAATAATTAGAACCTCATTAGAATTGTAGATAGTCTTCAGATTTCATAAATTTATAATTACAACTATTACCAAAATTAATACATAGTTTTGAAATAAATTCCCACGTAGGGAGGTATATATTTTGTACATTTGTTTTGTAGTTACTAGAAGAATTAAAAGATTACAAACATTAAAAAACTTGATTTCAAAGCTTTTACAAAATACTGCAGCAAAACACTTAAGACTAAACTTAAATTTTAAGTGATTTTTAAAAGGATTTTATGAACATTAAGTACATAAAGAATTTAAGATTTTGCAAATATTCAAAACACTGATTTTATGAATTTTTCATTGCGCTAAAAGTACAAATGGTATGAAAAGATTTTTCAAGGATTTTAAAACTCTTAAATTTTCGATGATTCTAGAGGCATAGTCGGGTGTGTTTTCACCTTCCCCATTACTACGGCTGCCCGAAACCATCCCAGCTATGTAATATCATTTTGAATTGAAGTTGAAAATATTGTAAACTTGGGCTCCAGTATTACCATTATAACTTCTGTATTTTTTAAAGAAATTAAGTAAAACAAAAATTATCCGAAAAAGGAAGATTTGCTGCAGGTTTCTTGCTTATTAAATTTTTCTTTCCATTTATAGTGACCGAAAAATAATGACAAAAGTCATTCTTAAATTTTTTACTTCAAATTCTTAGGCCAAAGGCAAAAAATAAAAATATAGAGTCATTAAGACATCCTTTGTTAATACACTCATATGTAAAAGCATCATAATATTTCAATTATAATTAAAATAAACGTGGAAGGCGTACAAACACCTCGGTAACGCTGTAAAATTTTAGGGTTGACATATATGACTTCATATAGGTATATTTGACAAACATTGCAATTTATTATTTTAATTTTTCATAAATTTGGCGCACTTTCTCATTATTCGCCTAAGGCAAGTGCCTAGTTTGCCTCACCCTTGCCTCGGCTCTGATTCTAGGTGAATAATTTTCTTATTTTCCCGAATTTTACAAGAGATTATTATTATAAATGAAACTGTGGCGATTTAATAATAATTTTAAAATGCAATAAGTGGTTGTTCCTAACCATTTGATAAGATTATATGCAAAGACAAACTAAATGCAGATGATAGATTTTATTATAGACAGACGAATTCAAACAACTTTCTAGGAGTGGTTATTTAACCATTTCGGGATGATATGCCATTATGCAGAATGGTGTTATTAAAGAATCCAATCACTTTTTTGTTGATTGAACCTCAAAATGAACTAAAGACCATAAAATCTGTTTTTAAAATATGACTAAACTTTCTAGGATGCTTTTATAGCTGTGAACACTACAACATTGTTTTACGATATAAAGGACAATCCGTCAAAAAACTAAAAAATCAGGAAGTTCACATAAAATCAGAATACATTTTTCTATAAAAACTGTAAACTTTTGTCAAGCACTGCACCTCCTGAGAGACTCGCATGTTTTTCTCGGTCCTCGCGCGGCACCGGAATCAAGCGCAAACCAAAACACAAAGCTGTGCGAGGCGTCGGGACGGCGACGGGAAATCTGTGGCAGCGTCGGGATGAAAGAAGATCCCGCGATCCCAGTGAGCTATGGTAGACCCGCGGGGTGCGGGCGGCGCCGGCACTAGGTCACGAAGATTGATTCACCCGGAATGGGATGTGACGTCATAAACCAGGGGAGGGGATGCTCAAGCTGGAGGATGGTGGAAAATTACATTCAAATCATAAACTCTAAGTACAGCAAAAGTTAAGCATGATTTTTGGTCAAACTGTTAATTTGGTTTTGAATTATATACTCGCGAATGAGACGTCACACATTCTACTAAAATTTACAAAAAATGAAAATAACATTAAGTAGTACGAAGCGTAATATCAAAAATTACAAATCATTGGTAGTCTTATTTAAAAAAAAACTGGAAGTCAAACTGTCAAACAAAGACTTTTATCAATTGCAATGAGTTATCTATACTAAATTCCAACGAGACTATTGTTTAAAGGGATAAGAGTTTATTTATATTGTTTCAAGCGTCGTGTTTGGTTTCTTGAGCAAGTGATTAATTCGTAAACTAATCGTAGCGTTATGCAGTCAATCAGGATGGCCATGTGTCCCTTTAATTAAATGTCGCGTGGAATTTAGTATAATATATAAAGCTGAATGTCTGTACGTCTGTCAGTCTGTCCGTTTGTATTATATCTACATCTAGACCGTTTGTCCGATCTTCATGAAATTTTGCATGCAGGTCTCTTTTGACCAGTGTCAGATTTTACGGTATGTTTTACTGCGATCGGACCATTTGGGATGGGGCTAAAAAATTTAAAAATGTAGAATTTTGTTCGGGAAACGCCGGGTATCCACCTCAGCTAGTGAGAAAGTAAAAATATAAAGGAAACATCAATCTAAACTTAAATCTTGTATAAGATTATTAGAAACGTAGATCTTCCATGTTCACTTCTTTAATAATTATTATAAACTACTAAAACGTTGCGTGCCGAGCTTTTGAGTTGGTACCTACCTTACCGACATCATATTGAAATAATAATAATTTAAAATTATTTTTTGGCAACCGGAATTTGATTTCTATAACGTCGCATTCTTTCGTTTTTAATCTTATTGTGTCGCGAAAAATTAGTATAGGTTGTATGATTGTCTAAGTCTACACGTAAAGTTTGCGTAAACTATTTAAAAATGTAGATAATATAAACTTTGAGTAGAATATGAAAATAATTCAATTTTAAGACAAATCTTGCAAATACTACAGCATCTCGTCTAAGTTCAAGCTCACTTTTTTGCACAACTTTCTATAAGGAAATAATACGTAATTAATATATTTAATATTTTAAAATAAGCTGAGTATTTGATTTGAAAAAAATATTGAAGGAATCTTCTGCAAAAATATTGAGAAACACTGTGACGTATGTCAGTTTGTGTGTGTGTTGTAGCTGTAGGAAGAATGATTTGCATGCGGCCTCGAGAGTTATTTATCAAATTGCATTTTGTGTTAGGATGAACATCTGAACATGGCTCCATGGCTGTCTTGAGACTTCATATGTGACGCTGTGTGTGCTCGTGTGTTCTGAGAATATAGGGCGTGGTGTATAATATACACACGTTATGTAGAACTGTAGTAATGATTATTGCATCCATGAATTGAATTTAATGAATAGGTACTTAATACGATATTATATTTCAAACATGTTATTGAACCAAAATGTTTGTAATCCGATCTTCCAAATCTCGTTATACATTGCTAATTGCTATATTGGTTTGTTATATTATCTGCACGGCATCATCAGATTTAGCTAATGAACCTGAATTTTATAAATACTCACAATTAACATGGACATAATATACACTCAAATTTTCTTTCTTTAATAATATAATAATAATAAATACAAAATAAATGAAGGCCTGAAATATAATCAGCGTTCAAACATACCAAAATATTGAACCTTCAACTTACAAACAGTCATCATTTATCTTAATTATTATGAACAAGAAGATTTAATTGACTTACTTAAAAATTGTACACATACACATCTATACCTATATAATACAAATGAATGTTTATGTCTATCTGTCTGTTTGTCCTCTATGCGTTCTTATACCATTCATCCGATTGTGATGAAACATTGGTGAGTCTGAGTAGTTGTGTGCACGCACGTTGGGTGACTTTAGTACAATTTCAATCCGCCATCTTGGCAACTAACTAACTAACTCAAAATGTTCCGCACCGATTGAGTATGGTAATAGATTAGGATCTAACATATGACATGAGCACAATACAATGGCAGACCGCCATCTTGAAACAAAATGGCAGCTAGCTAACTCCAAATGTACTGTACCGATTGGGTTCAAATTTGGTATGGTATGGTACCTATCTTATAGCGAGATTCCTTTAAATTAGATTTTTGTTTGAGACGTATAGCAACGCGCGCAAGGTTGAGTTGGTTTTTTAAATAAAATATCTACATCTGTTTTTAAAAAACTAGTAATTAATCACCAAAGCACGGCACTATTAAAAGTTAAAATAATTACTACTTATATAGGTACCTAATATTGTCTCTTGTTAGTGGTTATCGATAATTTGTTACGACCAATAGTTCAACGCTGACTTATTCTTTTCTTTTAATTGTTAATATTTTCATAAAGCTGAATTATAATGAACTAAACAAAAAACAACGTAATAAATGCTGCAAAGTGTAAAGAAATTATTTTATGAAAGAGATATTCAGCAAGATTAATTAACTTATTCACGCATTGCAACCAGAAATCTCGTACAAAGCTATAAACTACGATAAAATGCAAATCCATACAATCGTTGCATTAGCCACAACATTGCTGCAACGGAACCATACACCATACCAGGGCCGGCCCGTATAAATTTAACGCGAGCACAAAATTTGCCACCTTTTTTAGAAAAGGTAAAAATCGGATATTTTATGAAATAAATTATAAGGAAAATATACATAAATATTAATGTATATTTTCTAGCAATTAGATATATTATCATAATTTATTAATTTCGTTTTCTCATGCTCAATCAGTGGCGGGATTTCAGCAATTTTATTGGGGTGGTGATATCGGAGTCTTATCAAATTTAGGAGTCAGGCTTATAAGATGAAAATGCGGCCTAGGTGTAATTTTTTTTTAAATTCAAAATTAAATTATAAGCTTTATAAATATAATAGGTACAATAAAGTTACATTTTTTACTTAGGGATGTGCAGCTTCATGTTTTTCCTTCTTTCCAAACACAAAAATAATGTTTTTTTCTGTTCAATGAAAAGATTCTTAAAATGGAGCCTTTATTGTATGATACATTGACGGAACGAAAATAATTTGTTATCAAATTTAATTTTGAAAACGATAGTTCCCCTGTGGCAACAACTGTCGTAGGAATAGCAGCGTTATTAAAAATAATTTTAGATCCTTAATCTTAGATTTCAAAGGAAATTTCTTCTTAAGACTGCGTTTAAAGCCCTCTATGAAAAAGCGTGGCCAATTTTTGAACAAACCAGAGTTTCAAACCATCTATGAAAACACATCGCCACCATTCCCTAATGGGGTAGGGCTATTTACCTAAAGATGTCACCGTAGTAAGACAGCACATCAGTCAGGTAGTACGACCCGCGTAGGGTAGGTAAGGTGAAGGGGCAAGGGATGTACGCCAGATGGGAAAGAACCGAAAGAACGCATTGCACCATGCACACAACACAATAATTCTATTCGGCTTCACAAATTCACGGACGGTGATTTCATGCCTGTTTCCATACTTACCCAAATAGTCTGAATAATATTTTTAGAATGATGTAAACTGTACTGTACATAGGAGTAAAGAAAATAATTTCATATTTATTAATAAAGCAAAATATTTTAATTTCAATTAAAGTCTACAAAACAATAATAATAAATTATCAGTAAATTTTTCTACAAATATATATTTTAGCCAGTTCTATAATAATATAATAATACAATTTACATAAAAATACAGTACCTACGTAAACAATAATTTTTTTATTGTTTATATTTAGTTGACCTTGGGTTTGATAAAATAATTATGATTTTTTTGTAACATGTGCACGCAAAATGAGCTGAAATGTGCTTATTTAGAGGGAGCAAAACGCATTTTCAAGAAGGGGAGTAGCGATCGTTACACGGAGGGAGCAAAATATCTCAAGGGAGCAAAAACGCGTTTTTAACAAGCACGTTTCCGCTCATTTTTCTGTGCACTCGTTACAAAAATTATCGTATGCACTTCGGGAGGAACGCTTTTGCTCTCTCGGGTGAATTGATAGCACAAGACTGATTCAGTCCTGTGTTGTCAATTCACCCGCGGGAGCAAAATCGAGTTTTCCTCCCTTGGTGCATAATGTACTATTTTCCGTTGATATCTGTAATCGTTGAATAGTGTACGAGTATGTTTGGAAGTGTGTATAAATTATATCAACAGAATTTTTTTTTTTTATTAAAAAAAGTCAGACATAAAATCCAAAATTGGCGTTCTACTATCAGCTATTTCAGGAAGAATATAATTTAAATAAAAATATTTTAGTTTTGGTAACATTACTTGCTGCCATAAAACTTCATCTTTTTCAACTTTTTCTATGTACATGTCGACATTAATGAAAGAACAATATTCTTTATTATTTATTTGATAAAAGTAATTATGGTTTCTTTTTAACCATTTTTTTGCTTCAGTATTCAAAGTTTCACTGGTATTACTAAAAAAGAAATGAAAGTTACACCTACAGTTTGTTTATTTAAAGTAGACTCAATTTACACATAGGTATACAGAAAACGATACAAAAGTATTGATTTAAACAATTTCATTATTCAAGATTTGTACTGATAAAATCAATTTGCTGTACTATTTATTTCATGTAAAACTTGAAATTTGTATTAACATAATATCATATTTTGTTGCTACATTAATACCGATTCAAAGTCAAATATTTTAAAAAGAACTTCTTTATGTGCAAAAATAAATAAAAATATTACTTTTACTTCTGCGTCAGTAAGAAATAGTATAATAATGATTGGAATATTAGTCTATTTTTAGAAACAAATAATAATCTTAGGGAGGGGATAATTTTTGCCGCTCTCCCTCCTTTCAGTTAATTAAATTAATGTTTTTTCGACTGTTTTTTATTGTAATGTGTAAAAAATACTTAGTTATACAGCATCTATTTTTCTTACATACCTAACCGACGTTTCGGTTAGCACTGGAACTTTCTTTAGGGTCTAAAATTTACAACAATCATTACAACAATGTATATAAAACAATTACCTAAGAGATTAGGTATATACATTGTTGTAATGATTGTTGTAAATTTTAGACCTTGAAGGTTTAACTGTAAACCGAAACGTCGGTTATGCAAGAAGAATAAATGCTGTATTACTGAGATTTCGAGTATTTTTTACACTTTACACCTTTCAGTAAATTTTATATAGTTGTAGTAGCACAATGCATCTTCAAATATCTATACATAAATTACAAATCTTATAAAAACTTGAAGCTTGCAGCAATATAAAAAAAGTGATATTATGTTGGTACACATACTATTTGAAAAAAGAATTTGATTTCTTGAGTTGTAATAAAAAATAAGTAATTTAGAACTTTTAAACTTTTTTTAAGCTTCCACTTAGATTTTGCAACTCTCGACTTTTTATTTTTCTTATTAATTTTGCTTGGAGCAATTAAAGATTTGCGGGCCATATTTAACAATAATAAGCGAAACTTAACTCTTTAACAATGTACAAAACGATATTGTCAAATCAAGATCACAAGTGAAAGTGAAGGTTTTACCCTCGGTTTTTTACCCTTAGCAAGCACCACAATTTATATACCTATACAACTGTTATTTAACCGTTAATCCATGGAAAGGACCTTATTCCAGGTATTGAACAGTAATTGTTTTTCGATAGCAACACTAAAATCAAACTATAAATCAAACTTTAAATCTTGGAAAAACTTCTGTATTTGAATTAGCAGAGTTTTCCCTCAGCAGCACAAACTATAATAATCTTAACAAAACTGTTATTAACCCCGTTAATTTCACGATAAACTTTTAATCCTTTAAATCAAAATAAATCTTTTAATATTTTATCTTAACATAACTTATTAAGCCCGTTAATTCAAAGAAAAAAATCTGCTGTGGCCAGCACAGTACTTGCCCGACTATAAGTTTTAATAACTTACTTTCGTAACGCCTTTAATTTTATGTTTCATATTCTGAATTATTAACAATAATTTATTTTGTAAATAGTATCATGTACAGATAAAAATTTTAAATACGATTTGTAGATGACAAAAATATACCATCTATCATTTGAAGTAGAAAATTTTGTGATAAATTAATTATTTATCGAAATATTTTAGCAAAGTACTACGTCCGGTTTGGGGATTGCAACAAAAAATAACTGGATTCTTAAGATTTGTATTAAAACCTTAAATGTAAAATTTGGTTGTTAAATGTTTGATATTTTTTGAGTTATCGTCCACAAAATATTGTAACACACAAACGCGCACAGACATCATCTCGAAAATACTTTATTCGTATTCTATGGATTGTAAAACGTACTTATTCACTAAAAACTCACACTCGAAAATTTTTACTCCTCATAATACCTCCCCTTATAGAATATAATGCGGGAGGTAAAAAAAACTGACCATCGTTTAAATGTTGTTATTGATTCTCCGACTAAATTTTTTCTCCAGAGAACTTTTGATAATACACTTTGAATTTGAATAGGTAATTTTTTGAGAAAAAATTGAATATCGCATGAATGTCATTTTTTACATTTTTACTAAACTTATCTCCCCGAGCGCTTTAAATTGACACCAAACTCGGTACAATTTGAATAATTTATTTAAAAAAACAATTGACGATCGGTTAAATGTTATTTTTATTTTTCTACTAGAATTCTTTTTCCGAAAGCTTTAATTTGATACCACAAACGATAGTATTTTAATAAAAATAAAAGAAGTTATGTTTATAAAGTTGGTACCACTGGTTGAATAAAAAAATTTTAATAATTTTTTGAGAAACAATTGAAAATCACATAAATGTCATTTTTTACATTTTTACTAAACTTATCTCCCCGAGCGCTTTAAATTGACACCAAACTCGATATAATTTGAATAATTTATAAAAAAAAAACAATTGCCGATCGTTTATATGTTATTTTTGTTTTTCTACTAGAATTCTTTTCCCGAGAACTTTAATTTGATACCACACATGATAGAATTTTGATAAAAATAAAATAAATTATGTTTATAAAGTTGTTACCACTGGTTGAATAAAGCTCATTAACGAACTTGAAGTCAGAATTTGGGTCAAGATCTTAAATATAAAATTTCAGTCCAAAATTCCAACGCGTTTTTAAGTTATGCAACATCCAGACCCACAGACCGACAGACCGACTTTTTTTAAAATTATGTTTTTTGGGTTCAGTAGGGTCTAAAACGTGAAGATTCACCAAAATCTCGAACTGTCAAAAAATCACGATTACAATACTTCCCTCTATTACATAGATCGGGAAAGTAAAAATGTCAACTGTCAATCTGTTTGATTTCCTCTACAGTTCGATTTTTCTCCTATAAAACGCTTATAAATATCTCAGTACAAATTGCAGTAAATGAAAATGTTCTCGCTTCAACTAGCTGGAACAAATTTGAACAGCCGGGTCCACTACCATCTACCGCTCTCTTCTTAACCGACCGATATCCTAGTGACAAGAAGCTGAACTATTTACTCGCTAAAATGCATTATGGCGGGCGCTCAGCGCTACATTTTTTTATTCGTACAAATTTCAAAAACTGTTGAATATATACTATTTTTGAAATTATATTTATAAACAATATCATATATTCTTTGTTAGGAGACTAATTTCAATACATTTATTTTTCTAGTACTGGAGAATTTAATTATTGTATTAAAAATTTAAACAATAAACAAAAATGTTATATATAGTGACATAGATATTTAAATACTAAATACAAATTTGAAAACCGGATCCCTTTAAGTGCAATAGTTCTTGAGATTTGTATGCTTGAAATTTTAGTGCACTTCGAACGCAGTCTTAAGGTAGAAAATCCTTCGGTCATATAAGCGTGCGTGATTTAGGTGTGACATGAGGCCAAAGCAGGCAAATAATGAGAAATAAATCAGTAAAAATCGTAGATTTGGATGTAAATTACAAATCATAGGTATCCATTGAAATAAAAAAGATAATTTAAATTTAAGTTTACACTGAAATGCAGTAGTATTATTGATATTTTTTCTAATCGTTTAGTAAATCTACTACTTTAAATTCAATTACCTTCGTTATTTCAACGGTTAGGTACCTATAAATTTTAATTTTTACCCAAATTCTACTACTTTTAATGAATTCTGTATATGTTAATTTGAGTCATATTTTGGGTTGGTCACTACTCATGTATTTACTACCTTAATGTGCGTATAAAATGTAAAAGGGTCAAATAAGTAGGTACCTACCCGTATTTGATTTGCCGTTAATATTTCCTAGTACCCAATTTTGTATTTTTTTTTTATTAAAATTTTTTTGATCTCAAATGGCGCCCTCAAAAATATGCCGCCTGAAACATTCGAACCCTTTCACCCCTCGATCCGGTCCTGCACCATACGATATGGTATAAACAAAACACGTTACAATAATGGCAAAATACACTTACATATAACTCTCTCGTATATTTAGAGATAAGCTGTGAGTAGTGAAGTATTAAATTCTCTCAAAAGCTTTAAATTCCAGAGGAAATCGTGCACGGTGTCAATAAATTCATTTAATCGCGTCTTCTATGGCTGCCCAGCATGGCGACTTATCATAATGGCAATCAGTGGGGAAAGAAGACTTTCAGAGGTCGCCCTGGTGCTTGAAGGACGAAAATTGAAATATTCGTTTCACACACGGAAATGGGAATTTAAAAAGTAATAACGTGAAGTGTGAAGATAAAAATATGTGGTTATTACCTTGCTAAGTGTAAAATTAACTATCATGTTTGATAATTGAATTTTGTTTTGTAAAAATGTTTTCTTATGGACCATTGTATGTTAATTTTGTTTCTATAAGTTGAAGCATAGCCTGTGATTAAAGATTAGTGTGTGGTTTTGTACATTTAAAATAAAAAAAATTGAATAACTCAACAACATTATAAAGATGTAATATATATTCAATTTAAATTTTGCTATTTTATGTTTATGTATTGAATAAATAAATACCTAAATAAACATTTTATTTTTACGATGTGTGAAATCGTCAAAAAATATTAAGTTGTGGAAAGAATTCATTATACTATACTGTATCCTGGTAGCTGTAGCATAGCTATACCTATATATTATTTTCCTTATTTCTGTAAAACTGTCATAAAGTAAATATTTTTTTTTTATTTATGAATTTTCTTATCCATTTTCCTTAAAGCTAATTAAATAATTAATATTATTAATTGATAATACTAATGACAAGCCGAATATTAATCATTAGTTCTCAAACTATGTCACGTAAGTACAGATTAATAAAGGAAAAAAACCTCAAAGGATGGAAAATATATTGCAGCCAAATGACATTAACAAAATATGTAATATATACTAATTAACTCAAATATTTTACTACCTACTTTCCATGATTTACAGTCCACAGCTATTTTGGCACTAATACACATTTACGCATATTTGTTATTTATGGAGAACCATTTAACACAATTTTACATCTCAATTAAATAGGTGGCATTAGAGTGAAATTCTTTTAACATTTTTGTCGGTTTCTAGACTATAACTTAGAACCGCTAGAACACTAAACGGACACTTAACTGTTCAACATTTGTGCTATCACTGGCCAACTGAATTAACCTAAATTAAATTAAAAATACCTAGTAAACGTAATCACTTACATGATGTAAAATTAATAAAATATTTGTTATGCACTGAACAAATTTTGTGAAATTTAATTGTAATTTATACTATCTAATCATCATTTAATATTTTTTCCGAAGACCTGAAGTAATGAATCATCCTGTGTAAAAGTTTGCAACTCGATTTGCAAGTATTAACAATACAACTTTAGGATAAAAATAAAATGGTAGGTATTACGGGTGCGTTATATAAGCGCATTTGGCCTTTATCAGTTTTTCTTATCGACGTACGAAAAGCGCCGAAATAAACGTTATAAAAGCGCCGAAATAAACGTTATATAAGCGCAGAAGGGAACCGCGTAATTGAGTCCAACAGAACTCCGTTTTTTTAAAATAAACTAATCAATACTAACAAAACCCTAATTGAGTCCAACAGAACTCCGTTTTTTTTAAAAATAAACTAATCAATACTAACAAAACCCTAATTGAGCCCAACAGAACTCATTTTCGAAAAATGCGCTTATTGTACGTTACGATCTGCGCTTATTGTACATAAATTTACTGATTAAATTTCTGCGCTTTTCATACGTTTTGATGACCTGAAATGCGCTTTTACAACTCTCCGGGTATTACATGACATAGTTCTACTGATCACGATTTATTTATTTTTTTCAAAATTCTCAAAATAAATTGCACTCTAAATGACTTTCGCTTATATAAAGTATAGAATATTCATGAAAAAATATGTACCTACTATACAGGATATTTCTATACCTCTGAAAGAGAGAGAGAAACACGCTGTCCTGTATACAATCTACATTTTTTTCTAAGTGTAACAATTATTTGTATTTGTATTGATGTGTGTTCTTATTCAAGGTAAAAAAGTAGAAAACACTTTTACTGTTCGTATTTTATTTACATATCCTATTTGGCGTGAGTCATTGCTCATTACTGTGTTCATGGTATATTTAAAGTTACTGACCGCTTGAATGTTGCATGTAGGTGTTTAGTTTTATTACTCACTATTCCTATTCGTATTCGCTATCTTATTTGTCACGCAACCAGAGGACTGCGGAGTAAATTAGTAGCAGAAAATAAAAATTTGCTCGCAATTTTTTAAAGTTTTTACTTTTTATCGCAATGCGTTTTGCAAAAAATTGTAGCAATTAAAATAATTATTTTGATAAGATGAATTACGCATTTTTAGCGTATTTACCGATATAATAAGCCAATATAATGATTGTACGTCATCGAAATTTACTAATAATTGAATCCATTTTGAAGCTAAATTACAGCGAAATAAGCCGGTTTTATTTGACAATATTATTTTATTGACGTTTCAATTATACGAATATACATCAATTCAATGTTTTTACTTCAAAGAACCCCTTATTGCATACTGTGACATATTTGTCACACACCTTATTTTGTTTATTTTTACAACATAAAACAAAATTCATGGTAGCAACATTTGTTATACACTAGAGCAGACACTACAACTAACATGTACGAATACATAGTTACTGTAATTAATGCATGCGATTCTGAAATTTGGGCTTTATTTGGTTGACTGTTAAGTGTTCCAGTCATAACCTGTCAAACATAATTTTTGCTGTCGCATATTATACTTTGCTAATGGCAATTGTGTATTAGAATATTTTTTTAAATTTGTATACATGCATATAGAGAAAGATTTTTTAGTGAACACAGCTGGTAAGGTTGAGGAAATTTTATAATTTCTAAAAATAGGATTGTGCCATATATGGAACATCATGCAGTTGCGGAACAATACATATTTTATTTGAATCAAGATTTTTTAGCCTCGGCTTGCGCCTCGGCCAAAAATTTTCTCGGACACTAAACACATTTCACAAACTAGTTATACACAACATTTTTTGTGCAAATTCAATGCATATATAATGAAAATCACACATTTTATTGTTTGTACAACTGTCAAAAATATTTGACATTGACATACACATTTCAATTCTGTCCGCGAAATTCAACTTCATAGCCGTTGCTACTAGCTACGGTCGCGTAATTTATATTGTACACAAATGTATTACTTTGCGGCCTAAATTGAGTATGTCAATGTCAACTTTTTTGACAGTTGCGCGAAAAATTTTTTTATGGGCTGCAAAAGGCAGTTTAGATTAAGTAAATAAATTGATTACGCCGGTAAATCATTTATAAAGTGTAGAAAATGTAAAATACACATATGATTAACATAGAATGTAGTTTTTTATTGAAATGTCAAACTAAATAATATTTCTTGCTTTATTCCGTAAGTGCATAATGTGCCATATATGTCACGTACCTTTTTTTAAATCAAATTTCAAAAAAAAAAATAATATGTAATTTTGTTATCATATGTCTTATCATTTTAGTACCATTTTGTACCAAAATAATTTTCTTTTCTGTAAGAATAAAAAATCATGCAATAAGGGGTTAAGAGACAAATAATGTATTTATTCGGTGCGAGAAATTTAAAACTAATATCTTGAAATATAAATCTCTCAAATAAAATAAAGAATAAATAATAAATGGCATTTCATAGACCTATAGGGGTCTATTTTGTAAAATATGAAAATTGAAAATTTTGTTTATAAGCCAATAAAAGTAGTACGAAAAGAGGTTTAGTTCTTGAAATGTGCAGCTTAAATTTGCGATTTGAAAAATGTGAAAATTTGCGGTTAACTTGCAAATAGCTAGATATTGAAATCCGGATTTGGCATAAGATTTTGCCGGACCACCTAATCAAAGTAAGCAAATTTTAATTTTTAATCTTATTACTGATTACAAATAAAAAAGAATTTTAAAAAAACAAAAATAAATTCAACTTGACAGAACATTTTTCGTATACCACTGAAAAATAATAAAAAATGTTCATTCTATATCTAGAAGGCGTTAAATAAATTTATTTTTATAAGTAATTATGCAAAACATTAGTACCAAAAATGGACCGTCTATAATAAATAAGTAAACTGCCCTTAATTTTATGAATTACTGAAAAATTATTTTTGATTCGTAGTCAGCATAACGTAGGTATATTATATACTCCAAGTTATGATACACTCTCTACCATGTAGGTATAACAAACATGAAAACGTCAGCACCATTTCTTGTTTAAAATTTAAGTAAACTCATATACAAATAATATAGAACATAATTTATCAGGCCTTTTACCCAACTTGGGTGTGGCAGCCTCACATATTAAGAGTCACCGACATACCATTTTTTAGCTTAAAAATACTTAAGCTAAATTAGTTATTTCTCCCCCATTACACATTCGTTATAATGTGTTTATTAACACGAAACAAGAATGTTAAACAATATTAAATATCGTTAAATATGAAATTATCTTAAATATGCTTTAAACATCCATAAACAGAATATCACACTCATACTAAACATTTATCTCAGTCATGTCGTAAATGCTCGTAAGTACAGCCAATTACCATAACAACAAAACAATACTAATGCTTGTCACCAACCTTATATATCCGTAATCCAGTGTCTGAGCTAGTCATAATGACAATAAAGATAATCGACACACCACATATCACCTCTTACATGATTTAACTGTCACAAATACAAGTCAGAATGTTAAATGCAGTGTTTATGTATCGCTATCACTACACTACACGTCTGCCAATGACAGTTCTCTTTCTTCGTGTGTGCAAAAGGTCGAGTAGTGTCCCGATAGCGCTGGCAAGTCGGTGCCTGTCTGTTGTTATTTGCAATGGAGTGTTGACCCCAATGCAAAGAGAGAATAAGAACTATTTTGTGGAAGGAAATGTGTGTCTAGGCTGGTGGTTGAATGTTGTAGGGCTTTGTAAATAGTTTGAAACCTTATAGAGCAGGTTGAATTTCAAAGGGAGAGTGGACCTGTGGTGCAGTACTTTACCTGGGTTTACTTGGAATTTGAAAATTAACAACACAAGAAAATGTTAGTTATGCTATTTGGAGTCAGTATTTATAGCATTTTAGCAGACTACTGTTTTAAATACAATTGTTTTTCCAGCCACCTGCATTGTAAGTACTTATAAGTAGGATGTACTGTTCGTTTATTTCAGCAGGATTAAAGACCTTAAGCTAAAGGTATCTATAATAATATCTGTATTAAGTAAAAAAATAATTTGATATGCATAATGTATGTCATAAATTATTCAAGTACATACGTTAAGGGTATTTACAGTATACAGTTTATTATGCTGATTACGAAATTACAGAATTTTTCCAAAACTCGAAAAATTAAGGGTACCTACTCACTTGACATGAATTGTCTATGGGATCTTTAAAAATTTCTTATTGTTGTACTTTAAGTAATATTAGAAAAGTATATCAAAAATTACATAAGTACTAAATACAAGCATGTCAGAGAATTACATGGGATACATAATTGGGATATTATTACAAAATTACTAACATTGGGATGTTACATGGATAATGTTACTAAGGGCGGACATTAGCAATCGCTAGTACCTATATTAATAAATGTTTTGGGGAGTTTATTTTGTCAAATGGGTAGGTAGATACCTATAGATTTTTATATGGATCAATTTAAGTACCACTGCATTACAATTAAAAATAAATGTAATGTTGAAAAGTCGAAATAATGAGTACCTACACCAGTCACAAAAGTGGTAGATTTTGTTATTTATTCATGATGTCGACGTTTCGGCTACGTTTTTAGCCTTCCTCAGTACAAAAGAAAAGTTACAAAATCGAGTCAAAAAATGTTTCTATAATCAAATTAATTGTTGGTGATCATTTGACTGACGAGCAGTCTGTCATTAGGTAAAGGTTTATTAAGCTCTTGGTTTATGTAAGTCTTTCTATACAAATGTAATTTACCATGAGTGAGGTACCTAACCAGCCGTCAACTTGTTAAACTGAAATGTGTATCTGACCGGATTTGAACCTGAGTTCTCAGAACAACATAGACCTGTGCGCCGTTGCGGTTGGCAATTGTAAAAATATAAATTTTTTTTTATAATAAATGTGCTAAATGAAAAGAAATAACAGTAAAAAATTTCATTTTTAGGTTATACAAATAGCTGTCACAATTCACATGGTTTACATCAAAAATTTACTTATCTAACTTCGTTTCATTGACATAACGGGCATGACGTCATTCATGACGTCACGGAACTCAATTTGTAGCAAAGATCGTGTCAAGGAAATAATCTTATCAGATGCCATCCACAAATAATACAAAGGCTGTAGCCGGGTAAGATGGTCAAATCGGCCCCCAAAAGAAATCGATCGGGAATATGATTTCTATCATTTGTACCCAAAATTGGATTTTTTGGTAAAAATGTTAACCCCCAGACCCCCCACCCCCCGTAGAATTAGCCAAAAACGTGTTTTTTACAATTCATTCTATATCTTTTTTTCTATTGAGACTACGCGCTTGAAAAAAAATTTTCCTCAAGTTTATGAACCATTCTTTTCGATAAAAAATTGTTTTGACATTTTTGGCGCCATTTTTGAATTTATAAAAATTTATAAAAATTAAAAAAGTGGAAAAACACTTATTTCACTACGTTAATATAGAGGTGACGGCATGAAAAAAATCACAAAAATTCCTCTTCGAGAGAGGAATAATTGGTATTTTTTTCAGATTTTTTCGATTGGTGCAACCTTTCGAAAAAAAATTAAAAACCGTATTTTGTGTTCCAAATCTAGGTTTTTCTTCCCATATGACAATAGAAATCCATTGAAAAAATCTCAATAATTCCTCTTCGAGAGAGGAATAATTGGTATTTTTTCAGATTTTTCCGATTGGTGCAACTTTTCGAAAAAAATTAAAAACCGTATTTTGTGTTGCAAATCTAGGTTTTTTTCCTATGCTATGTGACAATTGAAAATTCAAGGTATGCAAAAACATGATTGTACAATAATTGTTTTATTAAAAATAAGCTGAAATTATAAGTGATATATGACTTCTTGGCTGGAAAGTCTAAGGGAAAATGAAACTACTGGAATTCAGCCACTCAGTTTATTCAAATCAACCTCTATCGGTTTCTACGCCACATGCGGATGTGATTATTGTAAGTAATGCTTTTAATGTGTACCATAGTTTTTAAATTTTAATCACCTCCTGATGAAGACACATGTGGCGTAGAAACTGGTAGAGGTTATTTTTAATAAAACAATTATTGTACAATCATATTTTTACATACCTACCTTGAATTTTTAATTGTCACATAGGAAAAATACCTAGATTTGGAACACAAAATATAGTTTTTAATTTTTTTCGATAGGCTGCACCAATCGGAAAAATCTGAAAAAAATACCAATTATTCCTCTTTCGAAAAGGAATTTTTGAGATTTTTTTCATGCCATCACCTTTATATTAACGTAGTGAAATAAGTGTTTTTCCACTTTTTAAATTTTTATAAATTTTTATAAATTCAAATATGGCGCCAAAAATGTCAAAACAATTTTTATCGAAAAGAATGGTTCATAAATTTCAGGAAATAATTTTTTTCAAACGCGTAGTCTCAATAGAAAAAAAGATATAGAATTAATTGTTAAAAAAACGTTTTTGGCTATTTCTACCGGGGGTGGGAGGTCTGGGGGTTAACATTTTTACCAAAAATTCAAATTTTGAGTACAAATGATAGAAATCATATTCCCGATCGATTTCCTTTGGGGGCCGATTTGTCCATCTTACCCGGCTATAGCCTTTATTTATTTTATAGCTGGTCATATTCTTGTTGAAATAAAACCAGATTTTATATTAATTTACCGCCTCGTTTATCCTTCTGGTGATTAGAAAATAGGAAAAAATTTGTTTCATTTTTTAATTGAATAATGAAATTTATTATATATTTGAAGATTACATAAACAAGATTCAAGGAAAAATAACTATAATTGTTATTTAAGAATGCCGACGTCAAAACCGAAATGAAAATCTAGTAAGATTCTAGAATATTGGCCTATTATAAAGTTAATTTTTTTCCATACTATACATTTATTTGATTTAAAAACTAGGAGGAGCGATCTGAAGATGAAATGCTAAAACTGATCGTTCTTTATGTGGTTAATTAACAGACAATAGACAAATTTAATTTTGCCGCAAAAAATCTAGTGATATTTTTCTCGTATTTACAGCGAGACAACTTCAAATAGCTCCTCCTATAGTTTTTAAATCAAGTAGCAAACTCTAAATTATATACATCTGGTATCACAAAGCACAAACTAAATTATATAATTCTCTTCTGTAATTCTGCAATATCATTAATAATGTCGCATCACCAAACGTCAAATGATGCACGCATTTAGTTTTGTTTACTATTTGTATGAGCATTCTCCACTCAGCTGCAGAACACGATTATCGGATTTATTAAATGGCGTCAAATTTCATTTTATCTGCTCGTCGGAAAAATGACGAGACGAGACCTTTATTGCATCCGTCAGCACCAGATAGCGGCATCAAAAATACAAAAATCGCACGAATATTTTGCAATATCTCATTGAAGAGTGTTTATATGTAAAATTTGTTTGAGTTTTGTTTTATTTGCTCAGGAATGTTATGATATGTACATAGTTATGTCTATTTATACTCAATCAATTTGTAGATGTTTTTACGCTGGTTTGTTGTGGTAATTTAATATTGTGCTCTGATGATATTGCAACAGTTTGATAAATGGTTTAGTTTTTAGTTCCTATAGTTTAGTAGCCTTTGTATTTCTCATCGAATTATTAAACCTTTGTATACTGAACATTGTTTGAAATTGAACTAAAATACAAAATTTGTTTAGTGTATTAATATTCCAGTCCTATGCAACTTGGGATAAAACAATATTTACATACATGGAAATATTGAATTACCTATCCTATAAATTGAAATCATGAACGCATATAATAGATGACCGGGTACGTGTGCGAAATTGTCCGTGTCCGAAATAGTCTGTGTCCGCATTTTTCCTGTGCGCATTTAGCTGTGCACAATATCTTTTGCAGATATATCCTAGAACCCATAGAATAATATAATATTCTGTTAAGATATAAATAATTGAACTGCAGAAAAATAAATTTTAAAGTATTTGATGTAGGTATTCTTAAAAGTAAAAAGTTATTCACTCTTCTTTTCTTCAATTTAAGCGAAAGCTATACTTTTGTATATGATGTTTTATATGAAGCGCCGTTCGGGACAAAATTAAATGTCGAAAATATTTTGTTTTCCTTGGGAAGAAATATTTTTTAGTTAGAAATAATAAAATTTTACCAGAAATAAATATATTTTTCTAGAAATAAATATTTTTTTTACAGCGTAAATATTTTTTATGCTGATTTATTTTTATTCCCGAAAAATATTTTTTTCTCCAAATTTAAAAATATATTTCTCTCAAACTAAATGTTTCTTGCGAAATAAATATTTTTACAAAATATATTTTCTCAATCATAATAAAAAAAATTCTCATAAGGAAATATTACTTTCGTGCGTAACAAAAAATATTTCCTGCGCCAACCAAATATTTTATTTTCTCCAGCAACACAAAAATATATTTCTCGCAGAACGCGATACTTCACTTTAGCTACAGTAGATGGCGCAAGCTGTTGTCGGTAATATCGTTAACTACTGTTTGAATAGCCAGAACCCAGAACGTCGCTGCATGAATTTAGCTATCATACGTTCATAATATCAGTGAGGGCAATTACAGTTTAAAAATATGAATTTCTTATAAAACAAAGAACTGAGTCTAATTATTATACATATTTTAAGTACAGGGTTCTCTGAGTATTACAAGTTTATTTGGCACTCTTTTAACTTTAGTAGAGTGGTGTGGTCGTTATAATAATTATTGAAAAAATATTCTATTATTTATTAATTACGCAAATAAACGATTAAGTTTCAATGTGAATACAAACGAAAACGACAAGTTAACGCATTGTCATTTTAAACCGTAATTCCTTTCACTGATTAGCATAGCAGCCTGTACTTAAAATATGTATAATAATTAGACTCAGCTCTTTGTTTTATAAGAAATTCATATATTTAGGCTGTAATTGACCTATCCTGTCAGAAGGAGTGAGTGCGATAGATACAAAGTAACATTGTGTTGAGTGAGACGCAAGCTGCTGCGCAGTACGCTGTGCGCATGCTTGTGGCAAAAGGAAGTGACGTCAATTGACCAATCCTGGTGATGCGCGCGTATTTTGACAGATTTGGACAAATGTCAAAATTTAATTTCAATTTTTTATACGATTTTATTAATTTATTTCATGCCTGTTGCGTACTAAATTTTTTAAATTGCGCAATGTCATTAAATTGAATTAAACTTTTCCCCTACATTTACAAAATTTCAAATAAGAAATGTCAAACTCGTGTCAAACTTCAACTAACCGCACTTTCTATTGTCATAGCGTACTGCGCAGCAGTTTTGCCGTCTCACTCTATACATGTTACTTTGTATCTATCGTACTCACTTCCGGTAACCGGAAACCCATTGCCCAAGCATGCGCGCGCAACCGAAGTTCAACAGGATAGGTCTATTGCCCTCATTGATGTTATGAACGTATGATAGCTAAATTCATGCAGCGACGTTCTGGGTTCTGGCTATTCAAACAGTAGTTAACGATATTACCGACAACAGCTTGCGCCATCTACTGTAGCTAAAGTGAAGTATCGCGTTTTGCGAGAAATATATTTTTGTGTTGCTGGAGAAAATAAAATATTTGGTTGGCGCAGGAAATATTTTTTGTTACGCACGAAAGTAATATTTCCTTATGAGAATTTTTTTTATTATGATTGAGAAAATATATTTTGTAAAAATATTTATTTCGCAAGAAACATTTAGTTTGAGAGAAATATATTTTTAAATTTGGAGAAAAAAATATTTTTCGGGAATAAAAATAAATCAGCATAAAAAATATTTACGCTGTAAAAAAAATATTTATTTCTAGAAAAATATATTTATTTCTGGAAAAATTTTATTATTTCTAACTAAAAAATATTTCTTCCCAAGGAAAACAAAATATTTTCGACATTTAATTTTGTCCCGAACGGCGCTTCATAGTTTTACGCACTTTTATGTTTAATTAACCATGCAGTATATGTATCATAATTTCGAGTGTATACGTTACGGTTTTATATGCTGTATGTGTATTGTATACAGATAATAAAATTTTTTTAGAAATTTTAAAAACAAGTATAGGTACCTAGCAGTTTACTGGCATCTGGCAAGAGCCATTTTTAATATCGCTGGATTTGGATGCGCATAAATTACTATTAAAAATAATAACACCTACACCTAAAACATGAAATTCATTTGCTGATTACAAAACGCGAGTTTGTTGTTCGCTGAAATTGGAATAGTTTGATAAATGGTTTAGTTTTTAGTTCCTAGTAGCCTTTGTATTTATGAAACCTTTATAGGTATATTTAACTTTGTTTGAAAATGAACTAAAATACAAAATTTGCTTTTAAGGCGGTACACTTGTGACAAAAATATAGTGAAAAAGTGACCTCGCTATATTTCAAATTGTGCCCCTGCTATAACACCTACACTGTTCATATTTTATATATGGTTAGTTAAAAGATGACTCTAGAGTGCTATGAAGCTATATTTTTCAAATACTTAATAGTTTTTTGGTAATAAATTAATAAAAACAGTCTATTTTGCCAATTTTTCACAATTTTTTTAACTAGTTGTGTAATATTTTTGACAAAAAAACTTTCCATACCACTCTTACGATCAATGCAAGGAATCGATTATTTCAAACAAAACTAATTTAGATGCATTAATAAAGCCACGATTTGAAATATTAAAAAGTAAAAATTAATTCCTATTTTCTCTAATTGTTGTCGCAACAATGTATTATACAAATTTTTCGGACAAATAATGTTTCGTAATTACTCATAGTAAATTTCAGATTTTTATTTTGAGCAATATAGCCATAATCGTAAATTCTGATTCTATTGCAGCAATATTGCAGTCAACAAGTGTAGCGCCTTAATGTTTAGTGTAATTTTACGAAGCTTCAAATAAAACAACATTAGTGACATACATGGCAATATTGGATTACCTACTCGTATGAAATGAAATCATGAACGCATGTATGTTTTTGTTTACTTTAAATAAAGCCAATTAAATTTAAATCAATTAAAATGTATAGACAAAAAATTCATTGAATTGCTATAGGTACCTATAATATATAATATCCTGGTATGATGTAAATAATTATTGAACTGAAATTTTAAACGATTTGATGTATTCTGAAAAATATAAAGTAATTCACTTTTCATTTTCGATATTGGCATATTCTTAGAACTGTTCTCAATGAAAAATTTAGAATAATAATTCGGTAAATTCAAATTTGTAAAGCAAATAATAATTAATATCGTTCTCCAGCATAAAAAAGACTAAAATTTTAATAAGTTAATATTGTACGAAACAAGAAAATTTTAATAATAAATAAATTAAAAACCAACACATTTGTAGTTCCAGTTATTAGCTCATTACTAAATAATGCCTCAAAATTGATCACCAAACACCTGTCAACATTTCATCGGCCAATTAATAATTCATTTCCACTAATCAAGAAACCAAACACTTTTTCAACTCGACCGCTATAAAATTCCATTATTATTCATTTTATTTCCAGAAAGTGTTGGGGAATACCCCAATAAATTCTCTCGTCCCATAGCGTCAATATTCCCCGGGGTCTATTACCATCTAGTGATATTTACGTTCTAGAAAACAAACAATGGCGGACTTCGCGCATGCGCATGAATCAACGGCGGATTTGATCTAGGATTAGGGTTATCTTGCAAATGTTTGGTTAGGGTCTCTTGCTCTTGCAATTGACATGAACCTAATTACACTATGTTTAATTAATATGGTTAGGTTTGTGGTTTTCTGTGAGTGGATGGTTTTGGAAGGTTCCGGAGAAAGATTTTGAAGGGTTTAGAAATGTTAAGTCAGTTTGTAGTAGACTTGTTAATACTTCATGTCAAACTTACTAATGTGACGTTCGGTACCAGGGTTGGCAAAAATAATTTAAAAAAATAAAAAATGATTGATTCTTTTGAATGAATAAATTTAAAAAATCATAATTATTTTGATCACTTCATAAACAATAGGTATATTTTTGCTGTATAAAACAGTCATATATACATTAAAATGTAAAATTAAAATAATGTAAAAATTGTATCGCCGCTATTCCATCGAGCATTTTGACATGGAAATTTGTTGCTGATTTCACAGTGAGTCTTCAATATAATTTTAGACATTTGGTGAATAATAATTGATGTTAAAATAATAGCAGTAAGTAATTAGATAATAAGAATATAACACTTTAGCTCTTGTTAATATATATGAACTAAGTATTGATTTAATTAACACAAAGAATTGATGAATTTTATTTCTCAGCTGCCAAAAATAACTTTCAAAAATCTTCAAAGTACCTACGAAATGATCATAGTAATATACAAATTTTTGTATGGCATTTTGCTTTACCGGTGTGACACCCCTTCATTCATTTTTCATGTGGCAAAATGTCACATGGAGCACCGTGCTTCATGCCACGCCGTTGTGACATAGACATTAGGTATCTATTTAAATTATTCACATGATTATTTTCCTCGGTCAGTGCTTTAATAGTATATTGTACAACAAGAGTGGATGTGATGCCTATATCGCATGAGAATGAGTTTGCAGTCACGACCCCATAGGGGGAGTGTCTGCAAACGTCCGCGTGCGATATAGGCAATCCACTAGAGTTGTACAGCTTATTTTTTCTACGATCAAACAACGAAATATAGTTTTTGCAATAAAATGCACTCAATATGAATATGATGCCAAAAATTATTTAAAAGTAGGGTTAAAACAATTATTTTATGACATATGATGTTTGAATAATTGTTGCCAACGTAAAAACTAAATTTTATTTGCCTTTTACCTCTCGCCTAGAGAGGTATAGGGATCGTGAAAAAATTCGATGTCGAGATTTTTGTCAATAAGCACGTTTTAGCACCTGTAGAACCTATTTTGACTATTTTCACGATGATGTCTGTGTGTGTGTTTGTGTGTATGTGTGTGTGTATGAAAGTCTGTATGTGTGCCTTATTCGTTCTTATTCATTATCTCAAATTCTATTGAACATAAAATTCTAATATTTTGCATTATATATTTGTACATGTTAATGAAGAGCTGATTAGATTTTGGTAAAAATCTGCCAACCGGAAATGGTATTTTCTTGAAGCATTTTAACATTTTTTGCAAAAAATATAGAAAATTCTGCGATAGTTACAATTTATCATACGACATTTCAAAGAACAAATTATATCTTACAATATTTATTTAACATCTTGTCTATATCTCTTACCAATAAAGGAAAATTATTTTTCAAAGATATATAATTTTACCTACCACGATTTGTAAATCACAATATAGAAAAAAAATTAAAAACAAAATTGAATATGTCAATGTGACAGGTGAACAGACGTATATACATTTCTGAAATGTTTGTGGTACCATTTTAAAAGAAATGTAAATATTATTAACTATAACATTATTTTCAAAAAGTTTGTAAATTTATTGCAAAATTATAATTTAAGAAAGCCTAACTAAAACCAAATTCACATAAATTACAGTGTTAAGGCGAGAGGTCGTGTGCTGGCCACATCAGATTTTTTAGCAATAAAATCATGCTTTTAAACATAATTAATTATTAAATAACAGTTGATTTAATGTTTTTAGTAATTATTTGTCATAATAAAAACATAATTTGCACGCATTAACAATTTTTTGACGTATTTAAATCAGGCTAACATCACATTAGTAAATTTGACATAAAAGGAATTTACAGTTGTTGTAACTTTTTAAATACATAAGTTTTTTTATTTGATATTTTAATAGTAATATTTTTTTTAAACTAAGGTTGTTTCTGGTATCTGGTAGTATTGTATAGTATACCTTATTATTTATTTTTATTTTGCTGGTAACCGTTCAACAGAGAATTTACTCCAAATTATAGTATGGAATAGATGATAATTATAGTGGAATCCGACCACTCCGAACCAGTAGTATTTTTGTCGAATATTATAAATTTAAACTTGTATTTTGTGTTTACATGATTTGAAACCTTTTTTCGGTTCATAAATAAAATTGGAAGAAAAGTTTAAGTTATAATAATTTATAATTTAATTCAATATTTCAAGTATTATAATATCATTTTAATTACTAAGGAGAAGGAAATTACATTTTAGATTTAAATATAATAAAACATACTCAACGATATATTATTTTAATAATAGCAGTAATACACAAGATTCCTACAGCTCTACTGTCCTTCGTTTAATATCCTGAACATTTATTTATTTACATAACAATTCGAGAATTTGTATACGTATGGTATATCTGTTTATATTATTGCTATTTCCGTTGGTGTAAGTAATTGAAATGCAAATATGTGTGACTGTGAATGTTCAACATAAACTTTACATAAACATAAATAAATTATATTGCTAAATATACACAACTAGACATAGACGGCTAGACAACAATTATTATAATTTACAAACAGATTTATAAGACTAGCTATTAGATAATCGCTAAGTAAATTTCAATTTTAATTTTGCTATATTATAAAATTATAATAATAGTTCCAGTCCACTTTTGAATAAACTAGGTAGAAATTATATAATTTATTATAGCATAAAATTATATTAAATGACCAGCAAAATAATCAAACATCAAAAAACTATTTTTACGAAAGGAAAATTATATTTAATAACTTCAGTTTGTGGGGCATAAATTCAGTGAGGTAAGAGTTTGATTTAGAAATGACATCTTAAGTTCAACTAAAAACGAATATAAAATTTTTTCACTGTATTCACTAAGTTTAAGTTTTTATTATTATTTACATTAATTATAATAATAATTAATATTAGTATAATGGCGTGAATTTGTTATGGGCAGAAGTTTCGAGTTTCAAACTGTTTTTAAATTTACCTGAACAAATGTAATTTACGTAAATTAATTTTAGTTTTGTTTGCTGCCTGTTCTTGAACACAATAAAAATAACTAGGTATTTATTTATTTTTCCGACTTGTTTAAAAAAATTTGTAACACACAAAAGTGAAATTGTCGAGCATATTTTTCAAAGCCAAGCAATTAATTTGTTTCACTTTCAGTAAAACAAACCATTTTCATACAAACCACCGCATATTTTTCTATCAACACCCAATTAACAGGTACTACCAACATATACACATAAAAACACTGTGCATCCAAAATATACCGTGTTACGTGTTTACTTTGGCAGGGATTACTTTTCACTAACACATATCAACACCCAATGTGTATTTTTAGCATTTGTATGGATGTGTATGTGTTAAAATGTATACAGGTGGTTCGGCAAAGGTCAAACTCAGATTTCAATTTATCCTGGTCAAACAGATGTAGAGTATTTTTAGCGTACACTTGTACTTGAGGTAAAAATAAGTATGTACTGGTTATTAGAGTTATAAGTAGTACCTTATGGAATTTTAAATTGTTAAGTCTACCAGCTGTATTATGAAATATAAATTATGGGTACAATTAGTTAGAGTATTCGTTAAACCTTATTGTTGTTTCTCATAAGCCAAAGTGTGTGCATTCTTTGTAATTGATAATTTAAATTTATCATTTCGTAGTTTTGAATACTCGTTTCTCATATTCATTTACTTAGTTTGTTGTGTGTTTTGACGAAAGATTTTTGGAAAATAATTTAAATGATATAGGTAGTATCTACCTTTTTAAATTTTGAATACCTAACCAATTATGTTAGTCTGCCTGCTTACCTACAGTATGATTGAATGATTGTATGTTTTGTAGTAGATTTTCAGTCGAAACGTTGGTATTTTATTGGATTTTAATAAATGAACGATAGGTCTCTTAAGTATTCTTAATTTTAAAAACTGCAATATAAGTTCCGTTAAGCTATCCACTTATAAGTATAAGTGCTAAATTAACCAATCAGCGCTTCTATAAAATTCCAATTTCAATTATAAGTGAGAACGTTGAGTGCTGGTTGGTTAAATTAGCCACTTATACTTATAAATGAGTAGATTTGAATCAAGATTTAAACTTTAACACAGAATTAACTTTTAATATAGGTAGGCACTTCGTACGTAAAATTATTACAATTAAGAATTTTCATTTCCTTTAGTATTCAAATCAACCAAGGATCTTCTAAATCATTTGATGTTTTAAAAATATAAACACAATTTCATATAAGTATTTCCAATAACAGTTTGGAAGTATTTTTTTTAAATAGTTAATAAATATTATGATATTATTGCAGCGTTTCGTATGGTCCATTTATTTCAACTATTATGTTTTTCTGATCAGTGAATAATTTCGTTAATAGAAAATATTTTCCCCAATTCCGTGCTATTTCCAAACGTAATAAATGCAGAAATGCCAGAAATTTCAGCCAATAACATACCGATCATTGGGGGAAAATTCTTGTATATAAAGTATGCTAGTGTTGTACGTTGCTACGTGTAGTTACAGAGTAAATAAAATTCCTTGGCAATGACACTCACTACAGAGATACGCGTTTCACGTAATGAAATGGGAGGAGATAGCAAATACACAACACAGTGTTATTATTTGTTTTTCTTCACACAGAGAGATATAAGTTTTATTTAAAATAAATATTTAAAATTATTTACTGTGTTTGCCAGATGATGTACCTACAAAAAATTGTAATAGGTATTTAAATTTGAATATTGAAGAGAAAAACATTATATAAATAAATTTCTTGCAAATAAAACAAAATATATTTCCTATTTGAAGTTTCTTTTCCTTTACATAATTTAGAGTAGTAACATCTGAACGCGCGTGAAGACAGCAATAAAGTTCCCAGCAATAATTTCCATGCAATCATACCGTCTAATAAAGTGTTGCTCACAGCGCTACCGGCGAGCTGCTAAGCACGGGGCCGCTCAAGGCATTGAAATAAACATCAAAAATAGACATATTTACAGCAATAGCAATACTTGTAGGACTATATAGGTAAACTGTTAAATTGTTATTGTATTTATAATGAAATAAGTTCTTGAAAATGACTTTCGTAGTATAAGTAAATGATACAGAAATATGTTTAAGTATTGTACGTATTACTGCACAAATTGGGAATATAACTTATTTCTCTAATAACTAAAATAATAGTTTATGATACTAAGCTTAAATTAAACTTAAATACAATGTATTATAAACAAAATCGTAAACACTTTTTTTACTTCTTATTCATAAAATATTGCTACGTCTATTATGTCCTTAATAAGCGATGTGCGCTCTCAATTATTTTAGGACAAATTACTTACCATATGTACTTTCTACCACCGTTATCAAAATCATCCCCTAACCCGTAGGAGAAGAGTAACACAGGTTTTTAATTCGTACTCATAAATTATTGCTGGGTATATTACGTCCTTAATAAGAGATGTGCGCTCTCAATTATTTTAGGACAAATTACTTACTATATGTACTTTCTACCACCGTTATCAAAATCATCCCCTAGCCCGTAGGAGAAGAGTAACACAGGTTTTTCATTCTTACTCATAAATTATTGCTGAGTATATTACATCCTTAATGAGAGATGTGCGCTCTCAATTATTTTAGGACAAATTACTTACCATATGTACTTTCTACCACCGTTATCAAAATCATCCCCTAGCCCGTAGGAGAAGAGTAACACAGGTTTTTCATTCGTACTCATAAATTATTGCTGAGTATATTACGTCCTTAATAAGAGATGTGCGCTCTCAATTATTTTAGGACAAATTACTTACTATATGTACTTTCTACCACCGTTATCAAAATCATCCCCTAGCCCGTAGGAGAAGAGTAACACAGGTTTTTCATTCGTACTCATAAATTATTGCTGAGTATATTACGTCCTTAATAAGAGATGTGCGCTCTCAATTATTTTAGGACAAATTACTTACTATATGTACTTTCTACCACCGTTATCAAAATCATCCCCTAGCCCGTAGGAGAAGAGTAACACAGGTTTTTCATTCTTACTCATAAATTATTGCTGAGTATATTACGTCCTTAATGAGAGATGTGCGCTCTCAATTATTTTAGGACAAATTACTTACCATATGTACTTTCTACCACCGTTATCAAAATCATCCCCTAGCCCGTAGGAGAAGAGTAACACAGGTTTTTAATTTTTACTCATAAATTATTGCTGGGTATATTACGTCCTTAATAAGAGATGTGCGCTCTCAATTATTTTAGGACAAATTACTTACCATATGTACTTTCTACCACCGTTATCAAAATCATCCCCTAGCCCGTAGGAGAAGAGTAACACAGGTTTTTCATTCTTACTCATAAATTATTGCTGAGTATATTACGTCCCTAATAAGAGATGTGCGCTCTCAATTATTTTAGGACAAATTACTTACTATATGTACTTTCTACCACCGTTATCAAAATCATCCCCTAGCCCGTAGGAGAAGAGTAACACAGGTTTTTCATTCTTACTCATAAATTATTGCTGAGTATATTACGTCCTTAATGAGAGATGTGCGCTCTCAATTATTTTAGGACAAATTACTTACTATATGTACTTTCTACCACCGTTATCAAAATCATCCCCTAGCCCGTAGGAGAAGAGTAACACAGGTTTTTCATTCTTACTCATAAATTATTGCTGAGTATATTACGTCCTTAATGAGAGATGTGCGCTCTCAATTATTTTAGGACAAATTACTTACCATATGTACTTTCTACCACCGTTATCAAAATCATCCCCTAGCCCGTAGGAGAAGAGTAACACAGGTTTTTCATTCGTACTCATAAATTATTGCTGAGTATATTACGTCCTTAATAAGAGATGTGCGCTCTCAATTATTTTAGGACAAATTACTTACTATATGTACTTTCTACCACCGTTATCAAAATCATCCCCTAGCCCGTAGGAGAAGAGTAACACAGGTTTTTCATTCTTACTCATAAATTATTGCTGAGTATATTACGTCCTTAATGAGAGATGTGCGCTCTCAATTATTTTAGGACAAATTACTTACCATATGTACTTTCTACCACCGTTATCAAAATCATCCCCTAGCCCGTAGGAGAAGAGTAACACAGGTTTTTAATTCGTACTCATAAATTATTGCTGAGTATATTACGTCCTTAATAAGAGATGTGCGCTCTCAATTATTTTAGGACAAATTACTTACTATATGTACTTTCTACCACCGTTATCAAAATCATCCCCTAGCCCGTAGGAGAAGAGTAACACAGGTTTTTCATTCGTACTCATAAATTATTGCTGAGTATATTACGTCCTTAATAAGAGATGTGCGCTCTCAATTATTTTAGGACAAATTACTTACTATATGTACTTTCTTCCACCGTTATCAAAATCATCCCCTAGCCCGTAGGAGAAGAGTAACACAGGTTTTTCATTCTTACTCATAAATTATTGCTGAGTATATTACGTCCTTAATGAGAGATGTGCGCTCTCAATTATTTTAGGACAAATTACTTACTATATGTACTTTCTACCACCGTTATCAAAATCATCCCCTAGCCCGTAGGAGAAGAGTAACACAGGTTTTTCATTCTTACTCATAAATTATTGCTGAGTATATTACGTCCTTAATGAGAGATGTGCGCTCTCAATTATTTTAGGACAAATTACTTACTATATGTACTTTCTACCACCGTTATCAAAATCATCCCCTAGCCCGTAGGAGAAGAGTAACACAGGTTTTTCATTCTTACTCATAAATTATTGCTGAGTATATTACGTCCTTAATGAGAGATGTGCGCTCTCAATTATTTTAGGACAAATTACTTGCCATATGTACTTTCTACCACCGTTATCAAAATCATCCCCTAGCCCGTAGGAGAAGAGTAACACAGGTTTTTCATTCGTACTCATAAATTATTTCTGAGTATATTACGTCCTTAATGAGAGATGTGCGCTCTCAATTATTTTAGGACAAATTACTTGCCATATGTACTTTCTACCACCGTTATCAAAATCATCCCCTAGCCCGTAGGAGAAGAGTAACACAGGTTTTTCATTCGTACTCATAAATTATTGCTGAGTATATTACGTCCTTAATAAGAGATGTGCGCTCTCAATTATTTTAGGACAAATTACTTACCATATGTACTTTCTACCACCGTTATCAAAATCATCCCCTAGCCCGTAGGAGAAGAGTAACACAGGTTTTTAATTCGTACTCATAAATTATTGCTGAGTATATTACGTCCTTAATGAGAGATGTGCGCTCTCAATTATTTTAGGACAAATTACTTACTATATGTACTTTCTACCACCGTTATCAAAATCATCCCCTAGCCCGTAGGAGAAGAGTAACACAGGTTTTTCATTCTTACTCATAAATTATTGCTGAGTATATTACGTCCTTAATGAGAGATGTGCGCTCTCAATTATTTTAGGACAAATTACTTACCATATGTACTTTCTACCACCGTTATCAAAATCATCCCCTAGCCCGTAGGAGAAGAGTAACACAGGTTTTTCATTCGTACTCATAAATTATTGCTGAGTATATTACGTCCTTAATAAGAGATGTGCGCTCTCAATTATTTTAGGACAAATTACTTACTATATGTACTTTCTACCACCGTTATCAAAATCATCCCCTAGCCCGTAGGAGAAGAGTAACACAGGTTTTTCATTCTTACTCATAAATTATTGCTGAGTATATTACGTCCTTAATGAGAGATGTGCGCTCTCAATTATTTTAGGACAAATTACTTACTATATGTACTTTCTACCACCGTTATCAAAATCATCCCCTAGCCCGTAGGAGAAGAGTAACACAGGTTTTTCATTCTTACTCATAAATTATTGCTGAGTATATTACGTCCTTAATGAGAGATGTGCGCTCTCAATTATTTTAGGACAAATTACTTAACATATGTACTTTCTACCACCGTTATCAAAATCATCCCCTAACCCGTACGAGAAGAGTAACACAGGTTTTTACTTCATATGAATTCAAATTAATGATTGCCGCAAAGTTGAAATGAATATTTTTTAAAATTAAATATTTATTAATAATTCTAAAATTTATTTCTGTTCAAATAAAATTTTTCGATTAGTAATAAATCTTGAATTTTAAATTATATAATATAAAATTGTAAAATTTATTTCTTCCTGTAGCAACTAATGTCTGATTTAAATTTCCCGCGGCACATTCGCGCTAACTAATTTAGTATCAAGTCAGATAGTTGGCAGTAGTGGTACGAAAGTTGTGCAGGCTACATGTGTTTTATATGCCGTTATGAGAAGTAATAAATAAAAATACATGGTGAAGAATAATTATTAATAAATAATAACCCCGGTCAACCATCCTACTACTTGCCCAAATAATTATTTTTATTTTACTTAATATTAAACTTTATTTCAATATGTATACTTACATTAAAAATAACATTTTATTTTACATTAATAACTAAATTAGATTAAAAAAAATTACAATAATTAATAAAAATAAAATGAAATTAATATAAATATAAATTATTATATTTATACATTTACATAAATCTTTTAATGTCATAAAAATTAACAAAAAATATATAATATCAAAAATATTCACTTTTAACTTTTTAATTAAATTTAAATTTCATAATTACAACTACATTATTTATTATAATATAAATACATTTATGAAATTTATAACTAACATAAATTTCAAGCGGAAAGAAATTACAAATTCTCAAAAAAATTAAATAATTTTTAAAATAAAATTTTAAAAACTTATTTCTTTTATTAAATAAATAAAAAATATACAATAATTGTTCGAAAAAAAGCGTACCCCTTCCCCCCTCTTCCTAATCAAGGTTACAAAAAGTTTATACTATCGTGCAGTAGACTTTTAAATAAATCCTGATAAACTAAATAACATCTCTAAAATAAAAATATATATGAAATTAAATTTTTTGGCATCTGATAAATAAAATTTTTAATTAGTACACAATAAGTATTTAAAAATGCTAATACTTATAAATCAATCTAAAAAAGATTGCCGTAAAGTTGAAATAAATATATAATTTCAGATTAGATATTTATTATTAATCCTAAAATTTATTTCTGCCCAAATAATTTTTTTCGATTTTTTATTTTAAAATATATATTATAAAATTCTACAATTTATTATTTATTTTTGGCCAAAAATTTGTTTTCTTTTACTTCATTTTAAACTTTATTTTAATAAATATAAATTTAAAACAAAACTTTACTTTACATAAATAAATAAACTAGATAAAAATACTATATTTAATGAAATAAATATTAAGTTTATATATATATATATATATATATATATATATATAGTATTTTTATCTAGTTTATTTATTTATGTAAAGTAAAGTTTTGTTTTAAATTTATATTTATTAAAATAAAGTTTAAAATGAAGTAAAAGAAAACAAATTTTTGGCCAAAAATAAATAATAAATTGTAGAATTTTATAATATATATTTTAAAATAAAAAATCGAAAAAAATTATTTGGGCAGAAATAAATTTTAGGATTAATAATAAATATCTAATCTGAAATTATATATTTATTTCAACTTTACGGCAATCTTTTTTAGATTGATTTATAAGTATTAGCATTTTTAAATACTTATTGTGTACTAATTAAAAATTTTATTTATCAGATGCCAAAAAATTTAATTTCATATATATTTTTATTTTAGAGATGTTATTTAGTTTATCAGGATTTATTTAAAAGTCTACTGCACGATAGTATAAACTTTTTGTAACCTTGATTAGGAAGAGGGGGGAAGGGGTACGCTTTTTTTCGAACAATTATTGTATATTTTTTATTTATTTAATAAAAGAAATAAGTTTTTAAAATTTTATTTTAAAAATTATTTAATTTTTTTGAGAATTTGTAATTTCTTTCCGCTTGAAATTTATGTTAGTTATAAATTTCATAAATGTATTTATATTATAATAAATAATGTAGTTGTAATTATGAAATTTAAATTTAATTAAAAAGTTAAAAGTGAATATTTTTGATATTATATATTTTTTGTTAATTTTTATGACATTAAAAGATTTATGTAAATGTATAAATATAATAATTTATATTTATATTAATTTCATTTTATTTTTATTAATTATTGTAATTTTTTTTAATCTAATTTAGTTATTAATGTAAAATAAAATGTTATTTTTAATGTAAGTATACATATTGAAATAAAGTTTAATATTAAGTAAAATAAAAATAATTATTTGGGCAAGTAGTAGGATGGTTGACCGGGGTTATTATTTATTAATAATTATTCTTCACCATGTATTTTTATTTATTACTTCTCATAACGGCATATAAAACACATGTAGCCTGAACAACTTTCGTACCACTACTGCCAACTATCTGACTTGATACTAAATTAGTTAGCGCGAATGTGCCGCGGGAAATTTAAATCAGACATTAGTTGCTACAGGAAGAAATAAATTTTACAATTTTATATTATATAATTTAAAATTCAAGATTTATTACTAATCGAAAAATTTTATTTGAACAGAAATAAATTTTAGAATTATTAATAAATATTTAATTTTAAAAAATATTCATTTCAACTTTGCGGCAATCATTAATTTGAATTCATATGAAGTAAAAACCTGTGTTACTCTTCTCGTACGGGTTAGGGGATGATTTTGATAACGGTGGTAGAAAGTACATATAGTAAGTAATTTGTCCTAAAATAATTGAGAGCGCACATCTCTCATTAAGGACGTAATATACTCAGCAATAATTTATGAGTAAGAATGAAAAACCTGTGTTACTCTTCTCCTACGGGCTAGGGGATGATTTTGATAACGGTGGTAGAAAGTACATATAGTAAGTAATTTGTCCTAAAATAATTGAGAGCGCACATCTCTCATTAAGGACGTAATATACTCAGCAATAATTTATGAGTAAGAATGAAAAACCTGTGTTACTCTTCTCCTACGGGCTAGGGGATGATTTTGATAACGGTGGTAGAAAGTACATATAGTAAGTAATTTGTCCTAAAATAATTGAGAGCGCACATCTCTTATTAAGGACGTAATATACTCAGCAATAATTTATGAGTACGAATGAAAAACCTGTGTTACTCTTCTCCTACGGGCTAGGGGATGATTTTGATAACGGTGGTAGAAAGTACATATGGTAAGTAATTTGTCCTAAAATAATTGAGAGCGCACATCTCTCATTAAGGACGTAATATACTCAGCAATAATTTATGAGTAAGAATGAAAAACCTGTGTTACTCTTCTCCTACGGGCTAGGGGATGATTTTGATAACGGTGGTAGAAAGTACATATAGTAAGTAATTTGTCCTAAAATAATTGAGAGCGCACATCTCTTATTAAGGACGTAATATACTCAGCAATAATTTATGAGTACGAATGAAAAACCTGTGTTACTCTTCTCCTACGGGCTAGGGGATGATTTTGATAACGGTGGTAGAAAGTACATATGGTAAGTAATTTGTTCTAAAATAATTGAGAGCGCACATCTCTCATTAAGGACGTAATATACTCAGCAATAATTTATGAGTAAGAATGAAAAACCTGTGTTACTCTTCTCCTACGGGCTAGGGGATGATTTTGATAACGGTGGTAGAAAGTACATATAGTAAGTAATTTGTCCTAAAATAATTGAGAGCGCACATCTCTCATTAAGGACGTAATATACTCAGCAATAATTTATGAGTAAGAATGAAAAACCTGTGTTACTCTTCTCCTACGGGCTAGGGGATGATTTTGATAACGGTGGTAGAAAGTACATATAGTAAGTAATTTGTCCTAAAATAATTGAGAGCGCACATCTCTTATTAGGGACGTAATATACTCAGCAATAATTTATGAGTAAGAATGAAAAACCTGTGTTACTCTTCTCCTACGGGCTAGGGGATGATTTTGATAACGGTGGTAGAAAGTACATATGGTAAGTAATTTGTCCTAAAATAATTGAGAGCGCACATCTCTTATTAAGGACGTAATATACCCAGCAATAATTTATGAGTAAAAATTAAAAACCTGTGTTACTCTTCTCCTACGGGCTAGGGGATGATTTTGATAACGGTGGTAGAAAGTACATATAGTAAGTAATTTGTCCTAAAATAATTGAGAGCGCACATCTCTCATTAAGGACGTAATATACTCAGCAATAATTTATGAGTAAGAATGAAAAACCTGTGTTACTCTTCTCCTACGGGCTAGGGGATGATTTTGATAACGGTGGTAGAAAGTACATATAGTAAGTAATTTGTCCTAAAATAATTGAGAGCGCACATCTCTTATTAAGGACGTAATATACTCAGCAATAATTTATGACTACGAATGAAAAACCTGTGTTACTCTTCTCCTACGGGCTAGGGGATGATTTTGATAACGGTGGTAGAAAGTACATATAGTAAGTAATTTGTCCTAAAATAATTGAGAGCGCACATCTCTTATTAAGGACGTAATATACTCAGCAATAATTTATGAGTACGAATTAAAAACCTGTGTTACTCTTCTCCTACGGGCTAGGGGATGATTTTGATAACGGTGGTAGAAAGTACATATGGTAAGTAATTTGTCCTAAAATAATTGAGAGCGCACATCTCTCATTAAGGACGTAATATACTCAGCAATAATTTATGAGTAAGAATGAAAAACCTGTGTTACTCTTCTCCTACGGGCTAGGGGATGATTTTGATAACGGTGGTAGAAAGTACATATAGTAAGTAATTTGTCCTAAAATAATTGAGAGCGCACATCTCTCATTAAGGACGTAATATACTCAGCAATAATTTATGAGTAAGAATGAAAAACCTGTGTTACTCTTCTCCTACGGGCTAGGGGATGATTTTGATAACGGTGGTAGAAAGTACATATAGTAAGTAATTTGTCCTAAAATAATTGAGAGCGCACATCTCTTATTAGGGACGTAATATACTCAGCAATAATTTATGAGTAAGAATGAAAAACCTGTGTTACTCTTCTCCTACGGGCTAGGGGATTATTTTGATAACGGTGGTAGAAAGTACATATGGTAAGTAATTTGTCCTAAAATAATTGAGAGCGCACATCTCTTATTAAGGACGTAATATACCCAGCAATAATTTATGAGTAAAAATTAAAAACCTGTGTTACTCTTCTCCTACGGGCTAGGGGATGATTTTGATAACGGTGGTAGAAAGTACATATAGTAAGTAATTTGTCCTAAAATAATTGAGAGCGCACATCTCTTATTAAGGACGTAATATACTCAGCAATAATTTATGAGTACGAATGAAAAACCTGTGTTACTCTTCTCCTACGGGCTAGGGGATGATTTTGATAACGGTGGTAGAAAGTACATATGGTAAGTAATTTGTCCTAAAATAATTGAGAGCGCACATCTCTCATTAAGGACGTAATATACTCAGAAATAATTTATGAGTAAGAATGAAAAACCTGTGTTACTCTTCTCCTACGGGCTAGGGGATGATTTTGATAACGGTGGTAGAAAGTACATATAGTAAGTAATTTGTCCTAAAATAATTGAGAGCGCACATCTCTTATTAAGGACGTAATATACTCAGCAATAATTTATGAGTACGAATGAAAAACCTGTGTTACTCTTCTCCTACGGGCTAGGGGATGATTTTGATAACGGTGGTAGAAAGTACATATAGTAAGTAATTTGTCCTAAAATAATTGAGAGCGCACATCTCTTATTAAGGACGTAATATACTCAGCAATAATTTATGAGTACGAATGAAAAACCTGTGTTACTCTTCTCCTACGGGCTAGGGGATGATTTTGATAACGGTGGTAGAAAGTACATATGGTAAGTAATTTGTCCTAAAATAATTGAGAGCGCACATCTCTCATTAAGGACGTAATATACTCAGCAATAATTTATGAGTAAGAATGAAAAACCTGTGTTACTCTTCTCCTACGGGCTAGGGGATGATTTTGATAACGGTGGTAGAAAGTACATATAGTAAGTAATTTGTCCTAAAATAATTGAGAGCGCACATCTCTTATTAAGGACGTAATATACTCAGCAATAATTTATGACTACGAATGAAAAACCTGTGTTACTCTTCTCCTACGGGCTAGGAGATGATTTTGATAACGGTGGTAGAAAGTACATATAGTAAGTAATTTGTCCTAAAATAATTGAGAGCGCACATCTCTTATTAAGGACGTAATATACTCAGCAATAATTTATGAGTACGAATTAAAAACCTGTGTTACTCTTCTCCTACGGGCTAGGGGATGATTTTGATAACGGTGGTAGAAAGTACATATGGTAAGTAATTTGTCCTAAAATAATTGAGAGCGCACATCTCTCATTAAGGACGTAATATACTCAGCAATAATTTATGAGTAAGAATGAAAAACCTGTGTTACTCTTCTCCTACGGGCTAGGGGATGATTTTGATAACGGTGGTAGAAAGTACATATAGTAAGTAATTTGTCCTAAAATAATTGAGAGCGCACATCTCTTATTAAGGACGTAATATACTCAGCAATAATTTATGAGTACGAATGAAAAACCTGTGTTACTCTTCTCCTACGGGCTAGGGGATGATTTTGATAACGGTGGTAGAAAGTACATATGGTAAGTAATTTGTCCTAAAATAATTGAGAGCGCACATCTCTCATTAAGGACGTAATATACTCAGCAATAATTTATGAGTAAGAATGAAAAACCTGTGTTACTCTTCTCCTACGGGCTAGGGGATGATTTTGATAACGGTGGTAGAAAGTACATATAGTAAGTAATTTGTCCTAAAATAATTGAGAGCGCACATCTCTTATTAAGGACGTAATATACTCAGCAATAATTTATGACTACGAATGAAAAACCTGTGTTACTCTTCTCCTACGGGCTAGGGGATGATTTTGATAACGGTGGTAGAAAGTACATATAGTAAGTAATTTGTCCTAAAATAATTGAGAGCGCACATCTCTTATTAAGGACGTAATATACTCAGCAATAATTTATGAGTACGAATTAAAAACCTGTGTTACTCTTCTCCTACGGGCTAGGGGATGATTTTGATAACGGTGGTAGAAAGTACATATGGTAAGTAATTTGTCCTAAAATAATTGAGAGCGCACATCTCTCATTAAGGACGTAATATACTCAGCAATAATTTATGAGTAAGAATGAAAAACCTGTGTTACTCTTCTCCTACGGGCTAGGGGATGATTTTGATAACGGTGGTAGAAAGTACATATAGTAAGTAATTTGTCCTAAAATAATTGAGAGCGCACATCTCTTATTAAGGACGTAATATACTCAGCAATAATTTATGAGTACGAATGAAAAACCTGTGTTACTCTTCTCCTACGGGCTAGGGGATGATTTTGATAACGGTGGTAGAAAGTACATATGGTAAGTAATTTGTCCTAAAATAATTGAGAGCGCACATCTCTCATTAAGGACGTAATATACTCAGCAATAATTTATGAGTAAGAATGAAAAACCTGTGTTACTCTTCTCCTACGGGCTAGGGGATGATTTTGATAACGGTGGTAGAAAGTACATATAGTAAGTAATTTGTCCTAAAATAATTGAGAGCGCACATCTCTCATTAAGGACGTAATATACTCAGCAATAATTTATGAGTAAGAATGAAAAACCTGTGTTACTCTTCTCCTACGGGCTAGGGGATGATTTTGATAACGGTGGTAGAAAGTACATATAGTAAGTAATTTGTCCTAAAATAATTGAGAGCGCACATCTCTTATTAGGGACGTAATATACTCAGCAATAATTTATGAGTAAGAATGAAAAACCTGTGTTACTCTTCTCCTACGGGCTAGGGGATTATTTTGATAACGGTGGTAGAAAGTACATATGGTAAGTAATTTGTCCTAAAATAATTGAGAGCGCACATCTCTTATTAAGGACGTAATATACCCAGCAATAATTTATGAGTAAAAATTAAAAACCTGTGTTACTCTTCTCCTACGGGCTAGGGGATGATTTTGATAACGGTGGTAGAAAGTACATATAGTAAGTAATTTGTCCTAAAATAATTGAGAGCGCACATCTCTTATTAAGGACGTAATATACTCAGAAATAATTTATGAGTACGAATGAAAAACCTGTGTTACTCTTCTCCTACGGGCTAGGGGATGATTTTGATAACGGTGGTAGAAAGTACATATGGTAAGTAATTTGTCCTAAAATAATTGAGAGCGCACATCTCTCATTAAGGACGTAATATACTCAGCAATAATTTATGAGTAAGAATGAAAAACCTGTGTTACTCTTCTCCTACGGGCTAGGGGATGATTTTGATAACGGTGGTAGAAAGTACATATAGTAAGTAATTTGTCCTAAAATAATTGAGAGCGCACATCTCTTATTAAGGACGTAATATACTCAGCAATAATTTATGAGTACGAATGAAAAACCTGTGTTACTCTTCTCCTACGGGCTAGGGGATGATTTTGATAACGGTGGTAGAAAGTACATATAGTAAGTAATTTGTCCTAAAATAATTGAGAGCGCACATCTCTTATTAAGGACGTAATATACTCAGCAATAATTTATGAGTACGAATGAAAAACCTGTGTTACTCTTCTCCTACGGGCTAGGGGATGATTTTGATAACGGTGGTAGAAAGTACATATGGTAAGTAATTTGTCCTAAAATAATTGAGAGCGCACATCTCTCATTAAGGACGTAATATACTCAGCAATAATTTATGAGTAAGAATGAAAAACCTGTGTTACTCTTCTCCTACGGGCTAGGGGATGATTTTGATAACGGTGGTAGAAAGTACATATAGTAAGTAATTTGTCCTAAAATAATTGAGAGCGCACATCTCTTATTAAGGACGTAATATACCCAGCAATAATTTATGAGTACGAATTAAAAACCTGTGTTACTCTTCTCCTACGGGTTAGGGGATGATTTTGATAACGGTGGTAGAAAGTACATATGGTAAGTAATTTGTCCTAAAATAATTGAGAGCGCACATCGCTTATTAAGGACATAATAGACGTAGCAATATTTTATGAATAAGAAGTAAAAAAAGTGTTTACGATTTTGTTTATAATACATTGTATTTAAGTTTAATTTAAGCTTAGTATCATAAACTATTATTTAAGTTATTAGAGAAATAAGTTATATTCCCAATTTGTGCAGTAATACGTACAATACTTAAACATATTTCTGTATCATTTACTTATACTACGAAAGTCATTTTCAAGAACTTATTTCATTATAAATACAATAACAATTTAACAATTTACCTATATAGTCCTACAAGTATTGCTATTGCTGTAAATATGTCTATTTTTGATGTTTATTTCAATGCCTTGAGCGGCCCCGTGCTTAGCAGCTCGCCGGTAGCGCTGTGAGCAACACTTTATTAGACGGTATGATTGCATGGAAATTATTGCTGGGAACTTTATTGCTGTCTTCACGCGCGTAACATCTGACATGTAAATGTAACCTGAAAACTGTCAAGTTTTGAATAACCGACTAGCTCGTTTAATTTTAAAGAAACAAAATATCTTCAAAAATGAATTATAATTACAAAGCATATCTAATTACTAATTAATTACAACTTTCCTGGCGTTTGTTAAAGTCATGAAGATAACGCAGATAATTTTACAAAGGGAAATTTGAAGACAGCCGATGAATAAATAATAAAATGATTGCTACTTTATTGCGTACATGGAAAATTCCAAGTGTAAAAAATAAATAAATTTGCACTAGACGCATTTTGAATATTGATTAATTAAAAGATGTGTTCTGCGTTCAATAATAAGTAGGTAACTCTACTCATTTAGTCCGATAAAAGATGAACAATTCTAAAACTGTGGTAATTTTATTCTAGGCATTCTAGGTGACAATGCCACAAACAAAGTTTCATTTTATCTCAATTTTTCACATTTTCCAAATCGCAACTTTGATGACGCATGTCAAGAAGGAAACCCGATTATTGAACTGTATGAATTGCACAATTGTATTTCTCGCAGTTTCTTATACCTACCTAAATTTTTACTTTATAATAGGTATTAAAAAGTAGATTATATGATTTCAAAAATTAAATTTCTCGCGCCGAATTTGTATACATATGGGTATACAAGTTTTCAGTGAAAAATCCTGACGGGTATAGGTAAATTGTTTGTGGCGGATTTTGAAAAACCGTCTTTTTGGCATAGATACCTACACCTATCCCTTAGTATCAGTATCAGTTCGAATTTTTGGCTGAAAATTTGTATATCTTCTATACAGGATGGTTTTGAAGTTAATATCATTTTAATTTTTTTTAAATTCAAAAAATTAAGGGTAGTTCACCTGTATCATTTTTTGTAGTACTGCACTGATTTCGATTTAGTGTGTCGAATAAAGGCAGCAATAGGGAACGCGCTCTCGTAGAGGGATCAAAATTGGTACTAAATATGAACATATAATCACAAACAAGGGTTCATTTGAAAGATAGAAGTTCAATCTAGATCCGTCTAGTGTTACTGAGTAACAGTTATGTGAAGTTAGCCAAGTTTATGGCATTGTAAAGTTGAAACTAAAAATGAAACTAATATTTCAACACTTAAAGGACATGGAGCTCATATTTATCTTTAAATTAAAAAAAAAATTAAGTCGATCCGACCAAAATTAGTCTAGTCTCAATTTCATTCCCCATTCAAAAGCATGTTTTTGCAGCGCGCAATGTTCCTATGTGAACGTTGTTTTTTGTGCTGGGAATGAATGGGCGTGAGCAAAAAAAAACTCACGGAAATTGAAAATTTTAATTTCAAGACAATAATCATTACAACATTAGTTTTTTAATTCATAAGTAATAATACTCGTATAATATAAAAAATATTCGTAAATTACAGAAATAAAATTTAAAGTTATCATAAAATCTAATATGTTGTACCTAAACTGTAGAATAATTCCTGCAAATAAATACGCTGTTCCACACGAAAAAAGATAAGGAAAGTTAAAAACCGTGAACGGGCGTGAACGTGAAAATTTTAAAAAATAACGTTCGTAAATGCGGTCGTGAAAAATATTTTCAATTTCGTGAATGGGCGTGAGCGTGAATCAAAATCCATTCACGCGCCCATCTCTACTTCATATTAAAATAAAGTTTTTTGCAATTTTCGAGTAAATGATGTGTTTTATTGAAAATTAAATCTTGTGCTCATATAAAACAAATACGAAGAAGACGAAATAATAAAACAATAATGTTTATTGGAACTTTTGAAATCACGTGTGCAATTTTCTCCTATAAACGATCAACTGCGCATTCCACAATCAGTCTAAATGAGCTTCCAGTTTTACGGCCCATAAAATAATTTTTCCCGTGGCCTCACAGTTTTACAACACGTTTGTTAGCGCTAAGTAGGTGTTTAGTTCGTTAGAAGTGCTCTCTGCAGAATACAGCCGACAACGAAGAAACCAGCCGAGCTCGAGCACTTCTTGTTCTTGTTCTCGTTGCGCCACCGAAGCGGTGAATAGTTAATGCCGTAAGACTTGACATAAAATCAGTGTTTTATGCCAACGTAACCCACTTACGCCGCCAATGGCGTAGATGGAACGCTAGGATGCATTACTCATGAGCCTGCAGCGACACTTGTGCTATTATTATTGCATTCTAATTTTCTTTTTTTTTTCTGGAATGAAAATGGAATGGACATGGAAATGCTCTCAATCGTATTGAACTACTGATAGAATGTCTTTTTGAAGTCGAAATGAAATGAAAACAGCAAGAAATTATTGTACCTAGTTATTTTAATTTGAATATGAAGTTCGAGGTATTAATTGGATAATTATAAACTTCTTCAAAGAATTCTGTCTCGCTTCTAAATTTAAAAAAGCAAGTCCTGGTGAGAATTGCCTGTCAAACAGCGGCGCCGCTAAATTGAATCTTTAACGAGAGTATGAAAGAATCCATGTGTGCCTAGGCATTTAATCAAATACTAATTTTAAGAAATGATTGTAGGTACTATTTTAATTTAATTTTGAACTTCGAGATATTTTCATTTTTATTTTGACGATAACCATTCAACAGAATTAACTCCCAATTACAGAATGGTATTATGTTATTATAATTTATACAATTTGAACCCAGTGGTATTATTGTCGCGCCCAATCACGCACGTCATTTTACGTTTGACTCATGATCACTTACGCTCACGAATTTGATTTTATAATCACTCCCGATCACGCACGGCGGATCACGTTCGGTTCACGTTAAAATATTTTAATGAAATTTTACAATGATAATTTACTTCAGCTCCGCAAAATCGTAAATAGACAAACAACTTTTGCTCCAATTTTTTCGACAAATCTGTGCTTGTGATTTTTACTCACGCCCGAAAAAGATTCGCTCACGTTCGACCACTGACGATTAATTACATGTCACTCACGCTCACGCCCGTTCACGATCCTAATTTCCAAAATCACTAACGCACACACCCACACGCGGGAAAATTTTACAACCCGTGTGAGTCATAAACAAATATTATTATAGTTTTGATCTGACAATCCTATTGCATCTAATTAACAAATATATTATCATTGTAATATGTAACTATGGAATATTATACCTACTACCTACTTATTAAATTTTGAAACTGTTAGACTTTATTAAAATAAAACTTACACAATAACTAAATCTGCATTTCACGAAAAGGCTTTAATATTCAACAAGAATTCACAATTCCTCTTATAATCGCTATGCAAAATACCCCATATTCTCAAGCACTACTCGCACAGTGCTACCACGATAATAAGAAAAATAATCCCTAGATTCCTTTCCCAACCACGTTGAAACATCAACGAGAACTAGAACTAGGGTATTAACAGAAACAAAACACCACTGTGTACACATCCTAGCAACGTAGAAACAACTGCAGTCCTGCAAAACCGATTTAACAATACAATCTCATTTTCCACTGCAATTGACAGCGTCGCATTCTGGTTTGCAGAACAATTGCAAGCGCAGGCAGCCAACATAGACGCAGGAATAGAGAAATGTTCCTGCTGGGGTAGAGCTCAGCAAGTAAGTTGCAGGAGAGAACGAACAATGGAGAATAAGTTGTCTTATTTTCAGAAGTTATTTGTGGTGTATTAAATGTTAGTACTGCTTGATAAGATTGTTTTTTTGTTGTGCTTTAACGATAAAAGGAAATTAATTTTGTAGTTATTGCAGGAAAGGATTATTGGTTATTATTGTTACAGCCAGTAATAGCACAATGATAAAGTAACAGGATATGTTCCCAATTACAGAATGGTATAGAGTTTTATTATAGAGGAATTCAACCACATCGACTGATTCATCTTGGTGCAGTCAGAATCTCAATTCGTACGACGACCTTTGAAAGCGGCAACGGAGAGATTTTTAATGCAACCTAGACTACATTTAAGGTGGTCAGTTGAAACGCCTGAGTGAGATCTTAATTGCAAGATGTTTTACAATTTTAACGATAATAATCACACTGTCCACCGTGGTACTACAACTGCTTCTACATATTTAATTTACACAGTCCCATATATTTTACTTAAGCTATATAGTTTATTCTCTCCTAATATTAAGTCTTAACAAAGTGACAATTATTTTTTACTTTCTTAAGGTTGTTGCCTACCGAAACTAGCGACATCGGACGGTAGACTTCATGAAGTGTAGCTTGTTTCGGAGAGAGTAAAAGAAACTAAACTTTAGCATTAGCATACCACAGTCGTACATGTATGTATTATTGAGGAAATAAGTTTTACGTTTGAAATGCCTGGTAAATAGCAATATCGTCTTTTATACGGCATAGCCTCAATTCTTCGATAAATTGACTTTAAAATTAAATATCATTTTTATAAAACTGACGATTCCCTTGAAAATATAATATAATCTTCTTCTATATTTAATTAATATTGTGTTAGTTTTTCGTTAAAATCAGTCGTCTGGCTTAGATACACTAATTTAATAACGCACGATTTCAAGTCACCTTCCTATATGCTATTTAAAAGAGGTCAACTTTACAGTTCCATAGTTACTAAACGAAACTGACGATTCTCCTATTGATTTATTTTAAATTGTATTATTATCAGATAAATGTTCTATTATAATTTTATTTATTTCTGTTTTATTTATTTAGTTCTCGAGCTTCTAGTATCAAGTTCGAAATAAAAATACTACCTCATGTTTCATTCTTGTTTCGAAACATATTTGCTGGCAAAGTTTCTACATCGAAGGAATTTTGATAAACTCGCAATATACTCTTTGTTTTGTTTTTAGTAGTTTATAAAAGTTTGAATATTTTGGTACATGACGTAAATTAAGAAAATATTTCAAGCATCTTAACAAATATTTGTTTAAAACTTGTGTAGTAATTTTAAGTTTATTACTTGATAAAATGAAATTCTTTACACTATCTTAATAAAACAAGATGAAAAATACAATATTAAATACTTTATAGCGTTATTAAAGTTGAAACTATTTAACATAGATTTATGTGGCAATTGAATTAATAATAAATAAAACTTACACTACAACCTCGGAACCATTGTCACGTACCTGAAATAACAAACAACAGTTAGTTTAATTCATTGAGACTGAGACAATAAATACAATAAAACAAATCATAGTAAATAATATAATAATAGTAGGTCATAAAAAACAGCTGACGTCATAACTTTCTACAAATAAAAAACAAAACAGAAACAGTATGTCATTAACTTTCAAATCCTATTGTTACAATTGGCACAACAAATTTTTTGTTGATTTGTGATAAATTTTGACCTCACAAAAACAGAAAAACTAATATTTTTACAAATTGATTAGTAATTTTAATAAACTGCAATTTTGCTCTTATCAACTACATTCTGCACTTGTTTATTAAACGTTATTTACTGTAAACAACAACCAACAAATAGTTTACGAGATTATAAACATACGTTTTAAATTAACAGTTTTATACCTATATTGGTATCTCGGCATTTTAAGGACAGTTTCATCTCTTTCTTGTTTGTTTTAATAAGCACTTACTACTTTTCTGTTTTTAAAATTAAAGTTCAAAGGAAGGATATTATGATATATGATAACGAGAAGAAAGATAGCGTCCAGTGTTAAAATAGAAATTTTGCATCATAAACTGTTATACAATTCATTAATAACTATACTATTATTATCATCGGAGAGTAATATACATTATATTATTAATGATTTATTATATAAGTATTACAAATTATATAGTTATTATAATAAAACTTTTTTTATTATGTTTTCTTGCCAATATGATATAGAACTTTCTATATTATATCATAGAGTGACCATTTATTTTTTTGATGAAATTAGTACAAAACTTATGTTTTATTGACGTCATAATGTGAAGAAAAATAATGAAAAAATATAGCAATAGGTTTATGTTTTTTGAATATTTCCCTCGAAAAATTTAAACCAATCAGGCGAGGGGTGAACCACCAATGGGAATCACTGTACATTTTGGTCGGAATACATTTCGGAATACTGGAAATACTACGGAATACATGGGAATACATGGAAATACTTGGGAATACATGGAAATACTTGGGAATACGTGGAAATATTTCGGAATACCAATAGAATACATAGAAATTTACAGGAATTCTTGGGAATACATGAAAATAACACTAGAAATTTTCGGAATATTGGTTGATTTATCTGCGTATGCGATAATTATAAATGTTGTTGCTATGAAAGGGTGTAAGGTACTTAAATTTAATATTTGTATTTTTCTTTGAATTGTACTTATATTATAAATAATTGTGATTATAATAGGTGTCTTCTATCAATTATGTTTTCAAATTAAAAAAAGTCACTGATTTCTATTTCATTGACGTACACCAGTTCTTATAATATTATAATAAATGAGTTTGAATGCAATAATTACTTTCAGTTTATTTTTTGTTATTTACGATAATTAATAATAGTTATTTTTCTACTACCATGCTAATTTACTGTCATCTGTACTTTAATGACACTTATTTACATACAGATTTTCATTTCGTTACAGATTTTCATTTCGATACAATGTCCATTTTTAGGTAGCATGATACACACAGGTTAATTTCATACAAATAAATAGGTTTTTTTCTAATTAAAGCATGGAAGTACAAAAATAGTATAGGTATTCAACTATTTATCATTGTATTCCATAAAAAATGTCAAATGACAGGAATATATATTTATTTATTTATTTCTCGATTTATTTCGATGGTAACAAATCTACAGGATTAACTTCCAATTACAGAATGGTAGATGTTATTATAGTGGAGTCCAACCATTCGGACGCAGTGGTATTATTGTCGGTTGTGCTGGGAATCGAACTGAGGACCGCTAGCATGTTAGGCGGTCCCTCTACCGCTAAGCTCGCGCTGAGCTAACCACTGACCGTTTACATCGAGTTTACATAAATAACCTTATCTAGCAATGACCAGTTATAAGACATTAATATTCAAATTATAAATAATCCTAAAAAACAAAAAAATTACTTTAGATACAAGTATGAATAATAAACAAATTTAACAAGGGATTTTTATTTTTTACAGTTCATATTTATGTCATGTGTCATAACTTCAGAATAAAAATTACGAGTAGGTACATAATGTGCTGCACGAATTACAACGAATTTTTTTTTAATTCGCAAAATTGAGGGCATAGTTAATTAATTTTACATTTTTTTTAAGTATCGCTGGTGGTTATAACATTGAGAATTATCACAGAAGAAAGATGTAATATAAATCAGTTATCAGTTACTACCTAATTTACTATTATTTTTATTAAAATTTCGTATCGATCAGTGGTACTTTATAAACTATCCCCTTAATTTAAAAAATTTTTAAAAAAAATCTTAGGGGGTGCTTTACTATCTGTTTAGACAGAGGGATCAAAACATGTTTTGATTCCTTTGGGGAGCAAAGCACACCCGAGGGTGCAAAAACATGTTTTGCTTCCTCTAAACAGAGAGTAAAAGCGTGCTTTCCGTTCCCGTGTGACGCAAAATACTTTGGGAATACTGGGAATACACTGGAAATATTGGGAATACATTGAAAATACTAGGAATACTTACAAAATACACTGGAAATATTGGGAATACTAGGAATACTTACAAAATATTGGGAATACTATGGAAATACTAGAAATACATGAGGAATACAGGAAATACCGGCAATAAATGATAGGTATTCCCATATTTTGGGAATCACTGTACATTTTCATTTATTTTACAAAAAAATAAAATAAAATTTTTATTATCTATATTTTTATCAAAAAATTGCAGTGGACAAAGTGCCAATTTCATTGATCTGACATATATGTGACAGATCAAAAATTAATTTATTTTATATTAAAAATATCTAATTTTTTTATACCAATATACGAGTACCACTCGTGCATGACAAATACATCGGAATATTTTCTCCCATGCACATCGTGCACTCGAAAAAATATCCCGGTATTTGTCATGTGATATAACTATTAGGTATCTAGTACCTACCTTTTATTAAAATAGAAAACAAGAACTTAAATAGTAATTATAATAAGTAAGTATAAGAAGAAAATGCGTGGCAGGCGAAAATTTTTTGAGGAACATTTTTTATAATAATTGTACATTTATGATGAATTTATATAATAATAATAATTGAAAAACAAGATTTTTTTAAAGCTTCCAAAAAGGAAATCAGTACAAAATATTTTCAAATTGTATATCAGTACAAGGGTCTGAAAATCAGTACTGTACTGACAAAATCAGTATAGAATAGCATATACCTACAGGGTGTTTCTATACCTCTGCACGAAACTTTAATAGGTTACATAATTTGATATACTGATCACAGAAAAAAGAGATTTTTTTAAAAATTCGCAAAAATAAGGGTGGTGAAATTTTAGTGCCACTGGTTTGAAAGTCCATTTAACTGTTTATTTATTAGGTAATTATTACGTAATTATTTGTAAATAAAATAGTATGATAGTATTATTTATAATTATAATTTAATTTTATAAATAACAAATAAACAGTTAAATAGACGTTCAAACTAGTGGCACTAATATTTTCACTCGATTTTCACTATTCTGAATTTTGCGAATTTTGAAAAAAATATTTGTTTTTCCGTGATCAGTATATTAAAATATATAACCTCTTAAAGTTTCGTGCAGAGGTATAAAAAATAAAGTTTATGCTTCTAGGAAACATAAATAGCGTGTTTCTATACCTCTGCACAAAAATTTAATAAGTTATATAATTTGATATAGGTACTGATTATAGAAAAAAGATTTTTTTCAAAACTAGCAAAAATTAGATTAGTGAAAATTTGAGTGCGACTGGGTAGAAAGAAAGTCCATTTAACTGTTTATTTACTTAACTCTGGCTGCATGAACTGTATAGGTAAGTTACCTACATTAATACGATGAGTAATTGACTTTAAAAATACTGCATGACTTTTAGAAAACAACTATAATAAATGGTTATAACGACAAACTGTAAACTCCAATCTCCAAACCCAGTTCCGAACTCTGACTGTGGGTTAGTAGTTCAGCAGGTCTAACTAAACTGGCAGCCAGGCAGCCGATCTATCCATCTTTTCGTAAGTCTGAACGTTTGAAGCCGGGCTCAGTTTCGCCTAGAATCGATTTCCACGGTTGGTGATCTTGAGACGTCCTTGTAGTTTGAAGGGTGAACCGTTTGCGTTTGCTTTACTTTCTTCATTCGTGTTGGTTTGATTGTGTATTGGGTGGACCTAGCCGTGGACATGATGAAGATTTACACGAGAGGGGAGGAAACTGAAATGAAAGAAGGTAAAGGTTCGTAGTTAGTAAGGCGCAGAAGCAGGAATATTGTATCGATGAAATAAAATATGTTAGAATTAATTATTTGTAAGAAGTGAGGGACAAATTCACAACTTTGTGCATTTTAAGGTTGTTTGTATAGCGACACTATAGCGACATCGGACGATAGGTTTCATTTTGTAGCTTTTTTCGGAAAGGATAAAAAAGTAAACATGGCTCCTCCACTGTATTTTTTTTTTTTTTACAAAACGAGTATATAAGAAACTATGACGATTAGTGAAAACGCGATGTAAAAATGCAGTTTATTAAGTCTGGTATTTAGTGGTGACGTCGTTGGTACCCTCCAGTGCCACTCAATCAGTTTGTTTCACTAACATTTTCCTTAAAAAAATTATTTATTTATTTTATATTAAAAAGTTGTCTTTCTATGCTATAAAACATATTTTGTAGCAGTTAAAAGTATGAAATAAAATTAAACACAAATGAAATAAGCACGAATAATGTAATAAAATGACAAATGATAGCTACATTCTCTGCCGCATCATGTCTCTTCTTCTCATGTTCTCATCGCGCGAATTTTTTTACGGCTAATAACAACGTTCCATATGAAACAAACCACACCCTATAATATCTACGTCATGGAAAATAATTTATATCTTTTAAATTAAATTCTTTAAAACTTTATTTCTTCACTATTAGTCATAACTATAGGCATCTAATCTATGTTTTTATCGTTGATATTCCTTATTTCGATTATGGTGGAGATGCCTATTGTAATAAAGGTTTGCACCAGGGAAGAACAGCCTTGGCTGAACTCGTCCATTGTCAGGAGGCAATTAAAGTAAATAAAACAAATTCTAATGCATACCTTTTGTCCTGAATTATCATTTGAATTAATTACGTAAACAAACTGGTCAGTTCCATAA